>CM054063.1:83078795-83678795 GCA_028641055.1 Alopecurus myosuroides | reverse complement strand
CATTATCATCACTGCGTTCTAAACATCTACAAAGAATTGTTGATTTCACTAGAAATCACTATCAACGCACGGATTTTCTTATTGCCCATAAGGTTAGAGACATAAACATTGGGGGTGCTACACTTGTAAGTAACAACCTAATTAGTCAAACTAAAATGCCCTTTCATATATTTGAATTATATGTGCAACATCATTGATATGTCTGGTCCAATTTGCAGAAGATTGGAAATGGATTTCATCAACAATTCAGCATCCCCTCATTGGGTGTACTATCCTTGTCGATGGAACGATCAAGACACAAAGCCAATGTACCGTGGTTTGTAGATAAAGAGGTGATTTACGTTGGAGAAGATACGGTGGAATGAATTTGCTAGGAACACTGGGATTAAAATCGGATCGGTCATTGCTCTCTACGCGGAAAGGATCAACGGTGCTATCCATATGTGTCTTCATCAAGTAATGTGACAGCTAGTATTCTGTACAATAGGTTACTTCAAACATATGACCTAGGTCTTGTAGGATTTAGATCAAGGTGTGTGACAATTCTACGGTGTAAGCAATACTCTTGTATTTGGTCATCATGTACTGCAATGGCAATGCTCAATTATCAATATATGTACTCATTTGCACCAATATTCGGCAAATTCCGACCCATCCGATAATAATACAGAATTTTCGAAATTACGTACCCCATCCAGACATATTCGGGATCTCCAATAAATCATCAACCGGCTGTAAATCGGAGCCGCCGCTTTTTAGGATACGATAATTTTTTAAACTGACACACGTTTATAAAAAATCGGATTCCTTACTAGATCGCGGACATCCTGAATCTGCTAGAGTCGGACGCTAGAATAGGCCACCTCATGCGGTTGCGTCGGCCATTATGATCGGCCGCTGCTGCTGATCCACATGTATAAGGGATCGCAACAGTCTTCGAGGGAAGTAAAGCCCAAATTTATTGATTCGACACAAGGGGAGCCAAAGAATATTTATAAGCCTTAACAACTGAGTTGTCAATTCACCTGCACCTGAAAGTAGACTTGCTCGCAACAATTTATCAGTGGTAACAGTTTTATAGCAGCATTAGTAGTAAAATAACAACATGAGTAAAATAGTAACAACAGTAGCAAACGCGGGAAACAACAGGATGGGAGTACTATAGGCATAGTGGGAATGGATGAACGGGCATTGCATGGATAAGATAGGTCGTGTAATAATCTAAACATGGGCATTGCAGATAATAATAATAAAGCATCCGAGTTCTAGGCAAACCATAGGCATGTGTTCCAATATAGTCATACGTGCTCGCAATGAGAAACTTGCACAACATGTTTTGTCCTACCAGCCCGTTGCAGCGAGACCTCAAGGGAAACTACTAGTAAATTAAGGTGCTCCTTTTAATAAAGCACCAGAACAAAGAATTAACACTCCATGAACACACGTGATCCTCGCATCAAAACCATCCCCTCCGATTGTCCCAATTTCCGTCACTTTGGGGCCTCAGGTTCCGGACAAAGACATGTGTAAACAACTTGCAGATATGATCAAGAAACATAATTATACTCATGAAACAATAACATGTTCAGATATGAGATCATGGCACTCGGTCCCTAGTGACAAGCATTAAGCATAACAAGTTGCAACAACGGTAGAAAACACTAACAATGGATACTAGGCACTATGCCCTAAGAATCTGGCATTATTACATGATTGATCTCATCCAATCCCTTCCATCCCTCTTAGACTACAGCGGTGTTTACTCACACATAGACGGGGGAATCATGGATGGTTGATGGAGAAGAGGTGGCGGTGTCGATGGCGATGATCTCCTTCCAATCCCCATCCCGGCAGGGCGCCAGAACAGGAACTTCTCATCCCCGAATCGAGGTTCGGGGTGGTAGCGGCGCTTTGTTTGTTTCTGTGGATTATGACGAACCCTTCTTGGTTTTTAGGTTACGGGGCATATGTAGTCTAAAGGGGAGTCCGAGTGGGTGAGGGAGTGGCCCACACCACCTGGCGGCGCAGCCAAGGGGGGGTTCGTCATAATAACATTGCTACTAGCATGCAAATAACGCTCCATAGGTTTTTTAATTTTCTCTTCAAACACTTCATGTCCTAACTCAAGATAAAGATTATAAAGCTCTATCATATTTTTGTTGTTTTCCATTAAGCCTAACTAGTAAAAATAAAAACAAGGAACAACTGAAAAATAAGCCTAACTAGTTAAAACAAGAAACAAAAAGATATAATTGCAGAATCTAAAGTAAATAACTTCGAGCACTCACAGAGGATGAACCTTACCTCCCTGGCAACGACGCCAGAAAAGAGCTTGATGTCTACGCGCGCTTCTATTCTGGTAGACATTGTTGGGCCTCCAAGTGCAGAGGTTTGTAGAACAGCAGCAAGTTTCCCTTAAGTGGATCACCCAAGTTTTATCGAACTCAGGGAGGAAGAGGTCAAAGGTATCCCTCTCAAGCAACCCTGCAATTACGATAGAAGAAGTCTCTTGTGTCCCCAAAACACCTAATACAATTGTTAGTTGTATAGGTGCACTAGTTTGGCGAAGAGATAATGAAATACAAGTAGTATGGATGGTTATAAGTGATAATAGCAATCTAAAAAAATGGCAGAAAGCAAACATGTAGCAGAGCTGATTGTAAACAGTGTTTCAATGCTCACAAGGCCTAGGGACCCTATTTTCACTAGTGGACACTCTCAAGAATGATAACATAATTGAATGCATAAATATCATCTCTTCTCTATGCTACTCCGAACCACTCTCCGGTCAGATAACAAACACCAATCCATGCGTAGGGATGTAACAACACTCAAGTATATATTCCCTCTCTAGGGCACCCCACACTGTCACTATGAGCGCCCCACATTAGTACTAAACAAACGCCACAATTTCATAGGGTCATCCAACACAAAATATAAATATCATGCTAAACCACACAGTGCACACATTGTCATCTTTACACCGTGATCAAAGTGTTTACGGAGATCTCATAACAAAACCACTTGAGTAGCATAACAAATGAAGAGTAACATCTACTTATTCAACTAGATTGCAAAGCTCATGATCACATAAAGATCACACCATGGGAGAGAGAGATGAAACACATAGCTACCGGTAGAGCCCTTAGCCCCGGGGGAGAACTACTCCCTCCTCATCATAGGAGACAACAACGGCGATGAAGATGGTGGTGGGGTCGATGGAGATGGCTCCGGGGGCACTTCCCCGTCCCGGCAGGGTGCCGGAAGAGATATTTCTATCCTCCGAAACTTGTCGGCGGAGGCGGCGGAGCAACGGAACTTTTCATGGAAAAAGGCTGATATATATAGGGTTTATGCATCGGGGGGCATATATAGGCAAAAGGGCGATGGCGGTGGGCGCCCGAGGGGCCCACACCACCCCGGCGCGGACCGGGCGCCACCCGCGCCCAGGCATGGTGTGGGGGTGATGTCTACGCACGCTTCTATTCTTGTAAACAGTGTTGGGCCTCCAGGTGCAGAGGTTTGTAGAACATCAGCAAGTTTCCCTTAAGTGGATTACCCAAGGTTTATCGAACTCGGGGAGGAAGAGGTCAAAGATATCCCTCTCAAGCAACCCTGCAATTACGATACAAGAAGTCTGTTGTGTCCCCAACACACCTAATACAATTGTCAGCTGTATAGGTGCACTAGTTCGGGAAGAGACAGTGAAATACAAGTAATATGGATGTTTATAAGTGATAATAGCAATCTGAAATAAAATGGCAGCAAGCAAACATGTAGCAGAACTGATTGTAAACGGTCTTTCAATGCTTAGAAATAAGGCCTAGGGATCATACTTTCACTAGTGGACACTCTAAAAAATGATAAAATAATTGAATGCATAAATATTCTCTCTTCACTATGCTACAACGAACCACTCTCCGGTTGAATAACAAACAGCAATTCATTGAGTAGGGCTGCAAAAATCATTCCTCAAAGTCGCATTCCATGTCTAGTTAACCCCACGTTGTCACTATGAGCGCCCTAGAAGGTACTAGACAAACACCACAAATTCATAGGGTCATCCAACACAAAATATAAATATCATGCTAAACCACACGGTGCACACACTGTCACCTTTACACCGTGATCAAAGTGTTTACGAAGATCTCATAACAAAACCACTCGAGTAGCATAACAGATGAAGAGTAACATCTACTAATTCAACTAGATAACAAAGCTCACAATCACATAAAGATCACACCATGGAGAGAGAGAGATGAAAAACATAGCTACCGGTAGAGCCCTCAGCCCCGGGGGAGAACTACTCCCTCCTCATCATAGGAGACAACAAAGGTGATGAAGATGGCGGTGGAGTCGATGGAGATGGATCCGGGCGCACTTCCCCGTCACGCAGGGTGCCGCAACAAAGATTTCTGTCCCCCGAAACTTGTCGGCGGCGGCGGCAGAGCTACGAATGTTTTTGGTGGAAAAGCCGATTCCCTTGGGGTTTATGCATCGGGGGCATATATAGGCGGAAGGGCAATGTCGGGGGGGGTGGTCAGGGGGCCCACACCATCTGGTGGCGCGACCAGGGGGACCCGCGCCACCCTATGGTGTGGCCACCCTGTGGCCCCCCTCCGGGTCTCTTTGGGACTTCCTTGACCCTCCGGGACTTCTAAGGCTTCCGGCTTTTGAATCGTCCAATTCCGAGAATATTTCCAGAACAACTTTTCTGAAACTAAAAACAACAGAAAAGAGGAACAGGCTCTGTGGCATCTTGTCAATAGGTTAGTCCCTGGAAATCGATAAAAATGACATAATGTGTATAACAAACATGTGGGAAAAAACATGAAAACAACACGGGACATCAGAAATTAAGGATACGTTTATGATGTATCAACATCCCCAAGCTTAGTTCCTACTCGTCCTCGAGTAGGTAAACGATAAAAACACATAATTTCTTAGGTGACATGCTACCAACATAAACTTGATCATCAATAATGTAAAAGCATAAGTAAGCTGAGATCATTGAACTTAAACACAAGCATGATAAATAGAATTTTAATAATAAATCATAGAAATCACCTTGCATATGAGAAGTAACACAAATAAAAGATCATGAATAACAATGCAACGAAAGATATACGTTTGTTTCAAGTATAAAGAAAACATGGCAAAGTGATATTTCGCTAGTACTTAATAGTGGGGCAAAACATAAATGCCAGGACACCTTCAAAGTTCATGACGAAGACTAGAACAAATAATTAGAGAACAAGCAATAACACATCATGAATCAATTAATAATGTTTTTGGGACAAATGCACATTAAACTCATAATGGAAACTATGCTCTCTCAACTATGCATAAAGTTAGAGGATGGAGACTCAACATAAAAGTAAAAGAAAGGCCCTTCATAGAGGGAAGCATGGATCACTTATGTTCTAGAGCTTTTATTTTATTAAACAGAGGTATAAAAGCTTGACACTCATCCCATCCATCTTACACAAACCATGGCTAACCGAATCCTCGGGTGCCTGCCAACAATTAGATATCGTGGAGGAGTATCTATATTTTTTCGAGAGGTGTATGCTTATGTCAACGAATGGTAAACAAAAAATACAGTCACAAGACAACTAGACTTCAAAAGAGCGGCTCCCATCGAAGGACGCATCTGGGTGGAAGGTCATCCCTCTTTCTCTTTTGTTTACACAATTATGCTTTGACTGATAAATCAGGGGCAAAAATAGTGAAGAGAATTTGTTATTATTAATTTTGGGCTGGGCACCCCGCTGCCAGCTCTTGTATCATTGGATAAGAGGATGAAGCCACTAGTCGAGGGTGTGAAAGTACAATCAACAAGTGAGATAAAGATTCTCTATTTACGTCCTCATGAGCTAAAACATGAGCACAAAAGAGGAGTAATTTTGAAAGTTTTAAAGGTAACACATGAGCAATTTACTTTGGAGTGGCGGTTAAATACCACATGTAGGTAGGTATGGTGGACACAGTAGGAAAACTTTGGTTTTTGGGAGTTGGATGGATGAGTAGAGCTCATACTCAGTACAGGTGGAGGCTAGCAAAAGACTCGGAGCGACAAATCAAGAGAGCACTAGAGCTATAATCATGCATAACGACATAAACATCATTAATCAAAGCATAAGCGGTACCACAAGTTCAAAAACTAAATGATCATGGAGGTTATTAGTGACTGGTTCATAGTCATAAACATGGTGTGCGCATGCGCCAAGTCAACCAAATAAAACATTCAAAGGAGAACACCACAAATTTATGTTTCAATATGACAAGAACAACTCATGATTCTTTCAATGGCACATTAAAAACTCTCAGATATTTGAGGCTAATCATGCTACTAAATAACCACTAGGCTTTAGAATTAAAATAACATCTAGCATGATATGAAAAAGTCTAGCCACAGTCTATACAAGCTTCTACTTGCACCGTTATAAATTCTACTTCAAGTAGCAGTTTTTTTCCCAACAAGCACCATACAAAACATGCTTTAACAAAAACTCTCTAAATTCTAAAGCAAGAAAACATCAGAGTACTCACACAAAACTACTAAAACTAACATATCTGAACAAGAGATGCAATGAAAACAAGAGCTAAACAGGAAATTTGCAGCAGCTAGAAGAAAAACTAAGAATACTAGCATAGCAAGTATTCAAACGAAAAAGCGGAGCGTGTCTCACTCCCAAAAAAGGAATGATAGGGTCCAAATATATTATTGAAGCAAGGAAAACAAAAGAAAAACAAACAGACGCTCCAAATAAACTTCATATGATGTGACCGTATAACAAATATAGTTTCACTAGAAGTGACCAGATAGATTGTTCACTTGAAGGGTCAAGCTTAGATGCTCGAGTCTTCTAAAAATATGCTTGGATGAACCACGGGGGCATCCCCAAGCTTTGACATTGCACTCTTCTTGATCACATATAACACCTCTTCTCTTGACCCTTGAAAACTTCCTTCACACCACACTCAAACAATAATTCGCATTAGAGGGTTAGTGCAACAATTAAAAATCCATTGGTTCTGTATGGCACAAGTGCTATTGATTCTTTTAAACATTAGCTACAGCCACTGATGTTTCGTGAAGCAAAGAAATCCACTTGACATCACAAAAGAGCAAATGCAAGAAAAATGGCAGAATCTGTCAAAACCAGAACAGTCTATAATGACGAATTTTTTCAGGGCACTTAAGTTTCTAAAATCAAAAAATTTAAAGAACAAAAAAAGTTTTGGAATTAGCTGAGGAATAAGAAGAAAATCAGGTCATTTTGATCTTTCTGTGAATTATACGATTTTTTACGGTGGACAGCAGAAATCTGTTTTCTGCGCGGAAATCCAAAACCAACTCCAACTTTCGCTAGAAACTTTACTTGGCACAACTAAAACATGAAAATAAATATACAAAGGAGTTGCTACATGAGTATACAACCCCTTGAATCAAAGAAAACAGAGAAAAACAAAGCAAAAATAAAACCATGGGTTATCTCCCACGAAGTGCTTTTCTTTAAAGCCTTTTAGCTAGGCATGATAATTTGAGAAGATGCTCACATGAGAAATATGAATTAAAGCGAAAGAGAGCATCAACAAGAAAATGTGAAACAAATTTAAGTCTAACCCACTTCCTACGAAAAAGAATCTTGTAGAAAAACAAGTCAATAAAGCACAAAGTGGCTAGCATAGGAAGACAAAAGAAGTGTAACTTCGGAAATTTCAACATAAAGAGGGGAAACTTGATATTGTTGAGATGCATAAAATTATGTTTCCCCCTCTCATAATAACTTTCAGTAGCATCATGAATAAAATTAACAATATAAATATCACAAGAAACATTCTTATCATGAGGCAAATGCATAAAAGAATTAATACACTCCACATAAGCATAGCCATTCTCATTAATAGTAGTGGGAGAAAATTCAACAAAATAGCTATCTTTATTATTCTCATCACCATAATCATCAAATATAGGAGTCATATTGTAATCATAATTAATTTTCTCCTCGATAGTAGGTGGACTAAAAATAACATATTCATCATTGTAATCGTCATATATTGGAGGCAAAGTATCATCAAAGAAAATTTGTTCCTCCGTGCTTGGGGGACTAAAAATATCATATTCATCAAAACCAGGTTACCCAAGCTTAGACTTTTCCATAGCATTAGTAATAACGGTGTTCAAAGAATTCATACTAATAACATTGCTACTAGCATGCAAATAAAGCTCCATAGGTTTTTTAATTTTCTCTTCAAACACTTCATGTCCTAACTCAAGATAAAGATTATAAAGCTCTCTCATATTTTTTTTGTTTTCCATTAAGCCTAACTAGTAAAAATAAAAACAAGGAACAGGTGAAAATAAGCCTAACTAGTGAAAACAAGAAACAAAAAGGTATAATTGCAGAATCTAAAGGAAATAACTTCGAGCACTCACAGAGGATGAACCTTACCTCCCCGACAACGGCGCTAGAAAAGAGCTTGATGTCTATGCGTGCTTCTATTCTTGTAGACAGTGCTGGACCTCCAAGTGCAGAGGTTTGTAGAGCAGCAACAAGTTTCCCTTAAGTGGATCACCCAAGCTTTATCGAACTCAGGGAGGAAGAGGTCAAAGGTATCCCTCTCAAGCAACGTTGCAATTACGATACAAGAAGTCTCTTGTGTCCCCAAAACACCTAATACACTTGTTAGTTGTATAGGTGCACTAGTTAAGCAAAGAGATAATGAAATACAAGTAGTATGGATGGTTATAAATGATAATAGCAATCTGAAATAAAAATGGCAGAAAGCAAACATGTAGCAGAACTGATTGTAAATGGTGCTTCAATGCTTAGAAACAAGGCCTAGGGATCCTATTTTCACTAGTGGACACTCTCAACAATGATAACATAATTGAATGCATAAATATCATCTATTCACTATGCTACTCCGAACCACTCTCCGGTCAGATAACAAACACCAATCCATGCGTAGGGCTGTAACAACACTCCTCAAGTATGTATTCCCTCTCTAGGGCACCCCACGCTGTCACTATGAGCATCCCGAATTAGTACTAAACAAACGCCACAATTTCATCGGGACATCCAACACAAAATATAAATATCATGCTAAACCACACGTGCACACATTTTCACCTTTACACCGTGATCAAAGTGTTTACGGAGATCTCATAACAAAACCACTTGAATAGCATAACAGATGATGAGTAACATCTACTTATTCAACTAGATTGGAAAGCTCATGATCATATAAAGATCACAACATTTGAGAGAGAGATGAACCACATAGGTACCGGTAGAGCCCTCGGCCTCGGGGGAGAACTACTCCCTCCTCATCATAGGAGACAACAACGACAATGAAGATGGTGGTGGAGTCGTTGAAGATGGCTCAGGGGGAACTTCCCCGTCCCGGCAGGGTGCCGAAACAGAGATTTCTATCCCCCAAAACTTGTCGGCGGAGGCGGCGGAGCTACGGAACTTTTCGTGGAAAAAGGCTGATATATTTAGGGTTTATGCATTGGGGGCATATATAGGCAAAAGGGCGATGGTGGTGGGCGCCCGAGGGGCCAACACCACCCCAAGGCGCGGCTAGAGGGCCACCCGCGCCTAGGCATGGTGTGGGGGTGATGTCTACGCACGCTTCTATTTTTGTAGACAGTGTTGGGCCTCCAAGTGTAGAGGTTTGTAGAACAACATCAAGTTTCCCTTAAGTGGATTACCCAAGGTTTATCGAACTTAGGGAGGAAGAGGTCAAAGATATCCCTCTCAAGCAACCCTACAATTACGATACAAGAAGTCTCTTGTGTCCCCAACACACCTAATACAATTGTCAGCTGTATAGGTGCACTAGTTCGGCGAAGAGAGAGAGTGAAATATAAGTAATATGGATGTTTATAAGTGATAATAGCAATCTAAAATAAAAATGACATAAAGTGTATAGCAAACATGTGGGAAACAACATGAAAACAACATGGTACATTAGAAATTAAGGATACGTTTATGACATATCAGGGGGATCCAGGGGCCCCCTCCGGGTCTCCTTTGGACTTCCTTGACCCTTTGGCAATTCTAAGACTTTTGGCTTTTGAATCATCCAATTCCGAGAATATTTCGAGAACAACTTTTCTGAAACTAAAAATAACAGAAAACAGGAACTGGCTCTATGGCATCTAGTCAATAGGTTAGTCCCATAAAATCGATAAAAATGACATAAAGTGTAAGATAAACATATAGCATATGACATGAAAACAACATGGAACATCAGAAATTAAGCATACGTTTATGACGTATCATCATCCTCTATATTTTCAGAGACAAGGTCTTTAAGTATAGCTACTATAGGTTCAACAGTTATTTATTCATCAGGTTCAATAGATGTCTTTATACTTTTGTTAACCACACTAGCTACAATAGAATGTTCCTTTACCTTAGCAGGGAAAGGCATTTTCTCAATATAAGGCTTAGGCATAGCAGGATTAACAACATGCACTTCTATGTTTCTAGCAGGAATAATATCTTTATAAGGTGCATGATACTTGCTCAACTCCTTTTTGGGAATATCAATATACGAAGCAAAGACTTTAAGACAATCTGCAAAGATTTGAGAATCAAGACCACAAACAACACTAACATTATAGAAATCATCAGTTCCCATAAAAGCTTTAATGCATTCATAATCATAATTTATACCTGACTTTCTACCTTTTTCATTCTCCCATCCTTCAGTGTTTTCTTGAAGACGGTCAAGAAGGTCCCATTTAGCTTCTTCCTTCATACGTGTGAATGATCCAGAACAAGAAGCATCCACTAAATCCTTATCATGAAGAGAAAACCTTGCATAAAAATTATTGATTATAGTATTACTCGGGAGCTCATGAATGGGAAATTTAAGCATTAATAACTTCATTCTCCCCCAAGCTTGGGCAATACTCCCTCCATCATGAGGCCAGAAATTATATATTTGATTCCGGTCTTTATGAATCTCACTGGGAGGATAGAATTTAGAAGAAAAGAGAGGTACAATTTCCTTCCATCCAATAGATTCACCATTCTTCAGCATTTTAAACCATTCAACAGCTCTACCTTTTAGCGATAAAGATAATAATTTCCTTTTAACTTGATCCATTGTAATACCTTCACACCTGAATAACTCGCATAATTCATGTATAAAGAGCAAATGATCACCGGGATGGACAGTTCCATCTCCAAAATAGCACTTATCCATAACACGTCCAACAATTTTCATAGATATTTTAAAAGAATCCAATTCAGCAGATAACGGGTCATCTACCACCCTAGCAGTAACAGTAGTGCCCTTAAATAGAGAACCAAAAGGATTCTCCATAATGAAATAAAATAGCAGACAGAAATTAAAACATCACTCACAGTAAAGGTTTCTCTTACCAATTCCACTTACCAATAGAGCTTCATTCCTCGACAACGGCGCCAGAAAATAGTCTTGATGACCCACAAGTATAGGGAGGTGTATCGTAGTACTTTATATAAATAAGAGTGTTGAACCTAACGAGGAGCAGAAGGTGTTGACAAGCAGGTTGGATAGAGGATTAGCTGTAAACACTAACAAACATGTTTTTGATATGGCAGATAAATAAAGTGCGAGTAAATAAAAGACAGTAAATATAATTGCAGCGAGTGGCCCAATCCTTTTGAGAGAAAAGGACAAGCCGGTTTTTCTACTTATGATTACCAAACATTCTCGAGGACACATGGGAACTTCGTCAAGCGCTTTCATTTCATGCAGTTGATTAATATTTTTGATAGATGTTGTGTGAGTGAACCTATGCTAATGCACCGCCCAACTAGGACTAATACATACTTGAGATTAAACCCCTTGCAAGCATCCGCAAATACAAGAAAGTAACTAAGATAAATCTAACCATAACCTTAAACTTTGGGATTCTACACTCCCTCGTGCATCGGTTTCCTAACGAGGGTTTAGGTTTTTGTCACTCAGGCAACCCCACAATTAGAAGCCAAATACACAATGCATCCTCCTAGGCCCATAAAGGTGAAGTGTCATTTAGTCGACGTTCACATGACACCACTAGAAGAATAACACCACAACTTAAATATCAAACCACTAGATATTACTTCAACATAATTCCACTACTAACATCTTGACTTCTCCCATGTCCTCAAGAACAAAACGAACTACTCACAAGAAATCATATAGATCATAATCAGAGGTGATATAATGATGAATAACAATCTGGTCATAAAGTGCAAACATCGATAAATCTCACAAACAACAACTACTAATCAAGTAATCCACACCGGGAGAGAGATCTAGTGAAGGAAAACGGTATAGAACCCTAATTGTTACAGCGGGATGGAGATGGATGGTGAGGGTGATGGTGTTGGTGATGATGATGATGATGATGACGATCTTGATGCTGCCCGGAGCGATGACGGTGACGATGGCGATGATTTCCCCTCTCCGGGGAGGAATTTCCCCGGCAGATTTCACCCTGCCGAAGATCTTTTCTCTCTCTATTGTTTTCCGCCCTGAGGAGGCAACGACATATTTTCTCGATGGTTCTCTAAGGCTTAGGGTTCCCGGGGGGTCAAGCACGCGAAAGGAGGGCGGCCAGAGGTGGGCCAGGGTGGCCACACCACCCCCAGGCGTGACCAAGGGGGGGCGTCCAGGCATGGTGTGGGCCCCTGGTGGCCCCCTCCGGGTCTCCTCGTGGCTAGATCCCTCTTTTGGACTTCTAAGACTTCCGATGCCCCCTTCTTCTTCTAATCTTCTGAAACAGGGTATCTTGAAAATGCTTTTTCCATCAGATTTCTAGTCCCGGTGTTTATTCTCCAAAAATTATTAAACATGCAAAATAAGATGAAATAACATAAGTAATGCATCATAATATTAAATATATCTACGAATAATAGAAAATTACAATCTAAAATAGTGATGCAAAATAGACGTATCAGACACCCCAAATATCCAATTAGAAGAAACTCTAATCCAACTGGAGGGGCTCTAATTAGATAGTCTAATTAGAGGTTGTAATTCTACTAGAGAGAGAGAGAGAGAGAGTTAAGATCTTGGGGTCCTTTTATAGGTGGAGGAAGGTGGGACCTTCCTTGGTGGGAGGGAGTCCAACTTCCAACCCACAAGGAGGTGGCCGCACACCCTCCTAGTGCAAATCGGATTGGACTCCCTTTGGGAGTCTAATCCCCCTCCTCCTTCCATTTTACTTTTCTTTTGGTATTTTTCTCTCTCTGAAACCAAATAAATAAGGACCCATATGGTATGGATGTGCATTGTGTGGTGACCTGGAAGCCCCCAAAATTGGGTTCGGCCATGGGGCAAAACTGCCCCCTCCGGCACTTCTGCCCTTCTCGGTTTTTGCCCGAAACTCTTCCGGAACCCTGTGACCGCAATAGATAAAATCAGAGACCTTATCTACTGATGTTACAAACATATTTCTAACATACCGGGACATATCATGTCCTCCATTTTCTCTCATACTCCCTCCGTCCCAAAATACAAGGCGTGCTATTTTTGTGCTGGTCTATAATGCTCGACTTTGACCACCAATGTATTATAAATTTTATGGATTGAGAATGTATAAATGGTATCATTGAATTCGTCTTGTAAAACTCTTTCATTTCATATATCTCTATACAAATTTTATGGACATATTATAAAGACAAATCATAGTCAAAATTGGACGTCGCTGACCCGCGAAATTAAAGGACGCCTTATATTTTGGGACGGAGGGAGTATTAAATTCTTCCTACCATCGACATTATTTCTCTCTCATAACAACTTCCCCAAAACCCCTCTGATTGACACTTGACTTGTTTCTGTGACATCTAATATTCATAAAACCATTAGCAAAAACTATGTTATCTCGATTAAAGGTTGGCACGGGTTAAGCGCGTGATACGTAAAGACTCGATAACACACAACCATGTTTGAGAACTTACCGGACAATAACCAACATCGGAGCGGTGGACTCCCATGACGGTTTTAGTGTGTCCATGAAGAACGAGTGAACCTTCAAGTTACTCATTGCACTTATTCTCTTAACTCCGCGATACCAATGATATCACGAGGTGATACTACGCGCTCTAGTCTGAGCAAACCCTTTGACCATAACACATATAGAATTCGTACTAATGTCGTACTCTTTTCTCATCCATATCTTTGATGTCCTTGTGATAAATCACATTGTGTCTGGCCCGACGATTGGTTGACATCGGTGATACTCAGAGGGTCCAGAGCATATATCTCACCATAGTTTAGAGGAGTTAAGTACTAACTTTGAACGATCTTAGTTTCATTACAGGCTCTAGATTATACCCAGACGTCAACGTTATGATCCCTTGTTACAGTGGACGGTTGAAGACATCCAAAGAATAACTGTCAATTGTATGGTCACTAGATATTCTCATAGTATAGGAATTCTAGTCAATGACAACTCCATATGTACTTTGCTAAATACATTACAATTGTTTAGTCTCTTAGCAAGATCAAATACTTGGGACCGATCGGTTCAGTACTATTGTTACCGTGACAATATACTCTTATGTTTGCTAGACTTTATCAAAGTCCATGATCAGGAAAACGTGATTATCTCATAAACCATAAACTAATCTTAGAGACAAGATTAGGAACTCTTGTTTGTTTATGTCTTCACATCCGCACAAAAGTTTTCCTTTGAAAATTCACTTTCAAGTATTATAGCGGTTATAACACGATGACATAAACTTAATTATTAACTTGGAGATAGAATAATAACCGAATATTATTTTATCTAGGGAACATCTCCAACAATTACATCTTTCATAGTCATGCTTTAGATACTAATGATTTACACTGAAAATGAAGCCATCTAAATTCCATCTCTAATGTAAAGTGTTTACAAGAAATCGCAAAATGAATGTTTGCTTCTTTGGTTATCCCAAGTATAGGGAATTCTTCCCATCACCAAAGAACAAAGATTTTGTCAACGGTGTTCTCGAGAAATTACTTCTTCAGAAAGTAAGTGGGAGGACAATACCATTCGACAAGATTAGATCTTTGTAATAATGTCAGAATAGCGCACACCGAAAATAATTTTGGTCATTTCCATCATGAATGGTACAAAAGTGTTTATATATGATGTAAAAATTCGATCGAGTTTAGTGACTGAACCAAGTAAATCATAATATCATTGTTTCACAATGATGAGACTGTGATCTAACTACAATACTTTAATATGTAACAATGTTGTGAACAACAGACTGTCTTCTCTTAGTTAAAACACAAAACATTTAAACCATAAGAATCATTTGAGATTAAACGGAGAAGTGATTCTCCAAGATATAAAATACACATGGACCTGAATTTCGAATCCAATGACAATCTACACCCCAATCAAAACTGTAATGCCTAGCTAAATAACGGTGTAAACCTTTTTTTAAGGGATAGAAACTGTGAAAACTAAACAGGTCTAGAGATGGCAATGGGTACCCATGACCCGCGTACCCGGCGGGTAAAAACCCTATTAGGGTAAGGGTATGGGAAATAAAAATACACATGGGTATGTAAATGGGAAAATCTTGTACCCATCGGGTAAAGCGGGTAAGGGTATGGGTTTACATAACACATACCCGTCTACCCATAGACCGATCTCAATTTGTGACAAGTGGAGTCTCCCATATAATAATTCAACGATATGTTTCTCTCAAAACAATAAACCTAATGATACATACTATTTTTTGTATGACTATGTATTTTTTATGCGCAAGTGCTACTGTTTACAATGTGATATTGTCTTAAATAGGTTGATGGTTAAAGACATAATTATATGTTGCATTTTATGACAATTTTGTATTCAACGTGATGTGCTGCAAACGCGGGTATTTTAACCCACAGGTACCCTTATACCCTGTCGGGTGACAGGTATGGAAAAAAGTTATACCCGTCAAGGGTGTGGGTACGTGTGACGGGTAAGATCGGGAGAGATGTGTAAGGGTATGGGGTAGCTCCACCCTTCACAACCACTATGTATCGCCTAATGCGAGTACTATTCTGACTCACCCGCTTCGAATTCGCACGTGGGCCAGCCCACTAACTACTCCTTAAACCGAAAATATAAGAAATAAGAGAGAAGGGGGGATTCGAACCTGGGACTCGACATCTGGACTGACAGGGGCACAACCATTAGGCTATGACATGTTTTGTGTCTAGCTCTTTTTTTTTATTATCTCATATTTCTTTTTCTTTTTTCCCCTTTTTTTATGTTCACCGATTTTTTTTGTTCAAAATTATTTTTGATTCAAAACTAAAAACTGTTTAAACTTTAAAATGTTCAAATATTGTTTTTTCAAATCCGAAATTTGTTCGGATAAAAAACCGTTCAAATTTTGAATTTTAATTTTTTTTGATGAAAAAACGTTTAGATTAAAAATTGTTCAATTTTAAGAATTGTTCATGTTTGAAATCGTTCAAACTTAAAATTTGTTCATCAGTAAAAAAATATTCATCTTAAGTTATATTAATTTTTTCTAACAAATGAAATTGAAAAAAAAAGGAAAATGGGCGGCGGTCTAGTTTATTTTTGAAGGCGAGCGAGCGAGGCGAGAGTGGGCGAGACCGCGAGACGTACCATCTCTAAGAGATCTAAGCTCAGGGCTATTCGTGCCCTGAGATCGCTCCTGGTTTCCTCCAATCCAGTGGTAACACCTGTATGAGCGGACGCAGAAATTTTTTGTACGACTCTATACGTCGCACAAGCCCAGATTGTACTCCACGACCCATCCACCCCACGACCCAAGCTCCCTGCTCGTGTAGACGCCCCCCACCCTAGGTAACCGCCTCCCGCGCGCCGCCACTGCTCCTCCGGCGGATGGCGCCCTGCTCGGCTGCTCCTCCTCCGGCTGGCCTCCACTGCTCCTCCCTCGCTCCACTTTTCTCCCCAGCGAGCCGCCACCGCTTCTCCCACAACGACCCGCCTCCACTTCTCCCCGAATGAGCAAAGGCATGAGGGAGATGGAGGGCTACCCTGGCCTGGTGCCCGCGTGCCACGCCGGGGTGGCTGAGCCGCTCGCTGGAGGTGCCGCCTCTCGAGGACGCACACACGGACATGCAGCTCGACGTGTTCTCGCCGCTCATCCCGCGGTTGAAGCGGTGCCTCACCGGCGGTGCGGTGAACCTGTAGGTCTGGCACAGGGTCCTTACTGCTGCCACGCTGCACAAATTCAGTAGGATCTCAGGTAATTATAAGCACCTCAGATCAACAGGGAAAAGGACACGAAATTTCACATACTCACATCGTCATCGAGGCATAAGACAAGGGCACATTCATTCAGCGGTCGATGTATTAATGGTGGTGATTGGGTATGTGCAGACTGCAGGGACCTCTGATGCTGCTGCCGGCGGACGGTCTATGAGTCACCTGGCCGAGCTTGCGGATTCTTGATTTAGTTTTTGAGTACTTTGGTGTGTTAGTATGGGCGTTCGGATGAACTGTGATAGTTAGGGAATTAATACTGGTAATTGATTTGGCCTCCCCTAAATTTGGATATATCTGTTGTCTATAAGGTGTCTCAGTTTGACAATATCCTGATTTAGTGCTCTTTTGCTTTAACAGTTTAATATGGATCAAGTCCATGCAGTGTGCTAAGTTTATTCAGATCAGTAGTTGTTAAGTTCAGTATTTCAGTTTACTTAGTGGTTAAGCCGGATCCAAAGTTAAATCAAGAAAGAAAGTGCTGCGATGAACAATTCACAATTTCTGTTTCGAGGCCATTTGAATATGGATTAGCTAATGATCACAGTCAAGTCATCTAAATAAGAAGAGGAGCATAATATTCCGCTTTTAATTCAGGAAAAATTATCACTTATTGGTATTTATTTTAGGGATACTCTACAAAGCCTGTTCTGATTGAAGTTTAGCATGTCCGGATAGACATCTTGTTTGCCTTATAGTTCACTAAAAACCTACTGTATTTCATGCAGTGTGTTAAGTCCTGCGGTACAACTTTATCAAATTTTTTAGTTTTCTCAAAAGCTCTGTTGTGTTACAGTTCTTATATCTGATCCATTATTCATAAATTTCTGTTTGGCAGAGAAGTCCCGATCAGAGCACCCTCTTGCTCTTGGTTGGAATAATATTTTAATTGTACTGCATATCATGCAAATATGTGATTGGTGAATTGCCCATACTAGTGGTATCGTTGTTCTTGTGTGAGGATATTTATTTGCAAGTATTAGGTGTTCAGTTTCTGCATTTACGGGTTAGTTAGTGCCTTAGGGTGTTCTTTATGTATATACTATTTAATTTTTCTTCCATTGAGGAATGAAGCAAGTCTTAAATGGAATTACGAACTTGATGATGACCAGTTTTGGATCCCTGTATGTTAGCATTTATACCCTAATACTCTTCTCAATAATCATGCCTCTCTCTTAGCCAAAAAATAATTATACTTTCCGATAAAACAATCTCTTTGTTGCTGATGTGAGGCAGTTAACATCCTCCTGAGTGTCTATTTTATTTGTTGTTTGCAGTTTCAGGAGTGTAGCCTTTTAGCCCATCCTTTCTGTTATCGAGAGTCCCACTCAGTGAGTTCAGGTGCAGCTTGGAGAACGGTGATTTTTTTACCTTATGATGAACCTCCCCTACCAGTGAGACTACATAATTCTTTCCTTTATATTGCTAGAAGGAAGAATGATGCTATCATTGATCTACTTGGAAGCATTGCACGGGCTCTAGAATATGACTACCTTTCATTCCTCGGTGTAACATTAGTGTCATGGAATCTGTTTCTCAGTTTTTTTTAGTTCTCCAGTAAAAAGAATGGCAATACCTTATAGTTGATTTCGGAAGTATACTCTTAGATCTCATGCGATCTTATTCACGTCCAATCATTGATACCAATTCAACACAATTTTCATCAACTATCTTTCCTATCCAGTGTGACCGGTACATTGTTATTTCTGTATATGCTAAAATATAGTGGTGTTTAGTGTTCCAAGTGATCCTTTGTTTATGTATGTAGGCCAGCGATACATTGCCATATGTGTGTGCAGAGCCTATTGACAAGGTACACATGTTAGTTTAGACATCATGACGTTAACAATGCGATGCTGCATGGTTCTTTCTTTCAAGATATACTTGGATGGAATATCAGGGCTCACATGTTAATGGAAGAACATATATAAGCTTAATCTTTTGTTAGTCGTCTTTGTGAGTTTCTACCATGTTGAAGATGGACATGATTTGAAATATGCGCCTGAGAAGTTCGTCAAGCAGATTGTTGATCTCAAACAACGGGGTGCAGGAAATAGTGGGATGATTGGCGTGCAAGGTCATATCAGCCATCCAATGGGAGATATCATTTGAGGCACCCTAGACAAATTCGCTATTGGGTCACCATATTTGGATTACTATACTAGATGCCTTAGAGAAGAAACACATCCAACCGATGATCTCGAGGTGTGCCTTCGCGAAGATGGGTCATTCTCTTAGGATTCTTGGAGATGCTGATGATACAAGCAACTGTACTCCTGGAGAGATTCTTGGAGATGCTGACGGAACACACAATTCGACTGGCAAATGGTACCTTGATCGGAAGCAAGAGTGTTTAACACAAACTAATAGCGACACCTCGCCATGGGGAGTTCAAATTTTAGAGGTTCTTTCTTCTGGTCCAATCACTTAGAGCCACCGATGATAATTCTCTTATTTTTATTGATTAAGCACTGACATAACGTTGCCTGGATGTACAAATTTTTATATGTGGTCTCATTTTATTTTCTAGAAAAAAACAATTTATTTGTAAATTTGGTTCGAAAAGGATTATTTGACTACATTTTTTATGAGTATAAAACTAAAAAAATCTAATTATATACATATATTCATTGAAAAATATTGATTGACTCCAACTTATATATTTAGCAAATCAAGATAAACTCCGAATTACAACTTTTTTCCTAGGTGAAACCAAATACGCAAAAAATAAAAATGAAAGTAACAAAAAAGGCGTAGCGAAGCGCGCTAGGTCCGTCTAGTTACTCTAGTACCGTGCCATCCCAAAACAGGTCCACCTCTTCGGGGGCCTGCACTGCCTTATACGGGCTATAACGATTTTCTTGTTCGAACGAACCCACCCATCGGACTCACACATAGGGTGGCCCACGGCCCGAGCATGGTCGGTTCATCGTCGCGACTCGCGAACCGACCCGACCTGACCTAGACTAGGCCAAGGAGGGCCACTGCTCGTTTTATTCCCAAATCCAATCCAATCTCGCGCCGCCGCCTTTCCCCCCTAAATCCAACCCTCTTCTCCGACGTCGACGACTCGCCGCTTGGCGAAGGAAGGAGCGCCGCCACCACCCGAGGCGGCGGAAGCCGCGCCACGAGCTGCGGCACCGACCCCGCTGAACCGCAGGTAACGACTAGCAAACCCTCTCCCCTTCTCAAACCCTAGCTTTTAAACCCTAGCCGCCGCTGCTGTTTCGATTCGATCCCGACGAGCTTCCTTACACGATCTGTGGTGTTTGCTTGCTGCAGCGGCGATGGCGAACCTGGGCGGGGGCGCGGAGGCGCACGCGCGGTTCAAGCAGTACGAGTACCGCGCCAACTCGAGCCTGGTGCTCACCACCGACTCGCGCCCGCGGGACACGCACGAGCCCACGGGCGAGCCCGAGACACTCTGGGGCAGGATCGACAAGAAGAACTTCGGGGACCGCGCCGTCCAGGCCAAGCCCCCCGAGCTGGAGGAGCGGCTCACAAAGTCGCGGAAGAAGAAGGAGCGTGACTCTGCCTCCGCCTCAGGGGCCTGACGGCGGTGACGTCGACCTGCCACGCAAGCGCAGGCGTCGCTCTGCTGCCGCGCGCGAGGAGAGCGTGCTCTCCCTCGCGGATGACGTCGTCTACAAGCCCCAGACCAAGGAGACCCGCGCCGCCTACGAGGCCATGCTCAGCGTCATCCAGCAGCAGTTTGGAGGGCAGCCCATGGACGTGCTTGGCGGTGCCGCCGACGAGGTGCTCACCATCCTCAAGAACGACAAGATCAAGAACCCTGACAAGAAGAAGGAGATTGACAAGCTCCTCAACCCCATCCCCATCACGATGTTCGAGCAGTTCGTCTCCATCGGGAAGCTCATCACGGATTTCCATGACGCCAGCGATCCTGCCGCCACGCCCTCTGGTGATGGTGGTGACACAACCATGGACGATGATATCGGGGTTGCTGTTGAGTTCGAAGAGGACGAAGATGATGAAGAAAGTGATTTTGATCAGGTACGCAGATCCCAACCTTGTGTCTTCAGTCTCTGGTTTTCTCTTGCTATGCCTTGCTGGAAATCTGGAACGTGTCTATATGTACTTGTATAACCTCCAATGTTTCCTTTTATCAGGTCCAGGATGAATTGGATGAGGATGATGACGACTTGGGTGAGCTGAACCGTCCTGGAGGCATGCAAATGGGCGGTGAGTTGGATGACGATGATATGCAGAACTCCAATGAGGGGTTGAACATCAACGTGCAAGACATTGATGCTTACTGGCTTCAGAGAAAGATAACACAAGCATATGCTGATATCGACCCGCAGCAGAGCCAGAAGCTTGCCGAGGAGATCTTGAAGATTATTGCTGAGGGTGACGACAGAGATGTCGAGAATCGCCTTGTCATGGAGCTGGACTATGAGAAATTCGATCTCATCAAATTGGTACTAAAAAACCGGTTCAAGATTGTCTGGTGTACCCGCCTAGCCAGGGCTGAAGATCAGGAGGAGAGGAAGAAGATAGAGGAAGAGATGATGGGTAACCCAAGCTTAGTTCCAATATTGGAGCAGCTACATGCAACAAGAGCCTCCGCAAAGGAGAGGCAGAAGAATCTGGAGAAAAGTATCAGGGATGAGGCAAAGAGGCTTCTAAACAATGACAGTGCTGGTGCGGACGGTCCAAGGGAGCGTCGGGCAGTTGACCGGGATATGGAGAGTGGATGGTTGAAGGGCCAGAGACAGCTGCTTGATCTTGACAACCTCTCCTTCCACCAAGGTGGTCTCTTGATGGCCAACAAGAAATGCGAACTTCCTGATGGCTCATTCAGAACCCCTCATAAGGGGTATGAGGAAGTCCATGTGCCAGCTTTGAAACCTAGGCCATATGCAACTGGTGAGAAGATTGTGAAGATACCTGATATCCCAGGGTGGGCTCAACCAGCTTTTGCTGGAATGCAACAACTGAACAGGGTTCAGAGCAAGGTTTATGACACTGCCCTCTTTAAACCAGATAACATCCTTCTCTGTGCTCCAACTGGTGCTGGTAAAACCAATGTGGCTGTGCTCACAATCCTTCACCAGATTGGTCTGCATATGAAGGATGGTGAGTTTGACAATACCAAGTACAAAATTGTCTATGTGGCCCCAATGAAAGCTTTAGTTGCTGAAGTTGTTGGAAATTTGTCGGCGCGGCTGAAAGACTTCGGTGTTACTGTTAGGGAGCTCAGTGGAGACCAGAACCTGACAAAACAACAAATTGACGAAACCCAGATCATTGTCACCACACCTGAGAAATGGGATATTGTCACGAGGAAATCAGGTGACCGAACCTATACTCAAATGGTAAAGCTTCTGATCATTGATGAGATCATCTACTTCATGATAACAGAGGGCCAGTCCTGGAGAGTATTGTTGCTAGAACAGTTCGGCAGATCGAAACAACCAAAGAACATATACGCTTAGTTGGTCTCTCTGCAACTCTTCCGAACTATGAAGACGTTGCTGTTTTCTTGCGTGTTCGCTCTGAAGGTCTCTTCCATTTTGATAACAGTTACAGACCTTGTCCTCTTGCTCAGCAGTACATTGGGATCACTGTAAGGAAGCCACTGCAGAGGTTTCAGTTGATGAATGAGATTTGTTATGAGAAAGTAATGGCTGCTGCTGGTAAGCATCAAGTGCTTATATTTGTGCACTCTAGGAAGGAGACAGCGAAAACTGCCCGGGCTATCAGAGACACTGCCTTGGCTAATGACACATTGACGCGCTTTCTGAAGGATGAGAGTGCAAGCCAGGAGATCCTTGGCAGTCAGGCAGAGCTTGTCAAAAGCAGTGATCTTAAAGACCTTCTGCCATATGGGTTTGCTATTCATCATGCTGGGATGGCAAGGGTAGACCGTGAACTTGTTGAGGAACTCTTTGCTGATAAGCATATACAGGTCCTTGTTTCGACAGCTACCCTTGCATGGGGTGTCAACTTGCCTGCTCACACTGTTATTATAAAGGGTACCCAGATTTATAATCCGGAAAAAGGTGCTTGGACAGAATTAAGTCCTCTGGATGTCATGCAGATGCTTGGTCGTGCAGGTAGGCCTCAGTACGACACACATGGAGAGGGAATAATCTTAACTGGCCACAGCGAATTGCAATACTACCTCTCCCTTATGAATCAACAACTGCCTATCGAGAGTCAGTTTGTATCCAGATTGGCAGATCAATTAAATGCAGAGATTGTTTTGGGGACTATCCAGAATGCTCGGGAAGCATGCTCATGGCTTGGCTACACTTACCTCTACATCCGGATGCTCCGGAATCCAACACTGTATGGTTTACCAGCAGATATCATGGAGACAGACAAAACACTAGATGAAAGGAGAGCTGACTTGGTAAGTACATGCTATACCCTGCCTGTTTTTCTGCAGTTCCATAATACTCCCTCTGTCCACTTTTATAAGACACACTTCTTAACATTTCAATAGTAAGAAGTGTGCCTTATAAAAGTGGACGGAGGGAGTACCATCATCGGTGTGATTTATTTTCACTGTGCCATTGGCCATTGCATGCAGTTGCACATTTTGTAGCATGCGAACATAGAACAACCATCCTATTCTATTTATGTTCAGTAACAGCATTATACAATATCATTGTAGTACTTCTGTTGGAAATTTACTTTTTGGAATTTCTAACAGTGTAATATGGGTAGGCATCTAAGCTACACAAATGTAACATGGCTAATCTGTTGTAATATAGCAGACATTTTGCTTGCTATTGGTTAGATTTTGGGAATAGAAAAATGAAGTTGGAGGAGTTATCATCCTATATATCAGTTAAATGGGTTTTGGAGTATTTTGTGGTAATAGGATAAGAAAATAACTCGCTGCTAATTACTTTTGTGGATGAGTTCCATATAACTTGATGAGCATCTTGATACTGCTCCAAATTCTTAGAGAAGTATCAGAGCAATATAGTCGACAATCTTCTTATGCTTGTATTGTTAGTTCATTAGCTGCTCTCTTGATGGTGTCCTTGCCTGTTCTGCGGCTGATTCTTTTTCTCGTATGCTGCTGCAGGTACACTCTGCTGCAAATTTGTTGGATAAGAATAATCTGGTAAAGTATGACAGGAAAACAGGATACTTTCAGGTTACTGACCTTGGAAGGATTGCCAGTTATTACTATATTAGTCATGGGACTATTTCGACGTACAATGAGTATCTGAAGCCTACGATGGGTGATATTGAGCTGTGTCGACTTTTCTCTCTGAGTGAAGAGTTCAAGTATGTTAGTGTCAGGCAAGATGAGAAAATGGAGCTGGCGAAGCTTTTGGATCGCGTGCCAATTCCTGTAAAAGAGAGTTTGGAGGAGCCCAGTGCAAAGATCAATGTTCTGCTGCAAGCATATATATCTAGGCTGAAACTGGAGGGCCTCTCCCTTGGTTCTGATATGGTGTACATCAGACAGGTAACGTGTTCTCTATGCTTGATAACACTGAATTTGAACTGGTTGTTTATTTTGTTCTAGTATTCTTATATATTCTTATCCTCTATGTTGCAGAGTGCTGGCCGCCTCTTACGAGCACTATTTGAGATAGTTCTGAAGAGAGGTTGGGCTCAACTAGCAGAGAAGGCTCTCAATCTTTGCAAGATGATTGATAAGCAGATGTGGAGTGTCCAAACACCCTTGCGCCAATTTCATGGTATTCCAAAGGAAATCCTGATGAAACTGGAGAAAAAAGAATTGGCTTGGGAGAGGTACTATGATCTATCATCACAGGAAATCGGTGAGCTAATTCGTTTCCCGAAGATGGGGAAGCAGCTGCACAGGTGCATTCACCAGTTACCAAAGTTGAACCTGTCTGCCCACGTCCAACCTATTACTCGCACAGTTTTGGGGTTTGAACTGACTATAACACCTGATTTCCAGTGGGATGATAAGGTACATGGATATGTTGAGCCCTTTTGGGTTATAGTTGAGGACAATGATGGCGAGTACATTCTTCACCATGAGTATTTCATGCTTAAGAAACAATACGTGGATGAAGATCACACACTTAACTTTACAGTGCCAATATACGAGCCACTGCCTCCTCAGTATTTTATACGTGTCGTGTCTGACAAGTGGCTTGGTTCACAGACAATTCTTCCTGTCTGTTTTAGGCACTTGATTCTTCCAGAAAAATATGCTCCACCGACTGAATTGCTTGATCTGCAGCCACTACCTGTTACTGCGTTGAGGAATGCACGATATGAAGGCCTTTATGGTGCTTTTAAGCATTTCAACCCCATCCAGACCCAAGTGTTCACTGTCTGTATAACAGTGATGACAGCGTGTTGGTTGCTGCACCAACTGGCAGTGGCAAGACAATATGTGCAGAATTTGCTATACTAAGGAACCATCAGAAGGCAGTATCTGGGGAAACCAACATGCGGGTTGTGTATATAGCTCCTATTGAGGCTCTTGCGAAAGAAAGATTCAGGGACTGGTCAAAGAAATTTGGAGAATTTGCCCGAGTAGTTGAGCTAACTGGTGAAACTGCAGCTGATTTGAAGCTTCTTGACAAAGGGGAGATCATTATTAGTACTCCTGAAAAGTGGGATGCACTTTCTCGCCGTTGGAAGCAGCGAAAGCATATCCAACAAGTCAGCTTATTTATTGTTGACGAGCTGCATCTAATTGGATCTGAAAAGGGGCATGTCCTGGAAATTGTCGTTTCTCGGATGAGGCGTATCTCAAGTCATATTGGCAGTAACATCCGGATCGTGGCACTTTCAGCATCACTTGGAAATGCTAAAGATCTTGGAGAATGGATCGGCGCTACCTCTCATGGTCTTTTCAACTTCCCTCCAGCAGTGCGGCCAGTTCCGTTGGAAATACACATTCAGGGTGTGGATATAGCAAATTTTGAGGCAAGAATGCAAGCAATGGCAAAGCCTACATACACTGCTATCACACAACATGCAAAGAGTGGTAAGCCTGCCCTGGTGTTTGTACCAACACGTAAGCATGCAAGGTTGACTGCATTGGACTTGTGTGCCTACTCAAGTGCCGAGGGTGGTGGAACGCCATTCCTTCTTGGGTCGAAGGATGAGATGGATACTTTCATTGGAGGTGTCAATGAGGAAACACTTCAAAATACACTGAGGTGCGGTGTAGGCTACTTGCATGAGGGCCTAAGTGACCTTGACCAGGAACTTGTAACCCAGCTCTTCCTTGGTGGGAGGATCCAAGTGTGTGTTGCGAGTAGCACAATGTGCTGGGGAAGATCATTGCCTGCTCATCTAGTTGTTGTGATGGGAACCCAGTATTATGATGGCAGGGAGAGTGCTCATACTGATTATCCAATCACTGATCTGCTACAAATGATGGGTCATGCTAGCAGGCCTCTTCAAGATAACTCAGGGAAGTGTGTTATATTGTGCCATGCACCTCGGAAGGAATACTACAAGAAGTTCCTCAATGAGGCCTTCCCTGTGGAGAGCCATCTGCACCATTTCTTGCATGATCATATGAATGCAGAGGTTGTTGTCGGTGTGGTAGAGAACAAGCAAGATGCTGTGGACTATCTCACCTGGACTTTCATGTACCGGCGGCTGAACAAGAACCCTAACTACTACAACTTGCAAGGTGTAAGCCACAGGCATCTGTCAGATCATCTTTCTGAGCTAATTGAGACGGTGTTGAATGACCTAGAATCAAGCAAGTGTGTGTCTGTAGAGGAGGATATGTACCTGAAGCCGCTCAACCTTGGTCTCATTGCCGCGTATTACTACATCAGCTACACAACCATTGAACGGTTCAGTTCGATGCTCACTCAGAAGACCAAGATGAAAGGCCTCCTGGAAATTCTAGCTTCTGCGTCAGAATATGCAGAGCTCCCAAGCCGCCCAGGCGAAGAGGACTACATTGAGAGGCTAGTCCGTCACCAGAGATTCTCTATTGACAAGCCCAAGTACGGTGATCCACACGTGAAGGCCAACGCTCTGCTGCAATCCCACTTTGCAAGGCACACGGTGGTAGGGAACCTGGCAGCTGACCAGCGGGAGATCCTCCTTTCTGCCCATAGACTGCTCCAGGCAATGGTCGATGTTATCTCGAGCAGTGGATGGCTGACCCTCGCCCTTAATGCAATGGAGCTGAGTCAGATGGTGACCCAAGGCATGTGGGACCGTGACTCTGTGCTGCTCCAGCTTCCGCACTTCACCAAGGATCTAGCCCGGAGATGCCAGGAGAACAAAGAGAAGCCCATTGAGAGCATCTTTGATCTGGCCGAGATGAGCACCAACGAGATGCGGGACCTGCTGCAGCTGTCCAACTCTGAACTGCAGGACATCGGCGAGTTCTTCAAACGGTTCCCGAACGTCGACATGGCCTACGAGGTCCGTGAGGGCGACGACGTCAGGGCCGGCGACAACGTGACCCTGCAGGTGACCCTGGAGCGCGACATGTCGAACTTGCCGTCATCCGAGGTTGGGCCAGTCCACGCCCCCAGGTTCCCCAAGCCCAAGGAGGAAGGCTGGTGGCTGGTGGTCGGCGACCACTCCACCAAGCAGCTGCTGGCTATCAAGAGGGTGGCGCTCCAGAAGAGGGCCCGTGTGAAGCTTGAGTTCACTGCTGCTGCGGAGCCTGGGAGGAAGGACTACATGATCTATCTGATGTCGGACTCGTACCTGGGCTGCGACCAGGAGTACGAGTTCACCGTCGATGTGAAGGATGCTGGAGCGGATTGATTCCGAAGACGTGAAACTCTCTTTTTCAGGGTTTTGATCTTGATGCAGAAACTATGTAATATCATATGTTTGTAATAACTGAAGTTTTAGCTTAATCCAGTGTAACTGATGCACACTTGTGCTCAACAGACCATGAGCTCTTTGTGCTTGCAGCACGGTATCATGCATCAGCTTAAGACAGTCTGTTTATGAATGTTATTTGTGACCGCTAATTTCTCTTTCTGTTCCTTCCCTACAATACAGAGCAGACAAGGGTAGCTCTGGAATTACACCAGCTTGTATGCATGTTTGTGCAATGCAGATGTCAGATGTTGTCAACGAGGATCAAGGCGACTCTGATTCAGATTGTGATGAAAGATTTGTTTCGTTATTAAATCCCTTGAAATTCCTAGTGAAGTTCATTGTACCCATGTGTCCATCATCTTCCAGTTTACTTCAGCTCAAACTTTTGAGATAGCTGTTACCAGATCATTGTAGAAAAAATTAACGCTGTTGCTATGCGGCATTGCATCCATTATGGTTTACGAATGTTTGAGCAGATGTATGATATACAGAATTTCCCTCCTCAGTTCTACACTACATTGTAATAGGGGCTTACAGCTAATTCCTCTTGTGGTCATTGCAGCATGCACTTGTTCTTCTTGTCTTCTACTGCATTTCAGCTGTCCTTTAGAAGTCCCATGATCATTAAATTTTTAACTTACTGGATCTCTGTGGCTTTGGTATGTTTCCTGTGGTTTCAGTGACCAAATATACTAGACCTCTTTTTTAACATTAGCATAGCTTTCCTTTCCTTTTTTCCACTTTGATTTTAATTATGTTCTTATCCTCTAAGAGTCTGTCTCTTGCTATGTGTGTTTGCTTTTACCATCAAGAGAAGCATGCCATTTTAAACAAAAAGAAATACTTTATATTTTGAGCTACACCAAAATGACAAAATTTGTATATTTGTTATTTTTGTTTAGCTCAAAATACAAATTATTTTAAATTGAAATTTTACACGTTCGCGAGATACGTTATTAAGAACAACTAGGTTTTTTCAGATTTTTTTTAAAACTTATAATTTGTTTTTCTGATTTTTTTATAAAACAGCAGGATCACTTGTGCCCGAGCAAGAAATCTCCACTCGTTTGGCCTGGCGTACTTTCACTCTCAGTGCCTTGTTCACTGGGTATTTTTAGCTTATTTTTGTGTGCTTTACCGCCGGGCTTCGGTCTAAAGAAAGGGAAACGGGGATGGCCGTGTTGCTGGCAGGAGCAGCAGGAAGAACGACCATGGCCGGCGACAATTGGAGGCGGGAGGAGCTTAACGTACAGGTTGCACGGCGCTAGTAGACCGAAGCCGCCGGCCGCCGCTAGGGACGAATTGATTAGGAGGCAACACAGTGAATTATACTGATATATCAACTGGTCACCCCCACAACCAGGTCGGACAGAAACAGGAAAAAAAAATCGGAAGGGAGCAGCTGCACAGTATCAGAACAAGAACAAATTTCAAGTTACTACTATCGACAGTCACGTCCGTTCTGCCTCTGCTAGAACAAGCGATGGTGTAACTGATAGTAGATGTAACTATACAACAGACGTAGAAGAAAAAAGAAATGAAGTGTACAAGTTGGATCCTGCAGATGGCTGAGACTAACAAGGAACGAATGGGTGTCCTAAATCCTAGTGTGTGTGTTTTGTATACAGTCAAAAGATGTAACAGCAGCTATGCGCAGCATCGATCTTCAGATCATTGCGGCGCAGGCCCCAGTTTCGACTCCGGGCACAAGCAAAGCGTATGGCGCATGCTTCATCCTCTATCTGCGAAATAAAGTGATGATGATATGCTGCACGAAACCGCCGTGTCAATGTGGCAGCAGTTGGTTCCAAAGCACGAGCGGCAGCAGGCTAACTAGGTGCTCAATCGCTCACTGCTCTGCTCCCGCTGCTGCGCCTGGACCATGGTGCTTCATCTTCTACCTGCAACATAAAATGGAGATGCTCTATCAAAGTGTTATCTGTATGTAGCACGGGTTCTGTTGGGATGTTGAACTGCCATCTGCAGGGTTGAATCGTGAAATATATATGACATGAAGATTTTATGTTTGCATCTTATCATGACTAAATAACACACTTATTTTTGTACCTTAATTCTGCTTATAATTTCAAATTTATATAGCAGACTGGAAAAACAATTGTAAAGACTGGTATTCTTTTAAACACTAGCATCGTGTTCATGAAGTTATGGGCTAATCGCGTGAATCAGAACTTACGTTGCTCGAAGTTGAAAGTGAGGATCGGAAATGAAGAGTTCCCTCTGTTCATCCGTTGGATTTCCCAACCACCGACAGAACATCCACGCCGCCCAAGCAACGGATGAAACAGACAGGATTGCCAAGAAGCCAAAATGGGAGACATCATTGGCAATAATAGCCATCGCAAGCATGACCAACTCTGCAAGGCTTGCAATTGAAACCTCCATTCCTCCAATAAGGTTTGCTTTTGAAGGAGGGACCCCTGTTTGGATGATCTGTGTCCCGACAACATCATAAGACATGTGCCCCAACCGAGATAATGCCTGCAGATTAACAAGAAACAAGCACAGTTATTGTATTTTCCTGATTATTAGTGGAGGGTAATTGTAGCTAAGATCTAATTCTCACAATGGAAGCAAGGAAGATAAGTAGAGGTGTTCTCTGTGAAATGGATCCAGCCCAATACACCGTGAGAGCAATTGACAAGAGTGAAGCTTGAAATATCAATCCAGCTGCCCCCGCCTGGTACATATAACATAAGCAGTTCACGTCAACTGTAAAAAATAATATAAAAATGGAACCAACACATTAAGACACAAAGCTTTTTTGCATTTTCTTTAAGAAAAATAAATGGAACCAACAGACATATGCCAACCTTTAGAATTCCAACTCTTTTCACCAGGCTTGAGGAGATGAATGTTGCAACGAGGCCCATAACAGAACACAATCCACTAAAAGCACCGACAATGGATGGACTAATACCTGTTAAACATTGGTTATTAATTTCAACTTTCAAGACACATTTCTGACATTATGAATTTGAGCTGGGAAGTGACACAGACCACGATGCATCAACAATGCTGTCATTATGGCGCCAGGAGCAAGTGCTACGTTGAAATTTAGAAACACGGTAGCTACACTTGCAGGTAGAACTGTCTGCTGCTTATACTCATTCCAGCCATGCTTGATAGACCTCAGGCCATTTTGAACTGAACGTTAGACAAAATATTAGACCACCAACAGAACCAAAACTAAATAAGTGATCAATGATGTAACTTCCCCACTGGTATATATAGGCATTAGGGTGCATTCTTTCTATCAATGCATCGAAACACAATGCTTATTGCGTTTTCGCAAAAAATAATCTAACTTCCCCACTGGTATATATATAGGCATTAGGGTGTGTTGCCAAGTTTGGTGTTTCGTTTTCCATAGCTTTGGATGAAGAAATCCTTCGTTGCTGCACTCAAGTAAATTGCTTGCTTTTACATTTTTTTATAAGATTGCTAAGATTTTACACATTCTCCAAGAAATGTCCTCACCTATCTTGCGGACATCCAATAGATCAGCACAAATTGATTCATCACTGGGGGTTCTCGATGTATCAAGTGCATGACAGGAGACACTGTTAATTAATTGACCCAACATAACCTACAAAGACCATACAGCATCTTGTGAGTGTAAGTATATGCTACATATGGCGATTCTTGATTCAGCTTAAGATGTATGCAGTATACCAGAACGGGGAAACTGCAAATCATTAGACCACAGGAAATCTTCAAACAGGTTACTGGGTCGTATTTGGTCAGCAGAAGACCAAAAATTGAAGCACCGGCGGTCTGTGACATCCAAATTAGTTACGTGGGTTATGCAACTGTATTTTCTCAACTCAAAATAGACTGCAGGGTTGCATGCAGTGCTTAAAAGAACAGACTAATAGGATAACAAGATTGACCAAACAACACTTTTTGTTTGCTGAAGTCTTCATAAATTTTATAAGATGCTGATAATGATAAACAAAGCTCAATAATGTTAGGAACATCTCACCTCACAAAGAAGATCAATTCGATTAAGCATAGCGTTAGCTTGAGCCAATGCAACAGGCCTGTTTGTTCCTGCTAACTTCACGACAAAAAAGAACAGTAAGGGGGTCAGTTGGTCATAATCAACAAGAAAGTAAACTATTCTTATACCATAGAATGGAAAAGAAAGAATCTGCAAAAATAATATGTGCATCAGCAACCGTACCAAAACAACCCAATCCCTCTCCATGGAAACGCCAAGTGCCAATCCTGCAAGCCTTTCAATAGCTCCGGCAGCCACTAGCACAATGAACCAAGGTCTGAGAAGCAAAGCTGATGTAGAAGCATTGCCCACGTTTTTCATAGCATAAATGACCATGGCAGCTGATATCAACTGAGTGGCTACCTGCCAAACCGGGTTGAGCAGATGATTTGGATGAATTAGTTTGCATTAGTAGAATTATAATCTACAGCAATCATTTTCTTTGCCTATAATCTAAGAAACTGGAGATGATAAGATAAGTACAAGCACCTGGAGAGCATTCAAGCCTGTGTACATGGGTATTCGAGGGAAATGATCCATAAGCTTGCCAACTATTGGTGCCCCGACAAATACTGAGAGCTGGATATCATGAAACAAATTAGATTGTTGATTCTAATGATATCATTTGAAGGTAGTACAGTGACAAGTACCTTTCCGAAGAAACCAACAATAGCAACAGGCAATAAGCTTGGGTGAAGAATTGCCAGGGAAGCAGGCCAAGCAAAATTCCAGAGTTGTTCCACAAGGTTACCAAACAAGTAGCTAGCATATAGAGCTGCATAAAACATGTTAAATGGGTATTAAAGTTTCGCCGTAGATAGATCTCCAGGAGGCTTGCCACTTCCATTATCTAAAAATTATTTAAAAATAATAATAAATCATGGGGTCAGGTATGCACTGCTTGTCAAATGCTAGGCCTTGAAATATTAAAAATCCAGCTGCAATTGTGACATATTAACTCACAGATATTTTGGTTTGCCTGCGTCCACTTTCATGCAAAGAGTGGTATTAAGTATTAACTGCGTAGCATAGCGCATAAAGTGTAAACGGTACAATGACACCCCCTTACCATATAGACCAGCAGGGTGAGCTGGAGTGGCGGCCAATGTATGTTGCTCTCCTTCAGACAATACCTGAATTATAAACATACAATAAGAAGAGGATAAAAGAAAAGAATTTGACAGACAATGTAGAGGAGTAAAGAGGGCCACTTACCGGCAGCTCTTCGAAATCGATAGGATGGGGAGTACTATCATGCAGTGCAAACGGACTAGGGTCTAGAACATCTCCTAGTATATGAACAACTGGAATGGAGCAGCCCGGTGGTAATGATGGGTGATCATCAAAAGCTTCTTCCTCATTTACATTGCCAACTTCGACCTCAACATTTGTCACATAACACCTCCGGACAAAATTGTCTAACCTGGCAAAATATAACATGTTAATTTAAATATCAGAACTCGAGAACAAACACAACAACATCACATGCTTAATCCACTAACTTCAGATAAAGCAATTTGCTAATGTTTTACTAAGTCAATTATTATTTCTTGATGACGCCACAGGGTGACTGTATATGTATAAATCAGCACACATGCTACAGCAAAAAAATACCAACAGTAACTAATTTCCTCCCTTCCTTACAAACTTCATTATCATTTGGATCAACTAAAACACAAACACCACCTGCATTTCCTAGTTCCTACGCCAAGCTTCTAGAGAATCCTAAATCTGTCACCGGCCTCTACTTTATCAATTCACCAATCACCACCAACAACAAACCAAGAATCCAATTCCACCCCAGCTAAAATGTATCAACCTAAACTTTCGACATCCCGCTTGCACTGTGCGTCAAGATTCCACAGAAGAAAACCTCTAAGCCAGCAGAGCATCTCAAGCAAACCAAAAGGAGCCAGCTATGCGACGCAAGGGTAGGCAGCAGCAAGCAAGTCACCTGAGCGCGCCGACGCCGGGGGAGGCGGGCCTTAGGCGCAGCCTCGGCACGGCGGAGAGATATCCGTGGCATCGTAGCGTATGCGTCGACGAAGCGAGGAAGGATGATGCGGCGGTGACCATTCCCATGGCTCCTGGGCGACGGCGGCGGCGGCGGCGGCAGCGCGACTACTCATGCATGCAGCCTCTCCAGGACCGGGTGCCGGCGGCGGGTCGCTCTCGCAGGAAGATGCCGCCGCCGGAAGCGTGGCCTGCACCGCGCCTGCCTTATCCTGATGAGGTGGAGGCGGAGGTGGAGGAGAGGGAGGAGAGAGAAGGGAGCGGCAAGTTGCCGACTGAGGCAGCCGGGAAGAGAGAGCGGAGGCGAAGAGGATAGAGGGGGAGATAATAGGAGGTCTTACGGCCGTCTGATTTAGATCAGACGGGTGAGGGTTTTTGGTTTGTCTGTGATTTTTCGTTTTGAAATAAGGTTGTTTGTTTGTGACTAGGAAGGCGTCCGCCTGTCACTATTCCAAGACGCAAAACTTGGTTTCCTTCTCCGGCTGTCCAATTATTACAGTTGAGATTTGGTGCACTGGTGCTACTGTCGTTTCAAAAAATTCTAAAAATATATTTATAAGTTCCAAAAAAATCCTGAGAAAAATATATGTGTAGTTAATGATGTATCCTACAAACGTATGAAAAATCAATTTCAAATACCTTATATTCTGAACTACACAAAAATAATAAACGTGTGAATTCGAATACGCCTATTTCTAATCTCTAAATTTTATTATATTTTATCATTTTTGTGTAGCCTATTCTATTTTGTATTTGAAATAAAAAATTTGCACGTTTGTGGGATACATCATTTACTGTTTTATGTTCTAGAATTTTTTGCTACCTTTTTTTAAATGACAGGAGCACCGGTCCTCAGAAGCACAAAACACTTTCCGCAATTATTATTACTAATATTTTTTTCGCTCTCAAGTTAAACCTTGCAACTTAATTTTCCACCTGCTATTCACTTTGAGCCTCCCAAATGATTTTTTTTTAGATTTCAACCTATATCAATCATTTTTTATGTGGACCTTTTGGACCAAGGGAACGTGAAAACAAAAACTTATGTGTTTTACTTCCCTACACTTTGTATGAAATGCACTATTTTCAAATGTAAATTTCATACGAAATGAAAAAGAAAGTATCTCTCTCTCTCTCTCATAGCAAATATTCAAGCTGAGAGTATTCGAACTTTTTTTTCAAATCTATGTATTGTGGTTGCATATAGATCCCAATAAACTATGCCATTCTAATTCTACATTTTCACGTTTCTATAGCTTTTAAACATCAGATCTCTTATTAAACTTCGCTAGCATTAAATCATTGAAATAAATAATGTGAAGGACGATAAATTGTCCTCTTAGCGATGCACACGGGTCGGCCTTGTGGCAAGTCAAGAAGGGTGACGGCCCAGGGCCAACGTGCCTAGGGGCCCATACCATGTGCATATGTTGGTATCCGGAAAACTATAGAACACGTGTTATGTATGTTACGAACATAATGTGTGCTTTTAACTGGGTCGGCACAAGTGAGAGTACGAGGATGCCGCCTAGAGGGGGAGGGTTTGAATATGCGGTTTAAAATAATTACGGTTTAGGATTGAATAAATACGGACTAAAACTGGTGTAATAAACACAAAACCTAAACAAGCTAGATTTATCTACGTGCACCAACAACTTATGTTAGGCAAGATATACAACTAGATGATAGCAAGATATATGATTTCAAGCACAATGGCTATCACAAAGGCAAATGCATGAATAACGAGTAAGGGTATATATTTATCCGAAGCACAAGGAGACACGATGTGATTCTCGAAGTTCCTTCCCAAGAGAAGTACGTCTTCATTGGAGGGGTGTGGAGCCGCCAAGCCACTCCAACGCATGGTTGTGTTCACCCTATTCTCCTTGAGCTTCTCCGGTGAGGAAGATGATCGTTTTCACTATGAGGCCGTCTTGAAGGCGGTGACCAAAACTTACACAAGGTTGAGACTATCTTCACAACTCAATTGGAGGCTCTAAACGAACCTTTTTTTGAACAAGGTGGAAGCTCCAAGCACTATCCGTCTCAGGTGCTCAATGAACCCAAGAGGAACAATCTCTCTGGTGTCGAAGCACCCAAGAGTAACAAGCTCACAAACTTTTCTTTCACAAATCTCGTGGGAAACTCAAACCGATGCAACTAATACAATGGAAAAAACACACAAAGTTGTCAAGTCCTTCTCTCCCAAATCTCACCAAAGCAACTAATGCTATGGAGGGAGGAAGGAGAAATAACAAGGAAAACAACTAATTAATCCCAAGATCTAGATCCAATGGATTCCCCTCACTAAGAGGAGAGATTGATTGGTGCAATAGTAAATCTAAATCTCCTCTCTCTTTTCCCTAAAAAGGGCAAGAATCATTGGAGGGATTGAGAGAAAGCCAAACTTTTGAAGGTCAACAATGGAGGAGAGATAAAATGGGTTGGGCAGCCACCTCTTGAGGAAGAGGAAGGCTATTTATAGCTTCCCACGAAATATGGCCGTTACAACCGTTCGGGCCGGAAATTTTGGTATTTACCCCGGAATTTCCGTCCCGGACGAGTGAGTGTCAGCTCAGAGAGATGGGGCCGGATATTTGACCAGAAATTTCCAGCCCTAGATCGGAATTTCCGCCCTATAAAAACTGCCAAAACACTGGTATGAAACGGTCATATCTTTTACATTCGGGCTCCATTTTCGACGTTTTTGATCTTGTTGGAATTGCAACGACAAGCTCTACAAGATGATGCAGAGAAACATCATAATCCAACAAGGGAGGATAAAACCAAAAGGGAAAGGTTAGACCTCTCTATAAGATAGGAACGAGCAAAACCTCCAATAACAAAAACGCAATAAGTTTTCCATACGAAATCCATTTTTGATGAACTTCAGCTTGAAATGAAGAACATGATAAGCTTTAAAACCACACATGGAGGAAAACCCAAATAATAACCAAGAAGGATGATGCCAAGTATGTAAAGGTTTGATCTCTCTACGATAGATACGATCAAGATACGCATTCAAGAGTCCCTCTTGATAGAACGATTATCTATCCTATAACCCGGTCTCCTAATTACATCACGAGACCGGTAAAATAGAAAGCCTATCTAAGTCACACATTTGCCTTGCGCAATTCAATAGAGCTAGATGATGACGATCTTAATCACCTCAAGTTGGACCACCTTTCTTATTGCGTTTTGCTTCATGATGACTTGTAAATTGCTCCCCGATAAGCTAATATGGGAGAGCTTCTCATATGTCCATCTTCACTTGGACATAATCTTTGTATGGGTGGCAATCTTGAATCATATGAAATATTCTTGATTCTCATCTTGAACTTGCACAACACATATTTGATGACGATCCCACTTGTCATCATATTCCATGGGCTATATGAAATATCCATTTTGATGCAAGCCCATATAAAGACACCTAACCCCGTAAAGATGCTACACACACATGTATCATGGTTTAGTTCACAAATATATATGGGAAATTGCTTACCATACCACGAGATCACATGATCCCACTTGGTACATCATCTATCTTTGTGTGTTGATCAATATTGAATCCATTCTTTGCACATTGATTTGATCAACCATGTATCTTCTACTATTTCTTCATAATGATTACATCTTGAAGGTACACATGAATGTTCACGCAATATCCTTCTTCAAGACATACTTGAAAATATTCTCAATATTAGCATGACCATACTTTTTCTTCATCATATCAAATATATTTATTATAAGCAAAGATCTTAATAGCATCCAACATCGAATTCAACACATAGAGTTAAAGTGATGCCAATGGACAAAGCTATAAGAATATCTCAATGCAAACATTAGTTCATAGGGATTGTCATTAATTATCAAAACCACACATGGGGCACCATGCACTTTCAACAAGTATGTCTTTCTCAACGGCTTTGAAAACTTTCTGTAGCTTCCGACAAGTATTTTTTTTCTAGTTTGTCTCATTTCCTCTTCTGGTTACCTCATTGGTGCTGCTTTGAAAACTTTCTGTAGCTGCATCCCTTCTGTAGCTGCATCGATCCAAAGCCGTTGAGAAAATTTCTTAAACAGTTTTCAAAGCCGTTGAGAAAATTTCTTAAAGCAGCACCAATAATAGTCCCCTCATTTCTAGTTTGCAATACTAGTTACCTGAACTGCCCATATACACTAGGGATGCAGCTTTGGTGACTTTGAGCTTCAAAGTCACGGCTGGACTTTCGGTTAATCTCAGCGAGAGTATAGGAACATATCTAGTTAAAGTTTGTCAAAATTCAAAGTGCTTAGAAAAATTTGAGAAAAATATCGTAGATCTGATACGTTGCAATATGTATTCTGTGACATTTTGGTAGGATTCGGACAGAGGGTTTGCAAAAAATCTCATTTCAAGTTTTATTACCAAAATTTGAACCTGAAATGAGATGTTCACAAACAGTATGTTCGAATTCTACAAAAATTTCCCAGAATACATGATGCAACATGTAAGATCTACTATATTTTTTTCAAAATTTTCTAAGGACTTTAAATTTTGACAAACTTTAACTGGATGTATTTCTATATGTTGGATTGGTTTTAAAGGCTGAGATTAACCGAAAGTCCAGCTGTGACTTTGAAGCCCAAAGTCACTAAAGCTGCCTCCATACACTAGGGCTTCCCGGTGTTTCCACCTTCGCGTCCATATAGGACCTTCCTGCTATCTTTTGTAGTATAAAACTATCTGACAATCCACAAATAGTTAACTATGAGGGGACAAAGGTCATGGAGCACAACAAAAAAAATCCCTTAAGATCCATCCAGGTAGCATAAAAATGTAAGGGCACAACAAGCATCGAGGCCAAACCAACACACGCTTCAATGAGTGTCATTATTCAATTTGGAACCATGCATGTAGTTGGCCTCCATTTCTTCTCCCTGGCCATTGCCCCCAAAATATCATGCTAGCTAGTGAGATTGGCGTTATCTATTATCCTTCACTCACTCCTAATTAACCCTGTCAGACCCCCTAAAGCACACATAGCTCCTACATTGTTCTCCTCGGAATTATATTATCGTGTTATTTTCTCGTATCATCCTTGAAATGTTTTTGTTGCTAACATTTGGTTTGTTGTTTAACTTAAACGAATTCCATATATTAAATTTATGCATGTTATTTTTTTACTATACTACTCTTGCCGGTGGTGAAATAACATTTCTGGATCCCTTGTGTTTTGTGTGTTAGATAACAACACTGGTGATGTTTTAATATCATGTTGACTGGTGCAGGATTTACAGATAAATTCATACAAACTAGTACCACCGAAAATCTCAGAGAGAAGCTCTTTGTATAGGCCGGAATATTGGGGCGGCTCATGCCGGATATTCCGCCCCCAAGTTTTCTAGGCCAAAAATATGACTAAGGACCTGGTGGTTTTCTTGCAGAAGCCACCCGGAATATTGGCCCGGAAATTTTCTATGGGGCTAGATATTCCGGGGTGGATTTTTCAGGCTGAAAAATGGCTAAGGACCGGGCGGTTCACTCGCAGAACCAGCCTGTAATATTGGGCCGGAATATTGCTTCCTTGCCGAATATTTCGGAGTGATTTTCCTAGGAAGGAATTTCTACTAAGGACCTGGGTTGTTCTCTCACAGAATCCACCCGGAAATTTGAGGCGGAATTATTGGCAGGAGGCCGGATATTCCGGTGTACTGTTGAAGATCGAAGAATTGGCTAAGGACTCAAGTCGTTTGCTCACATAAATGACCCGAAACTTTGGGCTAGAATATTTAGCAGGTAGCCGGATATTTCGGCCCCCAAATCGTGTCCAACGGCTAAATTTCGAGGAGGGCTATAAATACCCCCTCCTTCTCCTAGGTCACCATTAATTGATATCACCAACCCTTTAGATCTCTCAATCCATCCACCCAAACTCGTTGATCTTAGGGGGGTTGAAGGAGAGGGCCCTAATCTACAACTTCACCAAGTCGTTCTTCATTTCCCCCTCATTCACTTGAGGATTTGTGTCTAGGGTTTGCTTGTGGAAAACCTAGACTTCGTTGTTACTCACTTGTCGTCTGTGATAGATTCTTGGTGTTCTTGAGAGCCCCTAATTCAGTTGTGGATGTGTGCCTCAAACTCATTGTAAAGGCTCCGGATTCCATAGTGGAAGGTGAACTAGGCTTTGTGACGAGGTTCATCGGAGAATAGGGTGAGGCCTTTGTGGCGTTGAGTAGGCCTTCATGGAGAAACTCACACCCCTCTAACGAGACGTACTCCCCTCAAAAGGAGGAACTCAGGAATACATACTTGTATCCGCATTCTTACCCTATCGGTTCCTTCTATCCTTTACCTTTACTCTGTGCTTGTCTCTTGCTTGTGTAGCTCTTGCCATATAGGTAATTTCACCGTAGTTGCATATCTAGAGAATTTACCTTTGTGTCAAGCCTAAATCGAAAAGGTATTAAAATTTAGAAGTAGCACCTATTCACCCCCTCTATGTGCCCATACTACCCGTTCAATTGGTATCAGAGCCTTGGCTCTTAATTCGGGCTTAACCACCTAAGAGTTAGTATGGCCATCAGAGAGAAAGTTACCATGCCCGCGGCTCCAGCCACTATGGATGATCTCAAGGAATTGCAGAATTCCTTGACCTCCTCCATGGAGACTCAAATGCAAGGGTTGCATGATATGTTAACACAATTCATGAAAGCCAAGGACAAGGCATCCCCCTCATCGGCATCCCAGAAAAAATCCCGGATGACAAGGGTGAGGATGATGATGGTGAAACACATAAAAGTGCAAATTCATCGTCTAAGAAACCTCCAACTTCTAAGGGAGAGGATGGAAAGGAAGACTACCATAAGGTTCCCCGTCGGTACTCTCCCGATCCTCCTATCCCACATCCTCATATAAACAATAGAGGTGACCCTACTAAAACTGATGCACATTCTTTTGGCCAATGGAAATATTTCATGAAAACTCACTTGAACTCTTCTTGCATTGAGCTATGGAGAGTTGAAGATGGATACAAGCCCGTGGATCCAAATAACTTGACAAGAAGAGACGTGGTTTATTGTCAACTCAACTTCGTGGCTTTGCACATGATCCAACAAGACACGGGTGAGAAGCTCATGCCACACATTCAACAATTCTCCACCGCCAAAGAAACATGGGATTATTTTGTCTCCATGTTTGAGGGCAATGAAATCATAAAGAGGAATAGGTTCGATGCCTTGAGCAATGAGGCCTAAGGGTTCTATATGCATGATGGTGAAAGCCATGAGGACATGTACCAAAGACTCAATACCCTTGCTACCTCCTTTCGTGGTCTTGGTGCCACTTATGTTGATGATGCTTATATCAAGAGGAAGTATGTGAGTGCCCTCATGCCATTTGAGACCGTGGACTTGAAGAGTCTTCAAGGAAGACACAACAACCATCTCATGACTTAAAACGAGGTTATGCAAGAGATGACATCCTTTCAAGTTTAAACAAAGCTTGTTCAAGACTCCTGTGCTCGCGCTATTGGAATGCACAAAGGGGCCTACGTTGCTTTAAAGGCCAAGGTTGTGTCCAAGGTGGCGGACCATGAAGAATAGGTTGTATAGGGAGGAGAATTGGCCCCTCTAAAAAGCCCAAGAGTATGATCTGGTGCTTAAGGAATTTATTGTTGTTGCGGCTCAAAAGTTTTGGAGGAACCCTCCCAAGGTCAAGGCATATGTTGAGGAAAATACCAAGTCAAGTTATGGCAAGGAAGGGACTCAAAAAGTGAGGTCTTGTTTCAATTGTCAAGACAAGTATCATTTTGTTGCCGAGTGCCCTTTCGAGAATAGCTCCCTTGCAACAAGACCTTCTTCAAGAAGAAATCCTCCAACAAGAAGCCAACTTCAAGGATTGTGTTAGTGACTCAAGAAGAGTATGCTTTCCGAGATGATGATGATGATGAAGAAGAAACCATACGTGAAGTGGACGCTATTGCTATTGCATCTTCACCATCTCCATTTCTCTTTGAATACCCTAATGAGAATTGTCCCCCAACAATCCGCAAAGTGCTTCATGGAAAAAACCACCGAGGTATCATATTCCTCCATCTCTAAGACTCAAAATGAAAATAATAATCTTGCTAGTCTTAGTGTAGAAGATGAAATTGCCTCCTTGGGTCTCTTTATGACTAAATTGCAAGGTGAGACCAAAAAGTACTTTGATCTTCTCATTAGCCAATTGGGAGAGGCTCAAGAGACTCTTGAGAAGAAAGGTGAAGGTGAGAGAGAGGATGCTCTTGAGAAAGCATCTCTCACACATTCTCTTGAGGAAGAGCATGAGCTTCGAGTCTCTCTCGAGGAGGAACTTAAGACTATTGAGAAGTCACATAATGAATTAATGTCTAAACTCACTAAGGAATGTGACCGTGCAATTTCCAAATATAAAATGGCTAAAAATAAAAAGGTTGGGTTTGGTGTTGGTCATGATAAACTAACCGATGAGCTAGAGAATCTCACCAAGGCTCACAAGGCCTTGGAGAGTGAACACTATACCATCACCAAGTCATGTGAACAACTTCAAACTCAACTAGATCAATTCAATGTGCCTAGTACCTCTACTTCTTCTTGTGATCCTGCAAATAATCTTGAGGAGAATGTTAGGTTGAAGGAAGACTTTGCAAGAATCAAGGGAAAGGGCCCTAGTGTTGAGAATGTGGTGGCTCCTAGGCCACAACATGAGAGCAAGGACAAGAAGAAGGCCAAGACCACACAAGCAAAGAATAATGTTGGTGCGAGTGGTGTTGTCATTAGTGACGAAACCACTCGTAGCAACTCCACGTGAACTAACAATCCTCACCATTTATTATTTGTTTATTATTATGGTGTTGTGCAAGCTAAATATGTTGGTCCCTATGAGGTTTATATTGACTACACTATTTGGGCACCCAAGACCCATGTTGCTAACATGAGAGGACCCTCCTCGGGTCCTAACTCAAGTCAGTGATTTCTTGTAGTACTTGATAGTGGATGTACAAGTCATACGAGAGAAAGCAAGGAGCTTATGATGGAGTTGAGACCAAATATAAATCATGCAACCCTCACTTATGGAGATAAGTAAAAATCTGAGGTAATGGGTTTCAGCAAGGTGGTTGTTGCTCCTAACATCACTCTGGTGAATGTCATGCTTGTCGAATCCCTTGGTTTCAATTTACTTTTAGTTCGTGCTTTAGGGAAAATGGGTTTCCCCGTCTTATTTGAACCTGACATCGTGGTCCTCTTGTGGAGCAAGACTCTTGATGTTGCTTATGTAGGGCCTGTTGATACATCATAAACCTATCATTAATTTCTGATGTTCCATGTTGTGTTCATGCCATATGCTACATGTTTTCCTTACACTTTATGTCATTTTTATCGATTTCCCGGGAATAACCTATTGACAAGATGCCATAGAGCCGGTTCATGTTTTCTGTTGTTTTTAGTTTCAGAAAAGTTGTTCTGGAAATATTCTCGGAATTGGACAATTCAAAATCCAGAATTCTTAGAAGTCCCGTAGGGTCAAGGAAGTCCAAAGGAGACCTGGAGGGGGGCCACAGGGTGGCGCGGGTCCCCCTGGCCGCGCCACCAGGTGGTGGGGGCCCCCTGTCCACCCCGGCATTGCCCTTTCGCCTATATATGCCCCCGATGGATAACCCTAAATCAACCGGCCTTTTCCACCAAAAACATACGTAGCTCCGCCATCGACGACGAAAAGTTTCGGGGGACATAATTCTCTATTTCGGCACCCTGCCGGACGGGGAAGTGCCCCCGGAGCCATCTCCATTGACTCCACTAACATCTTCATCGATGTTGTTTTCTCCTATCCTGAGGAGGGAGTAGTTCTCCCCCAGGGCCGAGGGCTCTACCGGTAGCTATGTGTTTCATCTCTCTCCCATGGTGTGATCGTGAGCTTTGTAATCTAGTTGAATTAATAGATGTTACTCTTCATCTGTTATGCTACTCAAGTGGTTTTCTTATGAGATCTCCGTAAACACTTTGATCACAGTGTAAAGGTGACAGTGTGTGCACCGTGTGGTTTAGCATTATATTTATATCTTGTGTTGGATGACCCTATGAAATTGTGGTGTTTTTTAGTACCTTGTAGGCGCTCATAGTGACAACATGGGGTTAACTAGACATGGGAATGCGACTTTGAGGAGTGCCTTTTGTAGCCCTACACAATGAATTGGTGTTTGTTATTCAACCGGAGAGTAGTTCGGAGTAGTGCGGTGAAGAGAGTGGTTCGGAGTAGTGCTGAAAATTCTATTAGGTGTGTTGGGGACACAAGACACTTCTTGTATCGTAACTCCAGGGTTGCTTGAGAGGGATACCTTTGACCTCTTTCTCCCTGAGTTCGATAAACCTTGGGTAATCCACTTAAGGGAAACTTGCTGTTGTTCTACAAACCTCTGCACTTGGAGGCCCAACACTATCTACAGGTACCCCTCTCAAGCAACCCTGCAATTATGATACAAGAAGTCTCTTGTGTCCCCAACACACCTAATACAATTTTCAGTTGTATAGGTGCACTAGTTCGGTGAAGAGAGAGTAAACATAATTGAATGCATAAATATCTCTCTTCACCGCACTACTCCGAACCACTCTCCGGTTGAATAACAAACACCAATTCATTGCGTAGGGATGCAAAAAAGCACTCCTCAAAGTCGCATTCCCATGTCTAGTTAACCCCACGCTGTCACTATGAGCGCCCTAGAAGGTACTAGACAAACACCACAATTTCATAGGGTCATCCAACACAAGATATAAATATCATGCTAAACCACATAGTGCACACACTGTCACCTTTACACCGTGATCAAAGTGTCTACGAAGATCTCATAACAAAACCACTTGAGTAGCATAACAGATGAAGAGTAACATCTACTAATTCAACTAGATTACAAAGCTCCCGATCACATAAAGATCACACCATGGGAGAGAGAGAGACGAAACACATATCTACCGGTAGAGCCCTTAGCCCCGGGGAGAACTACTCACTCCTCATCATAGGAGACATCAACGACGATGAAGATGGCTCCAGGGGCACTTCCCCATCCGGCAGGGTGCCGGAACAGAGATTTCTGTCCCCCAAAACTTGTCGGCGGCAGTGGCGGAGCTACGGATGTTTTTGGTGGAAAAGGCCGATCGATTTAGGGTTTATGCATCGGGGGTCATATATAGGTGAAAGGGCGATGCCTGGGGGTGTCCAGGGGGCCCACACCACCTGGTGGCGCGGCTAGGGGGACCCGTGCCACCCTATGGTGTGCCCCCCTCCAGGTCTCTTCGGGACTTTCTTGACCCTCTGGGACTTCTAAGACGTCTGGCTTTTGAATCGTCCGATTCCGAGAATGTTTCCTGAACACCTTTTCCGAAACTAAAAACAGCAGAAAACAGGAACTCGCTCAGAGGCATCTTGTCAATAAGTTAGTCCCGGGAAATCGATAAAAATGACATAAAGTGTAAGGAAAAAATGTGGGAAACAACATGAAAACAACATGGAACATCAGAAATTAAGGATACGTTTATGACGTATCAAGGCCCAACACTGGCTACAAGAATAGAAGCGTGCGTAGACATCAAGCTCTTTTCTGGCACCGTTGCAGGGGAGGTAAGGTAAAAGGTTCTCACATCCTTTGTGATTGCTCGAAGTTATTTCCTTTAGATTCTGCAATTATATTTTTTTGTTTCTTGTTTTTATTTTCACTAGTTAGGCTTATTTTTATTTGCTGCTTGTTTTTATATTTACTAGTTAGTCTTAATGGAAAACAACAAAAATATGAGAGAGCTTTACTTGCATGCTAGTAGCAATGTTATTAGCATTAATTATTTGGATACAATTATTTCTAATACTACGGAAAAGTCTAAGCTTGGGGAAGCTAGTTTTTATAAACTTTTTAGTTCCCCAGCTCTAGAGGAGAAAATTTTCTCTGATGATACTTTATCTCCCATATGTGATATTTTAAATCCTCCTGCTGAACGTGTTAGGAAGAACTGCTATTTTGGAGATGGAACTGTCCATCCTAGTGATCATTTACTCTTTATACACGAATTATGAGGGTTGTTCAAGTGTGAAGGTATTTCAATGGACCAAGTTAAGAGGAGGCTATTATCTTTGTCACTTAAGGACAAAGCAAGGGAGTGGTATGAGATACTATTTGATCCTCGCCATTTGGAGTGGAAGGAGCTTGAATCTTTATTTTATTCTAAATTTTATTCTTCTCATGAACTGTATTTAGATAGGAATTACATTTGTCCTCATGATGGAGAAAGCATTGCTCAAGCTTGGGGAAGACTGAACACATTAATACTTAAATGTCCTAACCATGAGCTTCCTAAGGAAATAATTGTTACTAATTTTATGCAAGGCTTTCAGGACATTACAGGGATTATCTAGATGCATGTTCAGAGGGTTCTTTCTCAACTAAGAAGGTTGAAGCTAAATGGGATCTTCTTAAAACAATTGAAACCAATAATGAAGGTTGGAATAACGACAAAGGTAACGAATCAGGTATAAACTATGAGTATGATTGCACTAAGTCTTTCGCCAAAACTTCTGATTTTCAAGAGCTTAGTGCTAAATATGGTCCTGATCCTCAAATGATTGTTGGTTGGTATAGATCCTTTGCTTCCTATATTAATGTTCCTAGATCAAATGGGGACATACATCATGAACCTTTTAAGGACACTTGCATGAAAAATGAAACTGTTATTAATGATTACAATGAACATGCTCAAACTTCTGAAAGTACTATTTCTTATAAGCATGTTAATTTTTGTGGAGCTCTTAGACCTTGTGAAAAGAATCAAAGCGAAGTAGAATATTGTATCAAAAAACTAGAAAGTGGGACATGGATTTAGATGATCGTGGTAAAAAAGTGTGTGCCCTCTATCATTTTATTTGTGAACTCTGCTATAAAGTGGGCCATTTCAATTTTCAATGCTCAGGTTGTAATAGCTATTCGAATACTGGAAGTTTTTATTGTGATGACATGATCACTCCTAATCATCATGATGAACTTACATTATTTTTGGGGTGTGAAGATTTATCAAGAAAAACTTCTTTGGTAGATATGAGTGCTCTTGATATGAATAGTCACCTGCATGGTTGTCATCTTTATTGTGTTAATAATTGACACACAAATACATACATACAAAATATTGTAAAAGAGGAGGATTTACCAAAATATGATAGGGCTAATGTTTCTTTCATCTTATTAATGAAGAGGAGGAATCCTCCAAAGTTCTTTCTATTGTTTCTGACAATAAACCAGGGTATGTGGAGAAGCTTCCTTTCAAGCCTCTCCCTCTTATAGAGAGGAAGAAGAACAAGAAGAAGAGGATTAAAAGGAGAGAGGTAACGGTATCTCGCCCTAAGCATGTTGCTCCTATTATTGTTTTTGATGAGTCTGAACTCGATGATTTTCCTATGCCTCTTATTTATGAAAGTGATCATGATTGTGATAAACACACTACTTTTGATATTGAAAATCTCTTTGGTACCAATTCTGAAAATGATGATAATTGTTGTAATATTAGTACCATCCATGTTACTTCCAATGATGATATAAAAAGCTCTGAGCTTGTGGATGGTGTGTTTGAAAATCCTTTTGCTACTGATGATTATATGCTTGATACATCTATTTCTAGTAAAAATGATGATATTGCTTATGATGATACTATGCCTCCAGTCTTTGATAACTATTATAAAAGATGCTATAACATAGGCTATGATTACAATTATCCTTATGAAACTTGTCATAGTTATGGAGGGATTACCCAAAACCATCTCCCTAATATACAACTTGTCTATCATGTTGGAGTTCTTTATGATGATTACAATGATAAATATGATATTTTCAGTCCACCTACTATTGAGGAGAAAATTAATTATGATTCCAAAATGCCTCCTATATTTGGTGATTAGGGTGTTGAGAATGATAATGATAGATATTTTGTTGAATTTTCTCCCACTACTATTAATAAGAATGACTATGCTTATGTGGAGAGTATTAATTCTTTTATGCATGTGGATCATGATAAGAATGTTTCTTGTGATAGTTATATTGTTAATTTCATTCATGATGCTACTGAAATTTATTATGAGAGAGGGAAACATATTCTTATGCGTCTCAACAATATCAAGTTTCCCCTCTTTATGTTGAAACTTTTGAAGTTGCACTTATTGTCTTCCTATGCTAGCCACTTTATGCTTTCATGACTTGTTTTTCTACAAGATTTTTTTTCATAGGAAGTGGGTTAGACTTAAATTTTCTTTACATTTGCTTCTTGATGCTCTCTTTTTCTTCAATTAAAATTTTTCATGTGAGCATCTTCTCATATTATCATGCCTAGCTAAAAGGTTTTAAAGAAAAGCACTTCTTGGGAGATAACCCATGGTTTTTTTTGCTTTGTTTTTATCTGTTTTCTTTGAGTCAAGGGGTTGTATACTTCTGTATCAACTCATTTGTATCTTTATTTTCATGTTTTAGTAGTGCCAAGTAAAGTTTCTGACGAGAGTTGGAGTTGGTTTTTGGATTTCTACGCAGGAAACAGATTTCTGCTGTCCACCGTAAAAAAATGTATAAATCACAGAAAAATTAGAATAACCTGAAATTTCTTGTGATTATTCCCTCGCTAATTCTGCAAATTTTTTGTTCTTTAAGATTTTCAATCTGAGCAACGTAAGTGCCTCGAAAAAAATTCGTCTTTGCAGATTGTTCTGGTTTGACAGATTCTGCCATTTTTCTTGCATTTGCTCTTTTGCGATGTCAAGTGGATTTATTTGCTTCACGAAACATTAGTGGATTTAGATAATGTTTAAAAGTATCAATAGCACTTGTGTTGATACATAACCCATGGATTTTTTATTATTGCACTAACCCTCTAATGCGAATTACTCTTTGAGTGTGGTGTGAAGGAAGTTTTCAAGGGTCAAGAGAAGAGGGTCATATATGTGATCAAGAAGAGTGCAAGGTCAAATCTTGGGGATGCCCCCGTGGTTCATCCTAGAAAATTTTAAGAATACTCAAGCATCTAATATTGGGGATGCCCAAGGCATCCCCTTCTTCATCAACAATTTATCAGGTCACTTCTAGTGAAACTATATTTTTATTCGGTCACATCATATGAATTTTACTTGGAGCATCAGTTATTTTGCTTTTAGTTTGTTTAGTTTTATTTGCTGTAGTTTATGGTTGGATCCTATCATACTTGTTTTGGAGAGAGACACGCTCCGTTTTCATTGCTGAGAACACTCTAGTTTTCACTCTTAATGTTCTGTGAGTGTTCACTTTTTGCTAGAACTGCCTTTAGTTCCTGTTTTTCATGCATCTCTTATTCAGAGTTGTTACTTTTAGTAGGGTTGTGTTAGTACTCTCTTGTTTCATTGCTATATCTCTTGGAGATTTTTTGTTTTTTGGTAGAAAATGCTACGTGTGGTAGATGGTATAACGAAAAAAGTTTGCATATTCTTGTAGATCATTAAACTGGTTCACTTGATTATTGCTGTTGTTTCGAGATATTAATTTTCTTAATGGTAAACTTGTTGGTTTAGTAGAGTAAAAACAATTAATGGTTGGTCTAGAAGCTTGAAATTGTGCCACACTTAATTAACCAGTTGATAGGATAATGGTATATGACTTCCTTTGTTGATAGCAATCGCAATGGATTTTTGTTACGCGCTACGGTCGGGGTAGATAACAGTGACTTGTCACTGCCACAGACCCTCTTGGAGTGATTTTCATTATGCCTTATGATATCATGATTTTATTTGGAATCGCTTAACTTGTGAGTTCTATGTTGCGGTTTTCAGGCACTTCCACCACCCATATTTGCTAGCCTCTTCGGTATTGTGCATTGCTCATTCTCACATTGAGAATTGGTGCAAACTTCGCAAGTACATCCAAACCCCGTGGGAGAACTTTGTTCTTCTACACATAAGCCAAAATTTACCTTCCTTAAAACAGCCACCATACCTACCTATCATGGCATTTCCATAGCCATTCCGAGATATATTGCCATACAACATCCATCATCATTATGTTACTTGTCATGCTTCATTGTTATTTTGCATACTGCTACACTGGCATGAGCATTTAGTTTTATACATCAGAGATATTTTAGTTTGAGTTATGAGTACTAAAAGTGTGTTGATTCATTGTAAAATAGAGTGTTGCCCCTACCCGTGAGGTTATATATAAAAAAAAGAGAAAAATCCCAAAGAGAAAAATAAAAAAGAAAGATAGAGGCAAAAGAGAGAAAATAAAGAGAGAGGGGGCAACACTACTATCATTTATTCCACACTTGTGCTTTGTTTAGCATCATTACTTCAGTTTGGAGAGAGTTTTCATATTATGACTTGCATAATTATGTGGGGAACTTACATTATAGAACTTGGCTTGTATATTCCAATGATGAGCCTCCTCAAAAGAGCTCTTGGTCTTTATGAGCAAGCATGTTGGATGAACCCCCACTAGTTCCATTGGAGAGCTTTCATACACTTATAGCTCTATGTGCATCCGTTGTGTGGCAATCGCTACACCTTGCATAACTTCGATTATAAGACTTCCTCTTGTCTAATGATCATCTTCAGTTGTGTGAGACTTTCTTCCATTGACCATCCAAACCCCCCATAATGTTCTTTTAGCCACAACATCCTGGTGCTAGGGACCAATACAGAATGCTTTCTTGTTTTAAGTGCACATTTACTTGAATGATTTTCCTATGTGCATATTGTTACCACTTGATTTGATCCTAACAGGAGTTGTTGTGGGAGTTTGATGCCTTGGATGATTATATTGTTGTTCTTGAAGCTTAAATCATCTTTAATATACTTTGCACAATGGATTGTCTTTTAGTATTGATTCATTGAAAATTCTACTTTGTTATTCCTAATGGTTTATACATTACTCTTTGGTATCAACTATAAACCACAACCTTTATTCATTTGATCCTAGTTTACATGCTTTACAATACTATGATGATCAGGTTTATGTTGGTAGCATGTCACCTCAGAAATTTATTTGTTTTGTCGTTTACCTACTCAAGGACGAGTAGGAACTAAGCGTGGGGATGTTTATATGTCATAAACGTATCCTTAATTACTGATGTTCCATGTTGTTTTCATGCCATATGCTACATGTTTTCCTTACACTTTATGTCATTTTTATCGATTTCCTGGGACTAACCTATTGACAAGATGCCACAGAGCCAGTTCCTGTTTTCTGCTGTTTTTAGTTTTAGAAAAGTTGTTCTGGAAATATTCTCGGAATTGGACGATTCAAAATCCAGAAGTCTTAGAAGTCTCGGAGGGTCAAGGAAATCCAAAGGAGACCCGTAGGGGGGCCACAGGGTGGCCACACCATAGGGTGGCGCGGGTCCCCCTGGCCGCACCACCAGGTGGTGTGGGCCCCCTGGCCACCCCCCGGCATCGCCCTTTCGCCTATATATGCCCCCCGATGCATAAACCCTAAATCAATCGGCCTTTTCCACCAAAAACATCCGTAGCTCCACCGCCGCCGCCAACAAGTTTTGGGGGACATAAATCTCTGTTCCGGCACCCTACCGGACGGGGAAGTGCCCCCGGAGCCATCTCCATCGACTCCACCGCCATCTTCATCGCCGTTGTTGTCTCCTATCATGTGGAGGGAGTAGTGCTCCCCCGGGTCTGAGGGCTCTACCGGTAGCTATGTGTTTCATCTCTCTCCCCCATGGTGTGATATTTATGTGATCGTGAGCTTTGTAATCTAGTTGAATTAGTAGATGTTACTCTTCATCTGTTATGCTGCTCAAGTGGTTTTGTTATGAGATCTCCGTACACTTTGATCATGGTGTAAAGGTGACAGTGTGTGTACTGTGTGGTTTAGCATGATATTTATATCTTGTGTTGGTTGACCCTATGAAACTGTGGTGTTTGTCTAGTACCTTCTAGGGCGCTCATAATGACAGCGTGGGGTTAACTAGACATGGGAATGCGACTTTGAGGAGTGCGTTTTGTAGCCCTACGCAATGCATTGGTGTTTGTTATTCAACCGGAGAGTGGTTCGAAGTATCTTAGTGAAGAGAGATATTTATGCATTCGACTATGTTATCAGTGTTGAGAGTGTCCACTAGTGAAAGTAGGATCCCTAGGCCTTGTTTCTAAGAATTGAAACACCGTTTACAATCAGTTCTGCTACACGTTTGCTTGCTGCCATTTTTATTTCAGATTGCTATTATCACTTATAATCATCCATATGACTTGTATTTTACTCTCTCTCTGTTTTCCGAACTAGTGCACCTATACAAGTGACAATTGTATTAGGTGTGTTGGGGACACAAGAGACTTCTTGTATCGTAATTGCAGGGATGCTTGAGAGGGATACGTTTGACCTCTTCCTCCCTGAGTTCGATAAACCTTGGGTGATCCACTTAAGGGAAACTTGCTGCTGTTCTACAAACCTCTGCACTTGGAGGCCCAACACTGTCTACAAGAATAGAAGCATGCATAGACATCACATGTCAAAAATGAGTTGTATGTGGTAGACTTTTCGGGGTCAACCAACACTCAAGCGATGTGTCTCTTCGGAAAGGCCGGCATAGGTTGGTTTAGACATCGCCGCTTATCCCATGTCAACATGAAAATTTTGCAACGTCTTCACAAGGGAGGCCACATCCTCGGACTAAATGAAAATGTTTCCTTTGCCAAAGATCGTGTTTGTAGGTCTTGTGTTGAAGGAAAGATGCATTATTCTCCCCACCCAAGCAAGAATATCATTTCATCAAAGGGGATATTGGAACTTCTTCATGTGGATCTCTTTGGTACCATGCCTGAGCAAGTCTTGATGTGAGATCGTTGATGACTATTCAAGATATACTTGGGTTTATTTCTTCAAGTTGAAGAGTGAGACCTAACAAGCTATCATAAAATTCTCCAATCAAGTTCAACGTCAACACAATGTTCCCATCTTGTCCATTAGAAGTGGCAATGGTTCCAAGTTCAAGAACTACACCCTAAATGAGTTTCTTAGTGAAGAGGGAATTTGTCATCAATGTTCCGCTGCTTATACCTCTCAACAAAATGGTGTAGACAAAAGGAAGAACCGAACTCTTATGGATATGTCTAGGTCCATGTTGGAGGAGTATAAATCTCCTCCATATCTATGGTCCGACACCATCTCTATGATGCTCGTGATACACACGTTTGTTGGGAGACCCCAAGAGGAGGGTGTGATGAGCACATCGGTAGGCATTTCCCCTTAGTTAGGAACCAAGGTTATAAATCCAGTAGGAGAAAGAGGACCTTCGGAAGGTTGATGCCACTGACGGTGGTGCTGGCGCTTCACCGGTGTAAGCAACAACGTGGAACCTGCACACAACACAACCAAAATACTTTGCCCCAACGGTACAGTGAGGTTGTCAATCTCACCGGTCTTGCTGAAAACAAAGATTAGACGTATAGTGTGGAAAATAGTGTATGCTTCCAGTAAGTAAAGAAAGCAGGAAATAGTTGTGGTTTGTTTTAACAGTGTAAGAAAATGGACCGGGGTTCATAGTTTCACTAGTGGTGTCTCTCCATAAAAGATAGCATGTTGGGTGAACAAATTACAGTTGGGCAATTGACAAATAGAGGTTGCACCTAGTGCAAAATATGACATGAAGATTACTATGGTATTTAGTGCGGGCATTATAACAAGATACATAGACCGACATCCATCTGCATCTATGACTAATAATCCACCCTCAGGTTATCATCCGAACCCCCTTAGGTATTAAGTTGCAACCAGCAGATAATTGCATTAAACAAAGTGTGTAATGTAAGCAATGATTATGCACACGGGCACTCTCACCGCTGTTTTCTCCCTAATGGCAACAACACATCCCCCCTTCACGTTTCTGTCACTCGAGCAAGGCGAAAAGGACGCATGAACCCACTATCGAGCATAAATACTCCCTCTTGGAGTCACTAGCAACTACTTGGCCAGAGTAACCACTAGCAACGGAAAGCATGCAAGATCACAAATAGCATATGAAAATAAAGACTATAATCAACTTGGCATAAGTTCAATATTCATCGGATCCCAGCAAACACAACATAGAGAATTACATAAGATCAATCTCGATCATGATAGGCAGCTCACGAGATCTAAACATGGAGGCATATGAGGAGAAGACAACCATCTAGCTACAACTATGAACCCGTAGTCCAAGGATGAACTACTCACGCATCACTCCGGAGGCAGGCATGGTGATGTAGAAGCCTCTAGTGATGATCTCCTTTCCGGCAGGGTGCCAGAAACAGCTTCAGAACCCCCTGATCTAGGGTTGACGGTGATGGCGGCTGTGAACTTTTCGGGGATTTTTGATCAGGTGTTTAGGGGTTTCCATCCAGGGGGCTTAAATAGGCGAAAGGGCAAAGACGATGGAGGCCAGGGGGCCCCACACCCATAGCTGGCGCGGCCAAGGGGGGAGCGCCACCCTATGGTGTGGACCCCTGTTGCCCGTCTTCGACTCCTCTTCGGTGTTCTGGATGCTTCCGGGGAAAATACAAACTTCGGGCTTTATGGGGTCCAATTCCGAGAATGTTTGCAGAACAAATTTTCTGAAACCAAAAGATGTAGAAAACATGGAACTGTCACTTGGCATCTTGTTAATAGGTTAGTCCCGGAAAACGTATAAAAATGCTATAAATAAGGGAGAAAACAAGTAGCAATTGGAAAAATATGATCATGGAGCATCAGAAATTATAGATACGTTGGAGACGTATCAAGCATCCCCAAGATTAGTTCCTACTCGTCCTCGAGTAGGTAAACGATAAAACACAATAATTTCTCATGTGACATGATACTAACATAAACTTCATCAATTTAATGTAAAAGCATATGCACGCTGAGATCATAAAACTTTTAAACACAGCCATGATAAATAAAACTTTAATAATAAAGCATAATAATTACATTGCATAACGAAGAGTAACTCAAATAAAGGATCATGAATAATAGTGCAAAGAAAGGTAAACGTTTGTTTCAGGTATAGAGAAAGCATGGCAAAGTGATATTTCGATAGTCCTTAAGAATGGGGCAAAACATAAATGCCAGGACATCTTCAAAGTTCATGAGGAAGACCAGAACAAATAATTTAAGAACAAATGATATCACATCATGAAGTAATTATTGATGCTTATGGGAGAAATGCACATAGAACTTAGAATGGAAAAAATTCTCTCTCAATTGTGCATAAAGTTAGAAGATGGAGACTCAACATAAAAGTAAAAAAAAAGGCCCTTCGCAGAGGGAAGCAGGGATCACTCATGTGCTAGACCTTTTATTTTATTAAACATAGGTATTAAAAGTTTGACACTGAGTGTCTATATTTTGGGAGATGTATGCTAATGTCAACGAATGGTAAATAGAAAATACAGTACGTCACAAGACAACTGGATTCACAAGAGCGGCTCCCATGGTGAAGGACGCAACTGGTATAGAAGGTCATCCCTCTTTCTCTTTTGTTTACACAATTATGCTTTGACTGATAAATCAGGGGCAAATATAGTGAAGAGAATTTATTTGCATTAATTTGGGGCTGGGCAACTCCCTGCCAGCTCTTCTATCATTTGGATAAGCGGATGAAGCCACTAGTCTAGGGTGTGAAATCCAATCAACAAGTGAGATAAAGATTCTCTATTTACGTCCTCATGAGCAAAAACAGGAACATAAAGCAGGAGGAATTTTGAAGGTTTTAAAGGTAACACATGAGCAATTTATTTGGAATGGCAATTAAATACCACATGTAGGTAGGTATGGTGGACACAATGGGAAAAACTTTGTTTTAAGGGAGTTCGGATGCACGAGTAGAGCTCATACTCAGTACAGGTGGAGGCTAGCAAAAGACTGGGAGCGACAAATCAAGAGAGCATAAGAGCCATAATCATGCATAGCGACATAAGCATCATTAATTAAAACATAAGTGTCGCACCCGGACCTCTAGGGGATACTCACAGTCCGTTAAACAGTAGATAAATGGCTTACGGGGCATACCAGCACCCGCATCTCAATATGAGCAGGCCAACACGTAAACGTGTGACAACCATTCTCTTACTATTCATCGTCTGCGCAAACCATCCCGTAGAAATCCAGATACTTCCGTTGGCGTACTTCAAAACATACACACATGGTACGTCAACATCATTGGAACAATTGATATCACAACAGATCTCTAAGACACAAAAGATTGAAATAAGTTGCAAATAGCTCTCATTAGAGCAGAGATAGCAAATACAATCATCTAGAGGACACATGTCCCAACAATACATCATTACAACACAGCGGAAGCATTCAACATGTCTGAGTACAGACAAGATCCAAATAGGCCTAAGAGGCCGGAAATGAAAAGACGGAGCCCATCCACGAAGTCTCGGATCCTGCCCGGGTCCGCTATCTACTCGTCAGCAGTCTCGTCATACTCCACGTAGTAGCCACCATGTAGATCCTCGGAAACGTAGGTCTGCGGAAACCACAGCCCCAAAGGGGTCAGTACATAAACGTACTGGCAAGCAAGACTCACAGTTCACCAAAGTGTAACCCGTCAACACCAAGCACAGATGCTTTGGGTTCAACGGAAGAAAGGGGATATGAAAGATGCTGCAACTGGCTGCTCTAACCAACTACAGAACATACTACAACTTCCAGGTAACAGAAAGGAGATAAGATCGCGTATCGTAACCAACTATAGCTAACTCCAAACAAACCCATCCTGGATCTCGCCCCTTATCCAAAGAAGCAATCCGAGGATAACTCACTCAGTTGAAATAATGATGGTTCAGATTATTGTGTCAATAAGCCTATTACTAGTCAAGTTGTTAATCATTGGGTGTAAGGTTGTTAATCATTAGGTTTAAGTTGTCCTGAGTACTTGTTAGCCAGTACTTTCACCAAGTAGTCCATAACTGCGGAAAACACGGCTTCTCGAGAAGATTTATCCCTGCAGGGGTGCACCAATTTGGCCGTACACGTAAGAATAACCCGCCAGACGGGGGATCAACCCACCAAGCGAGGTACTCAACACAACCCAACTCTTCTCCGCATCAAGCCCAAAGCACCTTGGGCGCACGGCTAATCGAGCCCCGAAGAAAAGGGACCCTCATAGCACTCTAAGAACGTCTCCCCCTATATGCCGACTACAAAAGTTCCACCCTGCGCTGGGCTCGCAAAAACATGCATGCGGCAAATGGAAAACACGAACTAAATGAGGCGATTTGGACGAGATGCGAATCGAATCAAATTGAGGGGGGCGCCCATACTCGCTTCCCACATGCGGTTAGTGCGCTCATCATGGATCAGTAGACAAGACCCTTTTCCTATTAGGGTCGACACTAGCAGGCCTCAAAACCACACAGGGCCTCCTGCCGGTGCCTTATCATCAAATTTATTATTAATAATAACATTAGCATGATTGATTGATTAAACATCGAGCCCCCAGAACATAATAGAAATAGTAACAGAAAGTAACGGGTAACATACTCGAGCAAAACAACCCTAAGCATGCTAGTAAGACACGGGCAACAAGCAAAAGGTTATAGGTATGGAGGTGAGGCAATATCAGGGTTAAAGGATACATGTGATGGGTTCGTAACAGAAGCAGCTAATCATAGGGCTAGCAGAATAGACAACGGAAAGTATCGGTAACCAAGGTTGAAAGGAACACAATGGTTCATGTGAGTGAATACTTGCCTGCAAAACCCAGTAGCCTGGTACTGAGCTAGATCCTTAGAAGGGGTGTCGTAAGTATCGTCGGTCTCAACGTCGTCGTGTATCCGAGAAGAAGCAAACAAACAACGCAGAGAACAAACAATCAATAACATGGCATAGTGCACAACATGGGATGATGCATGTCAATTTAATGGATGCATCAAAATAAACTAGTTGGCATGGTAACACAATTTAAATGGACCCATATGCAACTTGAGTTGCATATGAAAAGCCCATGAATTAAGGTTGAAACAATTGTTTTACAACTAACCAATAGGTGAAAGTGGATTAGCATGATGCATGGATGAGGAAAACAACAAAATAACAACAATAGAACCAATTGGAAATAAGGTTTACCAATTTTGGAATTTTATTTATTAAGTTATGAAATTTTGGTTCCTTAAAGGTGTTACACAAGAATTTGTTGTTTTCACCACTTTTAATTGTTCAAAACAAATAAAAAAAATCATATTTGATAAGAACACACAATTTTAGGTGGAATACATGTTTCACTTGTTGAAAAAGGATTTAGGAATAATTACTTATGAATTAAACAAGTTAAACAAGATTTAAATGAATATAATTCAAACATGAACTTCTTTGAATTTTTATTTGTGCAAAACATTAAGTGAGATTCATAATTGAAAAGCTTATACTTTTGTGGTTTGAAAACATATTTTATATGTCCCAAAAGAATTTAATTTGATCAAGTTATGAATTTAACAATATTAAATGATTTAAACAAGATTTAAATCATTTAACCAATTTTAATTATTCAAAACATGAAACAAATTTTATATTTGGAAAGAGGGTTTAATTTTTGCATGGAAAACATATTTCATTTGTTGAAATTGGATTTAAAATGAGCAAGTTATTATTTTGGCAATTTTAAATGCAATAATTAAGAAACAGTTGTTTTCAGAAATTTAAATTATTCAAAACAGCAAACAAAATTTATATTTGGAAAGTACATGAAAAGTTGATTGGAAAACATATTTAGTTTGTGGAATTTGGAATTTTTATGCTCAAGTTATGAATTTTGCAAGTTTAAGTGAATTAAGCAAGTTTTTAAATATTTCACCAATTTAAAATATTCAAAACAGTAAACAAATTTTATATTTGGATAGAGCATTCAATTTGGGACAGAAAACATATTTTAAAAGTTAAAATTGGAGTTAAAATGAATTAGTTATGCATTTTAGAAGTATAGGGTGCAAATCTGCCATTTTTAATTCATTAGGGACTTGGAAATAATTTTACAGGGGCTAGAAAAATAATTTACAAGGACCTGACTGTGATTTCTTGGAAGGTGCTGTGCCGAAACAATTAGAAATAAAAGTTTTGGGTTAATGGTTGGGAGGGGGACTCGAACCCCTGCCCTCCTGGGCGCGCAAAGGGTGCTGCTACCAGTGGGCTGGTGTGCTGTTTTGTGATAGGAAGGGCAGATCGGGGGGGGGGGGTATAAGGTGCAGTTAACTGAATGTTTTCAGTTAACTGAAAACGGGAACCCGTCCACGCCCTGATCGCTCGCCGGCGAGGGCTGCTGCCGCTCGCTGTGCTCGCGGGGGCGCCGTGCGTGGAGGCGATGTGGGTGTGTGTGTGTGTGTGTGCTGCAAGAGGGAGGAAAGGCGAGGGGAGGGACCCGAGGTGATGCTCACCTCGAGCGACAGCAGGAAGCGGTCGGTGGTGGAGCAGGTCGGGGCAGGGCAACCGGCGGCGAACGTCGATGGCGGCGGCGCTCCGGGCAGTCCCGGTCCAAGCCGAGGGGGGGAGAAGGGAGCCCGCGGTGGGGGGTTTCCATTCCCCCACTCGCCCGGGCCGGAGGAGGTCTAGACGGCCGGCGATCGCCGGAGGGAGGTGGAGCTTTTTTCGGTGTGTGCAGGTTCAGTACAGAGGGAATACAGAGATGAGAGATCAGAGAGAAAAGAGAGGGAGAAGGGAGAGAACGGCGGGGAGAGGGAAGAGAGGGAGCTAGGGTAGGGTTAGGGGGAACCCTAGGGTTCGAGCTCAAGTTATAGGGGGAGGTGGATGTGGTGATCACCGTTGCTGTTCTCTGAACCATACGTGGACAGGGCAGATGGAGACCGTACAGGGAAGAAGACGACAGGGGGAAGGGGGTATGGGCCAAGGGCGCTGCGAGTTGGGCTGGGCCTGCTGGTGCTCTCTCTCTCTTGCTCTTTTTATTCTTTTTGCTCTATTGTTTTTTTTGCTGATTGGAAAAGGAAGAAAAAGGAGAGTGTTAGGGCTAGGAAAAATTTAGAAAAATTGTGGTTAGGTTAGTTTTTACAATATCAAGTAATTGCCAACCATGTTTTCCAAAAGTTTCAAATTTAGATTGCTGTTTGTAATTTAAATCATATTTGAAAGAATTTGCTTATTAAGTGTTTATTATTAAAACAAGATTTTTAATAGGGTGAACCCTATTGCTTAGTTAGCACAAATGATTAGGGTTATTTTGTTGATTTTCATAAGTTGAAATTGGGTACTGTTTTTGAATGATTTGAATTTGAAATAACATTTGGATTAATTGAATTATAAAAAGCCATAATTTTAATGGTTTGAACCTTATGGTTTGATGGAAACAATTGATTGATTTGTTTTGCATTTTTCATAATTTTCAACAGAGTTGCTGTTTTGGAAAGTAATTGAATTTGAAAAGGGTTTGGTTATTGGATGCATTTTTATAGAAACAAAACAACAGTTTTGAAATCACACTTTAATGGAAACAATTGATTGTTTTGATTTGAAACATTCATTTTGGAAATTGTAACATCACAAGGATGAAACAAAAGGTTTGAATTTTGGTTTGAAATTCAAACAGAAAACAAAGGAAAACAAATGAAAACAGTTGGAAAACAAATGAAAACAGAGGAAAACAAAAGGAAAACAAGCAAAACAATTGCAATGAACATGATGCCATGATGCAAACATAAAATAACAGGGAGCAAACATTCTAATGGCTATTTTTCATACTTGGGATGTTACAAAATGCCCCCTTGAAGGAATCGCGCCCCGAGATTCCTACTGAGAAAAGAAAGGGTCCGGATACTTCTTGCGAAGATTCTTTTGAGCTGTGACACGTGAAACACATCGTGCACCTTGGATAGTTTTTTTTTCTGGAAGTTTAAAACGATAGGCATTCCTGGCAACTCTTCTAGAAAGATGTCAGGGAATTTGCAAACCACCGGAACATTTTTGAGTAAAGGGAGAGGTTTTGTATTGAGGGTGTATAGCTGAATGGAACTTGATTCATTTGGAGAATAGACTATCTGGAATGTGGTGCTTCAGTAGGTGGGAGGCATACTAAAATCAACAACACCAACAACAACAACAACCTTTCTGGCCAGAAAGACTTGATATTTGGGAAGTTTTGATTAGACGCCGATAGAAGAACTGAACTGGAAAACAACAACAAGGTTTCAACGGACGAAAAGGATGTTGAGAAGAACAGGATATCAACATCGGGAAAACACGAGATCAAAACACTCCTGAGGTACTACGGAAAAACCCATCCAGGCTTCTAAAGGATCAATATCTACTGCTTAAGGAATAGAGGATCTGCTTCCGGGGCTTACACGCCTCCGTTCTCAATCGTGAGTAGGCAACATGATAAATCATGTCACAACCACCTCCATTCCTATGGACTAGTAGATATAACCATCCCAGAGAAACCAGGATTCGTGAAATCCTAACTTGAAAGTTTAGATGAGAATGGAAAAACAACGTTGCACTTCCTTACCAGAAAAGGGAGGGTGGGTGGGGAAAGAAGAAAAAGAACAGAATTCCTACTCTCACGTTTCATTTTTCCTATATAGCTACAAAATAGTTTCTACACTCAACTGCGACCAGTAAAAAGGGATCCTACAGGCAGACATGCTCTGATACCATTTGTCGCACCCGGACCTCTAGGGGATACTCACAGTCCGTTAAACAGTAGATAAATGGCTTACGGGGCATACCGGCACCCGCATCTCAATATGAGCAGGCCAACACGTAAACGTGTGACAACCATTCTCTTACTATTCATCGTCTGCGCAAACCATCCCGTAGAAATCCAGATACTTCCGTTGGCGTACTTCAAAACATACACACATGGTACGTCAACGACATTGGAACAATTGATATCACAACAGATCTCTAAGACACAAAAGATTGAAATAAGTTGCAAATAGCTCTCATTAGAGCAGAGATAGCAAATACAATCATCTAGAGGACACATGTCCCAACAATACATCATTACAACACAGCGGAAGCATTCAACATGTCTGAGTACAGACAAGATCCAAATAGGCCTAAGAGGCCGGAAATGAAAAGACGGAGCCCATCCACGAAGTCTCGGATCCTGCCCGGGTCCGCTATCTACTCGTCAGCAGTCTCGTCATACTCCACGTAGTAGCCACCATGTAGATCCTCGGAAACGTAGGTCTGCGGAAACCACAGCCCCAAAGGGGTCAGTACATAAACGTACTGGCAAGCAAGACTCACAGTTCACCAAAGTGTAACCCGTCAACACCAAGCACAGATGCTTTGGGTTCAACGGAAGAAAGGGGATATGAAAGATGCTGCAACTGGCTGCTCTAACCAACTACAGAACATACTACAACTTCCAGCTAACAGAAAGGAGATAAGATCGCGTATCGTAACCAACTATAGCTAACTCCAAACAAACCCATCCTGGATCTCGCCCCTTATCCAAAGAAGCAATCCGAGGATAACTCACTCAGTTGAAATAATGATGGTTCAGATTATTGTGTCAATAAGCCTATTACTAGTCAAGTTGTTAATCATTGGGTGTAAGGTTGTTAATCATTAGGTTTAAGTTGTCCTGAGTACTTGTTAGCCAGTACTTTCACCAAGTAGTCCATAACTGCGGAAAACACGGCTTCTCGAGAAGATTTATCCCTGCAGGGGTGCACCAATTTGGCCGTACACGTAAGAATAACCCGCCAGACGGGGGATCAACCCACCAAGCGAGGTACTCAACACAACCCAACTCTTCTCCGCATCAAGCCCAAAGCACCTTGGGCGCACGGCTAATCGAGCCCCGAAGAAAAGGGACCCTCATAGCACTCTAAGAACGTCTCCCCCTATATGCCGACTACAAAAGTTCCACCCTGCGCTGGGCTCGCAAAAACATGCATGCGGCAAATGGAAAACACGAACTAAATGAGGCGATTTGGACGAGATGCGAATCGAATCAAATTGAGGGGGGCGCCCATACTCGCTTCCCACATGCGGTTAGTGCGCTTATCATGGATCAGTAGACAAGACCCTTTTCCTATTAGGGTCGACACTAGCAGGCCTCAAAACCACACAGGGCCTCCTGCCGGTGCCTTATCATCAAATTTATTATTAATAATAACATTAGCATGATTGATTGATTAAACATCGAGCCCCCAGAACATAATAGAAATAGTAACAGAAAGTAACGGGTAACATACTCGAGCAAAACAACCCTAAGCATGCTAGTAAGACACGGGCAACAAGCAAAAGGTTATAGGTATGGAGGTGAGGCAATATCAGGGTTAAAGGATACATGTGATGGGTTCGTAACAGAAGCAGCTAATCATAGGGCTAGCAGAATAGACAACGGAAAGTATCGGTAACCAAGGTTGAAAGGAACACAATGGTTCATGTGAGTGAATACTTGCCTGCAAAACCCAGTAGCCTGGTACTGAGCTAGATCCTTAGAAGGGGTGTCGTAAGTATCGTCGGTCTCAACGTCGTCGTGTATCCGAGAAGAAGCAAACAAACAACACAGAGAACAAACAATCAATAACATGGCATAGTGCACAACATGGGATGATGCATGTCAATTTAATGGATGCATCAAAATAAACTAGTTGGCATGGTAACACAATTTAAATGGACCCATATGCAACTTGAGTTGCATATGAAAAGCCCATGAATTAAGGTTGAAACAATTGTTTTACAACTAACCAATAGGTGAAAGTGGATTAGCATGATGCATGGATGAGGAAAACAACAAAATAACAACAATAGAACCAATTGGAAATAAGGTTTACCAATTTTGGAATTTTATTTATTAAGTTATGAAATTTTGGTTCCTTAAAGGTGTTACACAAGCATTTGTTGTTTTCACCACTTTTAATTGTTCAAAACAAATAACAAAATTCATATTTGATAAGAACACACAATTTTAGGTGGAATACATGTTTCACTTGTTGAAAAAGGATTTAGGAATAATTACTTATAAATTAAACAAGTTAAACAAGATTTAAATGAATTTAATTCAAACATGAACTTATTTGAATTTTTATTTGTGCAAAACATTAAGTGAGATTCATAATTGAAAAGCTTATACTTTTGTGGTTTGAAAACATATTTTATATGTCCCAAAAGAATTTAATTTGATCAAGTTATGAATTTAACAATATTAAATGATTTAAACAAGATTTAAATCATTTAACCAATTTTAATTATTCAAAACATGAAACAAATTTTATATTTGGAAAGAGGGTTTAATTTTTGCATGGAAAACATATTTCATTTGTTGAAATTGGATTTAAAATGAGCAAGTTATTATTTTGGCAATTTTAAATGCAATAATTAAGAAACAGTTGTTTTCAGCAATTTAAATTATTCAAAACAGCAAAAAAAATTTATATTTGGAAAGTACATGAAAAGTTGATTGGAAAACATATTTAGTTTGTGGAATTTGGAATTTTTATGCTCAAATTATGAATTTTGCAAGTTTAAGTGAATTAAGCAAGTTTTTAAATATTTCACCAATTTAAAATATTCAAAACAGTAAACAAATTTTATATTTGGATAGAGCATTCAATTTGGGACAGAAAACATATTTTAAAAGTTAAAATTGGAGTTAAAATGAATTAGTTATGCATTTTAGAAGTATAGGGTGCAAATCTGCCATTTTTAATTCATTAGGGACTTGGAAATAATTTTACAGGGGCTAGAAAAATAATTTACAAGGACCTGACTGTGATTTCTTGGAAGGTGCTGTGCCGAAACAATTAGAAATAAAAGTTTTGGGTTAATGGTTGGGAGGGGGACTCGAACCCCTGCCCTCCTGGGCGCGCAAAGGGTGCTGCTACCAGTGGGCTGGTGTGCTGTTTTGTGATAGGAAGGGCAGATCGGGGGGTATAAGGTGCAGTTAACTGAATGTTTTCAGTTAACTGAAAACGGGAACTAGTCCACGCCCTGATCGCTCGCCGGCGAGGGCTGCTGCCGCTCGCTGTGCTCGCGGGGGCGCCGTGCGTGGAGGCGCTGTGGGTGTGTGTGTGTGCTGCAAGAGGGAGGAAAGGCGAGGGGAGGGACCCGAGGCGATGCTCACCTCGAGCGACAGCAGGAAGCGGTCGGTGGTGGAGCAGGTCGGGGCAGGGCGACCGGCGGCGAACGTCGATGGCGGCGGCGCTCCGGGCAGTCCCGGTCCAAGCCGAGGGGGGGAGAAGGGAGCCCGCGGTGGGGGGTTTCCATTCCCCCACTCGCCCGGGCCGAAGGAGGTCTAGACGGCCGGCGATCGCCGGAGGGAGGTGGAGCTTTTTTCGGTGTGTGCAGGTTCAGTACAGAGGGAATACAGAGATGAGAGATCAGAGAGAAAAGAGAGGGAGAAGGGAGAGAACGGCGGGGAGAGGGAAGAGAGGGAGCTAGGGTAGGGTTAGGGGGAACCCTAGGGTTCGAGCTCAAGTTATAGGGGGAGGTGGATGTGGTGATCACCGTTGTTGTTCTCTGAACCATACGTGGACAGGGCAGATGGAGACCGTACAGGGAAGAAGACGACAGGGGGAAGGGGGTATGGGCCAAGGGGGCTGCGAGTTGGGCTGGGCCTGCTGGTGCTCTCTCTCTCTTGCTCTTTTTATTCTTTTTGCTCTATTGTTTTTTTTTTGCTGATTGGAAAAGGAAGAAAAAGGAGAGTGTTAGGGCTGGGAAAAATTTAGAAAAATTGTGGTTAGGTTAGTTTTTACAATATCAAGTAATTGCCAACCATGTTTTCCAAAAGTTTCAAATTTAGATTGCTGTTTGTAATTTAAATCATATTTGAAAGAATTTGCTTATTAAGTGTTTATTATTAAAACAAGATTTTTAATAGGGTGAACCCTATTGCTTAGTTAGCACAAATGATTAGGGTTATTTTGTTGATTTTCATAAGTTGAAATTGGGTACTGTTTGTGAATGATTTGAATTTGAAATAACATTTGGATTAATTGAATTATAAAAAGCCATAATTTTAATGGTTTGAACCTTATGGTTTGATGGAAACAATTGATTGATTTGTTTTGCAATTTTCATAATTTTCAACAGAGTTGCTGTTTTGGAAAGTAATTGAATTTGAAAAGGGTTTGGTTATTGGATGCATTTTTATAGAAACAAAACAACAGTTTTGAAATCACACTTTAATGGAAACAATTGATTGTTTTGATTTGAAACATTCATTTTGGAAATTGTAACATCACAAGGATGAAACAAAAGGTTTGAATTTTGGTTTGAAATTCAAATAGAAAACAAAGGAAAACAAATGAAAACAGTTGGAAAACAAATGAAAACAGAGGAAAACAAAAGGAAAACAAGCAAAACAATTGCAATGAACATGATGCCATGATGCAAACATAAAATAACAGGGAGCAAACATTCTAATGGCTATTTTTCATACTTGGGATGTTACAATAAGCAGTATTACAAGTTCAAAAACTAAGTGGTCATGGAGTCTATTCGTGACTGGTTTGTAGTCATAAACATGGTGTGAGCATGCGCCAAGTCAACCAAATAAAACATTCAAAAGAGAATACCATATATTGATGCTTTACTATGACAAGAACAACCCATGAATCTTTCAATACATATTAAACACTCTCATTATTTGAGGCTAATCATGCTACTCAATAACCACAAGGCTTTAAAACTAAAATAACATTTAGAATGGCATGAAAAATCCTAGCCATAGTCTATACAAGCTTCTACTAGCACTGTTATAAATTCTACTTCAAGCAACAATTTTCTTTCTCCCAACAAACACCATACAAAACATGCTTTAACAAAAATACTCTTTATGATACATAAAGCAAACATGAGAGTACTCATATAACACTACTAAAACTAACAGCTCTAATAAGAGATGCTTGCAAAACAGGAACTAAATAAATGCAGCAGCTAGACAGAGATTAAGAATACAAAATATTCTCATGAAAAACGGAGCGTGTCATTCTCCAATAAAAGAATGCTGGGATCCAACCAAGCTTATTGAAAAAGTAAAAACAAACTGAAAGCAAAAGCAAAATCAAACTGAAAAAAAGACGCTCCAAGCAAAGCACATAAGATGCGACCGAATAAAAATATAGTTTCACTAGAAGTGACATGATAAATTGTTGATGAAGAAGGGGATGCCTTGGGCATCCCCAAGCTTAGACGCTTGAGTCTTCTTTGAATTTTCTTGGATGTACCACCGGGGCATCCCCAAGCTTAGGCTTTTCAATCTTCTTTATCACATCATATCATCCTCTTCTCTTGACCCTTGAAAACTTCCTTCACATCAAAATTCTCACAATATTCATTAGCAACGTTAGTGCAATTGAAATAATAAATTCACATGGTTCAGTTTCAACACAAGTCTAACACTCAAAAACACAGTATCTACTGTCACAACTTCTTTCAAAAGTGTTTTTCTCAAAAGAACACCAAAAGAAAGAGATTAAGATGCAAATGCGATAAATGGCAGAAATCTGTCAAAACAGAACATCAGGTAAAGATCGTTTTTTCAAAAATCTTATGTTGCTCAAATTAAAAGAGGTATTCGAAGAGATGTTTCATATATAACTCAGGATTAACCAAAAAAAAAAGCTCAGGTCATTCTGAATTTTTTGTGATTTTTAACGGAATTAACAGTGGACAACAGAAATCTGTTTCATGCGCAGAAATCCGAAATATAGGCTCAACTTTCCACTGGAGGCTTTACTTGGATCAACAAAAACACAAAATAAAAGAGACAACAGGGTTGCTAAGGAAATAGACAACACCCAGGTGCAAAGCACACCAAAGAAAACAAAATAAAACGGGTTGAAAACAGCAAAATAAAACGGGTTGTCTCCCGGTAGCGCTTTTCTTTAACGCCTTTCAGCTAGGCATAAAAGGGGCAAGATGCTCACATAAGAAATATGAATTTATAAAAAGAGAGCATCAAGAAGCAAGTATAAAACAAATTTAAGTCTAATACACTTTCTATGCATAGGAATCTTGCAAATAAATAAATTAAAGAAGCTCAAACTAGAAATCATGGGAAGGTAGAACAAGAGCAACTTCAAAACTTTCAACAAAAAGAGAGGTGTTTTAGTAACATGAAAATTCCTACAACCATATTTTCCTCTCTTATAATAATTTTCAGTAGCATCAAGAAAAAAACTCAACAACATAATTATCACATAAAGCATGTTTGTCATGGTCTAAAAGCACACAATTCATATCAAGCTCGAAAATAGTGGGATCAAAATTAAAGTAAAGACCTCTTCTTTCCCACTTTTAGCTATAGCAAAACAAAATGATTGGTCACTCTTAAAAGGTATAGGACACATTATATCAATCCTATTTTCAGTAGCATTATAATTTATAACATCAAGTAACATAGGACCATCATCAAGAGCATTATCATAAGATTTATCCAAGTAGCATTTATTATCATAAATAACTGTAGCAATATCATTCTCACAAGTTTCATTCATAGTAGTATCAAGGTCACAAGTACAACAAGTATCAATTTTATCAAATAATGTATGAGTTAAAGAGTTACTCGCATTGGGAGGTAGACATGGGTAGCTCCATTCTTCCTCCTCTTGATCATCACTCTCCTCCTCTTTTTCATCCAATGAGTTTCCATATTCAGCAATTTTTTCTTCCATTGGCTCCTGCAAGGCATCAGTTACTTCCTTAGGTTGTGAGAATTTATTAAGATATTCCATTATGTAGAAATTACAATCCTTGTAATTATCAAAGCAATATTCAAGTATAGAATAAATCTCATATTTATAAGGTGCATCATCAATACTTTCAAGCAAATAGGCAATTTCGAATGCACCCTTCCAACCAATAAATTCTTCAATTTGTTCCCACATCATATAATTCATAATTTCCCTTAACCTAATAAGATATGGTAACACTATCATTATACTCACATTGAAAAGGGAGATGTTTATACCTCCTACAACAACAAGATTTATCAAAGCAATAAGTAACATTATAAGTGGAGCACACGTTTTTAGCATAGTCATGCAATTTATTAATTTGCTCCCATAAGTGTATCCCTTTTTTGTTGACAAGCGGTGTTCCTTATAATGTTTTTGTTGTTCATCCGTGAACCCACCTTTCCTAAAAGATCTAGTTTCAAAGACATCAAACATTGATAGCAAGCATGATAAAGCAAAAATAGCAAGTGAATGCTTCACTTGAAAATACTTGAGTTGCCCTTTTATGCCATAAACTGAACTAATTTTGTGTGTGTTTTTTATATAGAGAAATAAACTAATTTTTTTTTTGTGTTTTCGATATAGAGAAATAAAAACAAGACAAAAACAAAATAAAGAGATTGAGAGTGAGAGACTCCCCTTGCCAGAAGACTTCCTTCTCCCTGGCAACGGCGCCAGAAAATATCCTTGATGCTCGTGATACACACGGTTGTTGGGAGACCCCAAGAGGAGGGTATGATGAGAACAATGGTAGGTATTTCCCCTTAGTTAGGAACCAAGGTTATCAATCCAGTAGGAGAAAGAGGACCTTCGGAAGGCTGATGCCACTGACGGTGGTGTTGGCGCTTCACCGGTGTCAGCAACAACGTGGAACCTGCACACAACAAAACCAAAATACTTTGCCCCAATGGTACAGTGAGGTTGTCAATCTCACCGGTCTTGCTGAAAACAAAGATTAGACGTATAGTGTGGAAAACAGTGTATGCTTCCAGTAACTAAAGAAAGCAGGAAATAGTTGTGGTTTGTTTTAACATTGTAAGAAAATGGACCGGGGTTTATAGTTTCACTAGTGGTGTCTCTCCATAAAAGATAGCATGCTGTGTGAACAAATTACAGCTGGGCAATTGACAAATAAAGGTTGCACTGTAGTGCAAAATATGACATGAAGATTACTATGGTATTTAGTGCGGGCATTACAACAAGATACATAGACCGACATCCATCTGCATCTATCACTAATAATCCACCTTCAGGTTATCATCCGAACCCCCTTAGGTATTAAGTTGCAAGCAACAGATAATTGCATTAAAAAAGTGTGTAATGTAAGCAATGATTATGCACGCGGGCACTCTCACCGCAGTTTTCTCCCTAATGGCAACAACACATCCTCCCCCTTCATGTTTATGTCACTTGAGCAAGGCGAAAAGGAGGCATGAACCCACTATTGAGCATAAACACTCCCTCTTGGAGTCACTAGCAACTACTTGGCCAGAGTAACCACTAGCAACGGAAAGCATGCAGGATCACAAATAGCATATGCAAATAAAGACTATAATCAACTTGGCATAATTTCAATATTCATCGGATGCCAACAAACACAGTATAGAGAATTACATAAGATCAATCTCAATCATGATAGGCAGCTCACGAGATCTAAACATGGAGGCATATGAGGAGAAGACAACCATCTAGCTACAGCTACGAACCCATAGTCCAAGGATGAACTACTCACGCATAACTCCGGAGGCCGGCATGGTGATGTAGAAGCCTCCGGTGATGATCTCCTCTCCGGTAGGGTGCCAGAAACAGCTTCAGAACCCCCTGATCTAGGGTTGACGGTGACGGGGGGGGGGGGGGGGGCTTAAATAGGCGAAAGGGCAAAGGCGGTGGAGGCAAGGGGGCCCCACACCCATAGCTAGCGCAACCAAGGGGGGGGCGCCACCCTATGGTGTGGCCCCCCTGTTGCCTGTCTTTGACTCCTCTTCGGTGTTCTGGATGCTTCCTTGGAAAATAGGAACTTTGGCCCCCCTGTTGCCTGTTGCCAATTTCGAGAATGTTTGAAGAACAACTTTTCTGAAACCAAAAACAGCAGAAAACAGGGAACTGGCACTTGGCATCTTGTTAATAGGTTAGTCCCGGAAAACGTATAAAAATGCTATAAATAAGGCAAAAAACAAGTAGCAATTGGCAAAATATGATCATGAAGAATCAGAAATTATAGATACGTTGGAGACGAATCACTCTACAACATGTCATTCATCAAACCGGCTCTACCTCCACAAAGGCTTAATGAAGACTCGATATGACATCCTCATCGGCAACAAACCAAATATCTCCTACTTCCGTGTCTTCGGTTGTAAGTGTTTCTATTTTGTAAAAGGAGTTTGTTTGTCTAAATTCCAATCTAAATATATTGAGGGTACATTTGTTGGTTATGGTTCCAAACCCCACACTTATAAAGTCTTTGACAAGGCCTCACGGATTTTCATTGAATCTAGTAGTGTGGTGTTCGAAGATAATGATGGCTCCCAAGTGGCGCAATTTCATATTTCTAATGTAGATGTTGAAATGCCTCAAGAGGCCAGAGGAAGAATGTGTGTGCGATTTTTCTGCCCCATTGAGGGACACCTTGTGGCGGATCGAGAAGAACTATGCTCTACTCAAGTGGATCCCTCATCTACACTAGAAACACGTGCCAATGGAGAAAGTGATGCACCAACAAAAGAACAAGTTCAAGACCCTCCTCTTGTTGATCAAGTTGATATGCAAGAACCAAGTTCTCCTACCATTCAAGCTAGCCAAGATCAAGGCCAATATCAACCTTCTTCATCTCATGTTGAAGCAAGCCATAATGATGATCAAGACCAACAAACCAGTCAAGATGGGGAGCCAAATGATCAAGTGATTCCTCCTTGCAACAATGAGGATATTGAAGCCCATCGTGAATCAAGGATTGCTAGAGCTTTAAATAAGATTGACTTCTCCGATGATAAGGTGTTGGATGATCTAAGAGGAAAAAGAACCACGAGAGCTCAATTGACAAGCTTTAGTGAGCATCAAGCTCACATATCCATGGTGGAACCAAAGAAAGTGTTTGAGGTTCTTGAGGATCCGGATTGGTTGGAAGCTATGCATGATGAACTCAATAACTTTGAGTGCAAAAAAGTGTGGAAACTAGTTGAGAAGCCCAAACATTATCGCAGTGTTATTGGAAACAAGTGGATATTCAAGAACAAGCAAGATGAGCATGGAATTTTCATAAGGAACAAGGAAATATTGGTAGCACAAGGGTACTCCCAAGTGGAAGGCATTGACTTTGATGAAACCTATGCTCCCGTGGCTCGCCCTGTGTCCATCTATATCCTTCTTGCATATGCATCTTCGCATAACTTTAGATTGCAACAAAATGGATGTAAAAAGTGCTTTTCTAAATGGTCTATTGAAAGAGTTGGTATATGTTAAGAAACCAGTCGGGTTTGAAGATCCCAACTTCCCTAACAATGTATAAAAACTCGATAAGCCTCTCTATGGACTTAAACAAGCACCACGTGTGTGGTATGAGCACCTTAGAGAATTGTTGAAAGACCATGGGTTTGAAGTTGGGAAAATCGATCTCACCCTTTTCACAAAGAGGGTTAAGGGGGAGCTTTTCATATGCCAACTATACGTGGATGATATCATCTTTGGCTCAACTAATCAAGCTTTCAATGATGAATTTTCAAATCTTGTGACTAACAGGTTTGAGATGTCTATGATGGGAGAACTAAAATTCTTCCTTGGCTTTGAGATCAAGAAATTGGATCAAGGGACTTTCATTTCTCAAGCTAAGTATACCCAAGACATGCTAAAGAGGTTCAATTTCCAAGATGCCAAAGGGAAGATCATTCCAATGCAAACCAAGTGTCATCTCAAGCACAATCTGGATGGTAAAGATGTGGACCAAAAGTTGTATTGTTCTATGATTGGTTCGCTATTTTATCTTTGTGCTTATGGACCCGATATTGTGTTGAGGAGTGTGTGAAAGGTATCAAGCGGCTCTTAAGGAAATCCATTTGACGATGATCCATGGGATCTTTAGGTAGTTGGTTCATAACTTAAGGTTTGGTTTGTGGTACCCAAAGGGGGCACAATTTTATCTCAGTGGGTACACAGACTCAGATTGGGCTGGTGATCAAGATGATATGAAATCGACTTCCGGGGCTTGCCAATTCCTTGGTAGTTCCTTGGTGAGTTGGTCTTCTAAGAAGAAAAATTGCATATATCTCTCTACCCCCGGAGCCGAGTAGGTGCCAACTGCTAGTGCTTGAACTCAATTGTTGTGGATGAGGCAAACTCTTAAGGAATATGATGTCCATTGTGACACAATGCCTCTTTTGTGCAACAATGAAAGTGCCATCAAGATTGCTTACAATCCGGTGCAACATACAAGAACGAAGCATATTAAGATTCGTCATCACTTCATTAGAGATCATGTTGCCCATGGAGATATTGAGATAGCATATGTTACCACCAAGGATCAACTTGCTGATATATTCACGTAGCCCCTTAATGATACAAGATTCATGTTCTTGAGGAATGAGCTAAATATCATCGATTCAAGGAGTTTGACTTGAGGATCTTGCATACATACCTATGGTTGAGACTATGTGTTTGGGTTTAGGAGTAGGAATGGACATATGGGGATTGTTGTCCTACCACATTGGGATATCCCTCCTCCCATTATGCCCAAAGTAAAATTCATTTATATCTGTACTTTCAATTGATGAATTGTGAGCTAAAATGTTGAGATTTGGCCATGCACCCAAGATATATCTTCGCGGTGACATACCATACTCTCTTACATGATGACATAGGCCACCAAACTCTTCTCCTCAAAGGGTTGGTTCTTATTTGTATCTTATTGGATTTCCTTGCTTATCTTTGTGGTTGGTTTTAAGTTGAGTGGTTTCTATGGAAAACACATCCAAACCTGGCTTGCAAGTCTTGGGTGTGAAGTACCATCATCAGTCTGGAAATACTATCCCAAACCTTATTTCCTAAAAATACCTTTCTCTCCAAACACACAAGTTGTCCTTTGTTTCTGAGATTGGACACGACAGGCCAAAATTTCCGCCCCATCCAGGGCGGAATTTCCGGGGGCCGGAATATCCACCCCTTTAGGACGAATGTCGAGTGTTATTAGTTAGGTTCATGGCAAGGGGTGCCATAAGCCGAATGGTAGATTCGTGGTGGAAACATAGGGGAGTAGCTAGAGGCAAGGACACAATTTACCCAGGTTCGGCACGTCACAACTAAGGCGGCGTTTCTACTCCTGCAATCTCACTAAATCAGGGCTGAAGCCTAAAGTATACAAAGTACAATGTGAGTCTAGGGTTTCGCTATCTCGGCAAGTTCGTACTCTCGCCGATCTAACTTCTAGCTTCTAGAGTTCTGCCTTTTCGGCTGCTCCCATCCGACTTTATATAGATAGCCAGACTAGGACTTACAGGAAGAAAACCTTGAAGACTACGGTAAATATTCCTATTCTTGGAAACTAAGTGATACGTCATAAACGTATCCTTAATTTCTGATGTTCCATGTTGTTTTCATGCCACATGCTACATGTTTTCCTTACACTTTATATCATTTTTATCGATTCCCCGGGACTAACCTATTGACAAGATGCCATAGAGCCAGTTCCTATTTTCTGTTGTTTTTAGTTTCAGAAAAGTTATTCTGGAAATATTCTCGGACTTGGAAAATTCGAAATCTGGAAGTCTTAGAATTCTCGAAGGTTCCACGGAGTCCCGAAGAGGCCCAGAGGGGGGCCACACCATAGGGAGGCGCGCCCCCTTGTCGCGCCTGGGGGTGGTGTGGGCCCCTCGGGCGCCCACCGCCATCGTCCTTTCGCCTATATATTCTCCCCGATGCGTGAACCTTGAAAAAGATACCACTTTTCCACAAAAAACACCCGAGGCCGCTGTCATCGTCAAACTGAGATCGGGAGGGTTCTGGAGTTCTCCCCGGCACCCTGCCGGGAGGGAAAATCATCACCGGAGGGCTTTACACCACCATGCCCGCCTCCGGAGTGATGAGTGAGTAGTTCATCCTTGGACTACAGGTCCATAGCAATAGCTAGATGGTTGTCCTCTCCTCTTTATGCCTCATGTTTAGATCTTGTGAGCTGCCCTACATGATCGAGATCATCTTATTGTAATGCCAAAGGGGGAGAAGTAGTTCTATTAGGAGTTCTCACGGGATTTGCATGGGCTAGGCACAAGCATGTGCGTTTAACATTCCTTGAGCTCTTGTGTCCACTCTATCTGTGCTTTGGAACTATTTTCTTTCGTTAATTTTTTTGTTTGGTTTGGTACCTTATTACCTATTATGTGTGAACCCTTATTGTATCGTGTTGTTATTTCATTTAAATTCCTTGCACATGTCTAGGGGGAGCAATTATGTTTTATGGTTGATTTTACTGCAAATCCGTGTGTTGTCATCTCACACCAAAAAGGGGGAGATTGAAAGAACATTTCTTGATCCCTAATGTTTTGTGTGTTAGATATCAACACTAGTGATGTTTTAGCATCATGTTGAGTGGTGAAGGATTTACTAGATAAATTCATACAAACTAGTGCCACCAAAAAGCTCAGAGAGAAGCTCTCTATATAGGACGGAATATTGGGGCCGAAATATTTGGCTCAGGCCGGATAATCCGCCCCAAAGTTTTCCAGGCCAAAAATATGAGTAAGGACCTGGTGGTTTGCTCGCAGAAGCCACCCGGAATATTGGCCCGGAAATTTTCTCAGGGGCCGGATATTCTGGGGTGGATTTTCTAGGCTGAAAAATGGCTAAGGACTAGGTGGTTCACTCGCAGAACCTATCCGGAATATTGGGCCGGAATATAGCTTCCTGGATGGATATTTCGGAGTGGTTTTTCCCAGGAAGGAATTTCTAATAAGGACCTGGGTGGTTCTCTCACAGAACCCACTCGGAAATTTGAGGCCGGAATATTGGCAGAAGGCTGGATATTCTGGGGTGCTGTTGAAGATCGAAGAGTTGGCTAAGGACTCAAGTGGTTTTCTCATAGAAATGACCAGGAACTTTAGGCCGGAATATTTGGAAGGTGGCCGGATGTTCCGGGAGGCTGGATATTCCGCCCCCAACTTACCCCGGATATTCCGGGCCCCAAATCGTGTCAAACGACTACATTTTGAGGAGGACTATAAATACCCTTGCTTTTCCTAGCTCCAGAAAGCTCGTCTAGCATTGAAGGCCACCACTAATTGAGCTGACCAACCCTTGAGATCTCCCAATCCTCCACCCAAACTCGTTGATCTTCGGAGGATTGAAGGAGAAGGCCCCGAGCTACAACTTCACCAAGCCTTCATTTCCCCTCGTTCACTTGAGATATTCAGTTGTGGGTGTGTTCCTCAAGCTCATTGTAAAGTCTCCGGATTCCGCCTCGAAGGATTTCATAGTGAAAGATGAACTAGGACTTTGTGACGAGGTTCATCGGGGAATAGGGTGAGACCTTTGTGGCGTTGAGTAGGCCTTCATGAAGAAACTCACACCCCTCTAACGAGACGTACTCCCCTTAAAAGGAGGAACTCGAGAATACATCCTCGTCTCTGCATGTTTCCGCTATCGGTTCCCTCTACACTTTACCTTTACTTTGTGCTTGTCTCTTGCTAGTGTAGCTCTTGTCATATAGGTAATTCATCGTAGTTGCATATCTACATAATTTACCTTTGTGTCAAGTCTAAATCGAAAAATTATTAAAATTTAGAAGTAGCACCTATTCACCCCCCCCCCTTTGGGTGCCCATACTACCTGTTCAGGTGGCCCATTTTTAGTTCACTCTAGGCCTCTAGAAATTCTGAACCGGCCCTGATGTTGCACAATGTGACATCAGTAACCAAGAGAGAACAACTCTCCTAGGTATTTTGTACTTTCTAGACGATGTCTAGGGCATGTTGCTAAGAGCAGAATTATTGTGTTGAACTAGCGTATAATCATTTCAAGGTATGAAAGATCGAAGGTTTTCTTCATTTAGTGTACACATCCATGCGAAGCCAAAAAATACATATAGAAGTATCAATTTTGAGCATATGTGGTATATATGACCTCAATTTTCAGAAAGTGTTCTTGGCTCGCGAGCTCTAGTACTCACTCCATTTTTAAATATTTAAAATTATATTTAAGAGTTTCAAAAAATTCTGAAAAACCCGATGTAGCCAATGGTGTATCCCTTGTATTCTAAGGTACCAAAAAAGACAAAAGTGTGGATATAAGTACGCATATTTTTAAACCTCTTAATTTTATTAAATTTTGTTTTTATCCCATAATACAAAGTAATTGAAATAGTTTTTTTTTTTCATATTTATGGGATGCACCATTGGTTATTTCCGGATTTTCAGAAAAATTTAAAATCGTAAATTTTTCGATCTTTTCTAAATAGCATGTATACTAGAGTCCGAGAGCCAAAAATGTCCACTCCTCGGTTTCTCCATAAAGGGTGAATGTTTGGATGCAGATGCCAATTAGCAAGTGATGTGTGAATGGGAAATTGGAGGAATTTTGCAAAATTACAATATATAGGATTTTTTCATATGTAAACCCTTGAATCATATGATTAAAATTATCAGATTCATACTTCGTATGCCCCCTTTTTCATGTAAATCTCAACATGATGTGCAACCTCATTTTATTTTATTTTTCAAATGCACTTGAATTCTACCCCCCCTCTCTCTATTCGTTATTCTTTTTAGATACAAGGCACCAAGTGTCCAACTTTAAATTAATAAAGCCCTAAACAGCCGACTTCACATAATGCTGAAGAACAACTTACATACGACAAAAAACAACAAGCAAAGAAAAATACACAGATGAAGCACAACTTGAGCTTCGAGGCCATTGTCCAGCCCCGCGGTCCAACCATAGAGGGAGTATAGTCGATAAAGGAACGCCACAGAGGAAATCCATGTCGTCGGCATCCACTAGGGCCAACTGAATTCACACTGTCGAATGTGTCCGCCTCTAGAGAAAGCACCCTGCTTTCTCGCCCTCGATTGAAAGGCGCTGCACCGTCGAGAGGTAGGAAAGCTCACACCGAGCACACATGGACACTGACATGTTGCCAAGAAGGAGATTAAGCATTGCTGCCTCATCAAGCCGCCATGCACGAACAACACTGACACCCGCAACATCAACCACAAAGCAAAACATAAACTCCCAGGAGAGATCTCCAACAAATATGCAGAAAAGGATAGGAGACGATGAGAGCACACGGCCAAGACTCACACACCGGCTCGACTTACTCCGGCAGATGCTGCTACTAGACAGGGGAATATTTCCCCTCTCGCCTAGGCTCGAGGGCGTTGATCTACTGGAAAGCAAGCACTTCGGAGAAGCATAGCACTAGGAGCACTCAATTGTACACCGCACCGCGACACCACAGAAGCAAACCATCGCAACAAACGGCCAGCCACTCATGACGAGTTCAACCACTGATCCCACTGTCTCAAGGCGGTGCCTCCATGGAAAGAACAACGTCGGAGCGCCGCCTCCGCCCAGATAAAAAAAAAGGTTTTCATCCGAGACATGCAAGGTAGGGTGGGGAGGCGATGGACATCGATGTCACCTTTAGGAAGGAGATCGGTGCTCGCAGCATCGCCGACGTCGTGGACGCCACCGTCGGCTAAAGGTCCAACATGAATTCACAACACATAATATCTCAATCGTGTTTTTTTTTTCTCTCTTGTTCCTACGCTTCTAGATTTATGCTTATGCACATGCAAAGATGTCCTTGAACTGTTGCGTGGCTGTATCGGTATGACCCAACGAAAACATGGGTAAAATACGGTGTTATCAAGAAAATGAGTTTTCAAAGGACGATCGAGTTTCTCATTTCTACTCCGTACTAGCGAGCCAGGCAGTTGGCAATCTCTCTCTCAGGAGTCAGGACACGTGCGCTTCTCATGGATGTAGAGCACACGCGACTTGTGCCGTAACAAGGTGGCAGGTTAGATATTTAGCAGCCACGTCGCAGGTTAGGCTAGCTTTACATACTTGTACGTAACATCCTGGACTTCTGGTTTCGACCGTACGCGCCGAGGGCCGCAGCTTTGGGTGTTTTTCCTCCACAAAATAAACCAAAGAAGGATATTTGGATGGGTTGAGAAAACGAAAGAAAAGAAAATGGCGCTTTCTGGAGCGTTCTTTATCCATTTTGCGGTACAAAATGGAGCTTTCTTTACGTAACCAATGGGAAGTGCCGTACGTCGTGATCACTTTGTCAGGCGAAGCGCCAAATGAAGGTGTGCACGTACGGTGTTTCTGCGATGATAGTTACGTAGAGCGAGCGAGTGACAAAAAAGGCGGCGTAAACCAGGGTCCTTAAGGAGCGCGGATCTCTCCACGATAGATACAAACGAATGGGCCTCCAATTCCTACGTGGCGACGCGTCGTTCACGGCACCGTTTGGCGATTCATCTACGGGTATCCCAGATGCACAAGGAACCTTTTCGCACCGTGCAACGGAGACCAAGAATTGGAAGCCACTATTCAGGCCACTGCTTGCCCGATCAGTTTGGAGCTCGATCGGTGAAGGAGTAGTTCCCGCTACGGCTGTGCAGCGTGCAGGGAAATTTTTGGTAAATGCCAAGCAATGGATCTTCGATTTGTTAGATAGAGGAAGCGCCACGAGTGCTACCGTCAACGATGCGATCGAGGAGTAACGAACTTAGCCTGCATCCTCTCCGATTTGCGGAAAAAGTCAAAGTTTGTGTTGAAAGGATCGGGATCGGTCCCCTGTGGGCACGTTGGTGAGTGGTATCAAGACCCTTGCCAAGGGTTCTGTTTCTGGTTCCTTCAAGCATGTTACTCATTGTTTTGCCTCTGCGCGCCCATTTTGTAATTTTCTTTTGGTGTTACCTCAAACTCGATTCGGCTGAACTTGATCGATAAAGTGTGATATCCTCTCTCAAAAAAAAGTGCTCTTTTCGTGTGAGATAAACTCGTTGTCTGAGTGAATGAAATGTGGATAATGCAATCCAAATCTGCAGAAAAACTAGAGAGAAAAAAACCCCTACAAACTAGTTTGCAAGCATGACTCCAGATATGCTCATGGCCAAATATGCGGATGGGCTTGAGCCTCATGTCTATGGACCATGAGTGGAAAAAAAGAAACAATAGTGATGCTGTTACCATTCCGAAACAAATGGTTCAGTGACAAAGAATCTTTAAATGCGAAAAGGACCATTACGTTTAGATACAAATAGTTTGACCAATGGCCGGCTGGCGAGCGGGCTGGCGAGCGCAGGCGCTTCTAGTCAACTGAGCAACCCTCGGTTCTTTGAATAAAGAGAAATATATGATAGAGAAGAAAACAAAGAATGCATTATGTGTTTGTTGCATGCCGAGTTGCCACCCGAAAGGAGCAGCCTGCTGAAGCTTCCACCATCGACTTGTTAATTTTCTCAAAACCTACAGGGCAAAGAGTATGCTCATTGACAAGCTATATGATAAGCAGGTTATAGATTCAATGTGTTTACTTTGCGACAAGAAGATTTCTTCATTATAAATTCAATTCCACTGCTGATCACATATGCTACTCCTACTAGATTTATCTGCTACATCCAGATATAGGAACGGCATGCAAAGACAGCTGGCTTTTTTATAATGAAACTACTGATATTTTTAATTGGCCAGACTATAGCATAGATAAAGTTCGCCCTGCTCTATGGAAAGTCAATAACGATAACAAAGTAACCTACATAATTCTGCGAAAACATCAACCAGTACACTAAGACTAAATCGAAACTGAGAAAGCTTTTAGTTTCATAAATATGAACTTGATCAACATCATAAATCCAGTCAATATAAGGTAATGATGGTATGACATAATGTTTTATGGTCATGTTTCTTCCTTGGTGTAGTTGAATTCAGACTGTAAATCCACCGCAGAATCAAAACTTCCTCGAAATTATGACTGTCGTGTTAAGTTCACAGAAAAACAATGGACCATGATCTCAGAGTCATGCGGGGCATGAGAAATACAGGACTGAATAATAGATAATAGAAGCAACTGTTTGCAAATTAATATGAGAGACTAGAAATCATTGAAATGCGTGTTGAATTTCTAGCATAAAGGATGGAGCCGTGTTTCATTCATTCTTAGGAGTATCATGGTTTGGTTTACTTTCTACTCCCTCCGTTCAACAATACATGACTTCCACATATCTATATATGGATGTATCTAGACACTAAAATATGTCTAGATGCATCTATATCTACATATGTGGAAGTCATCTATTGTTGAATGGAGGGAGTATGTCTTATATAAGACAAGAAAGTAGCATTGTAAATTGAGAGGCTTGTTTCTCCACAGACAAATTCGCAACACCTTCTGAAGGTTCAAATGATTTAACTTCACTCAACAATATACTTACCAATGATATGCTAACAATTAACTAATAATAAACATGTCCTCGATTAATTATAGTTAAAAGGACAGAGGGAAGCAGCGAATTCACAGGAAACAAATTCAGGAGTGAGAACGTGGTTTCTTTGTCCCTCATGGGACGGGGTGGACCCAGAAACATCAACATCAAAGCCTTTTGTCCCAAGCAAGTTGGGGTAGGCTATGGGATGGGGTACTAGGCCAGGAAAATTCCTTTCCCGGCATATCGAACTTTGGTCGGATGGGATACCTCCAGTCTACAATGAGTATTTTTCCTACCAGATTTGTCATTTTTAGACTATAAGCACACACATGTCATAGCAGCACCAGTGAACGTGCCATGTCATCAGTCATACTCTCATACCTAGGATAGAATGCTGCTGGCCTAGACTCCTAGGGTGTCTGACCTGAAGTTTAGTGGCCAGGATATGCAAGTTTGGAGTACAAAGACATACTTGAACCAGCAGTACTAGTTCAGTGATCCGTAACATAATTTGCTTCAAGGAAAATTACAAAAATATATTATGTAGCCTACGGGAGGAAAAATAACTTGAAAATTGTGTAAAGCGATGTGTTGGAACACTTACATACACTGCAGACTGACTTTCAGCCGCTTGTCTGGATCTCCTCTTCAACCTTGCCTTGGTCCTCCTCCTTCTCCATATTTTCATCACCCCAGGTCCGGATTTCCAGTGTGGGGTTGTTCGGAAGGAGAGTAGCTGTGTTTGTGATGGCAGCCTCCAGTGCCTCCACCTCCTGAACTGTGGCACCACGGCAAATGATCTTGACGATAACATGCGTAAGGGAAGAGAGATGCTGGATGCCAAAATCAAGATTCCTGCCCGCATCTAATGGGACGTCCAGCTTCTGAAGGCTGGGCATGGCCCCTGCTTCAAACATTAGGCCTTCCCCATTGCTCCAGCAGGTGAAGCGGAACTCCTCCAGGCACATGAACATGTTGCTGCTTATGACAAGTCTTTGTTTGGGAGTAGATGATTCTGATGACAAGCAGAGAAACACTAAAGCAGGTAGCTTCCCAAGGATCTCTAACGTTTCTTCTTCTACTGGGTTAATATTGATATCTAGGTAAAAGAGGTTGTCAAGTGATGCAATCCAAACTGGAACCCTGGGAAAAAAATAGTAGGCGTTCATCTGGAAATCCTCGAGGAGATGAGGGGACGGGAACCAGGAATCCAACAAGAAATCTATGGAATAACCGTACATTTCTTTTTGAGGAATGGAATAACCATAATTACTCCCAATGCATAGAGACCGAAGGTTGAGTCTTCCCAGTTTACGGAGCGATGAGACCAAGTTCTCCACAAAAGTTGCTCTGTTACTGTGCGTATTGACGATGCACCAGCGCAGCCCAAGAATCTTCAGTTTGGTCAGTCTGCCCAGATCCAGCAAAGAAGATGCCAAACTGTCCCACTTGACTTTGATCTCTCTTAGCTCCTGCAGAGCATGCAGATTCCCAATTCCCTCAGGCAATTCCAGACTGTTGACACGTAAACATGTCAAATTTTGCAGTTGAACAATGTCCTTGGGCAGTTTTCTTATCTTTGTCCATCTTATATCCAGAGTCTGTAATTTCTGTAGTTCTCCTAATTGTTCAGGAAATGCAGAAATGGTTCTAACATCGAGTCGCAGATATTTCAACTGACAAAGCTTCCTTACATGTTCAATATAACTGCTGTCCATCTCCTCGCCATTTTCTATATCAAGTACTCGCAGAAATCGAAACTTCGAAAGAGAAGGCATCTGTTCAGTGTATCCAAAAATACTGAGGGACCGACAATGGGAAATGATAGCTGTTGGTGGAACTACAATGTGCTCCTGGGAATAACAGTTGACAGATAGTCTACGAATCTTATGCTGCAGCACTAATTTCTGATACTGGTCACCGACGAAAGTGGCAAAGTTTTCTTCAACTGACTTGGATTTAAGGAGGTCAAGAATCATATCATGGACTCGGCATGAATCAACTCGACCATTAAACTGAATTTTCACCGGCTCAATCATACTTCTATTGATAAGGTCATTAAAATAACGCTCTCCTATTTCTTCCAAATCTTGTCCACCCTCTGTATTAATAAATCCTTCAGCAATCCACCTCCTTATCAATCGATCCCTCTGAATTTCACAGTCTTCTGGAAATATACTAAGGTACAGTAAACATGTCTTCAAATGGTGGGGAAGATCATCATAGCTGAGGGATAATATCCTTCTCATCTCTTCTACACCGACATCTTTTTCTAGTGTCGAACCGATTGAAATATATACTCTCTCCCATTCTTCATGTGTACTAGCTTTATTAGCCAATAAGCTAGCTACTGTAATAATCGCCAATGGTGAGCCACCACATTTTTTCAATATTTCAGATGAGACTTCTTCCAATTGAGGAGGGCATATATCTCCCGAGCCAAATATACGTCTCACAAATAAACTCATGGAGTTTGATGCAGTAAGAGGCGCTATTTCATAGACATGATCATGGTGAGGAGAGCAACATGACTTGGCTATAGTAATACTGCGAGTTGTCGTCACTATTTTGCTTCCAACATTATTCGGAAACAAAGCACATTTGATAATCTTCCATGCTTGACTACTCCAAATATCATCAATGATGACAAAGTACCTACAGTACGAAAATCCAAATGCATGCTCAATGAAAGCTATAAATTAATAAGTGTTAACGAATAAAAATGGCACAATGCCATAGTGCCAAAAGTTAAATCTTGTACAATAACTACCTTGTTTCACTGTATCTGTTACACCATGCGAACAGGCCTAGGATTAGGAAGCACCATGAGAAATTTTTAACAAATGATAACCTTAAATAGCATGCTAGAACCATTCAAAAATCCCCCCAAAAAATAAATAGAGGTACAAAGTGTGAACATTGCAGTAACTGCAGTCTTGATTTCCTGAATAGACAGAAATACTGAAAGGAGTTTCCCTAGACTGGGCACAGATGGGGAAGTATGAGGCTTCCTCCAATGCGTTGGTTCTTAGCAAGGTAGTTGTTTAGTCTAAGAGACAACCATCCCAATGCATCACCTCTTAAGGGTTGTATCTAAAGGAACTTCTATTTGATGATTCTGAATTCTTGTATGTGATTGGGGATTAATGGCTTTGTACCTATGATAGCGTGCCAGGGTTGTATGTTAGCTAAGATACACATTGCTCTCTTTCCTCATTAAATACAATGCCACATCAGCATTTTTCCTATTATTATTATACCATGCTACGAAACTAGCATTGAGACAGGTCTGAAGTAACCAAGTAAAAAAAATGCTTCAATGCTACAGAAAGAACACGTGCTTCAGGAATCAGGACGTGCAATTATCTGCTAATGGATATTACTGGATTACTTCTCTTTTGTGCGTCACTAATGATCATTATCCCCTAAAAGTTTGATCACAGAAACAAGTAAAAATGTGAATTTTTTAGTAATAATATACAGAATAGGAACTATAGACACATATTCATTATGTATGCCTTTCTCTAGAAGCAGAAAAATATTTTTCTGTTCTATATTTGATTTAATTGAACAACAGAATAACAATAGAAAGTAATAGAATGACTTATGTGTAAATCAACCCAATGTTTAAGGTACTGAATAGATGTGGATATTGGTCAAAGTATGATGAACTGCCAAGTATCAACAGCCAAGTAAACATCTAAAATTCATGCGTACCTTTTGTTCTTTAGAAACTCTCGGATTGTATTGATGAGCTTTTCCTCATCCCAGATATCTATATTAGCATACTCTTGCTGGCTGACTTGAGAGAGTATACTTCTTAAGATCTTCCTCACATCAGGCTGTTGTGACAAGGAAACAAAAGCTCGACACTGGAACTGGCCTTCCAGTTTACGGTAGACCTCATTTGCAAGTGTAGTTTTACCGAGACCCCCAGGACCCACAATGGATATCACATTTAGCTGCTGCACCGACGAACCCACCCCCTCCATTAGCCACTTGATTAGCTCATCTCGTGGCCTGTCAATACCAACAAGCCCATCTGGCTCAGCGTAGAGCGAAGGCAAACGAGGGTCAATGGCCCTTGAAATGCTAAGCTCGAAGGTACGCTCATCAAGCTTATACCTCATACGCCGCTTGCTTGCATCTTCTACACGTGCCTTGAGCCCCTGGATTTGGCTGGAGATTTGATGGTGCGCCCTCAGTGCCTTGAGCTGCTGGACCAAACTTTGGATCAGCCCTGCAGCTTTAGCCATGTCAGTTAGACCAACGCTTTTCATGAAGTCATCGATGCAATCCTCGATGTCATAAGACATCTCCCGTACTTGGTTCATCCATTCCTTCGTTTGCACATCAAGATCGCAATCTACCTCTGCCAGCCTATGAAGGAGCGCGTTCATGCTGCTCAGCTCATCTTTGATGAACTCCACCTCTCCGCGTACACCCTTCAGCTTTGTGTACTCCTCCCCAAGCAGGGCAGTGAGTTTTCCGATGACAGATGTCATCACCCCTGCTAAGACGCTCACCATCTGCTGGAAGTTTGATGGGTTTATCCAAAAAAATGCCCAATTCCGTAGCAAATCTAACCCCAAGCTTCAGCGCAACAAAGCAAATACCTGGCCGATACAGGTATGCGTCATTAAGAGAGGTAGATACCATGGTGAAAAAAAAACCACGAAAAAATCAAATACCAACCATAATGTACAAGAATGCTAGAAAAGCACATAACCCCAATCGCATAAAATAGCAAATGAAGAAAAAAATTCCCTCTAGATGCACATGTCAGCCTGCGAGTCCTATCAAAATCAATTGTTCTCGAAGTCGCGCAAATATAACACACATGAACTCATGGTACATAGACGCGTATGTACAGCATGAAAGGACATCTTAATTATGTAATGAGGAAAGTGTTATTTTATCGGAACGATTTGGAACTGAAATTTACCTGCACACAGATTACGCATAAAGCCATTATATTTATTATGCCATTAAAATAAAGGGGGTGAGGGGTGGGGGTGGGGCTGAAAGTCCCAGTAGTAAACGCCAGCTAAAATTAAGTACACTATCGGTTGGGACTTTCCTTGCAATTTTTCTTAGCCTACGTTTTGTTTTCCTCTTTATCCCAGGGACATACTTTGCTAGTTTGAAACTTGTCATGAACAAGGTTATTCCACGCCTACCTTTACTTTATTTTGGAAACTTTGTTCTGAATGTTTCTATTCTGAATTCAGTTAACAGCAAGATTTAGTATCATTTCTTGCATTTTAATAACTCATGAAATGCCCAGTAGGCATGAATTCCATCAATGTTTGGCATACCATAAGATTTGCTATGTAAATAGGTACGTGTTCCTTTTGATTATGAATTGTGAGCGTTGCTAGACTAAAAGAACTGCAATTGTAGGTTCAAGTACCTTTGTGTTGCTAGTCTAAGCATAGAAGAAACTGAATTATAAATCTAAATGCATGATTTTTGGAAAGTACTGCATGAATAGATGTTATCTAACCATTTGGTTCATGCACAATAAAGTCTATGCTCATGAATGTACAAAGTAGGATGGTACCAGTTAAGTTACTAATGTCAAACTGATTGAGATCTATGCCACTAATAGAAAATATACGCCATAAAAGGAGCACATCACGCATTAGACAGCGAGCCCCCAAGAGCCCAAGATGCCGCACAACTCCTCAAACACCAACTAAATTCGCCGCACAAGCAGAGCAGGCCTACAACCCGTACCTATTCGTAGCAAGCCAGGCAAGCGCCGCCGCCGGCGAGGCCGGCAAAGACGCAGCGGTGACCGCGGTGACACCGCCGGAGCGGGGAGCGGAGAGCCGGAGCCTCCCGTTAGATAGCTGGGCCCAGAGGCCTCCGTCGTGGTGGTGGCAGCAGGGAGCAGCGACCACGGAGAGGACAGAGGAAGGAGGAGTGGAGGCTTTTTCATCTCTGATGGCACAAGACTATAGGCACCACAAGTCTGAAGGCACTGTGGCGTCAGAACAGTAAGTCAATGATCGGGTTTTGCGGACCCTATCACGTCTCCGCTAAGGTTTGACCAGGACTTTTAGTAGTATCATTTCTCCGCTAGTAAGATTTTTTGCTTTGAAGTTAAACCGTACAAGTTTTTCCCACTCTACTATTCACTTTGGACGTGTTTGGTTCGGCGATTTCAGCCTGTTATCCGGTACCACCGGTATCTGAAAGCGTTAATCACGTTTGTTTGTGATGGGCTGTAATCAGATCACGTGTAATCAAATCCCGCCCCTGTTCTGGGCTGATAACGCTCACCCTCCACCGATATCTAATTACGTCATCGGGCGTTTTCCTCATCCCTACCCGACCCCTCCTCCCCAATCTGCTCCGCCTCCCTCGATTCCTTCCGCCTCGCTCGAGCAGTTCATCGCCCGCCGGCTGCATCCCCGCTGCCAGCCGCATCCATCCGCAATCGCATCCATCTTTCTTCCCCAAACCTTCTGCGACCCGCTCCAAGGAACCCAGCCGCCTTCCCCAAGATCTGGTACCACCAGAACCATGTCCCTGTCGACCGACGAGATTGACGGCCTACTCGAGCCGGCCGGCGAACTGCTTGACCTAGCCGACGGCTCGTCCAAGACCAGGAGACCGACAAGCGACGACCTGGAGTTCTCTCCTTCTGCCTCGACTTGGGTTGTATTAGCGTTTCATTTGTTGAAACAAACAAAACTTGATGTTTCGAGTCCGCAACTATTACACTCTGTAAATTGTTACCGATTACGTTTACGTTGCCTGTGCTCAAAACAAACACGTCCTTTGAGCCTTTCATAGGTGTTGATAGATTTTTAAAATGATTTTTTTTTTTTAGAATTCAACCTATATCAATCATTTTGTACGGAGGCCTTTTGGACAAATGAATGTGAATCAAAATATATGTATTACCTTGTATGAAATGCACTTTTTCAGATGTAAATTTTATAAGACGTGGTTTTTTTATGTAAGTCGAATGTGAATATTCCACAACTAGTTGTGTCGGTAGCCTATTGTTGCATGTCGTCCTTCCGATTTTTATGAGAACAATAATGGACATGCGTTATATTGTATATTGTGCACCTACAAAATTTTGTTCCCAGGTACGACTATATCAAAAAAGAAAAGAGCTAAGTGAATAGCATCATATGCTATTCATACATATTATTCTCTTGTGAAGGCTACACATTTTCATACTTTTGGTATTTCAATAGGTGCGCAAGATACAACAGAACCCGTGTCTATGAATTTTTTCACATCTTTTGAAAACTTAGAAGCAAAACATGCAATATGGGGTGTGGGCACAACTAGAAAATGTAGTTTCTTAGGAAAAAAAAACTCAAGTGGGGGATTTTTTTTTTCAAATCTATGTTTTTTTTTGTGTATAGAACCAATAAACCATAACCTTCTAATTCTATGTTTTCATATTTCTATATATGTTTGAACATCAAGATTCTTATTGCAATAAGCTAGCATTGAATCATCGAAACTAATGTGAAGGACATAAATTGTCATGTTTGATGGTGCACAATGTGAGATGAGTAATCGAGCGACAACAACTTTCCTGGTTAGTTTCTTGCTTTGTAGACGGCTTCTAGGACGAGTTGTTAATAGCATTTTTGTGTGTGTTGGACGAGAGTAATTATTTTCCAAGGTCGGAAATGTTGAAGTTTTTCTTGATGTAGTGTACACACCCCTATGAAGCCAAAAAAATAGTTGCACATGGAAGCATTGATTTTGTGTATATGTAGTATATTGCACTAAACTAGCATTGAATCATAGAAATAACTAATGTGAAGGACATAAATTGTCCTCTTTGATGGTGCACAATGTGAGATGAGTAATCGAGAGATCGTTCCTGGTTATATTTTCTTTGCAGGTGGCTTCTAGGAAGAGTTGCTAAGAGCATATTTTTTGTGTTGAGAGAGAGTAGTTATTTGAAGGACGGAAAGGTTGAAGTTTTTCTTCGTGTAGTGTACACACCCTATGAAGCGAAAAACGCTTTCACATGGAAGCATGAGTTTTGCGTATATGTAGTATATATGACCTTAGTTCCTCCATAAACGGGGGCTGAGCTCCCCATAGGGCAAGGTAGGACGGCTGCCCTACCTTGATTTTTGGAAAATACATTTAGATGCACGCGCTTTTTCTGAACAATTTGAGTAGTCATGCATAAAAAACAGAGTCCATATGAGAAGGTTATTGATACGTTGCAAACATATCTATAATTTTTTATGCTCCATGCTTGTTTTCTACTCAATACCTTTTGTTTTCCACATGTTTTCTTCCATTTTACTTCGTTTTCTGGATGTTTTCAGAAACTAACCTATTGACAAGATGCCCCAGGCCAGTTGTTCTTTTCTGATATTTTCTATTTCATAAAATTTCTTAAGGAAATATTCTCGGAAAGGACTAAAAATCCACGGAGATCATTTTTTACCCGGAACGGAGATGGAGTCCAAAGAAGAGTTGGAGGGTGCCCAGGGGGACACTAGGCGCGACGCCACCCTACGCCGCGCCTGGTGGGCTTCTGGCGGCCCTGGCCACCTCTTCTCATCGCCTCCTCGCCCATAAATGGCCTTCAACCCTAAAAACCACGGGGACCGAGTTATTTTCCACGAAACATATAGAGAGACGCCTTCACCTAGGGCTTTTGCAGCCCTGTCCCGGCACCCTGCCGGAGGGGGGGAATCGTCATTGGGGGCCTCTACATCACCATGATCGCCTCCGGACAGATGCGTGAGTAGTTCATCTCGGGACTATGGTTCCATAGCAGTAACCACATTGTTGTTATCTCCCCTATGCCTCCATGTTTAGAGTCTCATGAGCTTCCTCACATGATCGAGACCATCGTTATGTAATTGTGCATGTTGTGTTTGCTGGGATCCGATGAACCATGAAATTATTGTTATTTTGTTCATGTCAATCCGAGATGCTTCACTTATATTCGTAGAGAGTTTTAATATTGTCATGCAATGCTCTCTAGTGTTTATGATTACCTTGGCCACGCAGTTGTTTTCACCTCCAAGAGAGGGTTTATATGCTTGATGGTAGGTTCATGCCTCCCCTACATCTGTGCTCGAGTGACAGAAATGTGACAAATGGGGGATGTGTTGTTGCTGCTAGGGAGAACACAACGATGCTCTTGTCTACGGACGAGGACCACTGCTTACATTACAGATTGTTCTTAATGTATTTGTCTGTTGCACACAAAGCAATCACTTCGTTGCTGCAACTTAATACCAGAGAGATTTGCTGGATAACTTTCTTGAGGTGGACTTTTAGATATGGATGCATGCTGGATAGCGATTCATATTCCTTGACGTAATTCCTACAATGTTAGAACCCGTGAACTATATCTCGTCATAATAGTATTGTTGTACGTTCATGATTTGTCAATTGCCCAGCTGTAATTTGTTCACCCAGCATGTTTATTTTATTTGGAGAGACGCCACTAGTGAACCTATGGCCCCGTTCCTATTTTCCTCATATTTGCAACCTTCTTTTAAGCGCTTTTCATCATTGTTTCCTCGATGTACCGTTTTTACTGTAATTACTTTTAAAGACTCTATACGTTTAATTCTCCTGTTTTCAGCAAGACCGGAAGATTGACAACCTTCCGGAAAGTTGGGGCAAGAGAGATTTGTGTTTGTGTGCAGGTTCCACGCTTGGTCAACATCGATAAACAACATCGTTGATTCAAGCAACCTTCTTCAAGACTAGGAAGCCCTACTGGTTCGATAACCCCGGTTCCTTAATTGGGGAAATTTCTGCTAGACTAAATCATACCTTCCGCTTGGGGTCTCCCAACAAGCATATGATCACTTCAGCATCAAGTACTTTTTCTGGCGCCGTTGCCGGGGACTTCAAAGTCTTCATGAGCAAGCAGTCTCACGTCAACTACAGAGCAATACTTTTTCTTGCGCTGTTGCCGGGGACTTCTAGCTTGCTGCAAGGGGAGTCTCACACTTCCACTCTCTTTCTTTTTTTTTGTTCTTTCTTAGTTTACTTTTGTTTAGTCTTGTCTTCTATTTATCAAAAACCCAAATTTTTTAGTTCTCTAGTTCCTAGTCTTATATTTGTGTTGTTAGTTTATTTTGTGTTATCTTGCAAGCATGGCTACCAATGATACTACAAAACTTTGTGACTTTAATAGTATCAATAATAATTATTTCATATGCACACCAATTTCTCCACCTGCTGCTACAACATATTCTTATGAAATTAAACCTGCTTTCTTGAATCTTGTCATGAAAGATCAATTTTCTGGTATTGGAGAAGATGCTACCTCTCATTTCAATAACTTTGTTGAGTTATGTGACATGAAAAAATATAATGAGGTAGATGGTGATATTGTGAAATTAAGATTGTTCCCTTTCTCATTAAGAGGAAGAGGTAAGGAATGGTTATTGTCCTTGCCTAAAAATAGCATCGATTCTTGGACTAAATGCAAAGTTGCTTTTATTGGGAAGTATTATTCACCTGCAAAAATTATACAACTGAGGGGTAACATTATGAACTTTAGAAAAAATGATAATGAACATGTTCCTTAAGCTTGGGAAAGAATGAAAACTATGGTTAAGAATTTTCCCACACACGGACTAACTACGTGGATGGTTGTCCAAACTTGTTATGCAGGATTAAATTTTTATTCAAGGAATTTATTGAATTCAGCTGCGGGAGGAACCTTCACGAACCTCACCTTAGGTGCAGCAAAAAAAAATATTGGATGATCTAATGAGAAACTATTCACAATGGCATACAAAAAGGGCTCCAACAGGTAAAAAGGTAATTCTGTTGAGGAGGTCTCTTTTTTGAGTGATAAAATTGATATGCTTGCTACTTTTCTAGCTAAACAAGTGCCAATAGATCCTAATAATGTTCCCTTGAACTGTTTGGTTGCTAATGATAATGATAAAATTGATGTGAATTTTATTGCTAGAAACAATTTTAATAATAGTGCTTACAAGAATAATTTTGGTGGTAACAACTATAAGCCATATCCTATTAATAATGGTAATCCTTATAGAAATTCTTATGGGAACACCTCCAATGATAAAAAATATGCCTAGTTATGAAAATATAATAGATACTGAAAATGCAACCAAAACTTTTATGCATTCCCAATATGAACAAAATAATGCCTTTGCCAAACAATTGGGTGAAAATTCTGCAATTTTGAAAGACATAAATGAGCAACTTGCAGGGTTCACCTGTGAAACTCTGATCTTCAAAGAAGGATTGATGCAACTGAAACTTATATTTCGAATATGTCTAATACTGAAGCTAGTTTAATACATAAAATGGTAGCAAAACATGAAGATGTTTCACCTGCTGAAACTTTTAAAACTATGAGTACTTTTGTTGCTACCATTAGAGTGTTTGAGGAAGTCAAAACTTTCAGTACCAATGAGTATCCTAATGTTTCTAAAAATTTTGATTTCAAAACAAATGGGATTGGAGAGGTCATGACTTTAGTAAGAAGGGGTCCCAAAAGTCTGGAGATCAAAAATATTCCTAGTGAGAAAATTGTTGCAAGTGGGACTGAGAATAATATGACTTTAGGAGAAATTTTCCCCACCATGTTTTAGGATGATAAACTTGATTTTTATAATTGCACCATCTATGATTTTACTAAGTTCTTACAAAAATTAGCTAAAGATCCTAATGCTAGTAAGATAAATATTGCTTTCACTAAACATGTCATTAATGCTCTCATCGAAGCTAAGGAAGAAAGGCTCAAACTTGAATCCTCTATTCCTAGAAAATTACAATATGGTTGGGATCCCACTATTATAATAAGAGTGAATGGTTTTGATTGAAATGCTTTGTGTGATCCTTGTGCAAGTTCTTCTATTATGCCTAAAATTTTATATGATATGCTTGATTTGAAACCTTGGGATGAAAGTATTTTGGGAGTGCATCTTATAGACTCCACTATTAGAAGACCTTTGGGAAGAATTGGTGATGTTCTTATTAATGATAAATATGTACCCATTTATTTTCTTGTTTGGATATTGAATTCAATGCTTCTTGCCCTATCATTTTGGCGGGACCTTTTCTTCGCACGTTGGTGCCATTGTTGATATGGAAGAGGGAATTATAAGATTTCAGTTTCCCTTTAAAAGGGCATGGAAAATCTCCCTATAAATAGAATGAAGTTACCGTTTGATTCCCTTGTGAGTACTACCCATGATTCTATTGATAATATTTGATTTGTTCTTCATGCCTAGCTAAAAGGCGTTAAAAAAGCTCTTGTGGGAGGCAACCCACTTTTGTTTTTATTTTTTTTATTTTTGTTTTCTTCAGTTTTATTTTGTTCTTTTTGTGTCTTGGAAGTTTTTACCTCTGTAGAAACATCTTCTTATCCTTTTTATTTTGTTTTTGTGCCAAGAGTAACCTCTAATAGAGAGTTAGTACGATTTGGGAAAGTTGCTGTTCTGAAACAGATTTCTGGGTTGGTACCAATTTTTTTTCTATCAGCCAGAATGTCGGATTGCTTTGAAACAAAATAGACACATGCCCCAGGTTGTTATATAACTTTCTTTAGTTTCCCACTTTTTGATTTGAGCAACAGAAGGTTTTCGAAAAAAATCATCTTTACCGATTGTTTTGTTTTGACAGATTTCTGCCAATATTTGCATTTGCGTCTTAATCTCTTTCTTTTGGTGTTATTTTGAGGGGGAGAGATTTAAAATAAGTTGTTACATTAGCTAATGTTTTAAATTGAGTGTTATACTTATGTTGAAACTGAACCAGGTGGATTTATTATTTTGATTACACTAACATTGCTAATGAAGATTGTGAGAGGTTTTAGGTGGAGGAAGTTTTCAAGTGTAGGGAGAGAAGTATGATGTGATGAGATGAAGGATGGAAAAAATCTCAAGCTTGGGGATTCCCATGTAACCCCAAGACATATCCAAGAAGTAGAAGCGTCAAATCTTGGGGATACCCAAGCCATCCTCTTCTTCATCAACAAACATATCAGGTTTCTTTCAAAACACTATATTTTTATTGCTTCACATGATATGTGTTATGCTTGGAGCGTCATTTTATTTTGCTTCCAGTTTTGTTTTCTTTTCTTTTCTATAGCTTTTGGTTGTATCCTAGCACTTTTATTTGTTAGAGAGACACGCTCTATTTCATTGCCTAAAACACTCTAGTTTTCACCCTTAATGTTCTGTGAGTGTTCAGGTTTTTCTAGTACTGCATTTAGTTCTTGTTTTTCACTCGAATTTTGTTCAGAGATTGTTGGTTTTATTCAGTCATATATTATTAGATCTCTGTTCTTTGATGATTATTTTCTTTGAGTTGGTTCAAATAAGTTGATTGGTTCCGGAGAAGAGTAAATTGTTTCATGCTTATAGTTTTGTAATAGGAAGCTTGTTTTGACTGTGGATTAGGCTTTGGCATGTCATGTTAGATGTTATTTTAATTTTGTGATTAGTTATTTATGATGTATTGTGACTAGTCTCAAATATCCGAGAGTGATTAATGTGCCATGAAATTGAATCATGTGTTGTTTCCTCATATTGAAGCATGGTATTGTGGTATTTCTCCTTTGAATGATTTATCTGGATTGACTTGGCACATGTTCACACCATGTTATGACTACAAAAAAGTCACATCCATCCTTGATGATCGTTTAGTTTTTTACTTGTAATATCACTTCATGCTTTGATTAATAATGTTTTGTTGCTATGCATGATTATGGCCGTTATTGCTCTCTTAGTTGGTCGCTCCAAGTCTTTTGCTAGCCTTCACATGTACTGAGTATGAGATCTACTCGTGCATCAAACTCCCAAAAACCAAAGTTTTCCAAATGTGTCCACGGTATCTACCTATATGTGGTATTAAACCGCCACTCTAAGTAAATTTCTCGTGTGCTACCTTTAAACCTTCAAAATTATTAACCTGTTTTGTGTTCCTGTTTTAGCTCATGAGGAAGCATTGAATGATTTATTATATTTTCATGTTTAATGGATCCACACCTGACTAACATGAATAATGTGCTAGTCCTTAATATTGCAAAAAGAGTAGGTATCTGGATGCCCAACCCAGAGTAGGCTACAACAATAATGTTAAAATATCCTCACACTATGGACCTGAGAAAACATGAACTTAGATTGTGCAAACAAGGAGATAGGGGAATGTTATGATTCTCCTATGGGAGCCTCTCTTGAAGCCGTTAAACATGAAAATATGATACATCATTTGATAGCATTCGTTGACATAGACATACACCTCTCTCAAAATTGTTTTCAATACCTTTGTTTATCAAATAAAAAGCTTTAGCATAGGAGTAATCCCTGCTTCCCTCTACGAAGGGCCTTTCTTTTACTTTTATGCCAAGTCTACATCTTCTTACTTTATGCACCAGCTAAGAGAGCATAGTTGTTATTCTGAGTATAATTTGCAAAGTCCCAAAATTTATTATTGATTGATTCATGATTGCGGTATTACTCGCTCTCAAATTATTTCTATCTAGTCACCATTTAAACTTTGAAAGTGTCCTGGCATTTATGTTTTGCTACCACACAAAGGACCAGCTGGATACCCCTTTATTATGTTTTTCTTTATGATTGAAACAAATGTATCACTTTCAATGCCTCATTAGTCATTGCCTTTTATTTGTGTTACTTTTCTTGTGCAACATGGTTGCTAAGTTTACTATTCAAATCATATTTATCATGCCTTTGTTAAAAGTACTTTGATATCAGCTTGCAATTCTTTACATAACGTTGATCAAGATTTGTGTTGGCTTCATGTCACCTCAAAAATTATTTTGTTATCACTTACCTACTCGAGGACAAGGAGGAGTTAAGCTTGGGGATGCTGATACATTGCAAACGTATCTATAGTTTTTTATGCTCCATGCTTGTTTTCTATCCAATATATTTTGTTTCCCACATGTTTTCTTCTATTTTTCGGATATTTTCACAGACTAACCTATTGACAAGATGCCCTAGGCCAGTTGTTGTTTTTCTATTTCAGAAAAGTTCTTAAGGAAATATTCTCGGAAAGGGCTGAAAATACACGGAGATTGTTGTTTATCCGGAACGGAGACAAGGTTCAAAGAAGATCTCCTGGTGGGCTCCTAGCGGCCTTGGTCATGACTGGTGGGCTCCACCCTAGGTTGTGCCTGGTGGGATCCTAGCGGCCCTGGCTACCGCCTCTTGTCGCCTCTTTGCCCATAAATTGACTTCAACCCTAAAAATCACGGTGACAGAGTTATTTTCCACGAAACATAAAGAGAGGTGCCGTCACCTCAAAAGTCTAATCTAGGGCTTCCGCACCCTGTTCTGGCACCCTGTCGAAGGGGGGGGGGGGTCATCATCGGAGGCCTCTACATCGCCATGATCGCCTCCGGACAGATGCGTGAGTAATTCGTCTTGGGACTACGGGTCCATAGCGGTAGCTAGATGGTTGTTCTCTCCCCTATGCCTCCATGTTTAGAGTCGCGTGGGCTGCCTCACATGATCGAGAACACCGTTATGTAATTGTGCATGTTGTGTTTTCTAGGGTTCGATGAACCATGAGATTATGATTATTTTGTTCATGTCAATCTGAGATGCTTCACTTATATTCGTAGAGAGTTTTAAGCTTATCTTGCAATGCTCTCTGGTCTTTATGATTACCTTGGCCGCATAGTTGTTTTCACCTCCAAGAGAGGGTTTATATGCTTGATGGTAGGTTCATTCCTCCCTTATACTTGTGCTCGACTGACAGAAACGTGACGGATGGGGGATGTGTTGTTGCTACTAGGGATAAAACAGCGATGCTCTTATCTACGGACGAGAACCACTGCTTACATTACGTATTGTTCTTAATGCATTTGTCTGTTGCACACAAAGCAATCACTTTGTTGCTGCAACTTAATACTAGAGAGATTTGCTGGTTATCTTTCTTGAGGTGGGCTTTTAGATATGGATGCATGCTGGATAGCGGTCCATATTCCTTGACGTAATGCCTAAAATGTTAGAGAATCTCCAGCCGTTCGCCCCCCAGGACGCGAAAATCCCGCTTTTGCGGCCGCCGCGGCGCGGAACGGCGCAAAACCGAAAACCCGGGGGGGGGGGGGGCGTGAAACCCAGGCCGCCCCCAGCCGGCGATTCGTCCATATTTAATAAATAGTTCAACAATTGCACTATAAATTAAATAAATAGAGTTTTGCCACACAAATAAATAGTTCAAAAATTTAAACAAATAAAACAAATTACACTACGCATTGTCATCGTCCTCAACATTGCCATTCCCCTTTCGCAACCACAAATGCTGCACAAGGTCATTCTGTAAAGCTTGGTGTGTTCCAGCGTGTCGAATCTCCTGCCGTGTGGCGAGGAAGGCTGTCCATGATGCCGACACTTGGTGATCAACATTTGCAAGAGGACCCTGTCGGTAGTATGGTGTGCTTGCCTCACTGTCAGGCACCGGGTCATCCCGCTCACTCTCAATGATCATGTTGTGCAAGATCACACAACACTGCATCACCTCCCACATGTTGGACTTCGACCAAGTCATAGCTGGGTACCGGACAATAGCGAATCGAGATTGCAGCACGCCAAATCCCCACTCAACATCCTTCCTGCAAGCCTCATGGCACTTGGAAAACCAAGCTTTTTTGCTTCCTAGCACAGGGTTGGAGATGCTCTTCACAAATGTTGCCCACTTCGGGTAGATGCCATATGCAAGATAATACCCCTTTGTATACTGGTGTCCATTGATCTCATAGTTCACAGGGGGGCATGGACTTCGACAAGCTCGGCAAAGACATTCGAGCACTGCAAGACATTGATGTCGTTGTGATTTCGAGGCATACCAAAGAATAAATGCCAAATCCATAGATCGTACGAATCCACGGCCTCGAGAACCATCGAGCACTCTCCTTCATTTCCCTTGTACATCCCCTGCCAATCAAATGGACAGTTCTTCCATGCCCAATGCATACAGTCGATACTACCAAGCATCCCAGGAAAGCCTCTTGCTTCATTCTCTGCGAGAAGACGAGCAGTGTCTTGCGCATTGGGTGATCGCAAGTATGTTGGGCCAAAAACTGCAACCACTGCCCGACAGAACTTGTTCAAGCAGTCAATGGACATGGACTCGCTCATGCGCAGGTAGTCATCTTGTGCATCTGCGAGAGCACCGTATGGAAGCAACCTCATCGCCATCGTGCACTTCTGAATAGAGGTAAAGCCTACCGTGCCGGTGCAGTCCTTCTTCAATTTGAAGTAGGTGTCGAACTCCCGAATGGCATGCATGATCTTGAGGAAGAGCTTGCTCTTCATCCTGAAACGACGGCGGAACACCTTCTCGTCGTTGTTGGGATCCTCGGCGAAGTAGTCGGAGTAGAGGATGCAGTACCCCTCGTACCGCTGCCTCGACCTGCTCTTGCGGCGACCGGGCCTCGATCCAGCACGCCGCGGCTGGGCGGCCTAGGCCTGCAAGCCGGCCAGGCAGCTCAGGATCAACAGGTGTTCCTCGTCGTCGATGGCGGCCTGATCTTCCTCGTAGAATAGCTCGGCGGGCATCTCCTCGGCGTTGGAGTCCATGGGACGGGCAGAACGTCGAACAACTCGCGGGGGGTGGACGCGTTTCGCCGGACACAACCTCCCTCGTGGCAGAGGGGCAAGTAAACGGCGCCGGCGGCGTGGCGGAGGTAGACGGCGAAGGTTCCTTGTGGCTGGGCTAGTTGCTCGTGTGTGGTGGTGGCCGACGGCGGCGGCGTGGGGGTGGCCGACGGCGTGGCGATGGCGAGTCGAGCGAGCGGAAAAGGCGAGGCGGGATGGGGAAAGTTGGGGAAATGGCGTTGCCTCGCCGACAGTGCTGGCCCATGCGCGCTTTTCCTTCCGCCACCCCCCAAGCCGAACCCAATGGGCTGGGTTTCGCCTGGGTGCGCTGGCGCTAATTTCCGCCGAAACGACGCTATTTGGGGTTCTGGGGGCGGCTGGTAGAAAAACGACGCTTTTGGAGCAAATCGGCGCTATTTCGCGTCCTGGGGGCGCCGGGGGGACGGCTGGAGATGCCCTTAGAACCCGTGAACTATATCTCGTCATAATAGTATTGTTATACGTTCATGATTTGTCAATTGCCCAGCTGTAATTTGCTCACCCAACATGTTTGTTTCCTTTGGAGAGACGCCACTAGTGAACCTATGGCCCCCGGTCCTATTTTCCTCATATTTGCAATCTTCTTTTAAGAACTTTTCATCATTGTTTCCTCGCTGTACCATTTTTTACTTTCATTAATTTCAAGTCGCTATACATTTAATTCTCTTTTTTCATTAAGACCAAAAATTGGCGCAAGAGAGATTTTGTGTTTGTGTGTAGGTTCCACGCTTGGTCAACATCGAGAAACGCCACGGTTGATTCAAGCAACCTTCTTCAATACTACGAAGTCCTACTAGTTTGATAACCCCGGTTCATTAATTGGGGCGAAATTTCCGCTAGACTACATCGTACCTTCCGCTTGGGGTCTCCCAACGAGCGTGTGATCACATCAGCATCAGTTATGCATGTTTTACTAAAGCTACTAAAAAATACGCAAATTTATTCTAGGCCGAAAATCACTACAACTTTTTATTTTTGCAAAAACAATCTCCTAGGGGTGGAATTTAAGAATAGTTTGTTCCGGGTTGCATGTACCAAAATTCTAAAAAATAATCCATGCATGCTACGGAACCGCCAAGATCTATCTATGAATATACAAGTGGATAACAATTCCAAGATCTAACTCGAGATCATTTATCAACACCGTAGTTGCGGAAGAGATGTTGACGACAATGTCGATGAAGTCTCTGGAAGATCCTCACGCACAAGCCTGTGGGTGAGGATGAGGATGTTGCCAACTCCCCGTACCCAACACCTTGATCCAACAGAGTGAGGGTCTCACGTGTAACCCTCTGAGAGTTCGCACACATATGTCAGATCCGGTTCTGTAGAGTTTCGCTGTCCAGAGCTATGACTCTGTAGGTGTATAAGAAGGTGGATTTCTCGACACACAAGAGAGAGATATTAGAGCTAGATCTAATCGACACCTCAAAACCTAATAAGAAGAAACTCTAATTCAACTAGAGGATCTAATTAAATTAGAGACTCTAATTAGAGAGAGAGAGATAGGAGAAGACGCGAGGCCAATTATTGTGTGTTGTCTCAAGGGGTTAGGGTCTTTTTTATTGGTGGAGAGGAGGAGAGACTTGCCTTTGGGGGGGGGGGAGGAGTTACCCTCCCAATCCGCAACCTCTAAGGAGATGGCCGCACCAAGGCCCTCCCCAACTCGGATTGTACTCCTAGTTGGACTAGGATCCCTTTCCTTTTGGGGGAGTCCTTTCGCTCTTCTCTTTTTCCTTCCCTTTTCTTTTTGTTCTTTGCTTCTCTCCTCAAGACCAAAAAGGGAAGGTGCATGGGGTGGTGCACCTCACTTGGGAGGGACTAGGGCGCATGCGGCCGTCCAAGAGGCGCATCCCTAGGTCTTGGTTGTTGGATGTATGCCCAAAAGGAAATAATATTTGTACATCTGTTTCATAATTATGATTCATATTACTCTGCTATAACTGGCGTGGCTCCTGAATATGAGATTCAAAGGAAAACTCACGCTCACGTGTAGTAACATGAACAAAGTATCAAACCCTAGTCTTCCCTTTTATTACTAATTCAATGGATGCTTGATGGCTATGATTTTTTGGTCATGTATATTATGTCAGCATCAATGAATATCATATTGTTGGAAGGGAACAATATGGCTGGGTATACCCTAGAACTAGTTGATATGCTAAGAGATTCATTTGAGACATCTTTGTCCTTAGCGACATATCACAACACGGTTATATTACAACATATCCTTTAACCATGAGGTTATCCGGGTTGTATATTCTGGAGGTTTTACTTTGGTACTATCTAGAGTCACACTGTAAACTGGGTGAACATAACGGTAGCCACTAGGTAATTCTAAAGGAGTATATTTCCTCGATGTTCTGAGATGGGAATTACTCCTCCGTAAAAAAACAGATACAAGCCTATGCCCACTCGGTATTCTTGAAATCCATATGTTTTTCGAACAATGCATGATGATGATACATCATGTGGGATATCATAATACAGTAACGAGTAAAAGGAAGCTTATCGGTTAACGATATAGACAAAGGTACAGTGAACCAAAGATTGTTTCCTACAACAATACTGGAATCCATAGTCTCGAGTAAGTTCGGTATCGTGAGTAATGGGAATATTGTATAATAGCTAAAAGGCTTAGAAGTTTATTTCATATAGTATGTGGGAGTCAATATGGGCGTCCATGGATCCAATATTGACTATTTAAAAGGAAAGAGTTTCCAATTTCATGTCCACACACTATGGAAACTGTAGGGAAACACACTTAAGTTAGGGGTAGTTTATGTGTATATTGGTAGGTCCGGATCAAAGGAGTGTCATCGGAGCAGTGTTTCTGCATGATGGATATATTTTATATATCGGAGATAATTTATATTCAGGTCATTAGATGTCCTAGAGTGATAAAAATAGTTTCTATTACTGCCGTAATTTATTTTTGGAGTTTTTCTCCGAGAGAAAATGAGGTTGCATGCTTTACGGAGCAAGTGCAAGGGAGCATGAGATATCCTGGGATGTCATATTTTTTTTTGACATTGTTAGATAAGGTCTATGATTTTATCTATAGGGGTCACAGGGTTCCGGAAGAGTTTCAGACAAAAACAGAGAAGGGGGGAGTGCCGGAGGGGGCAGGAACGCCCCCATGGATGCGCCCATATTTTGGGGGCTGCCAGGTGGGCAGCAGGGAACCACATATGGAACCATCCTCCCTGCATTTACCCGCAATTTAATTGGAGATAGAAAAGGAAAAACAAAAAAGGGAGGTGGAGTTGGACTACACAAGGGGAGTCCAATACCTCCTAGGAGAGGGGTGCGACCACCCCTTGTGGGTTGGTTCCCCCTTGGTGGATTGAGGGAGGAATTCCTCCCACCCAAGGAAGGTCTCCCCCTCATCCCAATATATAAAGGACTCCAAGGCTCTTTGATACGTCTCCAACGTATCTATAATTTCTGATGTTCCATGTTTATATTATGTCAATTGCTACATGTTTTCTATACACTTCATACCATTTTTATGGATTTTATGGGACTAACCTATTGACAAGATGCCACAACTCCAGTTCCTGTTTTTTGCTGTTTTTTATTTCAGAAAAGTTGTTCTAGAAATATTCTCGGAATTGGACGAAAGAAAAGCCAAAGTCCCTATTTTGCTGACACATACACGGAGTCCGAAGGAGACCCGAAAGGGGCCAAGGGGCAGCCACACCATATGGCGGCACGCCCCCTGGCCGCGCCACCATGTGGTTTGGGCCCTTTAGGCGCCCACCGACATCACCCTTCCACCTATATAATGTCTTCCTCAGGAAAACCCTAAATACCAGAGCATCCATCCAAGAAAAGTTCCGTAGCTGCCGCTGTCGTCAACCCTAGTTTGGGAGGGTTCTGAAGATCTCCCCGGTACCCTGCCGGAGAGGGAAATCATCATAGGAGGGCTCTTCATCACCATGCCTGCCTCCGGAGTGATGTGTGAGTAGTTCATCCTTGGACTACGGGTCCATAGCAGTAGCTAGATGGTTGTCTTCTCCTCTTTTATGCCATCATGTTTAGATCTTGTGAGCTGCCTAACATGATCAAGATCATCTTATTGTAATGCTACATGTTGTGTTTGCTGGGATCCGATGAATATTGAATACTATGTAAAGTTGATTATGGATCTATCATATATGTTATTTGTGATCTTGCATGCTCTCCGTTGCTAGTAGATGCTCTGGCCAAGTTGATACTTGTGACTCTAAGAGGGAGTATTTATGGTAGATAGTGGTTCATGCCTCCAGTAATCTGGGAGAGTGACATTAACTTCTAAGATTGTGGATGTGCTATTGCCACTAGGGATAAAACAACAATGCTTTGTATAAGGATAATTATATTGTTTACATTACGCCCTTTACTTAATGCAATAATCTGTTGCTTGCAACTTAATACCCAAAGTTTGCTTGGATGACGTCCTGAGGGTGGATTATTAGTCCTAGATGCAGTTGGATGACGGTCTATGTATAATGTTGTAATGCCCAAATGAATCTCATAGTAATCATCATGTCATGTATGTGCACTACGGTGCAACCTCTATTTTGTCAATTGCTCAGATGTAATTTGTTCACCGAGCATGTTATTTATCTGTTATGTAGAGACACCACTAGTGAACTGTGGACCCTGGTCCATTCTTTTACACTGATAATACAACCTACTGCAAACACTGTTCTCTTTTACAGCTTGATATGTCTCCAACGTATCTATAATTTCTGATGCTCCATGATGATATTATGCCAATTGCTACTTGTTTTCTCCCTTCTTTATGTCATTTTTACAAGTTTTCCGGGACTAACCTATTAACAAGATGCCAAGTGACAGTTCCTTGTTTTCTGCTGTTTTTGGTTTCAGAAAAGTTGTTCTCGAAATATTCTCGGAATTGGACCCCACAAAGCCCAAAGTGCCTATTTTCCCTGAAGCATGCAGAAGACCGAAGACGAGACGAAGAGGGGAATCAGGGGGCCCACACCATGGGGTGGCGCGCCCCCCTTGGCCACGCCAGGGGGTGGTGTGGGGCCCCCAGGGCTCCACCGCCTCTTCCCTTTCGCCTATTTATTCCCCACGGATGGAAAACCCTAAACACCTGATCAAATATCCCCGAAAAGTTCCGCAACCGCCTTCACCGCCAACCCTAGATCAGGGGGGGTTTTGAAGCTGTCTCCGACACCCTGCCGGAGAGGAAATCATCACCGGAGGCCTCTCCATCACCATGTCTGCCTCCGGAGTGATGCGTGAGTAGTTCATCCTTGGACTACGTGTCCATAGCAGTAGCTAGATGGTTATCTCCTCCTCATATGCCTCCATGTTTAGATCTCGTGGGCTGCCTAACATGATCGAGATTGATCTTATGTAATTCTCTGTGTTGTGTTTGCTGGGATCCGATGAATATTGAACTTATGCCAAGTTGATTATAGTCTTTATTTGCATATGTTGTTTGTGATCTTGCATGCTTTCCGTTGCTAGTGGTTGCTCTGGTCAAGTACTTGCTAGTGACTCAAAGAGGGAGTATTTATGCTCGATAGTGGGTTCATGCCTCCTTTTCGCCTTGCTCGAGTGACAGAAACGTGAAGGGGGAGGATGTGCTGTTGCCACTAGGGAGAAAACATCGGTGAGAGTGCCCGCGTGTACAATCATTGCTTACATTACACACTTTGTTTAATGCAGTTATCCGTTTCTTGCAACTTAATACCTAAGGGGGTTCGGATGATAACCTGAGGGTGGATTATTAGTCATAGATACAGTTGGATTACGATCTATGTATATTGTTGTAATGCCCGCACTAAATATCATAGTAGTCATCATGTCATGAATGTGCACTACGGTGCAACCTTTATTTGTCAATTGTCCATCTGTAATTTGTTCACCCAGCATGCTATCTTTTATGGATAGACACCACTGGTGAACCTATGAACCCCGGTCCATTTTCGTACACTGTTAAACAAATCTCTACAATTTCCTCCTTTCTTTACTTACTGCAAGCATACACCATTTTCCACACTATACGTCTAATCTTTGTTTTCAGCAAGACCGGTGAGATTGACAACCTCACTGTACCGTTGGGACAAAGTATTTTGGTTGTGTTGTGTGCAGGTTCCACGTTGTTGCTGACACCGGTGAGCCATCACCACCGTCAGTGGCATCAACCTTCCGAAGGTCCTCTTTCTCCTACTGGATTGATAACCTTGGTTCTTAACTAAGGGGAAAACTCCTACCGCTGTGCCCATCACACCCTCTTCTTGGGGGTATCCCAACGAGTGCAATATCTGCACCATCAAGGACTTTTTCTAGCGTCGTTGCCGGGGAGAAGGAAGTCTTCTGGCAAGGGGAGTCTCTCACTCTCAACCTCTTTATTTTTTTATTATCTTGTTTCTATTTTTGTCTTTTTTTGCTTCTCTTTATCAAATACACACAAAAATTAGTTTACTTTATAGTTGTTATTTATTTGCTTGCTTTTATTCTGCTAAAATGAGTTCCTCTGAGAATACTAAGTTTTGTGACTTCACTAGCACAAACAAAAATTGTTTTATTTGCACACCTATTTCTCCACCTGCTCCTACTGCTGCTTTCTATGAAATTAAACCTGCTTTATTAAATCTTGTTATGAAAGAGCAATTTTCTGGTGTTATTACTGATGATGCTGCTGCCCACCTTAATAATTTTGTTGAACTATGTGAGATGCAAAAATATAAAGATGTGGATGGATATATTATTAAACTGAAATTATTCCCTTTCTCTTTGAGAAGAAGAGGTAAAGAATGGTTGCTATCTTTGCCTAGAAATAGTATTGATTCATGGACTAAGTGTAAAGATGCTTTCATTGGAAAATATTATCCTCCTGCTAAGATTATATCCCTGAGAAGTGACATAATGAATTTTAAACAATTTGATAATGAACATGTTGCTAAAGCTTGGGAAGGAATGAAAACTATGGTGAAGAATTGTCCCACTCATGGACTGATTACTTGGATGATTATACAAACCGTTTATGCAGGACTGAATTTCTCCTCAAGGAACCTATTGGATTCAGCTGCAGGAGGTACCTTTATGTCCATCACTTTGGGCAATGCAACAAAGCTTCTTGATGATATTATGATAAATTATTCAGAGTGGCACACTGCTCCACAAGGTAAGAAGGTAAATTCTGTTGAGGAAACCTCCTCTTTGAGTGAAAGGCTTGATGCTATTATGTCTATGCTTGTTAATGGTAAAGCTCAAGTTTATCCAAATAATGTTCCTTTAGCCTCTTTGGTTGCTCAAGAAGAGCATGTTGATGTGAACTTTATTAGAAATAATAATTTTAACAACAATGCTTATAGAAATAATTTTGGTGGAAACAATTATAAGCCTTATCCTCCTAATAATGGTTATGGTAATTCTTATGGAAATTCCTACAATAACCATAAAATCTCTACCTCTGATATTGAAAACATGCTTAGGGAATTTATTAGCACACAAACTGATTTTAATAAATCTGTTGAGGAAAAGCTTGGTAAAATAGATGTTCTTGCCTCAAAAGTTGATAGCCTAGCTATTGATGTTGATGTTATAAAACTGAAGGTTTTGCCACATGATGTTAAAGAAAGTAAAACTTTGAATACCATTCAAGTTCGAATTGATAATAATGTTAGGTTGATGGCTGAATTACGTGCTAGGTGGGAAAGAGAAGATGAATTGGCTAAAAAGAGTAATATTGCTAGAGTTTGCACTATCACCACCACTAGTAAAACTGAAGATCCAAGTGCTAGTAAACCTCCTACTATCAATGTTAAAGTAGTTGGTGTTAACAAAGACTCCACCCCTTCGGTGAAACATGCTAAACTGCCTCAAACTGCTGAAACTGTTTCTGATAAAAGTGCTGAAATTTTTAGAGATGTGGGAGATAATGGTCCCATTACTTTTGATGATAATATTGATTTTGATGATTGCAATATATCTGAAGTTATTATTTTCCTACAAACTCTTGCTAGAAGTCCCAATGATAGTGCCATGAATATGACCTTTACTAAACATATTACCAATGCTCTCATGAAAGTTAGGGAAGAAAAGCTTAAACTTGAGACATCTATCCCTAGAAAATTAGATGATGGTTGGGAATCTATCATTAAGATAAAAGTAAATTATTTTTATTGCAATGCTTTGTGTGATATTGGTGCTAGTATCTCTGTTATGCCGCAAAAGCTTTATGATATGCTTGATCTACCACCGTTGGAACACTGTTATTTGGATGTTCATCTTGCCGATTATTCTAAGAAGAAAACTCTTGGTAGAATTGATTATGTTCTTATTATGGTTAACAATAACCTTGTCCCTGTTGATTTTTTTGTTATGAACATTGAATTCAATGCTTTTTGTCCTATTGTTTTGGGATGACCTTTTCTTAGAATTGTTGGTGTTGTTATTGATATGAAAGAGGGGAGTGTTAAATATCAATTCCCACTCAAGAAAGGTATGGAACACTTTACTAGAAAGAGGATGAAGCTACCTTTTGACTCTATTATTAGAGCAAGTTATGATGTTGATGCTTCTTCACTTGATAATACTTGAGTTGCCTTCTTTGCCTAGATGAAACGCGTTAAAGAAAAGCGCTACCGGGAGGCAACCCGTTTTATTTTGCTGTTTTCAACCCGTTTTCCTTCGTTTTCTTTTGTGTGCTTTGCACCTGGGTGTTGTCTATTTCCTTAGAAACCCCGCTGTATCTTTTCTTTTGAGTTTTTGTTGAGCCAAGTAAAGCCTCTAGTAGAAAGTTGAGGCTATTTCGGATTTCTACGCAAGAAACAGATTTCTGCTGTCCACTATTTATTCCGTATAAATTCACAGAAAACTCAAAATGACCTGAGTTTTTGTGTGCGTAATCCTGGGCTGTATACGCAACTTTTCTTAGTTGACCACTTTTTGATTTGAGCATCAGAAGATTTTCGAAAAAAATCATCCTTACCTGCTGCCATGTTTTGACAGATTTCTGCCAATAATTGCATTTGCATCTTAATCTCTTTAGTTTGGTGTTCTTTTGAGAAAAAGAGTTTTAAAAGAAGTTTTGACAGTAGCTAATGTGTTTCTGAGTGTTATACTTGTGTTGAAACTGAGCCATGTGAATTTATTATTTCGATTGCACTAACGTTGCTAATGAAGATTGTGAGAAGTTTGGTGTGAAGGAAGTTTTCAAGGGTCAAGAGAAGAGGATAATATGACCTGATCAAGAAGAGTGAAGAGCCTAAGCTTGGGTATGCACCGGTGGTACATCCCAGCAAATTCCAAGAAGACTCAAGTGTCTAAGCTTGGGGATGCCCAAGGCATCCCCTTCTTTATCAACAATTTATCAGGCCACTTCTAGTGAAACTATATTTTTATTCGGTCACATATTATGTGCTTTACTTGGAGTGTCTTTTATTTTTTCTTTCAGTTTGTTTTTGTTTTTTCTTTTAGTTTATTTTTAATTTTGCAATAAAGTTTGGTTGGACCCCAGCATTCTTTTATTGGAGAGTGACACACTCCGCTTTTTCATGGGAATACTTTGTATTCTTAATCTTTGTCTGGCTGCTGCATTTATTTAGCTCCTGTTTTGCATCCATCTCTTATTACAGCTGTTAGTTTTAGTAGTCTTATGTGAGTACTCTCATGTTTTCTTGTTGTACCATTTAGAGAGTTTTTGTTAAAACATATCTTGTATGGTGCTTGTTGGGAGAAGAAACTGCTGCTTAAAGTAGAATTTATAATGGTGCAAGTAGAAGCTCGTTTAGACTGTTGCTAGAACTTTTTCATGCCATGCTAAATGTTATTTTAGTTCTAAAGCCTTGTGATGTTGAGTAGCATGAATAGCCTCAAGTAGCTGAGAGTGTTTAATATGTCATTGAAAGATTCATGAGTTGTTCTTGTCATAAGGAAGCATAAATTTTTGGTATTCTCTTTCGAATGTTTTATTTGGTTGACTTGGCGCATGCTCACACCATGTTTATGACTATGAACCAGTCACGAATAGACTCCATGAACACTTAGTTTTTGAACTATGATACTGTTTATGATTTAATTAATGATGTTTATATCACTATGCATGATTATGGCTCTTATGCTCTCTTGATTTGTCGCTCCCAGTCTTTTGCTAGCCCCCACCTGTACTGAGTATGAGCTCTACTCGTGCATCCAACTCTCTTAAACCAAAGTTTTTCCATTGTGTCCACCATACCTACCTACATGTGGTATTTAGCTGCCACTCCAAGTAAATTGCTCATGTGTTACCTTTAAAACTTTCAAAATTACTCTTGCTTTATATTCCCGTTTTTGCTCACGAGGACATCAATAGAGAATCTTTATCTCACTTTTTGATTGGATTTCACACCCTGGACTAGTGGCTTCATCCTCTTATCCAAATGATAGAAGAGCTGGAAGCGGGGTTCCCAGCCCCAAATTAATACACACAAAATCTCTTCACTATTTTTGCCCTTGATTTATCAGTCAAAGCATAATTGTGTAAACAAAAGAGAAAGAGGGATGACCTTCTACCCAGATGAGTTTTTCATATGGGAGCCGCTCTTGTGAATCCAGTTGGCTTGTGACGTACTGTATTTTCTGTTTACCATTCATTGACATTAACATACATCTCCCAAAATATAGACACTCCTCCACGATATGTGATTGTTGGCAGGCACCCGAGGATTCGGTTAGCCATGGTTTGTGAAAGATGGATGGGAGGACTGTCAAACTTTTAATACCTCTGTTTAATAAAATGAAAGGCTCTAGCACATGAGTGATCCCTGCTTGCCTCCGCGAAGGGCCTTTCTTTTACGTTTATGTTGAGTCTCCATCTTCTAACTTTATGCACAGTTGCGAGAGCATTTTTGCCATTCTTAGTTCTATGTGCATTGTCCCATAATCATCAATAATTATATCATGATGTGATATCATTTGTTCTAAAATTATTTTCTCTAGTCTTCCTCATGAACTTTGAAGGTGTCCTGGCATTTATGTTTTGCCCCACTCTTAAGGACTACCGAAATATCACTTTGCCATGCTTTCTCTATACCTGAAACAAATGTTTATCTTTCTTTGAATTATTACTCATGATCCTCTATTTGAGATACTCTTCATGATGAAAATTGATTGCTTTGCTTTATTATTAAAGTTCTATTTATCATGTTTGTGTTTGAAGTTCTATGATCTCAGCTTGCATATGCCTTTACATTTTTTATGATCAAGATTATGTTAGTAGCATGTCACCTTAGAAATTATTGTTTTATCGTTTATCTACTCGAGGATGAGTAGGAACTAAGCTTGGGGATGCTTGATACGTCTCCAACATATCTATAATTTCTGATGCTCCATGATGATATTATGCCAATTCCTACTTGTTTTCTCCCTTCTTTATGTCATTTTTACACGTTTTCTAGGACTAACCTATTAAAAAGATGTCAAGTGACAGTTCTCTGTTTTCTGCTATTTTTGGTTTCAGAGAAGTTGTTCTTGAAACATTCTCGGAATTGGACCCCACAAAGACCGAAGTGCCTATGTTCCCCGAAAGCATCAAGAAGTCCAAAGAGGAGACAAAGAGGGGCATCAGGGGGCCCACACCATGGGGTGGCGCGCCCCCCTTGGCCACGCCTGGGGGTGGTGTGGGGCCCCCAGGGCTCCACCACCTATGCCCTTTCGCCTATTTATTCCCACCGGATGGAAAACCCTAAACACCTGATCAAATATCCCCGAAAAGTTCCGCAACCGCCGTCACCGTCAACCCTAGATCAGGGGGGTCTGAAGCTGTATTTGGCACCCTGCCGGAGAGGAAATCATCACCGGAGGCCTCTCCATCACCATGCCTGCCTTCGGAGTGATGCGTGAGTAGTTCATCCTTGGACTACGGGTCCATAGTAGTAGCTAGATGGTTGTCTCCTCCTCATATGACTCCATGTTTAGATCTCGTGAGCTGCCTAACATGATCGAGATTGATCTTATGTAATTATCTGTGTTGTGTTTGCTAGGATCCGATGAATACTGAACTTATGTCAAGTTGATTATAGTCTTTATTTGCATATGTTATTTGTGATCTTGCATGCTTTCCGTTGCTAGTGGTTGCTCTCGCCAAGTAGTTGCTAGTTACTCCAAGAGGGAGTATTTATGCTCGATAGTGGGTTCATGCCTCCTTTTCGCCTTGCTCGAGTGACAGAAATGTGAAGGGGGAGGATGTGATGTTGCCAGTAGGGAGAAAACAGCGGTGAGAGTGCCCGCGTGTACAATCATTGCTTACATTACACACTTTGTTTAATGCAGTTATCTGTTGCTTGCAACTTAATACCTAAGGGGGGTTCGGATGATAACCTGAGGGTGAATTATTAGTCATAGATGCAGTTGGATTACGGTCTCTGCATATTGTTGTAATGCCCGCACTAAATATCATAGTAGTCATCATGTCATGAATGTGCACTATGGTGCAACCTTTATTTGTCAATTGCCCAACTGTAATTTGTTCACCCAGCATGCTATCTTTTATGGAGAGACACCACTAGTGAACCTATGAACCCCGGTCCATTTTCATTCACTGTTAAACAAATCTCTACAATTTCCTGCTTTCTTTACTTACTACAAGCATATACCATTTTCCACACTATACATCTAATCTTTGTTTTCAGCAACACCGGTGACATTGACAACCTCACTGTACCGTTGGGATAAAGTATTTTGGTTGTGTTGTGTACAGGTTCCACGTTGTTGCTGACATCGGTGAGACATCACCACCGTCAGTGGCATCAACCTTCCGAAGGTCCTCTTTCTCCTACTGGATTGATAAACTTGGTTCTTAACTAAGGGGAAAACTCCTACCGTTGTGCTCATCACACCCTCCTCTTGGGGTATCCCAACGAGTGCAATATCTGCACCATCAAGGACTTTTTCTGGCGCTGTTGCCGGGGAGAAGGAAGTCTTCTGGCAAGGGGAGTCTCTCACTCTCAACCTCTTTTTTTTTATTGTCTTGTTTTTATTTTTGTCTTGTTTTGCTTCTCTTTATCAAAAACACAAAAAAATTAGTTTACTTTATAACCGTTATTTATTTGCTTGCTTTTATTCTGCTAATATGAGTTCCTCTGAGAATACTAAGTTGTGTGACTTCACTAGCACAAACGAAAATGGTTTTATTTGCACACCTATTTCTCCACATGCTCCTACTGCTGCTTTCTATGAAATTAAACCTGCTTTATTAAATCTTGTTATGAAAGAGCAATTTTCTGGTGTTAGTACTGATGATGCTACTGCCCACCTTAATAATTTTTTTGAACTATGTGAGATGCAAAAATATAAAGATGTGGATGGAGATATTATTAAACTGAAATTGTTCCCTTTCTCTTTGAGAGGAAGAGCTAAAGAATGGTTGCTATCTTTGCCTAGAAATAGTATTGATTCATGGACTAAGTGTAAAGATGCTTTCATTGGAAAATATTATCCTCCTGCTAAGATTATATCCCTGAGAAGTGACATAATGAATTTTAAACAATTTGATAATGAACATGTTGCTAAAGCTTGGGAAGGAATGAAAACTATGGTGAAGAATTGTCCCACTCATGGACTGATTACTTGGATGATTATACAAACCGTTTATGCAGGACTGAATTTCTCCTCAAGGAACCTATTGGATTCAGCTGCAGGAGGTACCTTTATGTCCATCACTTTGGGCAATGCAACAAAGCTTCTTGATGGTATGATGATAAATTATTCAAAGTGGCACACTGCTCCACAAGGTAAGAAGGTAAATTCTGTTGAGGAAACCTCCTCTTTGAGTGAAAGGCTTGATGCTATTATGTTTATGCTTGTTAATGGTAAAGCTCAAGTTGATCCAAATAATGTTCCTTTAGCCTCTTTGGTTGCTCAAGAAGAGCATGTTGATGTGAACTTTAGAAATAATAATTCTAACTACAATGCTTATAGAAATAATTTTGGTGGAAACAATCATAAGCCTTAGCCTCCTAATAATGGTTATGGTAATTCTTATGGAAATTCCTACAATAACCATAAAATCTCTACTTCTGATATTGAAAACATGCTTAGAAAAGTTATTAGCACACAAACTGCTTTTCATAAATCTGTTGAGGAAAAGCTTGGTAAAATAGATGTTCTCGCCTCTAAAGTTGATAGCCTAGCTATTGATGTTGATTTTCTAAAACTTAAGGTTTTGCCACATGGTGTTAAAGAAAGTAAAACTCTGAATACCATTCAAGTTTGAATTGATAATAATGTTAGGTTGATGGCTGAATTACGTGCTAGGTGGGTAAGAGAAGATGAATTGGCTAAAAAGATTAATATTGCTAGAGTTTGCACTATCACCACCACTAGTAAAATTGAAGATCCAAGTGCTAGTAAACCTCCTACTATCAATGGTAAAGTAGTTGGTGTCATGGTGGTATCACGGCAGATGCCATAGGATGGCTAAAGTTGTGGGGACGATGGACGCTGGAGGCGCTCGGGGAGGGATCACGCAGCGAGTAGCCGCATGAGTGTGAAGCTAGCACTGCAAACAACAAGATCTACCCAGGTTCAGGGCCCTCGTGTGGAGGTAAAACCCCTACTCCTGCCTTTCTCTCTTTATATCCGGGTCTTACCGAGTAGCCACAGTACAAGTGTTTCTTTCTACCGAGTAGCCACTCTTCTCTCTACGCTACTATAGTCCTTAGTCGTGTCCTGAATCGGATCGTCGTCCCTCGCGCAGGAGGAGGCAGGGCACCTTATATACTGGTGCCCAGCCGGATACAGCCAAGGTGTCGACATTATGTGCACACTGTGTACTTCCGGGTTCCCGCTGACACCTTTACACCTTTTGGCTTCCTGGATTGTCTTCATGTGCAAAGTCGTTCCGCAGAACCGAGGAGCTGATCTGTTATCACTGCCACGAACACAGAGTAGGTCCCCCCTATCCTGCGACGCCCTGCTGACACACTGTCACGGTCAGGCACGCGCTCCTCAGATGAACAGTGCCGTGAACAGTGCCAAAGTACGGACCCGGGATACGCGGGATCCTGTGTCAGAACGGCTCCTTTGACTTCTGGCCCGAGTAGGAGACCGCCATTTCTACTCGGACCACTTCCTCTACCCGGAGGAGAATAACTTCCCTGATTCTTCCTCCTGGCCTTCAGTGTGTACGGCCGAATAGCGGACGACCAGGTAGCGAGTACCGGGTAGCCGCTACTCTGCCAAGTGTCTCTTCTGATCTTGCCCTTTAGCACTTGCCTTTACCCTACTCGGGGGTATCCCCCGACATTAGTCCCCGAAGCTGGTAGAGTCCTGCGAACTTGTTCACTGGGCTCTGCCAGCTTAAAAACCAATCTTGCCTTTGAGCCCTAGGTTGCTGAGTAGAACCTCCGAGTAGCTCTTTATTCTGTCTCAAGTTTCTTCTTTTCCGAATAGGGCCGCTTCTCTTCCCTGTCACCGAGTAAAATGACTTGGCGAATTTTCCAAACAGAATCTCTGCGTGGCAGAGCGAAATCCGGCTTTCGGCAGCGCAACTGGGCACGTGTCACGTTCCCGTACTCCCGACGCCTCGGTGCCCGGGATCTGACAGGCCACGCGCCCAGTTTTCACGGCCCGGGCCCACTAGCCCGTTATGTCCCATCAAGCGCAGTTATTACCCACGATCACGTCGTGGGATCAATTGTGGCGGTTACGCGCGCGTTCTGCGCTGTGTGCGTTTCTAACCGGCCCACACACCCCACGCCGCACGATCTCCGGGCATAACTGATCCCACTAATTCCAATCGTAACGGCAACCCGCGGGGAGGTATAAATACCCCCTCGGTAACTCCCTTCTCCTCTTCCTGCCTTCACTTTCCCCTCGCCTCTTCGTTTCTCCGCCGCCGTCGAGCTCTTCGCCGCCGTGCCCCTCGTAGCGCCGAAAGGCCAATCCTTTCCACCAAGTTCCACCAAACCACCACCAGATCTCCTCCCCTGCTCGATGGCTCGTGACGACGGCGCCCGCGCCGGGTGGTCTGGATCCACCGTCACTGCGGAGGAGTGCCAGTGGCTGGTGAACACGCGGCGAGTTCCCGCCGGCGTCCGCTGCCGTCCTCCCGCTGGCGAGCTCGTCCCCGCTCCGGAGGCAGACGAGCACGTGGTCTTCCTCGCGCACTTCGCGCGGGGATTCGGGCTTCCGGCATCGGATTTCTTCCGCGGCTTCCTCGACCATTTCGGGATTCTGCCGCACCACCTGCCACCGAACGCGGTGGTGATGCTCGCATACCACGCCGTGGTGTGCGAGGCATTTCTGGGCGTGCGCCCCACGCCGATGACCTGGGCGCGCTTCTTCTTCTTCAGGAAGCAGAGCAAGGCCAAGCCGGGTAGCGCGGAGAGCAGCCGCGGCGTGACCGAGACCGGCAGCGCCATGATGGTGCAGCGCAGCGGGACCAATCACCCGCGCATCAAGGGTCTTGATTCCGTGCGCAAGTGGCAGAGGACGTTCTTCTACGTGAAGAACATCCCCATCAAGAAGGACGAGCCCGTGGTCGACCAGATCAATCTTCCCCGGTGGACCAACTCGCCTCCTACCGGGCAGAATTGGGGATTCAAGCCCCCGCTAGACGGCGACATCAAGCAGATCAACGCGCGCCTCGCCAAGCTGAAGGAGAGCGGGCTCAAGGACGACGACCCCATCGCCTGCTGGATCTCCAGGCGGGTGCTCCCGCTGCAACGCCGCGTACACCTCATGTGCTACATGGGCGGCAACCGAGACTGCACTCGGACGACTACATTCGAGCTCAGCAACGCTGATGTGGCCGTCTGGGCGCGCTCCATCATGAGCACCGGCCTCAGGGACAACTGGCAGTACGGCTTCGTGCCGTACAGCCGCACGAAGCCAATCAAGCGGGTTAGTACTCCTTTCCCTGTTTTCTGCACATCAATTCCGAGTAGACGACCTTCTTAGCTTGGGGTGCCTAGTACCCACACTCTGTGCCGAGCAGGACACTTAGTCGCATTGCTTAGGCTTCATGTGCTTTATGTTTGCACGCCACGCCGAGTAGGACACTTAGCAGTATCGCTTAGGCTTTATGTGCTTTATGTTTGCACGCCACACCGAGTAGGACACTTAGCAGTATCGTTTAGGCTTTATGTGCTTTATGTTTGCACGCCACACCGAGTAGGACACTTAGCAGTATTATGCTTTCTGCCAGCATCCCGCTCCGGGTAGGATCCCTTATGCTGCTCATTGATTCATGTTTCCTGCTTATATCTCCAGCGCCTTTCTCGCTAGCTCGCTGAGAGCGAGGAGCGCTTCGAGGCCAATTGGCACGCAGACCGGACAGAGGAAGACGAGGTCTCCTACGACACCGCGGACAAACTCAATATTCCTCATGCCGCCCAGACGGATAAGCATCATGTCGACGCGTCCGTTCGGGATTGGTCCGAAGACGACGACGAAGGTGATTGAGTTCACCTTTACGGTCGCGAGTAGCGCAACCCAATTTCCTCCTGTTTCCTAACTGTTTTCTTCTTCTCAACTTTACAGACGATGTTGATGCTGACGCTGGTGCTGAAGAGGAGGGCGAGGAGGAGGACGAGGACGCCCTTGACGCCGATCCGCTTGCAGTTGCTGCTCCCGCTACTCGCAAGAGGGCGGGTAGCGGTGCTCAAGAGCCCCCCAGCAAGAAGCCCAAGCAAGCCGTGAAGAAAGTCAAGCAGGGTAGACGGCTACCCCCTTCTCGTGCAGGGTAAGTAACTTTCTTCTGAGTTGCAATTTGCTGTTGCTGCTTTCTCGGAACTCCTTTGTTCTGTTACTGCTTCTCGATTTCTTTGGTTTCTCACGCTCTTCTTATGAACTTCCTTCTTCTCTTCAGCGCCCCCTTGGATGCTAATGCTGCTGCCGCACCCACCAAGTCCAAGTCCAAGAAGAGATCCGCCATCGACGTAGATGCGCTCATCGATCTCTCTGAAGAGGGCGAGGACGCTGCACGGGACAGGGTGCGCTCGCCCTCTCCTGTGAAAGGAGAAGATGAGGACAACGCCCAGGACATGGATACTGGCGCCCACGATGCCGACCAGGAGCAGCAGGCCCGCGCAGAGCAGGAAGCGCAGGATGCTGCTCGCGACGACAGACCACTTTCTCCCCCAGCTGCCGCAGCCGGGGAGGACGCAGAGCAAAGCCCCGAGCATCGAGATCATGCCGCCCTTGAGCGGCAGGAAGAAAACCAGGAGCAGCAGGACACTGACGCTGCTGCCCAGGACGACCCCGCGGCCCAGCCGCGGGTAGAAGGACAAGAAGATCAACTGCAAGACCCCGCTGCCGAGCAGCGGGTTGAGACCACCGATGTGGAGCTGGATCTGCAGAGCCACGCGCAGCCGGATGCTGCGCTGGGTAGCGGGCCCTTGGTGCCGCCTACCCAGCAGGGCACCTCATCCACCGCACCGAGCTCCCCTCCGGTGAAGAAGACCAAGGTTACAGCCAGCCCTCCAGCCAAGAAGGATGCGGCCGAGAAGAAGGCTGCTGAGAAGAAGGCCGAGAAGAAGGCTGCCGAGAAGCCAGCCACCGAGAAGAAAACCGCCGAGAAGCCAGCTGCTCAGCCAGACGCCGCTGTCCGCAGGAATCCTCCTCGTGGCGCTGCGCCAGATTCTGCCGCGATGCCGCCACCCAAACCAAAGGCGAAGCCTGCCGCGAAGAGTGCGCAGCTCACTATTGGTGCTTCCGGCAGCGATGAAGGCATACCTGCTGGATCAAGCCTCCGCGATCCGCCTGCCTACCCGCCTTACCTGTTGCAGGCGAGCAAGCAATACAGCATCCCGCTAAACGCGGCCGAGAAGAAACTTGCTATTACCAGAGGCAAACAGGTCCAGGCTGTGGACTCCAAGCCGCCAGCCAAGAACAAGGACAGGGCCGTTTCAATTTACTCGCGCGAGGTCCAGGAGACCGAGGTGACGTCCACGGGGCTTGAGCAGATGATCGACCGGGTAGGCTTCATTGAAGCTGACTGGAACAGCGACGTTCTCGGCAACAAGCCCTGGCATGGCCTTGCCTTGGGCAAGCTGGACCACTGGCGCACTGATTGGAACAAGGCGGACATGGGCTACAATCCCATGACCATCTCGTCCTCCACCAGTACGCTTGCCGCGAAGCTGTTCGTCCACCGCAAGAATGCAGAAGACATCGAGCAAACCTACGCGGTAAGTTTTGCTTGTCTGTTCCGAGTTGCTTTTTTCTTCTCTTCTACTCTTCTTCTTCTTATCCACCACCCAGTCCCCGAGATTCGGGCCGAGTAGACGGATACTCAACCGAGTTGCCGTCTTCTCGGGTTGAATCTTCAAAACTTTGTCTGATTCCTTTTCTTTCTGCCTCTCAGAATAGCCTCTTGAAGAGAACAAATCTGTACCGGTCGCTGCTCTGGAATCACAGCATTGCACGAAGGCGCCTTGAGGCCCTAGAAGCAGAACGCAAAAGCGATGCTGCGACAGAGAAGGAGGCCGTGGACCGTACCCTCAAGATTTCTGAGATCGAAAGTAAGTTTGTAGCTGCGCGGTTCATGCGTTTCGTGTTTACGCCCGCTTATGCTTTCTGCTTTAACCAATTTCACCCTGCAGGTAAGCTTAAGAAACTGGAAGAAGAGCACCAACACTGCCATGTGTTTGTTGAGAACGCCGAGACCACCATCAAGAAAATGGAAGGTGAGTTGCCGTCTTCTCGGCTTATATTTCTTCTTTTTTCTTCGCTACTCTGCTAACCTTGTTCTTCCCTCCGCAGAAGATCACAAGAAATTTGTCGAGGAGCATCTCGACTGCCTCAAACCCGCCGAGGTGCAGCAGCAATTGGCGAGCCAGGCTGTAGAGCTGAAGAAAGAGCACACCACCGAGATGGAACCTCTCCAACTCCAGCTGCGAACCGCTCTTCAAAATGCCCTCGATATAACTACCGAGAAGAACAAGATAGCAGCCGAGAAGAAGAAGATTGAAGCAGCTGCCAAGGCCGAGAAAAGGGCTCTTGAGCTGGAGTGCGATACGCTGAGGAAGAGCAACTCGGATCTCATGCTCCAGCTGGCCCAGTTCCGGAGGGTGGAAGAAAGGCACGTAGCTGATGAGGAGTCATGGGAGAAGAGGCTGCAGTCGCTACTTTGCGAGCTGAACAGTAAGTACCCGCTTCTCTGCACTTCGCTGTCTCCTTTTGCTTCTCTGCTGCTTGATTCGCTTCTCTTCTCTGCCTCTGTCTCTAATCTTCTTGATAGCTTTTTCAGAAATTTTCCCCGACCTCAGCTCGGCTTGCAAACCTGCTCTGTCGAAGGCCCAGGCAGCTCGCACCGAGAAGGGCCAGCCCATGGACACCAAAGCCTCGATCGAAGACAGCCTCACCAACATGCAGGGGCAGCTCCAGCGTCTGAGGGGCGTGGGCACCGATCTGGTGCGCACTGCCTTCAAGCTCCACGACTTGTTCTGGCCTCGAGATTCTGCGCCAGCAACCATCCGTGGGCTCGCCGAGAAGCTGAATGGCGTCAAGGCCGAGCTGAAGAAGTGGCGAGCATCCGGAGCTCGGGCTGGCGCGGATATGCTACTCCTCTTCATCTGTAGCTGGTACGACAATCTTGATCTCAACCTTATCCTCGAGATGCGCCGGGATTCGAGGTAGGAGAAGGACCCCGACTGCGTGGCTCGCCGCCAGTTGGTCGCGTCCGAGATCGCATCCTACGCGGATACAGCGCGCTACATCGAAGGCCTCCCCGAGCCCGACACGGATGTGGAAGGTGAGGGCGACGACGAGGATGAAGATGATGACGAGGATGAAGATGAAGACGGGCTGAGCTTCTTCGCCAGCACCGATGAGAAGTCCGGGAAGGGCAAGGGCACGGCCGTCGAGGATAGCGACGAGGAGGCCGAAAGCGTGGAGATGACCATCGACACCGCGGCCCTCGAGTTCGGCACTTCGTCAGGCGCAGCCCTTGACGACACGGCGCGTCTCCGCGCTCAATCGACTGCCTCCACTTCGGCGACGGACCCCATCTCGGTGGCCACGGCCACCTCTGACCAGGCTGCCGCCAATCCCGAAGCAGATGCTGCAAAGACTGACGCCGCCAACTCGGAAGCTGATGCTACCAAGGCCACCAACGACGCTGACGCTGCCAAGGCCAACACCGAAAGCGCTGCTACTTCCACTTGATCATGTCCTGCCACACTTATGCTTGAAACTTTTATCAGATCCCCGGAATGCCGGGTGCAGATGTACTAAACAATTTACCTTCCCGTTGCTACTCAGTTTTATCTCATTTGAAGTTTTTATACTTAGTAATTTGAGCAGCTTTGGCTTGATGCCGGGTTGCGTTATCATGCGAGTCCCCGAGTTGCATTTTTCATCCACCTTTCCTTTTTATCTCAGCTCTTACCTGCAACTTGTTGCTTTTTTGGTATTCGAGTCACAAGAGTTCAAAGTTGAGGTTTCAAATACTTAGCCACTTAGGAAACAGTCATAGTAACGCTACCCACCACATAGCCGAAAAGGATAACAACAGACAGCAAAAAACACTCTACTCGGTTGCCACACGCTTCCTTCCCTTTGCAATTTTTCATGTGTTCATTGACTCTTTGGCTTGTTCTCTGGCTTGCCATGAAGCCGGTTTGCGGACAGCAGCAGAGTCGCAGAGTGTCCGGTGAGTATAAACACACTACTTCGTATGCTTTTGAAATTCTAAGCGTAGCAACCGAGTAGACAAAGAAACAACAGAGTAGAAACACTTAGAGCAATTTTGGACGAGGGCAGTCCCCGAGTTCAATTTCAGATTGCAGAGTAGGAGCTTTTACTCGGATAAGAGAGTACATACACACTTTTGCTCATGAATGAAAGCGACGAAGTAGAGCCACATTCCAGGGGCGCTTAGACTCCTCTCCAGCTTTATCCGCCCTGTTCTCCTGTGATGGACGCACGTCGACAAGGTAATAGGCATCATTGTGCAAAGCCTTGCTCACAATGAACGGCCCTTCCCACGGAGGGGACAGCTTGTGCATCCCGGCTGTGCGTTGCACAAGCCTCAGGACCATGTCTCCTTCTCGGAAAACCCTTGGGTTCACTTTTCGGCTGTGATAACGCCTCAAGTTTTGCTGGTAAACAGCCGAACGTGACAGAGTAAGCTCTCTTGCTTCTTCTAGCAGGTCAACGTCGTCTTCTCGAGCTTCTCTCGCCTCCGCCTCAGTGTAGAGGGTTACTCGGGGGGAGTCATGCTCTAGGTCGATTGGCAACACGGCTTCAGCCCCGTAAACCAAGAAGAATGGTGTGTAGCCGGTTGACCGGTTAGGGGTAGTCCTTAGACTCCACAACACCGCTGGCAACTCGTCTAGCCAACACCCTGGTGTTTTCAGCAGCGGCTCAATCAGCCTTGGCTTTATGCCTGCAAGCAGCATGCCATTTGCTCTTTCCACCTGTCCATTGGACGCGGGATGCGCGACAGACGCGACATCTAGTCGGATGTGCTTATCTCTGCAGAATCTCACCATGGCTCCCTCAGCAAAGTTGGTGCCGTTATCTGTGATGATGCTGTGCGGGTAGCCGTACCTCAGGATCACATCCTTTAAGAATTTCACAGCTGTAGCTCCATCGCACTTCCGAATAGGCTTCACTTCAATCCATTTGGTGAACTTGTCCACCATGACTAAGATGTGTGTCATGTTGCCTCTAGCCGGCTTGAAGGGGCCAACCATATCCAAACACCATACAGCAAACGGCCAAGTGATGGGAATGGTTTTCAACTCGGAAGCCGGCATGTGGATCTTACTTGCGAATCTCTGGCAACCGTTGCACTTTCTCACGATGTCTTCAGCTTGCTGCAGAGCGGTGAGCCAGTAGAAACCATGCCTAAAGGCCTTCTTGACAAGAGCCCGAGAAGAGGCGTGATGCCCACATTCTCCTTGGTGTATCTCCACCAGAATCCTCTCCTTCTTCCGGGTCCACACATCGTTGCAGCACGCAAGTGGCACTTCTCTTGTGCAGCACATCTCTGAATATGGTGTAGCCCTTGGATCTTCTCTGAATCTGCCTGGCAGTCACCTCATCTTCTGGCAGGGTACCGTCCCTTAGAAAGGATAATATGGGCATGGCCCAACTCGGCGTCTCCCGCGCGGGAAACACTGGTTCATCCACTTCCATTGGAACAGGCACTGTTGCATCTTTTTCTGCGTTCGGGTTTACTCTCTGCAGCCCCGAACGGTTTGCCAGGACTTCTTCAAGGAATGCGACAGTTCCCGAGCTGAGATGGGCAGTCCCCGAGTAAGGAGGAGCAGTCCCCGAGTAAGGAGGAGCAGTCCCCGAGTAGAGAGGGGCAGTCCCCGGGTTGCAGGCGCCAGTCCCCGGGATGGAGACGGCAGTCCCCGGGTCTCCTTTTGCACCTTCCCAGTCAATTTCCATTGGAACTGCTTCCTCATCAGGCAGAGAAGGAACGAAGACGGACTCCGAGTTGGGGGATGGCTTGATGGATGGCTTTCTCAAATGCTCCAAGGCAATCCCAGCCGGGATGTGCTGCCGAGAAGATCCCAACTTGGACAGCTCATCAGCTGCTTCATTCTCTGCTCGGTGGATGTGCTGGAACTCGCAACCTTCAAAGAATCCTGTCATGGTTTGAACCAGGAAGCGGTATGACGCCATGTTGGCATCCAGAGCATCCCAAGTGCCAGAGACTTGCTGCACAACTAGATCCGAGTCGCCATAGCATATGATGCGCTGCACGCCAACTTCCTTTGCTACCTTCAATCCGTGTACCACGGCCTCGTACTCTGCAACATTGTTGGATGCCTTGAAGTGGATTTGCAGCACATACTTGAGTTGATCTCGCTTGGGTGACGTAAGCACCACGCCAGCACCAAGGCCTTCTTTCATCTTGGAGCCATCAAAGTGCATCTTCCAGTAGTTGGATACCGGAGTAGGGGGCTCATACTGCACCTCAGCCCAATCCACTAGAAATTCTGCCAGGATCTGAGATTTGATGGCTTCTCTTCTCGCATACGCGGGAGCGTACGCTGCCAGCTCGATTGCCCACTTGGCTACTCTGCCACTCGCTTCCTTGTTACCCATGATATCCGAGATGGGAGCTGAGCTCACCACTGTGATGGGGTGCTCTTGGAAGTAGTGCTTCAGTTTCTTGGCGCCCAAGTACACACCGTACGTCATCTTCTGGTAGTGTGGGTAGTTCTGTTTGGAGCTGGACAGCACCTCACTGAGATAATACACCGGCCTTTGCACACTCTTGCCTTCTTCTTCTCGTTCCACCACAATCACCACACTCACTACTCGGTTAGTAGCAGCAATGTATAGCATCATTGGCTCCTTGGGTAGCGGACTAGCCAAGATGGGAGCGCTACCCAGCATTGCCTTTAGCTCTTTGAATGCCACATCCGCTTGCGGTGTCCAGACGAACTTGTCGCTTTTCTTCATCAATTGATACAAAGGCAGGGCCTTCTCGCCCATTCTGTCCAGGAAACGGCTTAGAGATGCCAAGCACCCAGTGAATTTTTGCACATCCTTCAGGGATCTCGGCAAAGACATGCTCTCAATAGCTTTTATCTTTGAAGGATTGGCCTCAATGCCCCGACTGGATACCAAGAAGCCGAGTAGCTTGCCAGCCGGGACGCCAAAGGTGCATTTACTCGGGTTGAGCTTCATCTTGTACTTGCGCAAGTTAGCGAAAGTTTCCTCAAGGTCACTAAGCAGAGTATGTGTTTTATTCGTTTTGATGACAATGTCATCTACGTACACCTGCACATTTTTGCCGAGTTGATCATGCAAGCATTTCTGCATGCATCTCTGATAGGTGGCACCCGCATTCCGCAACCCGAAACACATGACACGATAGCAATAAGCCCCGTACGGGGTAATGAAAGCAGTCTTTATTTGATCAGCAGGATTGAGAGCTATCTGGTGAAAACCAGAGTAGGCATCTATGAAAGACAGCAGTTCACAACCAGCAGTGGAATCGATCACCTGATCGATGCGAGGTAGCGAAAAGGATCCTTGGGGCATGCCTTGTTCAAGTCGGTGTAGTCGACGCACATACGCCATGCGGTAGCAGCCTTGGGATCCTCCTTCTTCTTCTCGACCATGACCGGGTTGGCTAGCCAGTCCGGATGCAGCACCTCCATGATGAAATTGCTTATCAGCAACTTGGTGATCTGGTCACCTATGGCCTTCCTTCTCTCATCTCCGAAACGGCGCATAGCCTGTTTCACTGGTTTGGCGTCAGGACGCACATGTAGCGAGTGCTCAACCAACTCCCTCGGGACACCTGGTAAATCCTCATTGGACCAGGCGAACACGTCCCGATTCTCACGGAGGAAGTGGATGAGCTCGCTTTCCTATTTCTCCCCCAACCCGGAGCCAATGATGGCAACACGGTCGGGAAACTCAGGGTCAACCTGGATCTTCTTCGTCTCCTGAGATGCCTGGAACGCGGTTCCGTGCTGGGAACTCGGCACGCCCTGCGCACCAGCTTGCGCGGATTGCGCCATAGCCACCACCTCGTACATCTTTTTCTTCTCGGCAGCAATCACCATGGACTCCGCCAACTGAGAACCAGCAGAGGCACACTCCATGGACTTCTTGTAATCACCAGAGATGGTAATCACACCATTGGGACCAGGGATCTTCATCTTCAGATATGCCGTGTGGGTAGAAGCCATGAACTTGCTCAGAGCAGGCCTGCCGAGTAGGGCATGGTAGGGGCTCTGGTGATCAACCACCTCGAACTGCAGGCTCTCTGTGCGGCAGTTCTCCCTGGTGCCGAATAGCACATCTATCCACACTCGGCCAATCGGGTTGCACGAGACTCCCGGCACAATGCCATGGAAAGTGGTCTTGCTAGGTAGCAGCATGTTCTCGGCCAGACCAAGCTTCTCGAGTGTGTCTCTGTACACAATGTTGATGCTGCTGCCGTTGTCGATCAGTACCTTGCTGAACCTCACATTCTTCTCGGGACCCAAGAAGTTAGGGTCCAGCACCAAAGCATAGCTACCCGGGTTGGGCATCACCTTGGGATGATCTACTCGGGACCACGTGATCTCTTGGTTGCACCAATGCATATAGTGAGAGACAGCAGGGATCACAGCATTGACCTCCATGGCACGCCTGTGCTGGGATTTCTTGTCGACAGGCTCAGAAGTGAAGATCATGTAGCTCTCGTGGTGCTCCTGGTACCGATTGCGGTCTCCGCCACCATTGTTGCCATTGTTGTTGTTACCTTGGTTGTTGTTGCTGTTGTTGTTGTTGTTGCCTCTGTTGTTGTTGCGGGTGTAGTAGTTGTTGTTGTTGCGGTAGCCATCATTGTTGAAGTAGCGGTTGGCTCCTAAAGCCACCTGGTTCACATTCTCTCTTCTCGGGAAGGCTGGAGGCCGAGCAGCAGGTGCAAGGGCAGGCTGTACAGCGGCATTCGCAGCTGGCAGTGGAGGAGGAGGAGGCAGGCCCTCATTCTTGATTTCTTCCCACCAACTGCACTGCCGAGTAGTGTGGTTGGCGGGTCTCGCGGGATGCCGAGTGTGGAAGCTGCATGGGCCATCCTTCATGTCCTTGAACACGAAGTTTGGAGCAGGACCCGAGCTGCCGCTACCCTGCTTCTTTGTTGCCTTGGCCCTGATTCTGGTTCTGCCCGTATGGATCTCCAGCAGTTTTCGGCCTCTGGCTACTCCTAGCTCCGGTAGCCACTGCATTCACCTCCTCTGGGTCATACCGGGTGTCGATCTGGTCACCTCTGCGCTTGTTGCGGAACTCATTGCGCTTGCTGCTGTTGATGTTGTAGTTCCTTCTCGGCTCAGGAGCATCAAGAAGGGGCTGCGTAGGGTCGCCGAGTGCGTACTGATCCGCAATCCGGATGGTCTCGGCAAGAGTACTCGGCATCTCCCTCTGGAGCCTTTGCCACAACATGCTGCCATGTCTGCAACCCTGCGCAAACCAAGTGATGGCCTGGGCCTCGTTCACACCCTCACAGGTGTTCCTCAGAGTGCTCCACCGAGTAAGATACTCGCGGTCTGTCTCCTCTTCCCGCTGCCTGCAAGCGGATAGCTGCTGCGGCCTATTCGGCCTCCGGTAAGTGCTAGTGAAGTTGCTGACGAATGCCTCCGCGAAGTCAAGCCAGCAGTTGATGCTGTGCTTGGGCAAGTTGTTGAGCCAGGTTCTTGCCGGTCCCTCGAGCATCTGCGGGATGTACCGCACGGCCCATCTCCGGTTGCCGCCTGCAATGTGCACGGCCGTGACATAGTCATTGAGCCAATCTTCCGGTTTGGTGCTGCCGTCATAGCACTTGGTCCCCCTTGCGAGCTGGAACTGCTTCACGGATGGCTCCGTCATGATGCGGGGACCAAAGCACTCTGGGCCAGGCGGCCCCTTGCTCTCCAGTTGCGCGGATAGAGAAATCCGGTCCAGCTTGTGCCTTGCGTCACTGGGCTCCAGCATGCGCTCACCCACACGATCCAGGATGTCATAGCCAGCCAACCCCATGGCCGAGTAGCCATCATCATATCTGTCCACCTGCACGACTGCAGGCTGCTCCACCGGGTTGTCGGCTGGCGCGACTGCGCGCGGCTGTGGCCTCTGCCGAGTAGGCTGAGCAGCCTGATGCCGAGAAGGTCCTGGGCGCTCTCCGTCCCGCGGCTGGCTGTGAGCTTTTTGGGCTTGATAGCCTGCTCCTGCAGTGTTGTGTTTTTGACCGGACTGCCGCGGCACAGCGAGCTGTTTCGCGGCGACAGCCGGGTCGTACACCTGCATCTGCCTGTCTCTGCCGGAGTGCCCACTTCGTTCCCTCTCGCGACTAGGATGCGGAGATGAAGCCTGATCGTTAGATCTAGCCGCATGCGAGTGCACCACTTGAGAAGCTCCAGCACCCGGATTGGCTTTCCGGAACTCCTCGTTCTGCCTAGCAGCCTCTAGCACCAGCTCATTGAGCCTCTCCTGCTGCCTAGCGCGCGCGTCGCCGTCGAGATGCGGCAACTCTGCGGCTACAGCCTCAGCAGCTCTAAGGGTTTTGGCGGGGGTACTGTATCTGGGTCTGGTGGAGGTGTTTGCGGACTGACTGGGAGCCTCTACAACCGTTGCCATCTCGGCGCCTAAGTTGCGACGCGTAGCACCTACTTTGCTAGCTCTCCTAACAACTGGTGTAAAACCGTGAGCCTTGTTGTACTCGTTCTGATCTAGACTAAGCTCTAGCCTAATCTTCTCCAACTCCGCCTGCTCGGCGAGCAGCTCCTGGCGCTGCCGGTCGAGCTGGGCCTTCATGGACAAGAGCTCAAGTTCAGTGGGAGGCGGCATACCCGTCCGCACGGCGGACACGGGTATTGTCAGAGTAGTGGAGGGAGCAAGGTTGCAGTCCTTCTCGTAAGGCTTGTGCGTCTTCCCGCCAGCGCTCGGGCCAGCGAGATCCTTGATGACGCCCGCAGCGGTAGCAGCCGCGCCCTTCCCGGCGTCAGCAGCAGGGCCAGTCATCATCACCTCCGCGACGTCCGCGGAGCGGCTCAACGGCCTTCCGCGTGCAGCGATGACGGCGGTGGGATCTTCCGCGACATGCACCAGCTCGGGGTACTCGCGGTCGATGGCGGTGGCGACGTAGACGAGGTGCGCGCCGAAAGAAAGCACCGAGCCGCCCTCCGGCATGGCCCTGCCGCCAAAATCGCCGGCGTTGTCGGTGACGAAGTCGAAGGAGCCGAATCTGTGGACAAGGCCACAGACCACGCGCTCTCCGGTAGCCGAAATCGATCCCGTCCGAACGGAAACTCCAGACAACGCCGCTGGTTTCCCCACGGTGGGCGCCAACTGTCGTGGTGGTGTCACGGCAGATGCCATAGGATGGCTAAAGTTGTGGGGACGATGGACGCTGGAGGCGCTCGGGGAGGGATCACGCAGCGAGTAGCCGCGTGAGTGTGAAGCTAGCACTGCAAACAACAAGATCTACCCAGGTTCAGGGCCCTCGTGTGGAGGTAAAACCCCTACTCCTGCCTTTCTCTCTTTATATCCGGGTCTCACCGAGTAGCCACAGTACAAGTGTTTCTTTCTACCGAGTAGCCACTCTTCTCTCTACGCTACTGTAGTCCTTAGTCGTGTCCTGAATCGGATCATCGTCCCTCGCGCAGGAGGAGGCAGGGCACATTATATACTGGTGCCCAGCCGGATACAGCCAAGGTGTCGACATTATGTGCACACTGTGTACTTCCGGGTTCCCGCTGACACCTTTACACCTTTTGGCTTCCTGGATTGTCTTCATGTGTAAAGTCGTTCCGCAGAACCGAGGAGCTGATCTGTTATCACTGTCACGAACACAGAGTAGGTCCCCCTATCCTGCGACGCCCTGCTGACACACTGTCACGGTCAGGCACGCGCTCCTCAGATGAACAGTGCCGTGAACAGTGCCAAAGTACGGACCCGGGATACGCGGGATCCTGTGTCAGAACGGCTCCTTTGACTTCTGGCCCGAGTAGGAGACCGCCATTTCTACTCGGACCACTTCCTCTACCCGGAGGAGAATAACTTCTCTGATTCTTCCTCCTGACCTTCAGTGCGTACGGCCGAATAGCGGACGACCAGGTAGCGAGTACCGGGTAGCCGCTACTCTGCCAAGTGTCTCTTCTGATCTTGCCCTTTAGCACTTGCCTTTACCCTACTCGGGGGTATTCCCCCGACAGTTGGTGTTAACAAAGACTCCACCCCTTCGGTGAAACATGCAATAATGCCTCAAACTGCTGAAACTGTTTCTGATAAAAGTGCTGAAATTTTTAGAGATGTGGGAGATAATTGTCCCATTACTTTTGAGGATAATATTGATTTGATGATTGCAATATCTCTGAATTTATTATTTTCCTACAAAATCTTGCTAGAAGTCCCAATAATAGTGCCATGAATATGGCCTTTACTAATCATATTACCAATGCTCTCATGAAAGTTAGGGAAGAAAAGCTTAAACTTGAGACATCTATCCCTAGAAAATTAGATGATGGTTGGGAACCTATCATTAAGATAAAAGTAAATGATTTTGATTGCAATGCTTTGTGTGATCTTGGTGCTAGTATCTCTGTTATGCCTCAAAAGCTTTATGATATGCTTGATCTACCACCGTTGGAACACTGTTATTTGGATGTTCATCTTGCTGATAATGCTAAGAAGAAAACTCTTGGTAGAATTTATTATGTTCTTATTATGGTTAACAATAACCTTGTCCCTGTTGATTTTTTTGTTATGAACATTGAATGCAATGCTTCTTGTCCTATTGTTTTGGGAAGACCTTTTCTTAGAACTGTTGGTGCTGTTATTGATATGAAAGAGGGGAGTGTTAAATATCAATTCCCACTCAAGAAAGTTATGGAACACTTTCCTACAAAGAGGATGAAGCTACCTTTTGAATCTATTATTAGAGAAAGTTATGATGTTTATGCTTCTTCACTTGATAATACTTGAGTTGTCTTCTTTGCCTAGCTGAAACGCGTTAAAGAAAAGCGCTACCGGGAGACACCACGTTTTATTTTGCTGTTTTCAACCCGTTTTCCTTCGTTTTCTTTTGTGTGCTTTGCACCTGGGTGTTTTAAATTTCCTTAGAAACCCCTCTGTATCTTTTCTTTTGAGTTTTTGTTGAGCCAAGTACAGCCTCTAGTGGAAAGTTGAGGCTATTTCGGATTTCTGCGCAGGAAACAGATTTATGCTGTCCACTATTTATTCCGTATAAAATTACAGAAAATTCAAATTGACCTGAGTTTTTGTGTGCGTAATCCTGGGCTTTATACGCAATGTTTCTTAGTTTACCACTTTTTGATTTGAGCAACATAAGATTTTCGAAAAAAATCATCTTTACCTGCTGTCCTGTTTTGACAGATTTTTGCCAATAATTGCATTTGCATCTTAATCTCTTCATTTTGGTGTTCTTTTGAGAAACAGAGTTTTAAAAGAAGTTTTGAAAGTAGCTAATGTGTTTATGAGTGTTATACTTGTGCTTAAACTGAACCATGTGAATTTATTATTTCGATTGCACTAACGTATCTAATGAAGATTGTGAGAAGTTTGGTGTGAAGGAAGTTTTCAAGGGTCAAGAGAAGAGGATAATATGACGTGATCAAGAAGAGTGAAGAGCCTAAGCTTGGGGATGCCCCAGTGGTACATCCCAGAAAATTCCAAGAAGACTCAAGCGTCTAAGCTTGGGGATGCCCAAAGCATCCCCTTCTTTATCAACAAATTATCAGGTCACTTCTAGTGAAACTATATTTTTATTCGGTCACATCTTATGTGCTTTACTTGGAGCGTATTTTATTTTTGCTTTCAGTTTGTTTTTGTTTTTGCTTTCAGTTTATTTTTATTTTTGCAATAAAGCTTGGTTGGACCCCAACATTCTTTTATTGGAGAGTGACACGCTCCGCTTTTTCATGGGAATACTTTGTATTCTTAATCTTTGTCTGGCTGCTGCATTTATTTAGCTCCTGTTTTGCATGCATCTCTTATTACAACTGTTAGTTTTAGTAGTGTTATGTGAGTACTCTCATGTTTGCTTGTTGTACCATTTAGAGAGTTTTTGCTAAAACATATCTTGTATGGTGCTTGTTGGGAGAAGAAACTGCTGCTTAAAGTAGAATTTATAATGGTGCAAGTAGAAGCTCGTTTAGACTGTTGCTAGAACTTTTTCATGCCATGCTAAATGTTATTTTAGTTCTAAATCCTTGTGATGTTGAGTAGCATGAATAGCCTCAAGTAGCTGAGAGTGTTTAATATGTCATTGAAAGATTCATGAGTTGTTCTTGTCATAAGGAAGCATAAATTTTTGGTATTCTCTTTCGAATGTTTTATTTGGTTACTTGGCGCATGCTCACACCATGTTTATGACTATGAACCAGTCACGAATAGCCTCCATGACCACTTAGTTTTTGAACTATGATGTTGCTTATGCTTTAATTAATGATGTTTATATCGCTATGCATGATTATGGCTCTTATGCTCTCTTGATTTGTCGCTCCCAGTCTTTTGCTAGCCTCCACCTGTACTGAGTATGAGCTCTACTCGTGCATCCAAATCTCTTAAACCAAAGTTTTTCCATTGTGTCCACCATACCTACCTACATGTGGTATTTAACTGCCACTCCAAGTAAATTGCTCATGTGTTACCTTTAAAACTTACAAAATTACTCCTGCTTTATGTTCCTGTTTTAGCTCACGAGGACGTCAATAGAGAATCTGTATCTCACTTGTTGATTGGATTTCACACCCTGGACTAGTGGCTTCATCCTCTTATCCAAATGATAGAAGATCAGGCAACAGGGTTCCCAGCCCCAAATTAATACACACAAAATCTCTTCACTATTTTTGCCCTTGATTTATCAGTCAAAGCATAATTGTGTAAACAAAAGAGAAAGAGGGATGACCTTCTACCCAGATGCGCCTTTCATATGGGAGCCTCTCTTGTGAATCCAGTTGGCTTATGACGTACTGTATTTTCTGTTTACCATTCGTTGACATTAGCATACATCTCCCAAAATATAGACACTCCTCCACGGTATGTTATTGTTGGCAGGCACCCGAGGATTCGGTTAGCCATGGCTTGTGAAATATGGATGGGAGGAGTGTCAAACTTTTAATACCTCTGTTTAATAAAATAAAAAGCTCTAGCACATGAGTGATCCCCGCTTCCCTCCGCGAAGGGCCTTTATTTTACTTTTATGTTGATTCTCCATCTTCTAAGTTTATGCACAGTTGAGAGAGCATTTTTGCCATTCTTAGTTCTATGTGCATTGTCCCATAATCATCAATAATTATATCATGATGTGATATCATTTGTTCTAAAATTATTTTATCTAGTCTTCCTCATGAACTTTGAAGGTGTCCTGGCATTTATGTTTTGCCCCACTCTTAAGGACTAGCGAAATATCACTTTGCCATGCTTTCTATATACTTGAAACAAACGTTTATCTTTCTTTGCATTATTGCTCATGATCCTCTATATGAGATACTCTTCATGATCAAAATTGATTGCTTTTCTTTATTATTAAAGTTCTATTTATCATGTTTGTGTTTGAAGTTCTATGATCTCAGCTTGCATATGCCTTTACATTTTTTATGATCAAGATTATGTTAGTAGCATGTCACCTCATAAATTATTATTTTATCGTTTACCTACTCGAGGAAGAGTAGGAACTAAGCTTGGGGATGCTTGATACGTCTCCAACGTATCTATAATTTCTGATGCTCCATGATGATATTATGCAAATTGCTACTTGTTTTCTCCCTTCTTTATGTCTTTTTACACGTTTTCCGGGACTTACCTATTAACAAGATGCCAAGTGCCAGTTCCCTGTTTTCCGCTGTTTTTGGTTTCAGAAAAGTTGTTCTGGAAATATTCTCGGAATTGGACCCCACAAAGCCCGAAGTGCCTATTTTCCCCGAAAGCATCCGGAAGACCGAAGAGGAGACAAAGAGGGGCATCAGGGGGCCCACACCATGGGGTGACGCGCCCCCTTGGCCACGCCTGGGGGTGGTGTGGGCCCCCAGGGCTCCACCACCTCTGCCCTTTCGCCTATTTATTCCCCCCGGATGGAAAATGCTGAACACCTCATCAAATATCCCCGAAAAGTTCCGCAGCCACCGTCACCGTCAACCCTAGATCAGGGGGGTTCTGAAGCTGTATCCGGCACCCTGTCGGAGAGGAAATCATCACCGGAGGCCTCTCCATCACCATGCTTCCCCCCGGAGTGATGCGTGAGTAGTTCATCCTTGGACTACGGGTCCATAGCAGTAGCTAGATGGTTGTCTCCTCCTCGTATGCCTCCATGTTTAGATCTCATGAGCTGCCTAACATGATCGAGGTTGATCTTATGTAATTATCTGTGCTGTGTTTGCTAGGATCCGATGAATATTGAACTTATGCCAAGTTGATTATAGTCTTTATTTGCATATGTTATTTGTGATCTTGCATGCTTTCCGTTGCTAGTGGTTGCTCTGGCCAAGTACTTGCTAGTGACTCCGAGAGGGAGTATTTATGCTCGATAGTGGGTTCATGCCTCCTTTTCGCCTTGCTCGAGTGAAAGAAATGGGAATGGGGAGGATGTGTTGTTGCCAGTAGGGAGAAAACAGCGGTGAGAGTGCCCGCGTGTACAATCATTGCTTACATTACACACTTTGTTTAATGCAGTTTTTTGTTGCTTGCAACTTAATACCTAAGGGGGGTTCGGATGATAACCTGAGGGTCGATTATTAGTCATAGATTTAGTTGGATTACAGTCTATGTATATTGTTGTAATGCCCGCACTAAATATCATAGTAGTCATCATGTCATGAATGTGCACTACGGTGCAACCTTTATTTGTCAATTGCCCAACTGTAATTTGTTCACCCAGCACGCTATCTTTTATGGAGAGACACCACTAGTGAACCTATGAACCCCGGTCCATTTTCATTCACTGTTAAACAAATCTCTACAATTTCCTGCTTTCTTTTACTTACTACAAGCATATACCATTTTCCACACTATACGTCTAATCTTTGTTTTCAGCAAGACCGGTGAGATTGACAACCTCACTGTACCGTTGGGACAAAGTATTTTGGTTGTGTTGTGTGCAGGTTCCACGTTATTGCTGACATCGGTGAGCCATCAACACCGTCAGTGGCATCAACCTTCCGAAGGTCCTCTTTCTCCTACTGGATTGATAACCTTGGTTCTTAACTAAGGGGAAAACTCCTACCGCTGTGCTCATCACACCCTCCTCTTGGGGTATCCCAACGAGTGCAAGATCTGCACCATCAACTGCAAACATTGTTCTCATTTCATTCACTACAAACAAACATCATTTTCCATACTATACGTCTAATCCTTTGTTTTCAGCAAGACCGGTGAGATTGACAACCTCACTATTTCGTTGAGGCAAAGTATCTTGGTTGTGCTATGTGAAGATTCCATGTTGCTGCTGAGCCTGATAGTGCGCCCTGCCAACATCAGTTGTTAACAACCTTCAGAAGTGATTTCTTTCTCCTACTGGTCCGATTAAACCTTGGTTTCTTTCTAAGGGAAAATCTTGCTGATGTACTCATCATACCTTCCTCTTGGGGTCTCCCAACAAATGTGTGTCCAGACGCCATCACTCTTTGCAAAACACACAATTGGCTCTCAAGCTTCTCTCTCTAGTAAAATTAGAAGGTCTAGTTAGAGCTTCTAACTAGAGCCCCTCTAGTTGAATTAGCGCTTCTTCTATTTGGGGTTTTGAGGTGTCCTCTCCCAATTATATCTAGCTTCTAGTTACTCTATCTCTTTCATGTATTGAGAACTTCACCTTCATATACACCTGCGGCGTCTAGTCCTGGACGGAGAAGCACTGCAGAACAGGTCCCGACGTATGCGTGCATACTCTCCAAGGGGTAACACGTGAGACCCTCACTCAGCTGGATCAAGGTGTTGGATACAGGGAATCTGCAACACCCTCACCCACAAGCTTGTGTGTGAGGATCTTCAACAGGCTTTATCAACATCATCACCAACATCTCTTCTGCTTCTATGGTGTCTGGTACACGGACGTAACTCGGGAACTAGATCTTGGAATTCTTATTCATGTGTATCTTCATAGATAGATCTTGGTGGTTGTGTAGCATGATGGTGAATTTTTTAAATTCGCGTTGTGCAACCCAGCACTCCCCCCGGCACTTCCGCCTTCTCGGAACCCTCTGACCCTGATTGTTGGTATGAATCACACACCTGTTGGTGAATCCGAATCTCTCGCGGCGTAGACTAAGTAGATGGAGGGTCGGGACGCATCACGACACTTTCAGGAGGAGGTGGAGGAGTTGATGCGGATTGGGAACGGGTTGTTGACACCTTCGATCCGGTTTACCGAATTGTAGTATGCGTATTTTTCCCTAATGACCCTAGGTCTATCAAACCGGGAAGTAGGTGCTTGATAAGTACAATAGTTGAATCTAAAAATCTTAAATTAATTCTCATTTACTAGACCAAACTTTTTCTGCAAAAAAGGTTGTGTCCAATGGATTATACTAGGACAACGCTTAAAATTTCACTTGCAATAGTTCTGGTCTACGCTGCAGATTTTCATGTTTTCCTTACGTAGTACGCCAAGATCACTATGCACATAACAATGCATGCCTATACATGCATTGATCAAGATCATGACTCACCGGGCAACGAATTCATTGTAGTCGTAGAAGAGTTCTGAAGAATCGTAGATCCTCACAACTAGGCCTAGTTGCAAGGATGTCGTTAAGCTTCCCTTATCAAGGATCACACGCGTAATCCCTCTTATGATGTAAATGCATACGCTCTTTTCAACCCGTTAGCGCTTCGCCGTCCAGGACTCGGCACCAATGAAGAGAGATAGTCTTTTGGTGTTGCTAATTGGTAGCACTAACCGACTACGATTTTGTCAACACATGAGAGAGAACTAGTAATTAGATCTAGATCTAATCGGGAGAGGACACCTCAAAACCCAATTAGAAGAACCTCTAATCCAATTAGAGGGCCTCTAATTAGACGCTTTAATTCTAAGAGAGAGAGAGAGAGAGAGGCTTGAGAGATAATTGCTTATGATTTGCCTCAACCCTTGGGTCCTTTTTGTAGTTGGAGGGGAGGGCGAACCTGCCAAAAGGGGGAGGAGTCCTACTCCAGCTAGGAGGGGGCTTGGCCTCACCAAGGAGGTGGCCACACCCGCTCTCTTAGGTGGAACCGGATTGGGATCCCTTTTGGGAGTCCAACTCCACCTCTTCCCCCTTTTTCCATTTCCCTTTTTCTTTTTCTTTTTCTCTTAAAATAAATTTAAGGAAAATAGCAGAAGGTTCTATGTGCCCTGTTTGGAGGCCCTTGGGCCCACTTGCAAGCCCCACCAAGTGGTGTGGCCATGGGGGTGAATCTTCCCCCCCTATGGCACTCCCCCTTCTCGGTTTTTGTCCAAAACTCTTCCGGAACCTTATGAACCCTATAGATAAAATCATCGACCTTATCTACTGATGTTAGAAACATATTTCTAATATCCCGGGACATCTCATGTCCTCCATTATATCTCATATAAAATTCTTCCTAACACCGACATTATTTCTCCCTCAAACCTCTCCGATTGACACCGGACTTGTTTATTTGACATCGCATCGACAACGAACATTCATAAAACTAATAAAACATATTTATTCTCTCAGTTAAAGGTTGGCGCGTATTAAACGTGTGACCCGTAAAGCCTCGATAACACAGACATGTTTGGGAACTTACCGAACAATAACCAACAACGGGACCGTGGACGCCCATGATGGCTCATGTGTGTTCACGAAGATTGAGGGAACCTTTCAAGTTACTCATTGCACTTATTATTTTAAATTAGCGATACCAACAATATCACGAGGCGAAACTATATGATCTAGTCCGGTCAAACTATTTTATCATAACACATATAAATCTCGTTACCGATATCGTCCTCTTTTCTCATCCATGTCCCCGATGTCCTTGTGATAAATCACACTGTGTCTGGCCAGACGATTGGTTGACATTGGTGATATTGAGAGGGACCATAGCATAAATCTCTCTATCGTCTAGAGGAGTTAAGTACTAGTCTTGAATGATCTCAGTTCCATTACACTTTCTAGATTATACCTAGACATCACCATTATGATCCCAGTTACGGCAAGACGGTTAATGACATCCAAAGTACAACTTTAGATCATGCGGTCACTATATATTCTCATAGTATTAGAATTATAGTCAATGACAACTTCATATGTACTTTGCTAAATACATTACAATTGTTTAGTGGCTTTTAGAAGATCATATACTTGGGTCGGTTTAGTACTATTGTTACCCTAACAATAAAACTTTTGTTTTGCTAGAATTTTAACTTAGTCCATGATCAGGACAACGTGATCATCTCACGAACCATAGGCTAATTTTAGAGACAAGATTAGGAACTTTTGTTTGTTTATGTATTTACACCCGCACAAATATTTTCCTTTGAAAACACACTTTTCAAGTGCTATAGCGGTTGTAGCATGGTGACATAAAATTAATTCTAAACTTGGAGATAGAATAATAACTAAATAGTAATTTATCTAGGTAATATCTCCAACAGTCTCCACTTGCACTAGAGTCAATAATACTCTAGTTAGTATGATGCCATAACACCCATGGAAATCCGATGTTGCTCACACTATGCATGTGATTCCTTAGACCATTGTCTTTCACCTTTTGATCTCATAAAATCATGTTGGATTTATTAGGAATTGGAATTCTGTGAATCTGGATCCATAGTAGTATTAATAATTCAAGTGTATCTGAATGAATTATCATACCGTCTTTTGGAACCTCAATAATTTGAATGCCTTTTATCCAATAACTTGCAATCTACAATGTCTCACATTGTGTTGCAACTACCCATAGTAATATAATGTAGAGTCCACTAGTAATACTCTAATGTTGATATTTATACAACATACAATACTATCAATTGAAGAATCATAATCTGAATTAAACTCAACAAATATTTGATTTCGTAATTCTAGTACAAATAGATATGTGAATACATCTCACAATATTATTTGTAGCTATAAAAAGTCTCACTAAGTCGTTTTATACTTTGTAATACCACCGTAAAGTATTTATGGGAGAAACATCCTACCATAATTTTCTTAGGTTTAATTACAAACAATAAACTGTCCGAGAAAAACTTTTACTTAATTCTTTCTCTTTTACACCGGTTTGACTAAATAATTTAGCCCACGGAAATTCATTGGTTCTTGTGTGCTTTTTCACGACAACGAGATAGGCCAAATCACAGAATATTATTATTTGTGATCAACCCTTTCTATTTCGCTCACCAATGACTACGAATGTCATGTCTATTGCAAAGTATCATGTCATGCTTACTTTTGAATAATTTTTTTGTCTTATTGCAATTCAAAATATCTTTCGGAATTTACGCTTAACACACATATCATATTCAAGTTTATTAAAATCCTTAATATATCTCATAGATTTTGAATTTAGTAAGAAATTTTCTAACAATTTATTTTAAAAATATTTTAAATCATTTCTTGAGGCATAGGCCCAGTGTGACGCCCCGAGATCGGGCACTATGCAGATTTCAGCATTCCCGCCAAATCCGCATAATAACCGATTCCAGGTTGCCATTTATGATAACATTACAATAGTTCACGAATAATCCACAATTACAACAGAAACAGATAGATACAAAATGACTCAAACGAGCCAGGGATACAACTGATACATTACAAAGATCCAAATAACAGCGGAAGAAACGACAGATCGTCCGTCTACGGACAAGATCCAAATTGGACTAAGAGTCCTGAAGATAACCGAGAGCGTCCAATCCCTGCCCAGGCCAAGCCGGAGGGATTCCCAAGCTAACGTCGTCAGACTTCAAACCTGTTGACTGCAATATTGAATATGCAGCCACGAAAGAGATTCGTGGGTCAGTACGGTTAAGTACTGGCAAGGGGGATAAAACCCATACTCACAAGATACCAGCGTAGCCAGTCATCACAAGATACAAATACTTTAGGATCAACGGAAAGGAAGGGGGGTTATTGCAAATAAGCGACAGCAGGCTGCACTAACCAACTACAGAGAGATACTACAACATCCGGCTAACAAAAAGAAGATAAGATCGAGTATTGTAACCAACTGAAAGATAACTTCAAACAAACCCATCCTGGATCTCGCCCCTTATCCGAAGAAGCAATCCGAGGATAACTCACACAGTTGGATTAATGATGGTTCAGATTATTGTGTCAATAAGCCTATTACTAGTCAAGTTGTTAATCATTGGGTGTAAGATTGTTAATCATTAGGTTTAAGTTGTCCTGAGTACTTGTTAGCCAGTACTTTCACCAAGTAATCCATAACCACGGAAAACACGGCTTCTCGAGAAGATTATCCCTGCAGGGTTGCACCAATTTAGCCGTACACGCAAGAATAACCCGCCAGATGGGGAGCTAACCCACCAAGCGAGGTACTCTACACAACTCAACTCTTCTTCGCATCAAGCCCAAAGAACCTTGGGCGCACGGCTAATCGAGCCCCGAAGAAAAGGGACCCTCATAGCACTCTAAGACCGTGTCCCCCTATATGCCGACTACGAAAGTTCCACCCGGGTACCAAGGGCTCGCAAGATCATGCATGCAGCAAATGGAAAACCCGAACTAAATGAGGCGATTTGGACGAGATGCGAATCGAGTCAAATTGAGGGGGGCGCCCATACTCGCTTCCCACATGCGGGTAGTACGCTCATCATGGATCAGTAGACAAGACCCTTTTCCTATTAGGGTCGACACTAGCAGGCCTCAAAACCACAAGGGCCTCCTGCCGGTGCCTTATCATCAAATTATTATTTAACAATAACATTAGCATGATTGATTGATTGATTAAACATCGAGCCCCCAGAACATAATGAAGTAATAACAGAAAGTAACGGGTAACAGACTCGAGCAAAACAACCTAAGCATGCTAGTAAGACACGGGCACAAGCAATGGTTATAGGTGTGGAGGGGAGGCAATATCAAGGTTAAGGGATTCATGTGATGGGTTCGTAACAGAAACAACTACTACTAAGGATAGCAGAAAAGAATCAACGGAAAGAATCGGTAACAAGTGATGAAAGGCAGCCATATGGCAGCAAGTGAGTATACTTGCCTAAGATCCCGCAAGGTAGCAGAACTTGTCGTTGCTCACATCAGCTCAACGTCCTATCCGGGAAGAAGCAACGAACCTCGAACAAACACCGGATGCAACAATTACTACTACGGCAAAAGATCCAGCATGATCAAGATATGGATGCATGACAGGTTTAAAGATTCATCAAGGTAAACTAGTTGACAAGATAAGCAGGTTTAAATGGACCCATATGCAATTTGAGTTGCATATGAAAAGCCCATGAATTATGGTTGAAACAATTGTTTTCCAACTAATCATCAGGTGAAAGTGGTTTAGTATGATGCATGGATGAGGAAAACAACAAAATAACAATGAATAACAATAATAGATGCAAGTGAAAAAGGAATTTAACAAGTGGGGAAAATATTTGTTAAGTTTGGAAAGTTTGGTTACTTAAACATGTCACACAAGCAATTATTGTTTTCATCAAGTTAAAGTGTTCAAAACAATTAACAAAGTTTATATTTGAAAAGGACATCAAATTTTAGTTGGATTACATGTTTCAAATATTGAAATTGGAATTAGGATAATTTAATTATGAATTAAACAATTTTAAACAAGTTTTAAATGGATTTAAAACAAGTTTGAATTTAATTGAAGTTTTATTTGTTCAAAACATAATTTCAAATTCACATTTGAAAAGTTCACACTTTGATGGTTTGAAAACATATTTTGCATGTTCAAAATTATTTTATTTTGAGCAAGTTATGATTTTATCAAATTTTAAATGAATTAAACAAGTATTAAATTATTTAGGCAACTTAAATTATTCAAACCATGAAACCAAAATTTATATTTGAAAAGGTTATTCAAATTGGTATGGAAAACATATATTATTTGCATTATTTGGAATTAGTATGAATTATTTATGAATTGTTGCAAATTACAAATTGAATTATTTGAATTCAAATTTAAATTGCATTTTGAAAATCCAAAACAGGAAAAAAAATGATGTAGTTAGATAGAGTATTAAATTTGGGCCAGAAAACATATTTCATTTTTATTATTTGAGTTTGGAAAATAAAAGTTATGTTTATTTTAAGTTTGGGGGCTAATCTGTAAAAACAGGGGGCCTAAGGGAATATTTAGAATCACAGAGAGGCCCCTGGGGCGCTGACAGATGGGCCCGATTGTCCACACGGATAAAAGAAGAAAAAGGTGGGTGCTTTGCATCCCAAGGGGATCGAACTCGGGTCTCGCGAGTGCAAGACAAGGGCCCAGTCCATTGGGCTGATCTGCTGCTGTTGTTGGTTCAGGGTGCTCGACACCTTTTCACATTCAGAAACAGTTAGCGAGCCAAAAATTCAAAGAAAAAGGTGCGGCCGCGGGGATCGAACCCTGCCCGCGGGTGTGCGCGCGAGGGCTCGTTGCCAGTTCGATGCTGCGGTGGTTTGTGATGGTTTGCGCTTCTGACGGAGGAAATAGAGTCTACCACGGATAACTGAACTCGACATAGATGTTTCTCTGCGACGGAAACAAGCAGCGGCCGGCGGCGCTCGATGTTCTGCGTCGATGCGGCGCAACACGGCGGGGCGGGGCGGTGATGTGCGTGCGGGTGAGTGCCTGTGCGGCGTGGAGGCGGCCGATCGGAGCGGGAGGGGAGAGGTAACAGAGGCGCTCACCTGCGCTGGTCGCTGTAGTCGTTCAGTCGCCGGGCAGAAACGGAGGAAGTTGCCGGCAACGGCGCGGCCGCTACGGCGACTCCCGGCAAGCGGCGAGGGTACGGGGGAACTCCAGGGACATCCACGTTTCCATTCCCATGGCCAACTGCTCCTCAAGGTGGAAGTGGTGCCCGGAGCTAGGGGAGGAAGGTGGTGGTCTCGGTGCTCGGTGGTGCTCTGTTTCTCTGTTCAGGAACAGAAGGAATTGGGGGGGGGGGGGAGAGAGGAATGACGGCGCTAGGGGATGGGATAGGGTTCTAGGGTTTGCAGCAGAGGGGGGATGGGTAGCTACTTAAGGAGAAGGGGGCCATGTACGTCAAGCATCTGGAGCGGGGGGAGGATGATCGGATGGTTTGCTGCAGGTCGTACAGGTGACATCAGGTTGAAGACAGCGACAGGAAGTGGGGTGGGCCAGAAAGACTTGGTGGGCTGGGGGAGAAAGAAAAGAAAGGGTGGGCTGCCCTTTTCTCCCATTTTTTTCCTTGTGCTTTTTTTTTCCTCTCCTTTTTGATTGATTTTTTTTGTAGCAAGATGATAAGTGGAAGAAAATGTTAGGGTTTTAGGTTCTAAATTTTTTGAGAAAAATCATGGGGACTTGTCAGCTCAAAACCTATCAGTTGGCAAGTTAATTTTTTGAAAGTTCAAATTGTTACCTGCTGTTTGGAAAATAAACCAAATTTGGGGGGTTTTAATATTACCTGATCATTAATAAAAACCAACTTCTAAATAGGGTAACCCCTATGGTTAATTTGATTAAAAATTAGTTGGTTGGCTTCTTAAAGTTTATAAATTCAAAAGTGGTTATGTCTGAGGCATTTGATTTGAAAATGAAGGTGATTTAATTAATTGATTGAAAACAGTTGTTTGATTAAACCCAACAATTTAATGAGTGGTTTGATTTAAATTTTTGAATTAGCCATTAGGGTTTTTAACAAAAGGGGAAAATTATTAATAAGCAATTGGATTAAACAATTTTCAAACTATTGAAGAACAAATGAGTGGTTTAGTTTGCAAGTTTGAAATTGGAAATTTTTGAGCAAGGGTGAAAGTTTAAATTGTTTTGAAATTTTCAGTTGTGATGCAAACATGGTGCAATGCAATGTGATGCATATGATGCAAGCAAACAAACAGGTAACACCCCAGGTGTTACAGACGACACCACTAACAAGGGATTGCGCCCTCGCAATCCACCTGCTAACCCGGGAGGGAAAAGAAGTTCGACTATCGATTCTTCGTGCTTCCAGTTGATCTCCTCGACACCACTAACAAGGGCTTCTCGACACCACTAACAAGGGCTTCTCGACACCACTAACAAGGGATTCTTGCTCGAGCTGATGACGACGATGTTCTTCCACCAGGAATCTTCCGATGATCGAAACTATTAGGTTAAAGGCTCAGAAAACGTCCACCCACGCAGGATCCTAACACTTTGAAAGATAGACAAGGGGGGAGACTTCAAAACAAATAAGATGGGAGGGAAAATAGAATAGGGATAAGGAGAAAAACAAGAATCCTATTGAGAGGTTTTCCAAAATAGTTTAGCAGAAATAGTTTTCGACACTCTAGAAACAACGACCGTTAGCGAGGTTATCCTACAGGCTTTGCGGACCCGTTGCTTCGATAACCATTCGTATCGAAACAATCTCGGGAATCGGAACCAAGGCTCTGATACCATTTGTGACGCCCCGAGATCGGGCACTATGCAGATTTCAGCATTCCCGCCAAATCCGCATAATAACCGATTCCAGGTTGCCATTTATGATAACATTACAATAGTTCACGAATAATCCACAATTACAACAGAAACAGATAGATACAAAATGACTCAAACAAGCCAGGGATACAACTGATACATTACAAAGATCCAAATAACAGCGGAAGAAACGACAGATCGTCCGTCTACGGACAAGATCCAAATTGGACTAAGAGTCCTGAAGAAAACCGAGAGCGTCCAATCCCTGCCCAGGCCAAGCCGGAGGGATTCCCAAGCTAACGTCGTCAGACTTCAAACCTGTTGACTGCAATATTGAATATGCAGCCACGAAAGAGATTCGTGGGTCAGTACGGTTAAGTACTGGCAAGGGGGATAAAACCCATACTCACAAGATACCGGCGTAGCCAGTCATCACAAGATACAAATACTTTAGGATCAACGGAAAGGAAGGGGGGTTATTGCAAATAAGCGACAGCAGGCTGCACTAACCAACTACAGAGAGATACTACAACATCCGGCTAACAGAAAGAAGATAAGATCGAGTATTGTAACCAACTGAAAGATAACTTCAAACAAACCCATCCTGGATCTCGCCCCTTATCCGAAGAAGCAATCCGAGGATAACTCACACAGTTGGATTAATGATGGTTCAGATTATTGTGTCAATAAGCCTATTACTAGTCAAGTTGTTAATCATTGGGTGTAAGATTGTTAACCATTAGGTTTAAGTTGTCCTGAGTACTTGTTAGCCAGTACTTTCACCAAGTAATCCATAACCGCGGAAAACACGGCTTGTCGAGAAGATTATCCCTGCAGGGTTGCACCAATTTAGCCGTACACGCAAGAATAACCCGCCAGATGGGGAGCTAACCCACCAAGCGAGGTACTCTACACAACTCAACTCTTCTTCGCATCAAGCCCAAAGAACCTTGGGCGCACGGCTAATCGAGCCTCGAAGAAAAGGGACCCTCATAGCACTCTAAGACCGTGTCCCCCTATATGCCGACTACGAAAGTTCCACCCGGGTACCAAGGGCTCGCAAGATCATGCATGCAGCAAATGGAAAACCCGAACTAAATGAGGCGATTTGGACAAGATGCGAATCGAGTCAAATTGAGGGGGGCGCCCATACTCGCTTCCCACATGCGGGTAGTGCGCTCATCATGGATCAGTAGACAAGACCCTTTTCCTATTAGGGCCGACACTAGCAGGCCTCAAAACCACAAGGGCCTCCTGCCGGTGCCTTATCATCAAATTATTATTTAACAATAACATTAGCATGATTGATTGATTGATTAAACATCGAGCCCCCAGAACATAATGAAGTAATAACAGAAAGTAACGGGTAACAGACTCGAGCAAAACAACCTAAGCATGCTAGTAAGACACGGGCACAAGCAATGGTTATAGGTGTGGAGGGGAGGCAATATCAAGGTTAAGGGATTCATGTGATGGGTTCGTAACAGAAACAACTACTACTAAGGATAGCAGAAAAGAATCAACGGAAAGAATCGGTAACAAGTGATGAAAGGCAGCCATATGGCAGCAAGTGAGTATACTTGCCTGAGATCCGCAAGGTAGCAGAACTTGTCGTTGCTCACATCAGCTCAACGTCCTATCCGGGAAGAAGCAACGAACCTCGAACAAACACCGGATGCAACAATTACTACTACGGCAAAAGATCCAGCATGATCAAGATATGGATGCATGACAGGTTTAAAGATGCATCAAGGTAAACTAGTTGACAAGATAAGCAGGTTTAAATGGACCCATATGCAATTTGAGTTGCATATGAAAAGCCCATGAATATGGTTGAAACAATTGTTTTCCAACTAATCATCAGGTGAAAGTGGTTTAGTATGATGCATGGATGAGGAAAACAACAAAATAACAATGAATAACAATAATAGATGCAAGTGAAAAAGGAATTTAACAAGTGGGGAAAATATTTGTTAAGTTTGGAAAGTTTGGTTACTTAAACATGTCACACAAGCAATTATTGTTTTCATCAAGTTAAAGTGTTCAAAACAATTAACAAAGTTTATATTTGAAAAGGACATCAAATTTTAGTTGGATTACATGTTTCAAATATTGAAATTGGAATTAGGATAATTTAATTATGAATTAAACAATTTTAAACAAGTTTTAAATGGATTTAAAACAAGTTTGAATTTAATTGAAGTTTTATTTGTTCAAAACATAATTTCAAATTCACATTTGAAAAGTTCACACTTTGATGGTTTGAAAACATATTTTGCATGTTCAAAATTATTTTATTTTGAGCAAGTTATGATTTTATCAAATTTTAAATGAATTAAACAAGTATTAAATTATTTAGGCAACTTAAATTATTCAAACCATGAAACCAAAATTTATATTTGAAAAGGTTATTCAAATTGGTATGGAAAACATATATTATTTGCATTATTTGGAATTAGTATGAATTATTTATGAATTGTTGCAAATTACAAATTGAATTATTTGAATTCAAATTTAAATTGCATTTTGAAAATCCAAAACAGAAAACAAATGATGTAGTTAGATAGAGTATTAAATTTGGGCCAGAAAACATATTTCATTTTTATTATTTGAGTTTGGAAAATAAAAGTTATGTTTATTTTAAGTTTGGGGGCTAATCTGTAAAAACAGGGGGCCTAAGGGAAGATTTAGAATCACAGAGAGGCCCATGGGGCGCTGACAGATGGGCCCGATTGTCCACACGGATAAAAGAAGAAAAAGGTGGGTGCTTTGCATCCCAAGGGGATCGAACTCGGGTCTCGCGAGTGCAAGACAAGGGCCCAGGCCATTGGGCTGATCTGCTGCTGTTGTTGGTTCAGGGTGCTCGACACCTTTTCACATTCAGAAACAGTTAGCGAGCCAAAAATTCAGAGAAAAAGGTGCGGCCGCGGGGATCGAACCCTGCCCGCGGGTGTGCGCGCGAGGGCTCGTTGCCAGTTCGATGCTGCGGTGGTTTGTGATGGTTTGCGCTTCTGACGGAGGAAATAGAGTCTACCACGGATAACTGAACTCGACAGAGATGTTTCTCTGCGACGGAAACAAGCAGCGGCCGGCGGCGCTCGATGTTCTGCGTCGATGCGGCGCAACACGGCGGGGCGGGGCGGTGATGTGCGTGCGGGTGAGTGCCTGTGCGGCGTGGAGGCGACCGATCGGAGCGGGAGGGGAGAGGTAACAGAGGCGCTCACCTGCGCTGGTCGCTGTAGTCGTTCAGTCGCCGGGCAGAAACGGAGGAAGTTGCCGGCGACGGCGCGGCCGCTACGGCGACTCCCGGCAAGCGGCGAGGGTACGGGGGAACTCCAGGGACATCCACGTTTCCATTCCCATGGCCAACTGCTCCTCGAGGTGGAAGTGGTGCCCGGAGCTAGGGGAGGAAGGTGGTGGTCTCGGTGCTCGGTGGTGCTCTGTTTCTCTGTTCAGGAACAGAAGGAATTGGGGGGGGGGGGAGAGAGGAATGACGGCGCTAGGGGATGGGCTAGGGTTCTAGGGTTTGCAGCAGAGGGGGGATGGGTAGCTACTTAAGGAGAAGGGGGCCATGTACGGCAAGCATCTGGAGCGGGGGGAGGATGATCGGATGGTTTGCTGCAGGTCGTACAGGTGACATCAGGTTGAAGACAACGACAGGAAGTGGGGTGGGCCAGAAAGACTTGGTGGGCTGGGGGAGAAAGAAAAGAAAGGGTGGGCTGCCCTTTTCTCCCATTTTTTTCCTTGTGCTTTTTTTTTTCCTCTCCTTTTTGATTGATTTTTTTTTGTAGCAAGATGATAAGTGGAAGAAAATGTTAGGGTTTTAGGTTCTAAAATTTTTGAGAAAAATCATGGGGACTTGTCAGCTCAAAACCTATCAGTTGGCAAGTTAATTTTTTGAAAGTTCAAATTGTTACCTGCTGTTTGGAAAATAAACCAAATTTGGGGGGTTTTAATATTACCTGATCATTAATAAAAACCAACTTCTAAATAGGGTAACCCCTATGGTTAATTTGATTAAAAATTAGTTGGTTGGCTTCTTAAAGTTTATAAATTCAAAAGTGGTTATGTCTGAGGCATTTGATTTGAAAATGAAGGTGATTTAATTAATTGATTGAAAACAGTTGTTTGATTAAACCCAACAATTTAATGAGTGATTTGATTTAAATTTTTGAATTAGCCATTAGGGTTTTTAACAAAAGGGGAAAATTATTAATAAGCAATTGGATTAAACAATTTTCAAACTATTGAAGAACAAATGAGTGGTTTAGTTTGCAAGTTTGAAATTGGAAATTTTTGAGCAAGGGTGAAAGTTTAAATTGTTTTGAAATTTTCAGTTGTGATGCAAACATGGTGCAATGCAATGTGATGCATATGATGCAAGCAAACAAACAGGTAACACCCCAGGTGTTACACCCAGCCATCTTAAAAGATCATATTCAGCTACCACAGACTTTTAAGTCCCTTCGCTTTATATAATAAAAAAATTAAACCTTCTTTCACTAATATGACCGATTTAACACTCATACTTGTAATACTTCATATTACTCTAGTAATCTGAAATTAATTACATTTAGCAACTGATTTGCTAATTGATCCAATAACAACACTTAAGCGATTGATATGATAAGTTTTCAAATCACTATTATCATTTATTTGTCCTTGAAAAAACAATTTTAATTAGTACTAGATTTATGAATATAAAATATTCATGTATGTTTTTCTTATAAAAATATTCATGTTCCTGTGATTTAATATCACTCAACTACCCTGAAGATTAAATCTTGGAGTCAACATGAATATATCCCTTATCATGCGAATGTCATATATATGAGTACTATTATATTGTTTTGTTTTGTTTTGTTTTGTTTTTCACTTCATGGTAATTGTCTCGGAATTTTCGATGACTATATCACAAAGTGAATATTAAATCAAAGTCCTCGTATGACCTTTATTTAATATTAAGTTCGAATTTTATGCATCTCATACATAAATTCCTAGATAAGGTGATGAATTGGAAATATATACATGTTGATCCTTTCATTAAATCATTTCTCTAAAGATTCTCAATCTTAACTTAATATAATTTCCATCTGTCTTTCATGAGAAGACATTTTTCTCCTTAATCCAATGTGTTAAAACACTTGGAGTTAAAGTGGAAATTTACTACCAACAAATATATTGGTTTTATGCAAAACCCTTTTAATCAGTTACACATCATACGTGAACAAAACTGATTACTTGAAATTTTCATGAAAATAACTCTAAGTTAATTAATGACAATGCTCCAACCTTAATAAAAAAACAAAACTAATTTTTCGTAGTGGGCGGAGATTTTTTTTTCACGCTTTTACTTATCACACCAAGATATTTGACAATTCTAAACATTTATTTAATCCTTGTGTCACCAAGATTTCGTTGTCATGATAATTTTGAGTCTCTCAAAATTAGTCATGAGTAATTTTGACTACGAAAACTTTCTTTGTCAACTATGTTATAATTCTATTAAGTCCTTTTTACTTCTATCAAATTTTTTTGATCTCACTTTCTGATTCAAAGTACCCCCACTTACTTTTATGAAATATTGAAACTTCGATTATTTCATCTATTCCACTTCATCAATATGATTAACTTATCACATTGAGTCTTCAATTGAATTTAGTCTATTGAGAAAACATACATCCTTTATGTGAATTTTGAAATTCGCAAGTGCCTAGAACATTATGCATTTTTAACTTTATGAAATAATTTGAAGAATTCTCTAAACCTTGATAAATAAATAAAAGACTTATCTTCAATTTATTTAATAAGCCATAAAACTTATCACTCTAACTTAAGTAATAATTGAATCAAAATTTCCAAGACTTAATAATAAAACTTCATGACATAATACAATAAAGAAGATCATAAACTTTGAATTTTCAAGTTTGGTATTCCCGCACATATTTTATAATTTGAACTCAACATGATTCTTGAACATAAAATATTCATTACAAAATTATCGAATTTAAAATAACTTTTATTTCAAAGTCCCAGTGTTGATCCTCTTTATTGACTTGGTCTCCGTAGATGATGCAGCTGGTGTGACACCGTCAAATGCATCTCCCGCCGCGCCTTGCATGATTCGCACCTTTCTTGCCTCTATTCCTTCTCACCCTGCAATTAATTGCAAATTGAGAAATTTTAATATCCAAAAAATTTCAATAACTGGTATAACTCTTATACCTCATGTGGACATGTCACTTGTATTTGTCAATTGGAGTAGCCATCACAGCGTGAAAGAAGACAACCATCTCAGCTAACATGAGCATCTCGAAGACTTCTTCAACTATGTTCTCGACTTCCATCAGATTGTATGTCAAATGCTTGCTTTTTTGGAACTGGAAAACCAATATCCTTAAGCCTCTGCAGTGTCCTATGAACTTGTCTTCATGATCCCTCAATGAACCAAGGCACATGATTTTGCACTTCAACAGTTCAACATTAAGCTTATGACAACCATGCCAGACTTGCATGGAGAAGCGAGCCATTAAAAATTCCATGGGACGGAAGGGCGAAAGTGTGGGTAACAATCACCTAGCTCAGAATTTACCCTATCCAACATGATCACATAGATTTGATATTCTTCACCCCCCAATGGAGAATACTCTCTATTAGGTGTCGGGAGTTCAGTGTACAACACATGCTCTATCTCAAGACCTCTAAGAAAATCTCTCAGATCGTAAACCCATTCACAGAAGTTCATGCTTTTCTTAGTTAATTTATTTATCCCCAACAACGCATTCAGACTTTTGTTTTCAACGGGATCCATCTCTATAATAAAAAAAAGTTTATTTAGACTCTATATTTGCCCTACTTAATTCAATAAATTCAAAATTAAGAAATGTTCCCACTGAAACTGATATTCCTCAAAATCAACTTTCAGTGAAACGAGATCCCAATAGATTATGACTAGAAGGATGTATCCACCTCAACCAATCATAACCTAGAGAGTAGAACACTATGCCAACCACTCCATGTGATTCTCTCTCATCTTTCCATGTATGTGTTCCAAGCTCATTACTTTCATTCCTGAAGGACAAGACAACCAACTGGCTCCATCATATAGAATGTAGCCTGTATCCAAGTGAGCAAACTATAGACCGCATCCCGACAGGAAGAGGCACGTCGCCCCCTATATCCAACTGATGAACGCATAAAAGCGTTCAACCTTGAATTGCACACAGAAGGATCCTTTGCCATCATTTAGTACAGCTACCCATAAACCTTTGACGCTTCGTCTCTGTCAATCGCGACTGATTAAATAGATCGGTTTGTTCATGCCGTTTTGACAGTACTACAATTGGGAGAACACAAAATATCTTGATATTTTTTAGTGATGAATCACACTATGAATATTGTGCAATCAAGGTGCAATCAACAAACGATAAATATCAAATGCAATTTATAATTTGTGTGATTTGGTATAGCCTTTTTCATTCGGGCATTCTTGACACATCTCCAACGAGGATTCTCCATCTCCGTTATTCTCGCCATAGCAGAAAATCTGAGAAAACTCTGCTATGGTGAAATTGCTTCAACCGCTTCCACGATAGATAAACGACCAATTTCCCTTATCATGTACTTCCCCCGAGCTTCGTGATGAACGCTTGATTGTCGATATCAAACAATGACAATATTTTTACATTGGACATCATGTCAAAACACAATAACAAGATAGCTATACCAAACCACACACACATCCTGCAAAACCAAGTTAGACGCCTCTAACTTTTTGTTTGCATGTTTTAGTGTGGCTATAGTTTCTATGATCAACTATCGTTATTACCTACGCAATTCGAGGTATGCTTGTTCTCATTGTTAGATTAATTTTGTGGGTTGATTAAAACACAAACTTTCGATCATAGTTTGGTTCATGGCAGGGGGTGCCATAATCCACGTGGTAGAGCGTGGATGGAAGCGTAGGGAAGTTGCCGATAGCGGGGACACGAATTTACCCAGGTTCGGTGCGTCCCGGCAATGGCGACGTCCTACTCCTTTAATCTCACCAAATCAGGGCTACATCCCGAATTATACAACGTACAAGGTGAGTCTCTCTTTTTCCTCTCTGCCCCGGGGCGGCTCCCGTCCGGCTTATATAGGCAGCCAGATTAGGGCTTACAGGAAGGAAATCGTACAGTCTAAGGAAGGTATACCTATTCTTGGTAAACAAGATGTTCTGCTTCTTCTACAAGACGGATTACGTACTGGGCCGTAATCCAGGTTCTTCTAGAATCCGCCTTCCCATGTGTCGGCCTACATGGCCGCCCAATGGAACTTATCACTCCATCACCCGTGGGCCGCCCGGGTAGTCCGGCCTTCGGCCAATCCCGGATATACCCCTATTTGGGATATCTCCGACAGTAGCCCCCAAGGAGAATTAAGACCACCAACCTTCGTCTTTCCTAAAATTCGTGAATAGAAAAGGCGGCCTTCAGTCTTGAATCTTGTTTTAGAATGATTTGATGCCAAATCTGTCTTTCCGTAAATCTGACATTTGCTTCGCAAGCTTCGCCTAGAAGAAACCCACTGACTGTGACGTAAGCGCAGGATTCCTTCTTACATCACCACCGTTTGAAGCGGGCCAAAGGTAGAAAAGCGAATCTCTGCGAGATTTTTGGCGCGAGAAACGAGGAGGAAAAGCATCAATGCGCAACTTTGCGAAATCTCGGATTCTTTTGCCCTGACACACGACATGTATCCAACGGCTAAACTAGCCGTTGGACTGATCTTAGCGCATTTGCTTATAAACACCTGAGGTTTCCCTCACTGCTCACCTTATTCTCCATTCAAGCTCCCTTGCGATTCATTCAGAAAAATTAGAGCATGAGAGAGCAAGCATCTCCGCCAGAGCCTGTCTCCAGTAACCATCGGCAACACAGGCTCAACTCCAGCCCAACCCTCCACCGCAATGGACTCCAACAGAAATCCTCGTGCGGCCGCCACCACCGACGACACGAACGCGACATCAACCACTACGGCTCCTTCAACCACCACTCCGGAGGCGCCCGCGACTGCAGCCACGGGAACTCCACCTTCCGTGGTTGGCTCTCCGGTGCCCCCCAACGGCTCTGGGGGCCTCTACGGCCGCTCCAGAGGCCTCCGTGAGCCTTAGGCGGGGTCAAAACTTAGCGCCACCACCGCCGAATCTACTCCTCCACCTCTCCTCTCCGATCAAGCGCCTCTCGTCCCGGAATTGGGGGGCGAGAAAAATGCTCCTCACACCGGCGAGGAAGCTGACGGCGAGGGGACGGCCGGAGCCGAAGAAGAGGATGGGTCAGAGGATGGAAATTGGATCTTGTGCACCATCAAATCAAATTTTCTCAATAGTTTGGGGAAGGACGTATTCATCTGCAAGGACGAATGGAGGCTGGAGGAGGAAGATGAGGAGCCAATGCCGGAAGACGGAGAGCGCGTGGTGCTTGCATCCCACATCCTTAGAGGTTTGGGGTTTCTACCTTCCGCTTTTTTCCTCCAAGTTCTTCACCATTATGGTATCCAACCACATAATCTCACTCCATATGCCATTCTTTATCTTTCCGGCTTCCAAGCCCTATTCGAGGGATACCTAGGAATAGCCCTAGGTTAGATTTCTTCCAGTATTGGTTTTACGTAAAACGCAATACTTCAGATGGATTGCCTCCCATCCACGGGACAATCACCTTCAACCTAAACCATAGCAGAGAAAGAATGGTTTCCGAAAATCAAGGCTAGCGAATCCGCCAAACATTGGAAGGGTTATTTATTTTACTGCAAAGACATCCCTTATCCCGGAAAGGATACGGGGATTCTGCCTTTCGAGATTTCAGCTGCCACTCCCTGGGATAACTGGGCACTGAACGTTGTCCGGGAATTGCCGGCTGATCTTCTGAGGATCAAAAGGCGAATTTCAAAGATAGTGGCTTCCACCCCGCCACTGACGGGAATGGATACCGTCTTATGATGGTACGGCCGGCGGATTTAGCCTTTATCTCATCGATCAGGCCGTCTTCTCTGCACGTACACAAGACCCTAAGATTCCATGTGGGGAACTCAGTCGGGTATGTCCGACAAAACTTTCAAGAAGAGGGTGCATCATCTGGTATCCACCCGAACACAATACAGAGAAAGCTTCGATATGTATACCACCGTCAATCCTCCTCCCCAAGTATTTCCCTTTTTTGGAAAAGACATGCTTTGCACGCACAAACACATACTTAATGCTTTCAATCATGATTTGTAGCTTGAGACTCTTACAGAGATCCAGCTAGTGTGTGAGGAGGAAGAGGCGATCTTGAAACATCGGTTTGCAACGGCCGTAGGCAAGAAACTGCTTCCGCCAACGATGCCGTGAACATGGACGGTGTCCCTGTTTCAACTTCCTGGTATCTAATTTTTCTCTTTCATACCTTCCAATTCCTCAAACAAGCTTCTTTGTATTAATAGTGTTTCTCGGTTTATTCTTTCAGTCTTACCCCGCCCCTCTGAAGGGGAAGAAAACGCGAAAGGTTCTTGCTCGCCGAGAGCCGAAGAAATCTCCCGCCATTGCCCCCACCTCTCCTTCGACAAATATTTTGGGGGGAAACTCTGTTCCTCTAAAGGACGAGGAATTCCCTCTTCCAAGCCTGCCCAGCCGGCCTGATGCATCCATACCGGATGTGCGGGAAAGGGCGGATCATACCCAAGAGGCAGGACCGTCTTTTGTCAATCTTGATGAAATTGTTCCTTCCTTTGAGGAAAATTTCAAGGTAAAAGAAGAATACTTCGACGAAGACGATTATATGCTTGAATGGATAGAAAACATTTTGTCGGAGTCCCTCCTTCTCGCTCCCGTCCTTTGCCGAGAGACGACATTATAATGTGGAATAACTCACCTTTTCCCCTCGGCCGATCATAAATGATGGCATAACACATATGGGGATTAGCTCCTAGGAATATACCAAGGAGTCCTCCGAAATGCTCGGAGGCCTCCAAAGTATGAGTAAGGTATACTCCGAGCCCCTGAGCATTAATCCAGAAAAATGACTTTTCTTATTAATGCTTTTTTAGTACACTTTCCTTCCTTTGTGCTTAACATCTTTTCTTTTCCGTGTTTTCGCAGCAAACTGCTGAACACATCAATAAGGAAGTGCACGATAAACTTACCGTAAAAAAACAAAGAGGTTTGAACGCTCCTCAAAATCACAGAATCTAAGGAGTCCGAGCTTTGCGAGCTTCGGAGGAAACTTAAGGAGCATGCATGTAAGTATGCTTTAGCTTTTCCTTTATTTACCTTTTCTTGCGAGTTTTACTCTTTTCGCAATAATTTATTTTTTGCCTTTTCAGCCTTAGTTGCCAAAGCTAAGCGTATTGCTGCGGATGCTGGAAACGCTCCACGGCTCCGTGAAGAAAATCTTCAACTCCATTAAGAGAACATGAAGATCCAAAGGGAGCTAGCCGAAAGCCAAAAAGCCTTGGAAAATTCCAAGGCTCGGCTTAAAGCTTAGAACGAGAAAGACGGCTCCATCATCCGCGATTTGGAGAATACTCTTCGTGATCACCTGGAGGATATCTCGAAAATTGACAAACACATCCTCGGTATGCTTTTTCAGCTTTCGCAGTTTGTTTTCATTTTTGAACTCCCTGTCCTTTTCCGGGTTTTCTTACTTCGTGATTTTCCACACTTTTTAGTCGAAGATGACCCTGATCCTTGGATCGATCGCATACGAGACTTTGGAGTTTTCATCGAAAATATGAAGAAATCCGGAAGGCGGCTTGTAAGCAAGCTTCTTCCGAATAAGAAGGATCAATTGATGGCTGCTTTTGACGAAGTAATTTCTCAACGTCAATATTGGATGGAGTCTTCTACTCATGGCGGGTGCACATGGACCTTGGGCTTATGCATATGCACCATCCCTCTGCCAAATCTTGGTGCCTTGCAACCGACATTCCACAAGGATACACTGACGCCGAAAGAGCGGAGATTTTTTTAATCCGTTAAAGTCTTTGCATCCAAGATTGCTCGGTTGGTCTCCACCACCACCTTCTACCCAGAAGAGATGATTCCATCTAATTCGGAGAACCCGAGCGACTGTGATGATGAATATGATGACAAACAAGGCGACGAGTAATCCATGCCCTGCAAGTACCAGAAGATGGAAAAACTTCATTACAATGTTTCAATGTAATATTAAATATTTAATGCATTCCGCGTGCTTATTTTGTATAAACAATTACACTTTTGCAAAACTTAATCCTTGCAACAAAATGTGTCCCGATTCTTTTAAGTTCTCTGGTTTGTATACTTTAACCTTTCCTAGTGTTTTAGCGAATCCTTAAGTATGGAATCTTCATGCCAAGTGATACGTCCAAAACGTGTCTCCTTTTCCGAACACTTTTGCTATTGTTTGCCTCTAAACTTGTGAGTTTTGGATACACCTAACATGGACTAATTTTTTTTCAGCAGAATTACCTTGGTGTCTCGTTTTGTGCAGAAAATCAATTTTTAGGAAATTGCCCGAAAAAGATCCCGAAGTCCTTATTTTACCCGAAGACCCCCAGAGCCAGAAGAAGAGCTGGAGGGGGGCAAGGAGGGGCTGATGTCTACGCACGCTTCTATTCTTGTAGACAATGTTGGGCCTCCAAGTGCAAAGGTTTGTAGAACAGCAGCAAGTTTCCCTTAAGTGGATCACCCAAGGTTTATCGAACTCAGGGAGGTAGAGGTCAAATATATCCCTGTCAAGCAACCCTGCAATCAAGATACAAGAAGTCTCTTGTGTCCCCAACACACCAATATACTTGTCAGGTATATAGGTGCACTAGTTCGGCGAAGAGAGAGTAAAATGCAAGTAATATGGATGATAATAATTGGTAATAGCAATCTGAAATAAAAATGGCAGCAAGCAATCATGTAGTAGAACAGGCGGAAAACGGTGTTTCAATGCTTGGAAATAAGGCCTAGGGACCCTACTTTCACTAATGGACACTCTCAACAATGATCACATAATTGAATGCATATATATCGTCCCTTCACTATACTACTCTTAACCCTCTCCGGTTGGATAACAAACACTAATCATTGCGTAGGGCTGTAACAACACTCCTCAAGTTTGTATTCCCATGTCTAGTTAACCCCACGCTGTCACTATGAGCGCCCTAGAAGGTACTAAGCAAACTCCACAATTCATAGAGGAGACACACACGGCGTGCACACTGTCACCTTCACACCGCGGGACAAGGTGACTCCAAAGTTCATATTAATAAAACACTTAAGTAGCACAAGATGAAGAGTAACATCTACGAATTCAAATAGATTACAAAGCTCATGATCACATATATATCACATCATGGGAGAGAGAGATGAACCACATAGCTACCATAGAGCCCTCAGCCTCGGGGGAGAACTACTCCCTCCTCATCATAGGAGACAACAACGGCGATGGAGATGGCAGTGGAGTCGACGTAGATGGTTCTGGGGGCACATCCCCGTCCCGGCAGGGTGCCAGAACAGAGATCTGTCCCCCGAAACTTGTCGGAGGCGACGGCGGAGCTACGGATGTATTTTGTGGAAAAGGTCGATACCTCTAGGGTTTATGCCTCGGGGAGTATATATGGGGGAAAGGGCGATGCTGGGAGGTGGACAGGGGCCCACACCCCTAGGTGGCGCGGTCGGGGGGACCCGCGCCACCCCATGGTGTGGCCACCCTCTGGCCCCCTCCGGGGCTCTTCGAGACTTCTGGAAGCTTCGGGGACTTCTAGGACTTCTGGCTTTCGAATCGTCCAATTCTGAGAATATTTGCAGAACAACTTTTCTGAAACTAAAAACAGCAGAAAACATGAACATGCTCTGTGGCATCTTGTCAATAGGTTAGTCCCGGGAAATCAATAAAAAAAGACATAAAGTGTAAGGATAACATGTGGGAAACACAATTGAAAACAACATGGAACATCAGAAATTAAGGATACGTTTATGACGTATCAAGCATCCCCAAGCTTAGTTCCTACTCTTCCTCGAGTAGGTAAACGATAAAATAATAATTTATCAGGTGACATGCTACTAACATAAACTTGATCATAAAAATGTAAAAGCATATGCAAGCTGAGATCATAGAACTTCAAACACAAATATGATAAACTAAACTTTAATAATAAAGCATAGCAATCACTTTTCATCATGAAGAGTATCTCAAATAAAGGATCATGAATAATAATGCAAAGAAAGATAAATGTTTGTTTCAGATATAGAGAAAGCATGGCAAAGTGATATTTCGCTAGTCCTTAAGAGTGGGGCAAAACATAAATGCCAGGACACCTTCGAAGTTCATGAGGAAGACTAGAGCAAATAATTTAAGAACAAATAATATCACATCATGAAGTAATTATTGATATTTATGGGACAATGCACGTAGAACTAAGAATGGAAAAAATGCTCTCTGAACTATGCATAAAGTTAGAAGATGAAGACTCAACATTAAAGTAAAAGAAAGGCCCTTCGCGGAGGGAAGCAGGGATCACTCATGTGCTAGACCTTTTTATTTTATTAAACAGAGGTATTAAAAGTTTGACACTCCTCCCATCCATCTTTCACAAACCATGGCTAACCGAATCCTCCGGGGCTCTTTGGGACTTATGGAAGCTTACGGAACTTCTAAGATTTCTGGCTTTCGAATCGTCCAATTTCGAGAATATTTGCAGAACAACTTTTCTGAAACTAAAAACAGCAGAAAACAGGAATTGGCTCTATGGCATCTTGTCAATAGTTAATCCTGGGAAATCGATAAAAAAAGACATAAAGTGTGAGGAAAACATGTGGGAAACAACATGGAACATAAGAAATTAAGGATATGTTTATGACGTATCAGGGGCCCACACCATGCCTAGGCGTGCCCCCTAGGCTGTGCCTATAGGTGGTGTCGTGGCCCCAGGCACCCCCTCGGGCTCCCCTTTCGAATACTTATGCCCGTAACCTAAAAACCAAGGGGGGTTCATCATATTCCAGAGAAACACATCAGAGCGCCGCCGCCACTTCGAAACCCAATTCGGGGATCAGAAGTTCCTGTTCTGGCACCCTGTCGGGACGGGGATTTGGAGGAGATCATCACCATCGTCATCGCCACCACTTCTCCATCAACCATCCATGATTCCCCCATCCATGTGTGAGTAATCCCCGTTGTAGGCTGAGAGGTATGGAAGGGATTGGATGAGACCGTTCATGTAATAATGCCAGATTGTTAGGGCATAGTGCCTAGTATCCGTTGTTAGTGCTATATATCGTTGTTGCAACTTGTTATGCTTAATGATTGTCACTAGGGCCCGAGTGTCATGATCTCAAATCTGAACATGTTATTGTTTCATGAGTATAATTATGTTTCTTGATCATATCTGCAAGTTGTTTACACACATTATTGTCCCGAACACGAGGCCCCAAAGTGAAAGAAATTGGGACAACTGGAGGGGATGGCTGTGATGTGAGGAACACATGTGTTCATGGAGTGTTAATGCTTTGCTCCGGTGTTTTATAAAAAAGGAGCACCTTAATTACCAGTAGTTTTCCTTGAGGCCCCGCTGCAACGGGCTGGTAGGACAAAAGATATTGTGCAAGTTTCTCATTGTGAGCACGTACGACTAAATTGGAACACATTCCTATGGTTTGCCTAGAACTTGGATGCTTTATTATTATCTATCTGCAATGCCCATGTTTTGATTATTATATGAACTATCTTATCCATGCAACGCCCGTTCATCCATTCCTATTCCTACAATACGTTAATCCTGTTGTTTTCCGCAATTGTTACTGTTATTACTATTTTACTCCTGTTGTTATTTTACTACTTCTACTGCTATAGAATGTTACCACTGATAAACTGTTGCGAGAAAGTCTAATTTCAGGTGCAGCTAAACTGACAACTCAGCTGTTAAGGTTTATAAATATTCTTTGGCTCCCCCTGTGTCGAATCAATAAATTTGGGTTTTACTTCCCTCGAAGACTGTTGTGATCCCCTATACTTGTGGGTCATCACCAAGCAACTAGGTTATGAAACCAATCAATCTAAACTCGGAATCATGAGCCATACTTTTGGCGCTTTAACCTACTAGTCCAGTGACCCAGCATACAGACTATCAGATAATACTAAAGTAAATGAGGAGCTAAAAAGCATGGGATCACAGGCACAATCTGGCGTTGCGTAAGCTTTAAGGCTAAAAACATTCAAATTTTCTTAACTCCGAGCACACAGGCAAAATTTGGGTTAACATTGAAGCGAATTGAAATATCATTGGGAAATAGAAAGGGTGGAACATGCTAAATAGTAAAAGGCATAAACAATTTGCATTAAATTTCCGAGAGACTTTATTTCATGATCTCAATAATATTTACTCCCTCCGTCCTAGTGTATAGGGCACATATAGCAAATCTTCACGCCCTAGGTATTTATTCATTGGAGTTTAAATATTGCATGCATTGGTGGAGAGGGGTGGAGAGAGGCAACCACCCACTAATTAGAAGAGAATTAAAGCAAAATGTGCCTAATAGATGGGACTTCATGTATTTGATATTCTGCCCTATACACCAGGACGGAGGGAGTACATAGAATTGGACTAGGTATAAAAAGGACGTAACTATTGGATGCTCCATAGTCGTTTTGTCTCATCTAGCTCTACATATATGTTTCTTTTGCTCTTGCGATCTTTACTTTTCCGGTCTTTTTCATCATCCCGAATGTCTACAAGGTAGTATGACCTATTTTTATAGCCTTGCTAATGACGAAAGGTCCCTCCCATACTGGGGCTAACTCGTGCCTTCGTTCCTGCACCCTTCTTAACACTAAATCATCTTCTTTAAAAGAACTGTACTTGATTTTCGGGCTATGATATCGCCTCAAACCCTCCTGATAAATGGCAGATCTTTGTAGCACAAGTTCTCGTTCTTCTTCCAGAAGATCAACGACATCCTGATGTGCAATTTTGGCATCAGCTTCGATGATGTTTGCACTCTAGGGTTGTCATGGATCATATCCGTAGGAAGCATTGGTTCCGCTCCATAAACTAGGAAAAAGGCATCTGCCATATTGATCTATTTGTCGTTGTGCGTATGCTCCAAAGAACGGAAGGTAACTCCTCCACCCATGCTCCTGCTGCTCTGTGAAGAGGCGATTCAAGTCTTGGACGTATTCCCCATAGAATTGAACTATTCATGCGTTCAACTTGTCCATTGGATTATGGATGTGTCATTGATGCTAGATCAAGGCAAATTATGTTCTGCTTGTAGTATTTTGCTAGCTCTCCAATTGCAAAGTTTGTTCCATTGTCCGTGATTATACTGTGTGGTACGCCATATCTTATGACTATGTCAATGACGAAATTCTTGGCTGTCACACCGTGAAGTTTTTTGATGGGTTTAGCCGCCACCCACTTGGTATACTTATCCACTGCTACCAGTAGATGCGTTAACCTTCCTCTTATAGTTCTGAATGGCCCCATCATATCCAGTCCCTAGATCGCAAATGGCCAAGTTATGGGAATAGTCTTCAGTGCTTGGGCCGACAAATTCGTCTGCTTGGCGTAATACTGGCATCCGACACATGTATTAAGTATGTGTTATGCATCCTTCTTGCCTGTAAGCCAGAAAAACCCTGTGCGGAATGCTTTATGCACAATACTTTTGGAGTGAGCATGGTGTCCGCAATGGTCGACATGAATTTCTTGCAGGATTTTCAGTCCTTCTTTTGGTGATATGCAACGCTAAAAAATTCTGGATGTGCTACGTTTATACAAGTAACCATTAATTACTATGTATCCTTTACATCGGCGTTTTATCTACCTTTGCAAGACTTCATCTACTCCATCAGGGAATTTCTGATCAACTAAGAAATTCAGGTATGTTACCGTCCAGTCCGGAATTACGAGCTGTACTACAATTGACTCGGAAATTAGTGGATAATCTACATCTCCACCCTTGATGGATGGTTCAAACAAATATTGGACTAATAGTCCCGGTGGTAATATTTTTACCCTTTCTGAGCCCATTCGAGCTAATGCATCCGCGTTCCAGTTTTTTCCCCGCTTTATATGATTTCCTTCAAATCATAGGAAGTATATAGCAAATTCATTACTGTCCTTCGATATTCCACCATTACGGGGCTTTTGGAAACCCACGTCTGGTTAAGCTAGTGCTGCACTAGATCCGAGTCTACATAACACAGGATGCTCTTGACACCTATCTCCTTTGCAATATGAAAGTCGTGAAGTAGTGCTTCATATTCTGCCACGTTGTTATTGGCATTAAAGTGGATTTGTAGCTGTACTCCATTGTATCACCTTTTGGAGATTTTAATACCACAAATGCACCAACGCCTTCCTTCATTTTGGATCCGTCAAAGTGCATAATCCAATATTCTGATTCCGGCATTGGCGTGTTTTCCATGGCTTCTGTCCAATCAGCGATGAAATATGTCAACACCTGAGACTCGATGGCAGTCCGGGGTTGATACTTAATGTCAAATGCCGCAAACTCAATGCCCCATTTGGCGACTCGGCATGTTGCATCCGCATTATTTATGATATCCCCTAGTGGTGCTTTGCTTACCACTATTATGGAATGTCCTTGGAAGTAATTACGTAACTTTTATGATGCGAATAATATGCCATATGCCAGTTTTTTATAATGTAGATACTTGTTCTTTGATTCCGAGAATACTTCACTAAGATAATATACCGAATGCTGATATGGAATACTTTGTTTGTCTTTTTTCCTTTCCACGATTATCACTGCGCTAGTAACTCTGCTTGTTTCTGTTAGGTACAACAACATGGGTTCTTCCTTCTTTGGGGATGCCAAAGTCGGAGCATTCAATAAAGTTTCCTTTAATTGAGCTAACGCTTTATCTGCTTCTTCTGTCCAAACAAAATTATCAGATTTTCTCAACATTTTTTATAATGGCAGAGCTTTGTCTCCTGCCGGCGTATGAATCTTCTTACAACGGCTGCAGAACCCGTTAGTCTTTGAAGTCTTCTAAGCATGTAGGCTTTTTGATATCCAAAATTGCTTTGATCTTTCTGGATTTACCTCGATTCCTCTGAGAAAACAATGAAACCCAAAAAAAATTCCCGAGGGAACCCCGAATACGTACTTTAATGCATTTAACTTCATTTTATACATGCGCAAATTTTCAAAGGTTTCTCGTAAATTCTCAATGAGTGTGTCCTTCTCCTTGGAAACGACGACAATATCATCCACGTAAACGTGGCTGTTTTTTCGCCTATTTTCTCATGCAAGCATCTTTGCATGCAACGCTAGTACGTAGATCCGGTGTTCTTCAAGTCGGAAGGCATGTTTATGTAATAATACATTCTGATGAGGGGATAGTAACCCGGTAGACTAACTCCCGGGTGTGATCCGGCCCAAACGGCGGCTGGACCAAATCCGGCTAAAGACAAAGAAACTTCTGGAAGGCCCAGGGCATGTAACGTTCGTGACCCGGATTGTGGGTTGCGGTAAGGAAAGTTAGGGTTTGTGTATAGAGTCCGAGCAGGACTCAGGAAGCGCTTGGTAAAGGCAAGTCAAGGGGGGTATGAGTGCTATATAAACCAACCCCTAGGCTTAGCCTCAGAGAGATTCGAGTCATAGCTGTAACACCCGTTATCGAGTATCCAGTATAATCATATCGAGATCCGGCGAGTTACTTTCCGGTTCTTAGATTGCTTTCGCCATGTCCTCCTTCGAGCTAAACCCTCTCCCAAATACCTGTGTCGACTTGCCCCAAGATCAGTTACCCCAGGTAACGTCTGCCGTGATTATCCCACGACAGTTGGCGCCCACCGTGGGGCCTGCGTCCAAAGGTGTTTACATCGCGGGAGAAGCTCGGAAGATCATGAAGAACTTTGTTGTCGGCGAGATCTACTCTGATGACGAAGGAACAAGGATAGTGGACAATTCCGGGTGGGAGTTGGAGCCGGAGCGTCTTGAATCCGGGTCCGCGGTATCGATTGGCCAAATCAGTATCTTCATCGGTATGGTACGTACGCTCAATTTAAAAGGACAATATCATGTGCATGTTACAGGGACTTCCAACAGGGACAAAAAGGCGTTAAAACAGACAGAGAATTCAGTTTCCTCGGCCACCCCGGGATACTTGAGATGGGCAGAGCAAGAGGTAACATGGAGCAGAAGGGATCATCCGGAAGGAATAGAGCACCCTGGAACCCTGGCGTTAGTAGTCTCGTCACAGGTCAACGGTTATGAATTGAGAAAGGTATTGATGGACGGAGGGAGCAGCATCAACATCCTATATTGGGAAACCTTCTTGCGCATGAACCTCAAAGAGTCTCAGCTACAGAAAAGTTCGACGGTTTTTCATGGAATCGTGCCGGGTCATTCGGCGCGCCCCGAAGGAAAAATTACATTGGAAGTAGCCTTCGGAGAGTCGGTAGATAACTATCGGGTAGAATGGCTCACGTTTGAGGTGGTCCGGTTGCACAGTCCTTACCACGCGTTGTTCGGGAGACCAGCTTATGCTAGATTCATGGCTAGGCCGTGCTATGTATATTTGCAGTTAAAGATTCCAGGCCCCAAGCAGACCATCACTATCCATGGAAACCAGGATATAGCAGCAGAGTGTGATGAGGGAGATTCGGTGATGGCCGAGCAAGCCTGCAGAAAGGAAGAGCTTAAATATTACCGGTCTCAGGTGGATCCGGAAGATGGCACGGCATTGAGAAGACCAGACTCTGAAGACGAAAGAGTAAAATTTAAGGCGGCTCAAGACACCAAGAAAGTAGATTTTGTGGAAGGAGACCCCACCAAGCAGTTCACTATAGGGTCCAATCTGGAAGACGCGCAAGAAAAGGCCCTAGTGGAATTTATACGCTCAAATGCGGATGTGTTCGCCTGGACACCCAGCGACATGCCGGGTATCCCCACCGAGTTGGCAGAGCACAGTTTGCATGTGGATCCCAGGGCCAGGCCTGTGAAGCAAGGTTTGAGAAAAATGAACGAGGAAAGGAGAAGAGCAATAGGTGAGGAAATCGCACGACTATTAACCGCAGGCTTTATCATGGAAGTATTTCACCCGGACTGGTTAGCGAATCCGGTTCTAGTGATGAAAAAGACAAATGAATGGAGGATGTGCATCGATTTCACGAGCCTCAACAAGCATTGCCCAAAGGATCCGTTCGCGCTGCCAAGGATAGACCAAATCATAGATGCGGTGGCCGGAAGCGACTTGCTATGTTTCTTGGACGCATATTCGGGATACCACCAGATTAAACTCAAAAGGGAGGATTGGGAAAAAACCTCGTTTATAACCCCTTTTGGGACCTTCTGCTACAAAACCATGACGTTTGGATTGAAAAATGCGGGCGCAACGTATCAGCGGTGTATTCAGAAGTGCTTCGAGGATCAAATTGGGCGTAACGTGCACGCGTATGTGGATGATGTGGTTATTAAGACCCGGAAGGCAGAAACATTTATTGATGACTTAAAAGAAACGTTTAAAAACTTGAGGAGGTATCAGATGAAGCTTAACCCAACGAAGTGTGTATTCGGAGTCCCGGCCGGGAAGTTACTTGGCTTTATAGTCTCCGAGAGAGGAATTGAGGCAAACCCGGATAAAATCAAGGCCATCCAGAATTTGAAGAAACCGGAAAATTTGAAGCACGTTCAAAAACTCACGGGCTGTGTGGCAGCCCTGAGCCGATTCATATCCAGGCTTGGAGAAAAGGCAATACCCTTGTACCGGCTTTTGCGGAAATCAGATAAGTTCGTATGGGATCAGGAGGCAGATGAGGCGTTTGAAGCACTAAAGAAGCAGTTATCTGAAGCGCCAGTACTAGCGGCGCCGGGTCCTAAAGAGCCTATGTTATTATACGTGGCAGCCGGTCCCCGAGCCGTCAGCGCAGTAGTTGTCGTGGAACGCAAAGAAGATGGGAAAGGTCACCCGGTCCAGAGGCCGGTTTACTATGTCAGTGAGGTGTTATCGGAAGCGAAGCAGCGTTACCCGCATTGGCAAAAATTGGTGTTCGGGGTCTTTATGGCCAGCCGGAAGTTGAAGCCATATTTCCAAGAACATCCCATAACAGTGGTTAGTTCAATACCAATGTCGGATATCATCAGAAACTCGGATGCGACGGGCAGAATAGCCAAATGGGCAATAGAAATGGGAGATTATCATATCAGCTACGAGCCCAGATCGGCAATCAAGTCCCAGGCCTTGGTTGATTTCGTTAACGACTGGACGCACACTGGAATGGTTACCGCAGTTCCAAGTTCCGAGTCATGGACCATGCACTTCGATGGATCAAAGCAGTACGAGGGGTCAGGAGCCGGAGTGGTGCTGACGTCACCAAAGGGGGATAAACTAAGTTACGTGCTACAGATTCATTTTGATTGCTCAAACAACGTGGCCGAGTATGAGGCTCTGTTGCATGGCTTGAAGGTAGCCAAGGAGATGAACATTAGAAGGATACGATGCTTTGGAGACTCGGATCTCGTGGTGCAGCAGGTATCAGGAACCTGGGACAGGAAGGACGCCACTATGGCAGCGTACCGCAGGGAGGTTGATAGGGTTGCCGGGTGTTTCTCCGGGTATGAAGTGGAGCACATAGACAGAAGAAAGAACGAGGCGGCGGACGCACTCGCCAGACTCGGCTCACGCAGGGAGCCAGTTCCACCTAATGTTTTCGTGGACGAGCTATGGCGACCGTCAGTTAAATCCGAGTCTGAAGAAGAATTAGCAAATCAAGACCCGGACGTGGAGCTCGTGGCTACAATACACGGCGTTCCCGAGTGGACGGAGCCATATCTGGCATACTTATCACGGGGCGAACTGCCGGAACAGGAGGTACTAGCAAGACAAATCGTGAGGCGGGCAAAAGGATACGCTATTATCAATGGAGAGTTATACAAGAGAAGTGCGGCAGGAGTCTTTTTGCGCTGTGTGACACCAGAAGAAGGCCGACAGATTCTTAAGGAGATCCATGAAGGTGATTGCGGGCATCATGCGTCCACAAGGTCTCTTGTGGCCAAGGCCTATCGACATGGGTTCTTCTGGCTCACAGCTTTAGCAGACGCGGAACGGATAGTGGCAAGGTGCGACGGATGTCAAAGGTACGCTCGCCAAACTCATGTGCCGGCTATGGAGTTACGGACCATTCCATTAACTTGGCCATTCGCTGTTTGGGGTATGGACATGGTTGGCCCCTTCCATATGTCACCTTGCAAGAAGACGCACCTCTTAGTTGCTGTTGATAAGTTTACCAAATGGGTGGAGGTTATGCCGGTCACCAATTGCGAAGCGGCCACAGCAGTCAAGTTCCTGAAAAGAATTATATACCGGTTCGGGTACCCCCACAGCATAATTACCGACAATGGAACCAACATGTCCCTTGGAGAGATGGAAAAATTTTGTGGCAGCAATGGAATCAGGCTCGATGTAGCATCAGTAGCACATCCGCAAGCCAACGGGCAAGTGGAGAGGGCGAACCAAGAACTACTTCGTGGATTAAAGCCAAGACTGAGGGTTCCCTGTGTCAGGGCCGCTGGGGCATGGGTTGAAGAACTTCCTTCCGTGGTCTGGGGTATTAACACTACACCCAACCGATCCACCCAGATGACACCTTTCTTCATGGTCTACGGCGCAGAAGCGGTATTACCAAGCGACATCATTCATGATTCACCAAGAGTGACAGCTTATGTGGAAGTAGAGAACGAGAAAACCCGGCAAGACGCCGTGGATATGTTAGAAGAACAAAGGGAGCAAGCCTTGGAAAGATCAGCCATATATCAGCAGGACTTGCGAAGATATCATAGCCGGCGGGTGAAAAGCCGGGTCTTCCAGGAGGGAGACTTGGTCCTGCGCTTGGTTCAGACAAACGAGGGAAAGCACAAACTATCGCCACCATGGGAAGGACCTTTCATCGTAAGCCGGAGTCTGCATAATGGGTCATATTACTTGATAGATGCAAGAGAAGAATCGGCCACAATCAACGACACTGCTCACACTACTGCACCTATGCAAGAGAGAGATAGACCATGGAACGTGGCTCAGCTACGTCCGTACTACACTTAGCAGAAAACGATGTAACAGGCAGCAGGTTTCAGACGCACTCTTTTCCTATCCGGGGCACCCTTGGGGACTGGATGGGTTTTTAATGAGGCGGCTTGCTGACTCAATTTTCTCATATCAAATAAAAAGGAGGTTATCAGGAAAAGAAGCAATTATCATTTATACGGTGTGCATATTTTAGGTCTTGAGGGCTGGTTGCTCCTATAAGCACAGCTGCAAACTCAAAAAAGACCCGGCCTTGATGCCAATGAGTTATAGGGGCCGTCATTCGAAAAAACGAGTGCGGCTACAATCTTATAACCGGACAAAGAAGTCCAAATTTCTCGGCTATTCTTACTTAAGCTCGATGTGACTCGCAACGAAGTGGCATGATTCGTTCGCTTACGATTAATGTCGGTCATGAGACCCAAACGGGACTTGCTTGACCCCGTTTTCGTATTGATGTAACAACATGGTATCCACGCGAAAGCCGGCTTATAGTACAAGATAGTCGAAAGGGTCATCTAAACCACAAGTTGTGCAGAGTATAAGGCCGACAGCCGGAAACTCAACGATTATCAAGCATAACTTCAAACCTCATAAAAAGCTGTCCTGAAGTCTTGGGCATTCAGCGACAGGCGATTCGTTTCCTAGACGCGGAAACCCGGACTGGGGACTTATGAGCTCTAAGAAAGAAACAGCATCATCCAGCCGATAAAATTACAACGAGCCACGCATCCGGGTCTCAGGAGCTTAGGGATTCAGATGTAAAACCGTTCCCTAGACGCCAACGACACCCGGAGGACGGGTCTTGCTAAGGAAAGTATATAAAAAAAAGTATAAGGTATCGAGAATAAAGCAAGTGGATATCAAGAACAAGCAAATGCAAAGACACATTCATCAAAAGCCCAAAGGGGCGCAAAGTGCATCGGGAGTTTAAATAAAAGTATTACAAAAACCATAAAGTATCAAAAGAGCACAGGCGCTCTGCTTAAACGAATAGTAAAGCTGTTTTAACGATGCTTTGCCGGCTGACGTATGTGGAATGATAGGTATTACTTCAAGCTGCAGGGTCCATCTTGGCCTTGCCCTTGTCGCCACCGGTAGTTGCGGCGCCACTCGGGTCAGCAGCAGTCCCGGGTTGTGCAGCAGAAGTTGCAGGAGCAGAGTCGGCCTCGGTCTTCTTGGCGGCTTCTTCCTTCATCTTGATCGCCTCCTCCCTCCAACGGGTAAGCATATCGAACGGCTGGGGGCGGTTCGCCTTGACAACCTTGTCATTAGCATCATAAGCCGGGAGAATCACATCAATTTCTAGGGCATCAGCGATAACACTAGCCGGATGACGGACTTCTTTCTGAATAGCCTTGAAGTCCTTTGGCAAAAACTTGGACCCATCCAAGTTGAACTCTGGGAATCCGCTCATAAGTTTGGCCAGCTCTAGCTTGGGAGCGTAGGCCTTAGCCAACGCGAGTCCCCGGGTTACCCCAAATCGGCAGGAGGACCGTTTCCAGTGCCAAATCCACTCGGGGATTGTAGAGCAGCATTCCAGTAATCTCTTCATGTTATCTGGCCTGACACCCGGCAGTCGCAACTCGTCAAGTATCCAACTGACTCCGCTGCAAAGTTGGCGAAGAGTATTCTTGATGGTTTTAAGCTTGGCAGCATCATCTTCTTCGGGGGCAGCATCACGTGGGCTTGCTAAAAAAGGCAAAAGGAGCAAAGATAGTAGGCAAGCAAGTGCAGTTGTTCAATCCGAGTCATAAAAAGGTGAAATTTAAAAATCTTACCAGTCGCAGTACGGTGAACATCAGCAATTTGAGCAGAAAGAGTTGTAAGTTTGTCCTTAGCCCTGTGAGCTCTCTTCCTGTACTTTTTCGTCATCTTTTGGCACCTGCGAGCCTCAGTCTCAGCAGCTTCACGAAGGGCCGTTTCTTTTTCAATACGCTTGTTGGACTTGGCCAGCTTCTTCTCCAACTGTGAAACATAGTCCTGTAAAGAAGCATGAAGAATGATCAGCCAGAAACATTATACAAAGTTCCAAGCAAGTTACCTAGTAATTTACTCGGAACTTGGGGACTATGTATGGAAACAATTGATGATTAGTCGGGATTACCTCGTGCTTGGTTATTAAGGCATCTAGTATGTTTTCTTCGTCGCCCTTCAAGGTATGGAGGGCATCTAGCATTTGAGCAAAGGTCATGTCTTCAGGGCGAAGTTGAGAAGGGCCGGAGGATTGGCCCTCTTGTGGAGGAGTTGTTCCGGGTTTGGGGGTCGAAACCCGGATTGTTTGAACGTCCGGGATAGGAGAGCCCGACTTGGTCTCCACAATGATGTCTTCGTCCACTTCTTCAGAGGGCTGGGGTGATGCAGTCTTTGGTGGAATTGGGTCCTTAAAAGGATCTTCTCCATTTCCGTCCTCGGCCTCGTCCTCAACCTCAACATCCATGTCATCACTCGGCTTTTCTTCTCCCTGCTCTTCTGATTCAGGGATATCCGGGTCGCTCAGCGTAACTGTGGCGCTGAAGAAAAGAAGGGAGACATTGATCAATGGAATATACGGAAAAAAGAAAGGTAACCGGTACGAGAAAATGCAAGTAAAGGTAGTTTACCCGGTGTTCACGGCATAATCCGGGGGAAGCTCGCCGCTGGAGGCGGATGACGTTGGTAAGAGCACTGGCTGCGGTACGCGAAATTGCCCGGCAAGTGGATGATTAGGAGACGGATGACGTTGAGGAGATTGGGAAGGTTGAGCTGGAGGGGTACTGGCTCGATGAGTGGGTGAAGTGGAGATACCCGGGTTAAGGGGATCATCCCCCGGAGAATTCCGGGTCACCCTACGTTTAGTCGGGAGAGGGTCCTTCAAGAAGGGTGAATGTGATAATCGCTCGTTAAGTTCATGCATAGCAGCAAAGGAGTAAGGCGCACGAGACATAGAAGAGAAGGGAACCTTTTCAACTACCCCTCTAGCCTTCCTTTTGTTTCCAACTGGGGGCTCCTGGTCAGACTCGGTGGCTTCCGGGTCATTTTCTTCTTCCTCCTCTTCATCTCCCGACCCTGAAAGCCGAGTAAGTATCAGATAAGAGAAATAACACAGATGAAGGGCAGGTGTAAAGGGTATGGGAGAGTACCCTCATCATCATCAACAGATTCGGTTTCCTCTTCGGGGTCTTGAGAAGGAGGAGGGTTTTCGACTTTCCAGAAGGGATCGTCAGCCTGTGAACAAATAAACACAAGTGGTGGTTAGAGACTATAACGGACGAAAGTACTGAAATAAGAAAAAGGAGTCAGGTCTTACCGCTGGGGCGGGATTTTCCCGAGTAAACGGGGGTAACCCGGCAGTGTTCTTTATAACATCTAGTCTCTCCATCAGGAAGCCCTTGATGGTCTTGTTGGTGTTACCGGCAGGGAAGTTCTTGGTGGAGTAGCGGAGGGAATCTGTGACGTGACCCGAATATTCGTGTAACAGCTTCGGGCGAATCGAGTTGGGCTGAACCCGGAAGTCTACCCAAGTCTTTATTAGATTGAGCCCAAGAAGGCCGTGGGCTGAGAGAGCTGCTAGTTTGGCCAGAAGGGGCTGAATCGCTTCCCTATCAAGGTCAGATGCAAAAGCACTGAAAGACTCGGAGGGCTCGAGAAGGCTCTCCGAATAACCCGGTAGTTTCCTCTCACCACCCGGAGAAGTGTCGTGGCAATAAAAGAAGGATAATTGCCAGTTTTTGGCGTTGGAGTTCAGGTTAAGAGGTGGCATCAATGAGTGTTTGCGGCGCTGGATGGATACCCCGCCGCAGGTAAGAAGCGTTCCGTCACCGCTCTCATAACATGGTTCGCATTGGAATAATTCGGTAAAAAGAGCAAGGTTTGGTGGAGTGCATAAGTACGACTCGGACAAAACTATGAAGTGGGTGATGTTCAGCATAGAGTTAGGCCCTATGTCGAACACCCGGAGGCCGTAGTGGCTCAAGACTTCCCGGAAAAAAGGGTGACCCGGAGGACGGAATCCCCGGGTCACATGCTCGGTAAAACAAATTACCTCGTTCTCGATGGGAGTGGGACGGGTCTCATCGCCAGGAGCCCTCCAGTGTATTTCCTTTTGAGAAGGAAGGATTCCTAACTCGGCCATCCCATCTAGCTTGGCCTTTGTCGTTGAAGACCGACCCCAGTTGGCAGAAGTGGTTTGAGAGGCCTTCGCAGAAGCCGGGTGTTTTCCTTGTCTTTTAGGAGCCATGGAGTTGACCTGCAAGGGACAGGAAATGTATGGAGTAAGATTCGGAACATCAAATCATTCGAGTCCGGAGACATCAAGACGTTGAAGGCTAAAATGAGACCCGGATAATGCACTACGATGTTAAATGCGGAAGATTTTCCGGGTGTCAGATGAGGTTGAGTAAATTGTTAATTACTTACGCGTTGAGGTGAATTGGGTGAACATGGATGGTTGCCCATACCTTTATTGTGGAGGGATTAGCTGGAAAAAGAGGATTTTCCGGGTGTTAATGCGACAGGCGGAGAGAACAAGGTGGAATGGATCTAGATCGAAAAGCTTGCAAGCGATCTTATGCAAAGTTGGATGGCCAATAAAGGCGCGGGGACGAGCTGCGACTACGCATCAGGTGATTAAAGGAACTAAGGCCTATCGAAGCGGTTCAATTTGATGATATCAGAAAATTAGCTTACGGGTTGACCCAGATCCAATCTTGGTCAGATTGAAAAGGTTGTGAGTTTTGATTGAATGGTTGAGAAAGGCTTACCAAAGGAGTTGAGGTCCGAAGTGAGGGTGGTGCGTGGCGCGGCTTGAGTGTCACGTCACGGCCCTCGATGAGGGAGCGCGGGTGTGACAGCGATGCTTAATGGCGGTGCTGGATAGCTTGAGGATGAGTGCGGCCGGTGGTGGCCTTATCTTTCTTGGAGCGTGCGAGCCCGGTGGCAGAAATTGCGAGGGAGCGTGGAGGAAAGGGATGATGAAACGAGATGAATGGCTTAGGGTTACCATCGGTTGATATTTATAAGGGAGGTGGTGAGCTCACCTACGGCCCGAAAGCCGGAAATTACGGAACAGTAATTATCCGTGCGGATCTGGCGGCATATGCATTCGGAATTAGGCAAAATATCCCGTTGATGGGGGAAGTGCAGCTTGCCCCGAGATATCAGGGATCTTTATCGAGTAGGGCCCTGACAGTTTAGGGTTTAAAATTGGAAAGGCCAGTTAAGCATTCAAGGAAGGATCGAGCTATCACATGACAGACATGGAGCTGTGCCTGGTCATCTGTTAAAGCAACTTAACCCGGTTCCCATAGGCTTGGGCATTTCACATCTTTTTCAGGGAATAGCGAGCGCTCCGAGGATGAATCCGTGAAGCCCGCGCTATCCTGGGGACTACTGATGAGGGGATAGTAACCCGGTAGACTAACTCCCGGGTGTGATCCGGCCCAAACGGCGGCTGGACCAAATCCGGCTAAAGACAAAGAAACTTCTGGAAGGCCCAGGGCATGTAACGTTCGTGACCCGGATTGTGGGTTGCGGTAAGGAAAGTTAGGGTTTGTGTATAGAGTCCGAGCAGGACTCAGGAAGCGCTTGGTAAAGGCAAGTCAAGGGGGGTATGAGTGCTATATAAACCAACCCCTAGGCTTAGCCTCAGAGAGATTCGAGTCATAGCTGTAACACCCGTTATCGAGTATCCAGTATAATCATATCGAGATCCGGCGAGTTACTTTCCGGTTCTTAGATTGCTTTCGCCATGTCCTCCTTCGAGCTAAACCCTCTCCCAAATACCTGTGTCGACTTGCCCCAAGATCAGTTACCCCAGGTAACGTCTGCCGTGATTATCCGACGACACATTCCATAGGGTGTTATGAAAGAGGTTTTGATTTGAGCCTCCGTCAAGCGTATTTGATGATAACCTGAATATGCATCCAAAAAGCATAAAAGCTCAGAACCAGCAGTGACATCTATTATTTGGTCGATTCGCGGTAACGCGAACCTATCTTTTAGACACAATTTGTTTAGGTTGGTATAATCTATACACATCCTAAGGGCAGTTGTATCTTTCTTCGGGACTAATACCGGATTGGCGGACCAATCGGTATGAATAACTTGCCAGATAAAATCAGCTGCTAAAAGCCGGATTATTTCCTTGCATATCGCCTTCCGTCTTTCCCCGTTGAATCGGTGGAGTCCTTTTTTGACGGGTTTTGATCCTGAAATCACCTTCAGATGGTGCTCAGCTAGCTCCCAGGGTACACTTGGCATATCAGGAGGGCACCAGGAAAAAAATATCCCCGTTCCCACAGAGGAACTTGATGAGCCCGCTTTCCTATTTATCGGTCATTCCGGTTCCCACAACGACGTACTTTGTCGGATCTTTGGGGTCTAGGATAACCTGCTTTGTATTCTCTGATGCCTTGAAGCTCTCAGCCGTCTTTGTAGTCTCTTTTCATGCCGGCATTTCTGTTGGTGATACTTCTTTTGCCAGTTCATTCAACTCCTCCTTTGCGATGACTCTTTCAGCGCAAAGGGTATTCCCTAGCTCTAGCTCCTTTGCCAGCGTGAAATATCCTTCAATGGTGATAACACAACCTTTTGGTCCTGGCATCTTAAGCTTGTTGTAGATGTCGAATACTCATATCAACAAATCCCTCAGGTGATCCGGTAGGGTTTCGAGAACAGGAAATTATTAGGCGCTGGGGGACTCGACATCTAACACTTACTCATGCTTTTCTGGTCTTGTATTATGATGTCAGATTACAATGGCGGGTGCTTAGTCGAGATATTGGATCTCGAGAGGCAGCACCTATGGTGGCGTAAAGATTAGATGCCCCCAGGTGGTTTTCCTAGACTTTATATAGGAGGTTGAGTCTCAAACTCATACCTGGGTGGGTTACAAACCCTAACCCTAGTCGGTAAGTCCCTTCTATCTTGGCCCGCAAGTATTGCAGGTGGGCCGCAGTAGAGCCTTCTAGAAGATTTGGGTGGTTCATCATGTTGGGCTTTTGTGTTGGGACTTAGACCGGATAGGCATGTCTAGGGGACTCGGGAGTCATCCCCACGTCAGTATCCCCCGAGTATTTATTCGATTGTGAAGATTCGGGTAAGCACTCAGGACTTGTTTCAGATTCTTGCGGCCGAGCAACCTAGTTTTTCCTGAAGGACGTGAATCCTGTATGGATGAGACTCGAGTATCAAGCAATCAAATGCGCCATGCATTGGATTTTTTTCACAGAAGGATGCGGCTCAGTTGCTTGGCTCACCCGACGGATCAGGGCCAATTAATTGCTCTCGGGCAAAGACATGTCTGGCCTACGCGAACTCGAGACCTCGGACTCGAATCCGGTTAGGTGATCATTGCGACTCGGCCATGAAGGACTTATTGAGTCGAACTTAACCTTAAAAGAGTACCCGACTTATATGCTAGGATTTTTCTTCGTGCCGCTGGCACGGAAAATTGCCGAAGGACGCAGCATGAGTGCGACTCCAGGCCCACATGACGAATCCTTGGGTCTTACCTTCGCACTCGAAGAATGCGGCATCCAGGTGTGCCGCGATGGCCGACCCGGGGTTTAATGCGCGACGTGTTCCTACATCGTAATCGCGAGTTTTGGTGTTTGCGGAGAATGTGTACCCGCGATTTTTTTCCTTTGTAGCATAGCAAGTCCCGCTTCCTTGTCTTGCATAATGGCGAGTGCCACTGTTTTCTTTTTAATCCTCAAGGAAGGAAAATCTTTTCTTCTGAGTTCATACGAAGAGATTTCATTTTTTGAAAGTTTTGGTGACGTCATTGCGCACTCGTCTGCTCCCGATGGGACGTGACGCAGTGAGATAGGACATGGAAGGCCCACCTTGTCAGCTTTTTGACCGGAAACGGGCCGCCGTGCGCTGGTTTTTCCCGCTGGCCGTGCAGTTAATCGTGCATGATCTTGCTTTAAATATCCTGCATGGTAACCGCCACGGGCGCTTTGTTTTCGCCTGGCGCGTGGTCACCAGGATGGGTACCACGTATCTTCCCTTTGCGAAGATTAACGGCTCATAGTGGCCGGGTAACAGTATAAAGTGCGGCCTTAGGGGTAAATTGATTTTCCCCTTCTCTCTTCTCATCGTCTTCCTCTAGCGCCCCCACCGTTCTCTGCAAAGATGACCTCCATGGCCGGTAGAGGAAACAAGCGTGCGGCGTCCAGGGCGTCCGGCAAGGACGTGGCCGGTGCTTCCTCGGCTCCACATCAAAAGAATACGGGAAAATGGCGCCCGTCAAATGTGACAAGGAAGAGCATCAATATGATGCAAAAGGAGGGTCTGATCCCTCCTGAAGATTCTAGGCGCGTGCGGTAGCCCTCGAAGGGAGAAGAAGTGCCAAGCCCTCACGTCAACGAGCGCGTCGCCTTCTCAGAGCAAATTTCCTATGGTTTGTCTTTCCCCCTCCATCCCTTCCTCCGCAGGTTGCTGTACATCTACGCCATCCAGCTCCAAGACATTCCTCCCAATGCGGTGCAACACATTTCGTGCTTCATCATATTGTGCGAGTGCTTCCTCGGTGTTCACCTGCACTGGGGGCTCTGAAGGAGCATTTTCTCGGTGAAAATTCACCGAGAGAAGGCGCCCGCGGGTGAGAAGAGGCTTGGGGATCCGCTGGCGACTGGAGGCTTCAGGATCCAGACGAACAACGACTTCCCCTGCTTCTTTTTTTGACGCAAAGAACAGTGGGGAAGGCCCCCACTGCGTCATTTTCCATTTTTACAAATTAAAATATTTACATGCAGCTGATGTTTAGTCCAACTAAATTACAAGAGATCAAGCCAGTCTTGCATCCCCTCCCTAAGACTAGGTTTAGCTCTATGTCTAACCTCACCAAAGGAGGCTTTGAAAAAACTAACACAATTAACATTATTCCTGGTCGCATCATCGAAGATGATTTTATTCCTGTGGTTCCAGAGGCTCCAACATCCAGTAATCATAGACACAATGAATAAAGGATTATTTGATGCCCTATAAGCTTCTGAAATCATCTGTAGCAGCTGCAAATTATTATTCCAAGTCTGTCCAAGATGTGCCCAAAACTGTGTACTCAATCTACATTCAAAAAATAGGTGTTGCAATGTTTCTCTAACCGAGTCATCACACAATACGCAATCAGTAGTGTCAACATGTATATTTTTTCTGGTCAGTAGATCTCTCGTGTTAATTTTGTCTTGAATCATGAGCCAAAAGAAAAATTTGTGTTTAGGGAGACATGGAGATTTCCAAATCCATTGGAAAATAGCTGGTGCTTTTGGGAAGTGGTAGATCTGCTGATATATTTTCTTGGTCGTGTACCTAGTGCTGCTTCCTGAAAGATTCCAAATGTCATTACTGTCCTCATTCTGAATGTTATTCAATAGATCCTGCAACGGATTACTCTGCTCACATGCAATCATAGAAAGAGGCAGAGAAAAAAGATACTGAAACTGATCATTATACATATCTCTGGCTTTTGTAATGGTGATCATGGAATCCTGGGCAAATGAGTGCAGCTCGGGAAACCTGCTGCTCATCGGGATACCATTCCAACGGTCTTGCCATAGCAGAACACTACCGCCACATTTTGGTGTGCAATATGAGATTTTTTTGAAATCATCAAAACAGTCCCGCCACCAAAAAGACCCTTTTCTCCCATTAGCAACTGGGAGGTCGTGGTTGTTGTCATAGTAGGCCTTCCACAATAAGTTGACCCAGGGGATATTCTATCGATTGAAAAACTTAAATAATTTTTTCATAAGGAGAGCTTTGTTTTGTTCCCTGAGATTCAGAACACCAAGCCCCCCGACTTCTTTCGGTCTGCATATCTTGTCCCACTTAATGAGACATTTCCCTCTTCTGTCGATATCCTTACCATGCCAAAGAAAAGTCCTCATGGATTTTTTCACATGGTCGATATGTGTGTAGTGGGACAAGATATGCACTTCGTTGAGTCGGCTCAAAGATGGCGCGGAAAATGGTTCTACGTCCATGACACCGACGCAAATGGCATCCCCGAGTTCAATCCATTCGCGATCTTGAAGAGGAGAAAGTCTTGGGCGCACTCCATGTCACCCGAAGAAGTCAAAGCCACCACGCCTCTTCTCGAACAAGTTGCGTGGCTCGCCAAAAGGACAGAGGGCTTCTGTTGAATGGGATACACCTGGAGAGTGTCTTCCTGCGCCGGAGGGTGCAGCCGCTACAGGATAGGCCCAATACCTTGTGGGAGTATTCGGGTGTTGCTGACCCGAGTTGAACATGTGACGACCTGATCTCGAACAATGAGTTCGAGGAAAAGCTCACTGCCATCACCAGCCTAAAGAAGGGGGAATGATACTAGGCTTTTCCTTTCGAACCTTTCAATTCAGAGCATCCCCTGATCGAGGTGAATTCTTTTTTCCTTGTGTTAATCTATTATTTCCGAGTCTCTTTCTAACTGATTTTTTTCTCCCCTCTCTAGAACCAGGACGTGGAGAAATGCTACTAGCTGCTTTCGTCCATGGATGGGGGAGGCTCTGATTTACTTACGAGTAACTTTGACGTCCCTCCCAACACCAGTGTTGCAAATACGGAGTGGAGTGAAGAGCAGGAAGAGACCGAGGAGGAGGAAGAAGAGGAAGATCCTCAACTCCTCCACCCCAAGCGTCGTAGACCCGATGAGGATGAGGTGACTTCCAAGGACAACTCCTTGAGCCAAGAGACAATCAAGGAGGTTAACCCTCCCGTTATCCGGGCAACTCCTTTGAGCATGCTCTCGCCTGTGTTCCAGCAGCCAAAGGTTCCCACCGCGTGGAACTTAGATGAACTCGACGAGGACGAGGATGACGAGTAAGTCTCTTGCTTTATTGATATCGAGTAGCCTTCTTGATCTTCCTTAACATTTGTTTAGACTTCAAGTGCTCAGCAAGGACCAGTTCGCTTCTTCGGCCCAATCTGCGAAGCAGAAGGGACTTGTTGTAGAGTCTGCCAAAGTTCTGAGTCCTCCTCGGCAGCCTCCAAGCCCTGTGAAAGCAACCGATGCTTTTGAATGCGTGATGCCTAGCTTCGCAGTTGATCAACTGAGGGATGCCGGAGCGTCTGCAAGCAAAGAGGTTTCGGGTATTTCACCCGACCCTTTGTCGACCCCGAATGGCATGGTAAACATCTTCCTCGAGTAGCCCTTTTTCCTTCATCGGGTGCACGTCAGTGATCCCGATGGGAGTAGCCCCCGAGTCTGCGGTCGACTGTTTATAGTCGGTCACAGACTCAAGTAGCCTTTTCACCTCTTAGCTAGTTTTTGTCTTGTTTTTATCGGTTGCACAGTAGTGCTCCCGATGGGAGTAGCCTCCGAGTCTATAGTCGACTATTTACAGTCGGATATAGACTCAAGAAGCATTGTACTGATCCAAATTCTTTCTTCTTGTAGGTTGTCTTCGAGTCCTTAGCTGTTTGTGGGCATCGTCTCATAGTCCTGAGGAAGAATGTGCCGCTCTTCGTCAGGAGCGCGACCAGCTTCTCCAAGATCTCCGATCTTCGAGAGGTAAATTTTCTGATGTTTTGCGAGTGGAGTCACTTTTCTTCTTCTTTTCCTTAGCGTGTTTTACTCTTTTTTCTAGACGAGGCTGCCCGCGCTAATAACGAGAGGGCTGGAGCTTATGACCGGGTCAAGGACCTCGAGAAGGAGCTGGAGTCCACTCGAAAGGACGTTGTTGATCAACTCACGAAGTCCCAGGAGGCCCTTAAAAAGCTAGAGGCTACAGGCACGGCTCATGATAATGAGTCGACTGATGCTCCCCGTCCGGTGGCTAAGGCCCTGTCTGGTATGCCACTCGCCAAACTTTGTTGTGCTTTTCGAGTTGCTTCCTTTCTCGTAACTTCTTCGATTTCTCGCAGAAACACTTGGAGTTTATTTGGCGATTCCGGGCCAAGTTAGGGTCGATGCTCTAATGGACGTCTGCAACCAGCTGCAAGGGCATGGGGTGAAGGCTGCCTCTGCTATCCGCAAAGCTTTGCAAGTTCTATCCCTGCTGCACCAGCGATTCTTCATGGGGAAGCCTATTCCTTCGACTCCAGAGGGCCTCATCCAAGCTTTCCTTAGAAAGGGAGATCCTCTTTGCGACTACACCCTTGCTCAGACTGAGTGTGGTGCAAAGACGGAGATCCAGTTTGCGTTGGCGAACAATGTCCAAGGAGATTTGAAGAAGGCGTACTCGGTGCCTCCCAGAGATGACACGGGCAATAAGGTAGCACTCAAACCTTTTGCCGACCGCGCTGGGAAGCTGGCCAAGATGCTGTAGGAGCTAGTGTCTCACGGCCGTGGCGCCAGACCTTGTGCGAGTAGGAATGGTTCTGGAAAATCCGTTGTTCCTTAGAGTGGACAACATTCCTGGTTTTATTTTCTGGTCTCGTAATGAACCTTAAATGGGTGTCTGGAATACTTTGTGCTTGCTTTATTAGTGTTGGATTTCAAGTGTTTAGCAGCAATTTCTCTTTGCTTTTACTCCGTGTTCTCCCGATGGGAGTACCCCCAGGCACTCGAAAGTGAATTTTGACACAGACGTCGAGTGACCTTCAGTCGTGTGACTAAATAGCTTGTGTGTTCTCCATCTTTTTCAGGTTGTCGAGTCCGACGTGGGGTCTTCGAGCGTTCCTACAGCTCCTATCATCTCGTTGTTGACAGATGCAAGTATGGTCACTTCTCTCCGTGGTCGTGTTCCAGATGGCGAGCGTAAGCTGAAGGCTTTTCAGGGTGTTGCGAATGTTGCTAAATCCAAGCAGAAATTTGCTGCTGAACGCGAGCAATTCGTCATGGAGGAGTTGGCCAGCATCACCAAAGATTTGTTGTGTAAGTTCCACAAGCCAACGAATCAATTCAGTGTGATTTTCTTTGTGCTTACGTTTCCTTGGTGCCTGGAGTCATCGATCCTGACACAGTATCTGAAGGGTAGTGGGTGAACAACCAAATTGCTTGCGTGTCCAGTGGTGCAAACATCCATGCCTGCAACTTCTGGTCTGATCGACACAGAGGTTTCATCCTGGAAACTCTGCAGTATCGGGTGCGCCAAGTCAAAAAAATTGTCGAGTCCTGCCGAGAGGCGCTCTCTTTGGTACATCAGACCTTGTATCCTCTGGGCGTTGCGCCTGATCGACTAAGCACATTGTTGAGGATCTTTCGTCGGGTGGAAGATGTTCGCGAGTGCGTGCGCCATCAATTGATCTGTGGGGCTCAGGTAGCCTTGGACTTTGTGCGGCTGTGGCATCCGAACATGAACTTCAATTCTGTGGCGCAGCTGCCTGTTACCCAAGGGTTCCTGTATATTTTGGCCCTCATTACAAGGTAGTGCGACCAGCTGTTGAACGTATTATTCGGCTAACTACTGCGGAGACGGAGCAGTTGTTCCGGGAAAATGCCAGTCGCCAATAATTTGGTCGTTTTTCGTGTAAGGTGTATGTACCTTGTATAATTGTGATTTGTTAGGGTGTGTTAAGATGTGTACCTTGTGACCTTGTAAATGGGTGTGTTTTTATAAATACGCCGCTGTTTCTTGTTTTTATGCTAGTTTGGCGTAGCCCCCGTGTGTTGGGGTGTAGCCATGTTTAGCATGTATTTGATCAGTTGATGGAATAATAAAAATATGCACACAATTATTATTTATTGCTATGGCTGAGAAGCCATGTACTTGTTCGAATTACACCATGGCTGAAAACAACCTTATTTGCGAGTAAAAAATGGCTCCTAAGGGTAGAATTTGCGTAAGTGCGCAACATTCCATTAGTTGGAGTAGATTCCGCCTGTTTCTAGATTCTTCAAGCGGTACGCGCCTCCTGGGATAACTTCATGTATTATGAAGAGTCATTCCCAAGGTGGCTCGAGCTTGTGATGGATGTCCTGCTTGAGTCGTAGCACCAGGTCTCCTACCACGAAAGATTGTTGTGGATGCCACGACTGTGGTGGTTACGTAGTGCTTGCTGGTAGACGACAGATCTGGCGAGTGCGATGTCCCGAGCTTCGTCGAGCACGTCCATGTCATCGGCGAGTGCTGCATTGGAGGCTTCTTCGCTGTAGGCGAAGACTCGTGGTGCACTGAATCGGTAACGTCTTCGGGTAGAACCGCCTCGGCCCCGTAAACCATGAAAAATGGCGTGTAATGTGTTGATATGTTTGGAGTTGTTCTCAGTCTCCATAAGACGGATGACATCTCCTCTGCCCAGTGTCCGGCTGCTTCATCCAGTTTGGCAAGTAGTATATTTTTCAAGCCACCCGAAACTAAGCCGTTGAATCGTTCGACCTGACCGTTGGTCTGGGGATGTGGCATTGAGGCAAACCTGAGAGTTATCCCCTTTGCTTTGTAGAAGGATTGTGTTTCTTTGGTTGTGAGGTTGGTTCCGTTGTCTGTGATGATGTTGTGTGGGACACCAAATCTGAAGGCAATGGAGTCTAGGAACTTGACGGCGCACTTCGCGTGTCGAGATGTGATTGGAACAACCTCTATCCATTTCGTGAATTTGTCGACTATCACTAGTAGATGCGTGTATCCTCTGGGCGTTGCCTTGTGCAGAGGACCCACCATGTAGAGTCCCTAATGAGCAAAGGGCCAGGAAAGTGGGATCATGTGGAGATCCATGCCCGGCATGTGTGGCTTGGGTGTGAATCGCTGGCAGGCGTCACATCTTTCGACTAGGTCCTTTGCATCTCTGGCTGCTGTTAGCCAGTAGAAACCTACCCGAAAGGCTTTGCCCATGATAGCTCTCCAACTAGCATGGTGCACGCAGTCTCCTTGATGTATGTCCTGGAGCAGTTCCTTTCCATCCTCAAGTTCGATGCAACGCTAAAGGATTCCCGAAATACTTTGCTTGTACAGTTCGTTGTTTATCAGCTGAAAGGATTTGTTGCGTCGTACTATCGGCCTTGCTTCAGAGACGTCTCCTAGGAGATGCTATCGGAGCATGTAATACAGGTACTTGTGTGTCCAAACTGGTTCGACCAGGAAGACTTGTCGCGAGATGTGATGGATTAGAGCGATGAACGCGCTTTGTCTACTGGCTTCTGATTCTGTTTCTGTGGGTGCGTCTGTTGGTTTCTTGAGCTTGACGGATATCTTGTTGATTTTCTCGAAGTAGACCCCTGGTGGTATCGGCGCATTAGTTGACCCAATGTTTGCTAGTCTGTCAGCCTCCTCATTGCTCGAGCGTGCAACGTGCCTTAGTTCACAGCCCTGGAAGCTTCCCTCGAGCAGGTTATACATGTCGCGATAAGAGATCATGTTATCCGCGATTGCGTCGCATTCCTTCATTGTTTGATGCACAGTTAGGTTGGAGTCTCTGTAGATCCTTAATCGAGTGGCGCCGTAGGCCAATGCCATCTTCATGCCGTGTAGGAGTGGCTCGTACTCAGCGTCATTGTTGGATGTTGGGTCGTCTAGAGGGAAGTCTAGTCATAGGACGTACTGGAGTTTGTCCCCTCTCGGAGATATCAGTATGACGCCGTCTCCCCATTCCTTTTGGATCCATCAAAGTACATTATCCATCAGTTTGAGTATTCTGGGGGTCCTGGGGTTTGCAGTTCTGTCCACTCCAAGAGGAAGTCTACGACTATTTAAGATTTGAGGGCGTCTCGCCCCTTGTACACTATGTCCCAGGCGCCTAGTTCAATTCTCCACTTGGCGATTCTTCTAGATGCCATGGGGTTCTTCATGATTGTACCGAGTGATGCATCGTTTAGCACCATGATGGTATGCTCCTAGAAGTAGTGCTTGAGCTTTCGAGCTGTGAAGACCACTCCATACGCGAGCTTCTGGTAGTGCGGGTATCGCTGCTTGCATGGTGAGAGTACCTTGCCGAAGTAGTAGATTGGCCTCTGAACTCCATGCGTCTTCCCTTCCTCGGGTCGCTCTACCATGATTACCGTCCTGACCACCTGATTAGTTGCAAATAGGTATAAGTACAGGGCTCTATTTCCTGGGGTGTGGCTAATATCTTTTTGCTTGATAGCACTCTTTTCAGATCTACAAATGCCTTCTTTGCTTCTGGAGTCCACTCGAACTTATCTGTCTTTTTCAGCATCTTATAGAAGGGGAGAGCTTGCTCGCCCAATCTTGCGATGAACCTGCCGAGGGCTGCGAGTCGCCCTGCTAGCTATTGTACACCACGGAGATTTTGTAGGCTCCTTCATCGTCAGGATGGCTTGAATTTTCTCCGGGTTAGCCTCTATTCCTCGGGCTGAGACCAAGTAGCTAAGTAATTGTCCTGGGGGTACACCAAAGACGCATTTGGTCGGGTTGAGCTTGATTCTGTACGTGTTGAGATCATCAAATGTTTCCCTTATGTCCTCGAGGAGTGTGTCCTCCACTCGAGTCTTGATAACTATTTCGTCCACGTAAACTTGTATGTTCTTGCCAATGAGTTTGGCGAGACATTTTTTCATGCAGCACTGATATGTGGCGCCTGCATTCTTGAGCCCGAAGGGCATGGTTGTGTAGAAGAATACACTGTGTGGTGTGATGAATGTTGTTTTTTCGTCTTCCTGTTTCATCCTGATTTGATTGTAGCCTGAGTAGGTGTCTAGGAAGGAGATACGTTGGCAGCCTGCTATGGAGTCGATGATCTGGTCTATCGGGAAGTTATCTGTCGGATATATGCCAATTAGGGGTATATTTGGCATTGGCCTAAAGGCCGGATTACCAGGGTGGCCCATAGGCAGTGGAACGTAGTCCATTGGGTGGCCAAGTAAGATGACGCGCAAGAAGCTGGATTCTAGAAGAACCCGGACCACGGCCAAAAGTGGTGCGGCTTGGAGGAAAAGACGGATTCCTTATTTTTCCAAGTTAGATCATTTCCGTAGTCTTCTAGGTTTCCTTTCTGTAAGCCCTGATCTGGCTATCTATGTAAAGCCGGACGGGAGCAAGAACAGACATAAAATTATCTAGAAGCCAACTCGCCGAGAAGTTGATCCTCGCCAAGTTAGAGAAACCATACTCACATTGTACTTTGTATACTTAGGCTTCAGCCCTGATTTAGTGAGATTGCACGAGTAGGAATGCCGCCTAGTTGCGTCGTACCAAACCTGGGTAAACTCGGTGTTCTCGTTTGCAGTGTTATCACTTCCCCCCGTGGTTCTACCAGTAGGCTTATGGCACCCCCGTCCATGAACCTTACAACGATTTCTCGACAGTTGGCGCCCGCCGTGGGGCTAACGGCGTCAGGGTTCACGTTCAGAGCGGGAATACTCGGCAGAATCGGCAGCTCCATTACTGTCGGAAGCCTACAATTCGACGAAAACGTCGGACGCTTCCTCGACAAATGGATCGTATATGCTGGCACGGAATCATCTGGTAAGTGCCTGCATTTTACCGATTGGATTTACTAATATTTTTATCAGTTTAGCAGCAGAAGCTATGGGATTCTGTGGTGGAAGTAGTTTTATCCCACCCGCCCTATGCCCAATAGATGAAGGCTTCAATGCCGGATTCTGCTCAAATTTTCCCTATTCATACATAGGAGAAAATCAAGCTTACATACTTGCATACCGCCAAAATACATATGGATTTTCCGCCTCCTCGGAGATGCCTGCAATCAGATCCCACATCATTGGTATGGTGCAGTCTGAGATCGCTGAAAACACGGAAGACGAAAATCCCGGGGAAAAGGCAGAAAACAATGACCCCACAGAAAAGGTGGAAGATCCGACATTCGTCGACCAGACGACGAACTCGGAATCCGACTCTGTTCTAGCTGCTTTAGAAGCAAGGTTAGAGTCAAAACCCGGATCCGAAGATATAGAATCCAAAGATGAAGATCAAGACGCTTTTGAAAGAAAGGTCAAATCTATGCAAGGGAGTTTTCACGAAGTACTTATGGCAAAACCGACTGAAAACTCAGATGCCGAGGAAGATGAAGATCCCAAAACACCTCTGCCAGATAAGGAAGAAGAGAAAGGTGAAGCTAGTCCAACTTATCCCGATGTCAGAGAACTGCCGGAGGAAGAACCTAGCAAGAAACCTCCTTCTTCCAAGAAGAAATAGAAATCTGCTAGGAAACTCCAATCTAAACTCCAGAAGAAAACGATGGAAAAATCGGCAGACATTGCCAACCAAAACTTGAAAGTAGGAGGAAGCAGCGGAGTCAAGCTTGCGGAGAAGAAAAAGGCTGAAACCCCCATTCCCCAAATGCCGGAACAGGATGAAATTGATCTAATTCAAACTCCGGTGGCACGTGACGAGCCCTCAGAAGTGCTGGAAGCCAGGAGACAAGCTATATAACGGCAACAACAATATCTGTTCCGAACTCGGGAAAACCTCCTCAAAACCCAGATTGATATTAAGATGCAGCAGGAAGAAATAGAGGTGTACGAAAGAAGGAATAGATCTTGAATGAAACCTACGCGGTTACCCGGAATTTCAAAGTCGGACGAACTGCCAGCAAGAAAGAGGTTTGAAAACCCTTCTTGGCAAAGGCAGGTTAACGACGTTAATGCTAAGGGCGAGCGAATATACAAAACCGCAGCTGAAAACACGGAAGCCGTGTTTGCCATCCTTAATGACGATCTGTACTCCAATGACGAAAAACTTCAGGGAGTGTATGCTTTCCAAGGAAAAGCATAACAACAACAACGAGGACAAGCACGATCAGGTAAGTTACATGATGACTCAGCCCTATGCAAAACTACCGCATGCATCGCTGGAGCACCTGAACCTGGTGAACCTGGAGATTCAGTCGATTCTAAGGAAAAGAAAAGAGAACCTAAGAAGGACAAGAAAATCCCGGATAACAAGAATGCAGCGTCCAGAACAGGGTCTCATATGCCAAAAGGCGGAAATAATCCGCATGACTACAAGGAACGGGAGGAGAAAAACCGGAAGGACAAAAAAGTAATGCCGCCTTCGAGACGCCCATCTGATAAAGTTGGAAGATATAACAATCCTCACATACGTGAGAGATCCTGTACTCCTCCTAGGAACAAAGAAAGCCCAAGGAGTAGAACTCCACCTTATTTCAAAGGACATGACAATAGAAGAAATAGGGATAATCCCAGAAGAGCGCCCTCGCGCAATAGTGGGCATGAACGGAGCAGATCTCCTTCTGTCCATTCAGCTGGAAGGTATTCCGCATACGTCGATAAGTCCGAAAGAGACGATCTATACTTTGGACCTAAGTGTTTCACTGATAGGATCCAAAGAATCAGTCTACACTCTGGCTTCGTCAAAGTTGGTCCAACTTATCAAAAGTATACTGGAAGTACTAACCCGGATACATGACTTTCAGATTACTATACTGCCGTCGAGATTAACAAAGGGACATCTTCCCCTAATGTTATTGGATGGAGCCAGATATTGTATCAATGGGCTACCGTCAAGAACAGTAGATAGATGGGAAGATATGGCTAGAGTATTCGCTCAGCACTTCTGGGGCACATACAAACGCCCTAAGAGTATCAACCAGCTGAACCGTTGTGTACAATATTATGATGAGTCGTATGTCGACTTTATCTCAAGATGGACTGCAATGAAGAATAGTTTCTCTAGGGTAAGTAATGTATAATAAATCCATGCTTTCATCAATGGCATGAAACCCGGCCTCGTACCGTTCATGGTTGGTTCGAAAGAGCACAAAGATCTCGAATCTATGCTTACCACCGCCAATGAGCACGCAGCGGCTAAAGATGATATCAGAGCGAGCGGTGGAAATATTGATGCTTTGGTTCAGGCCAAAAAGGCGTCTCGTTCTGAAAAGAAGGTTACTCCAGAAGCACAACCAAAACCCTAGGAAGTAAACTTAACCTTTGGAAAGGATAATGGCAGTAGATGGAAAGGCAAAAGCAGAGAGCCCATCTCCTAATCCAAAGAAGAGTTGGAAAATATTAAGTCGGAAAACTATGTCCACCATTCACAATTTGGGAAGCCTACCCACACCAATGCGTAGTGCCGCCTTAACAAGCACATGAAAGGCACTGCAGGATCCGGGAACAAAGGAAAGAATTCTAAAAGGAAATTTAACAAGCAAAAGCAGGAAGCTGAAAAGGAAGAAAGTCAGTCGGACACTGATGATAAAATCTAGGAACAAAGCGGAAATGCGAACCAAAATTCCCGAGAGTTGAAGGAGAATGTAACCTAACTTTCCTGGCAACTCCCTCAGCAAAACAGGCAAAAAGAACACTTCGAAAAAATAACGCGGTTGTACCTGCAACCCCAAAATACTTGAAGTATTCAAATACGCCAATTATCTGGGATCAGTCTGATCATCCTGGAAACATCCCAGAAACCGACACACATGCTTTGGTTGTAAGCCCTATTATTCAAAACACTAGGCTCAAAAGAGTGCTGATGGATTGAGGATCTAGTATCAATATCATGTACTTAAGTACATTGAAGCAACTACACATCTCCGAGACTCAGCTCAATCACAGTAACATACGTTTTCATGGTATTGTTCCTGGCAGGCAAGCACAATCCCTAGGAGAAATTTCCCTAGACGTAACCTTTGGAAAGAGAGAACACTTCTGTCAGGAAAGGATCTCACTCGAGGTGGTGCCGTTCGAAAGTGTTTATCACGCAATACTCGGACGTCCGGCTTTCGCCAAATTCATGGCAAGATCATGTTATATTTATAACAAGCTGAAGATGCCAGGGCCAAAAGGAGGAGTAATCACCATATCTGGCGACTTCAAATTGGCGAACGAGCTGGAGAAAGGAAACACCCTTTGTTCCGAGCAAGTGATTCGGAAGGAAGAACTAAAGGACCCGGCTAACGAAGTATCACCGACGGAAATGCCAGCAGGAAAAGATAGCCGGAAGCTGGCAGATAGCTTCAAAGCCATGGAGAATATGATACAGGTCATCCTAGATCCCAAAGATCCGACAAAATTTTTCGTAGTGGGAATGGGAATTACTGACAAATAGGAAAGCGCGCTCCTCAAGTTCCTACGTGAGAACTGGGACATTTTCACCTGGTGTCCTGCTGATATGCAAGGTGTTCCCAGGGAACTTGTTGAGCACCAACTCAAGACAATTCCAGAATCAAAACCCGTCAAACAAGGTCTCCGTCGTTTTGACGGAAGAATGCAGAAGGCTATAGGCAAGGAAATTATCTGGCTTTTAGCAGCTGATTTTATCCAGGAAGTTATACATACTGATTGGTCTGCGAACCCAGTATTATCCCCAAAGAAGGATAGTATTATTCTTAGGATGTGTATAGATTACACCGGCTTAAACAAGTTGTGTCCAAAAGATAGGTTCGCGTTACCGCGAATCGATCAAATAATAGATGCGACTACTGTCTCTGAGCTTTTATGCTTTTTGGATGCTTATTCCGGGTACCATGAAATACGTATGAAAGAAGAAGACCAAATAAAAACCTCTTTCATAACCCCATATGGAACATACTATTATATAACCATGCCTTTTGGCTTGAAGAACGCCGGTGCAACATACCAGTGTTGCATGCAAAGATGTTTGCATAATCAAATCAGCAAAAACGTCCATGTTTACGTGGATGATATTGTCGTCGTTTCCAAGGAAAAGGATACACTCCTTGAAGATCTACAAGAAACTTTCGATAACCGGCGCACTTATAAAATGAAGTTGAATCCATTAAAGTGCGTATTCAGGGTTCCCTCAGGAAAGCTTCTGGGTTTTATCGTTTCTCATAGAGGAATAGAGGTAAACCCGAAAAAGATCAAGGCAATTTTGAACATCACAAGGCCTACATGCCTAAAAGATGTCCAAAGATTGACGGGTTCTGCAGCCGCCGTTAGCAGGTTTATAAGCTGGCTGGGTGACAAAGCTCTGCCATTATACAAATTATTGAAGAAATCCGACAAATTTGAATGGAAAGAAGAGGCGGACAAAGCATTAACTCAGTTAAAGGAAACCTTGATAAAAGCTCTGATTTTGGCATCCCCAAAAGACGAAGAACCTATGTTACTGTATCTTACAGCCACTAACATGGTTATTGTGCAGTGATAATCGTGGAAAGACGGAAAGACGATCAGAGTATTCCAGATCAACATCCGATGTATTACTTCAGCGAGGTATTGTCCGAGTGAAAACAAAGGTATCCACATTATCAAAAGCTGGCATATGGCGTATTTTTTGCATCTCGAAAACTTCATCATTATTTCCAAGGACATTCCATAACAGTGGTAAGAAAAGCACCACTAGGGAATATTATAAACAATGCGAACGCAACAAGCCGAGTATCCAAATGGGGCATTGAGGTCGTTGCATTTGACATTAAGTACCAACCCAGGATGGGAATTAAATCCCAGGTGTTGACAGATTTCGTCGCTGATTGGACAGAAGCAATGGAAAACACACCAATGTTGGAGTCAGAATATTGGATAATGCATTTTGATGGATCCAAAATGAAAGAAGGCGCTGGAGCTGGTGTAGTGCTTAAATCTCCAAAAGGTGACATAATGGAACATGTATTACAAATACATTTCAACGCTAGCAACAATGTGGCAGAATGCGAAGCATTGCTTCACGGCTTGCATATTGCAAAGGAGATAGGTGTCAAGCGTATATTTAGCTATGGTGACTCGGACTTGGTACAACATCAGCTAAACCAAACATGGGATGCCAAAAGCCCCATTATGGCCGAATATTGGAGAACAGTTGACGAATTTACCATTTTCTTCCTAAAATTTGAAGTACATCACATCAAAAGGGAAGAAAATTAGAACGCGGATGCTTTAGCCCGCATGGGATCGGAAATAGTGAAGACTTTACCACCTGGTGTGTTCGTCCAACATTTGCATGAACCATCAATAAAAGGCGGAGATGTTTACTATCCTCTAGTTTCTAAGTCAATAGAAGTTTTGCTCGTTAACCTGGGTTGGAAAATTCCATACTTAAACTTCTTAGTTAATCAGAAGTTCCCGGATGGAGCAGACGAAGTCTTGTAAAGGAAGATACAACGTCGATGCAAAGGATACATGGTAATCAATGGTTGCCTGTACAAGCGCATTACTATCGGAATTTTTCAGCGATGTATTTCACTAGAAGAAGGACGAGAAATTCTGTAGGAAATCCATGTAGGAGATTGCAGACATCATGCTCAATAAAAAATCATAGTTAAAAAAGCATTCCATGCAGGGTTTTTCTGGCTCACAACCAAGACAGATGCGGAACACATAGTGAATACATGTGCTGGATGCCAATATTACACCAAGCAGACGAATATGCCAGACCAAGCACTTAAAACTATCCCCATTACATGGCCATTTGCGGTCTGGTGGCTAGATATGATGGGACCATTCAAAACTTCCAGAGGCGGAATCAGACATCTACTAGTTGCAGTAGATAAGTATACCAAGTGGGTGGAAGCAAAACCCATCAAAAAACTTGACGGTGTAACTGCCAGAAATTTCGTCATTGACGTAGTCATGCGATACGGAATTCCAAATAGCATAATCACAGATAACGGGACACATTTCTCAATTGGAGAGTTGGCAAAGTATTGCCAACAAATGGGAATTCACCTAGATCTCGCATCTGTGGCACACCCGCAATCCAATGTCAGGTCGAACGAATGAATAGTTCGATAATGCAAGGAATCCGCCCAAGACTCGAATCTCCTGTTTATAGAGTAGATGGAGCATGGGTAGAGGAATTACTTCTATGCTTTGGAGTATTCGAACAACGCCAAATAGATCAACAGGGAAAACGCCTTTTTTCCTGGTTTATGGTGCAGAAGCAGTGCTTCCTATGGACATGATCCATGATAATCCAAGAGTGCATGCGTATGATGACTCGGATGCCGAAAACGCACGACAAGATGTCGTCCATCTTTTAGAAGAAGAACGAGACCTTGTGCTACAAAGATCCGCCATTTATCAGCAAGGAATGCGGCGTTATCATAGTCAAAAAATCAAACATCGTTCTTTCAAAGAAGGCGATTTGGTGCTAAGATTGGTATAGGATAGGAAGCACAAATTAGCCCTAATCTGGGAGGGACCATTTGTCATTAGCAAGGCTATGAAAAATGGGTCATATTACCTTGTAGTTATTCGAGACCCGGAGGACGATCCAAAAAATCCGAATCGCAAGAGAAAAAGAAAGATAGATGTAGAACTAGGAGAAACAAAGAGGCCCTGGAGCATCCAACAGTTACGTCCCTTTTACACTTAGTTCAAATTCTATGTAAACATCATTGAGATCATGAAATAAAGTTGTCGGAAATCCATGCATTGTTGTTTTGTTTGTTTTACTGTTCTAAGCATATTTTCGTCTTATCTATTTCCCAATAATCTTTCAATATAGCTTCAATGTTAACCCGAATTGTGCCAGCGTGAGTTATAAAACTGAATGCATTTTAGCCTAAGGAGGCTTAAGAAACCCAGATTGTGTCTGCGTGCCCGAGGTTCATATTTTTCAAAATTCTTTATTTTTCCTAAGTATTATCTGATTGTTTGTGTGGTGGGTCACTGGAATTAGTAAGTAAAAGTGCCAAAGTATAATCCATGATTCCGAGTTTTGGCTGATAGGTCTGAACCCAGTCACTTGGCATGAAGATTACATACTTTCGAGCCACTTCAACACTAAGGAAAGTGTAAGGACCCCAGACCGGCAGTCTGAAAACCCTACGTATGCATACATTCACGATCCCAGAAAGATCAGTCGTGAACAACATACACAGTTGGCACACAGAAATACATCATCCATTACACGAATACATAAAGATATTACACAAATGATCACATGATCAAGTTTAACGCAACTGCCACATGGGGCAGGCAACTTATCAAACACAGCGGAAGACAAATAAAACACAACGTAGTTGAGCCCAAGTCACGCCTTAACCTACAGGCTGCTGACCCGGAGACGATCCTAGTTCGCAAAGCCGTCAACTCCGTACTTCTCTTCATAGATATCCTTTGGAGGCTCCTTCTCCAAATCTGATAAGTAGATACCAGGGGCGAAACCATAATGAGTACATTTGAATGTACTCAGCAAGACATCCATCATGTCACTTACCAAACATGCAAATATGCTTATATGGTGGAATAGGTAGGCTATAAATATGGTTCACTACCAATGGTGTTCATATATGATGACACCATAGTTGCAGTCAGGTTAATCTGTATCTTCGTTGAAGAAGATACTTCAGAAGAAAATAATATGGTTTTATTTCTCTTGTAGATATCACATGTACAAGAGGTTTCATAAGGTTTTGTTAAAGAATATTTTCTCTTTGCAAAACTTCCTGGAATCAGTTTCCAGAATTCTTGCTTAGAGTAGAAAAGGTTTTCTTTGCAAAACATTTTGTTTTGTATAACATCATCTGGCTTTTCATCATCGACGATACCTCCACGGTATACGTTTTCCTTCCTTTCCGAACTTCACAAGTTCAACACTTCCTTTCCAAAATTTCCCTTTCAAAAACTTCCTTTTTGAAAACATTGACACAATGCTAGCTACATGGCCATTCAACTGTCCATATCCGAGGACGCGGCTTCTTCGAAAAAGTTGTACTCTGCAGAGGTGTACACATCCACCAGATCCAGTACACCTCCCGTGAAACACCACGGACTGTAACAACAGTATGTAAACATCAGGTATCTGATCATAACCATCCACTATGTTCAAGCTAGTATATGCCTATCTCTCGATTGAGGTTGTTCTCCCCGGCATCAAGTCCCACCCTGCCTAGCCAGGAGCCTCAATGGATGCATCCGGAGGGAAAATTAATCCCACACTTTATATGCCTCAACATTGGGAGTTCTGACGACATTCGGTTCGAGGGTACGACGCCCCTTATAGCAAGTGAGATAGCACACACTAATAAGAACAAACTTCAAGTTAAGCCCCGTGCCCATGTTAGGGTAGGGTGGCAGTACGGTAAAGGTTGTCCGGCGAAGACTAGGTTATGTGTCATTTTTTTAAAACACCACTTTCTCAAAAATGACCACTTCCACATTCCTCCGAAGAACAAGGATCCGCCTTTTCTCCGGGTTTTTCCGTAAAGCCTTTGTTTTGTAGAATCACAATTTTAGGGTGTCCACTTAGGGACTAGTATATTTGATGGTAATAAATACCATAGGGTGGCTTATGGGCTTGGTATTACCAAGTTTAACTACTGGCATGATAGTAACCTATAATATAGTATAGTAGTAAATTCCACATCAAAAATAGTTTTGATAATCAAGTTTTTGTAAAACTTCAGAGGTAAAACATGCATGATAGATAATGATAAGTATTGTATCAGCAAGCAATCAGGATGCTTGCCTGGTATCTCTTTGTGTCCCTGGTTGTTGGAGTGACTGGAACTTGAAACAGAGCTTCCCGACACTTCCTTCCTCTTCGTTTTTCTAACGTCATAAAAAGAGAATAAAGGACACACATTCAGAACCAAACAAGACAAACAAGGCTACAAGTAATACATACAGCAAGCAATCAAGAAGTACCACCCAAGTTCTCAATTTTTCCCTTAAGAAAAATTGGCATAAAAACTATAGTTGAAAAGTCTGCTTTTTTCCTAGTGTTTATGTGTGGCCAATTCAATGATTTTTAGTTAAGAACACCATGGACCAGTGGGGTAGAGCACATGTTACTAGACAGTAGGGTGTCACATAAAACACATTTTTATGTCTAAAAACTTCCCCAACAATCTCTATGGCTAGCACATATAATTTGCTAAAATACTCAAGTGGTGAAAAAGGCTCATGACAACAAGTCAAGCCTATTTTCCACCATGATGCAAAAGTGCCAGTGGGTGTTCCACTAAAAAGAAAATGCTCACCCAGAGGTTAATAAGCCTCTGGTCACTTTTATAAAAGTGCTCCAAACAAACAATCTAGCATCCAAAAACTCCTACTCATACTAGTAGAAAATTTAGGAAAAATACTAGACTAGTTTAGGCTACACTAGTTAATTTTATGCACAAGTGTGCAAGCTAGCAGAGGAAAAATACTCCTCTAACCAGTACCATAATTGCTACTGGATTCCACAAAATAACATAAAAAGCATAGCTAGGAAACAAGGAAAAACTATGCTTAAAAGGCTACACATGTGAGGAGATTAATTCCTAGTCATCCAAGTGTTACTCATGCTTTTATGCTACTTAAGAGGAAACCTATCAGAGGTGAAAACCCTAAGATAATAATGCCACAAGGACATTCCATCCTCTGGTTTCCACACCATAGATTCATAGTTTTCCCTAGGGTAAAACAAGACAAAAAGCATACATGAATATCCTAGTATGAAATTTAGACTTTAAGCATTGCTATTTAAATCTATTTCAAACACAAGCACCCAGTATCTAGAGGTGCTATAACCAAAATAACAGTACCTAAATGGTACTGGTTTCATGAGAATTAATCTAGCAATAAGCCTAAAAAGCATTTAAAGATCTACTCAAAACATATATAAAAGAAACACATCTAGTGTGGGGGAAATAATGTTTCCACCAAAAATGCAATGAAACCAGTGGGTGCTCCACTAGCATATCAAAGCATTAAGAGGTCACAATGCCTCTGGTCCATTTGCTAAAAATTAACAAAAAACTAAACTAGCATCTAGTGCATTAACAATACTAGCAGAAAATAATAGGCTGCTAAAAATAAGCAAGACCATGTTACTCATGCTATTATTTTCACACATGTGAAAACTTTAGGGGTCAAGTACTCATAAAAAACTTATCAAAATGCTACTGGAACTATGGATACAACCCAAAAATATGTGGTCACAAAACCACAAATGATTATGTCAAAATTCCACACATGAGGGAATTTTTCCATAACCATCCTCATAGTAATGATTAAGCTACTCATGCTTTTCTACCAACTCAAATGCAATCTTGCAGAGGTGATAACAACAAAATATAAGTATCAAAAGGGTGCTGTATCTAATATTCTGAACACAACAATCCAAGTGTTTGCACATAATTTATCACTCAAAAATACTATGCAAAATATTAACTAGAGATAAACATATGATATTAATATAAATCATAATTCTTCTCCACTCAAGTCCACACATTCTAACATGCTAAAATAGTTAAGTAACACTTATAAAACAAGTTCACACAACTTGTACATGCTAGAAAACAATATTGCAACACAAAAATATAATCACAACAATTAATTAGCTAAAATGCCAAAATGGCAGAAACAGGTGAAACAAAGATCTGTCCACAAAATTTTATATGATGCTCTAAAAATTAAACCCTTCTAGGTTTGGATAGCCCTAATCATATACAAGACCATCCAGTTGAGTTTGCATCAAAAATCAGTTTTAATAATTTTATAAAAATCACCAAAGTGCTCTCTGGTGTTTTACCAAATTGCATGCCATTTCAACAATACAATGAATTTGGAAACGAGGTTAAATGCTCCTGTTAGGAAATTTCAAGGGCTTTCCAATGCAATTGGCCTCACTTCATTCTGAGTTGTAAAATAAAAATGGTGCTCATTTTGGTGTTTCTGGTACCTGTTGCCCAATCATTTTTCATTTCAAAATTATTCATCCAAATGTAGATCTACAAGTTGGAGGTGGTTTAGAATTAGTTGAGGTACCACTGTGAATTTTGGTTTGATAAAATTCATCTTTTAGGTTGCCTTTTAGGCTCAAAAGTATCTATACAAGTTTCTGTGAAAAATAAATGGAAAAAGAACAGTTGTTGGGCCAGATCTGCGAATAGGGCCGGCCAGATCTAGTTGCACCGCGGCAGATCCCAGCCAAAGCCGCTGACCTGCGGGCCTGGCCGCCACGGGGCTGCCACGCGAGCGCAGCAAGGCCCCACTGGCCAGTTTGACTCAAATAGCGCGGGGTCAAGGCAGTTGTGTCATCACGATGTCAGCACTGCGTTATCGCCGGCGAGAACGTCTCCGGCGAACTAAATTCCGGCGCTACCGTGCACTAATTTGCGATTAAAAGGCACCCGCGCGTTGCATACGACGAGAGGAACCACGTGGGAGGGGACTCGTTTCCGGGGAGACGCCGGAAGGCAGCGGCGACGGACGGCGTGCGGCGGAGGGACGGTGACCACGGCGCGACGTCGTTCTAGCGCGAGAGGGAGGGGGAAAAAGCGACGGGGCGGTTCACCTGCTTACCCTAGACTCGCGGAGACGCTCGGTGAGGGAGGAGGAGGTCCGTGGCGGCCGGGATTCGTCGCCGGAGTCGTCGGGCTCGGAGAAGGGAACCGGACGGCGCGGCGTCTACGGCCCGTTTCGGCTCGATTCCTCCGGCACCGAGGTACACCACGACATGGCGGAGCTAATGGAGCTAGCGGCGACCGGCGGCGTGCTCCCTATCGGACGAATCGACGACGAGCTCAATTCGGCTAGGGTTTCGGTTTTTTTGGTTTTCTTTTAGCAGAGAGAGAGGAGAGAGCTTGTGGGGTGAGAGAGGGAGCAGGTAGAGAGGTACTTGAGGTCTTTTATCTAGCTAGCAACCTTCTAGTCGAAGCAAAGAAGCATGGGCAGCCATGCCCTCCATTGCATCATCTACAGGAAGAAGAAGGACATGTGTGACTAGGATTACATTTAAGTCCCTGGAAAATTACAAGCAGGTCCCTGTACTCTCTGAAAATGGATGGTTTTCCTAAGCAAACAAAGTCATAATTTGAAATCCCTTTGCCCAAAATTCTTACTAGTTAAGATACACAACATATGTGAAAATTGGCTCATTTGCCTAAACTTGATAATTCAAAGTTGTTCAAATTTGAATTCTTACATAAATGGACATTGAATTTATTTGACTACTTAGGAGCTTCCAAAAATGATAATTTTTGGCACACATTCCTTATTTGATGTGTTCCTTATGTGGTAGAAAATTCAAGTCATTTTGAGTTACTTCATAGAACAAACTTGTTCAAATTTCAAAAAGGTGCTGTCAAGAAAACAGGGGTTTTTGGCAACTTAAATTATTCAAAAACTTGTGCCCTTTTGGTTTTCATCCTCATTTATGATATAGAGCATGTGGTATCTATTTCATGGCATTTGGAAAAAGTTTGTAGAACAAACTTGTTCAAAATCCCAATTGTTGCTGTGGAGAAAAACCATGTTTTTAGGACTTTAATGGATTCAATTTTTGGTCTCCTCTTGTGTGTGTTCCTTATTTGATATAAGGAAGCAATGGTATTAATTTCATCTCATTTTAAGAAAGTTTCCAATAGTAACTTGTTTTAGTTTTCTGTTTCTGGAAATATTGGAATTTCTATTTAATAAAGCACTTGGCTTTTCTTTAGCAATGCTTTGCCAAAATATTTATGTGACTAGAGATAGCAAGTAAATGCTCTCTAATACTATTGTTTTTAATCTTCCAAGGTTGGAAAAACATTTGATAATATTTTGGTGAAGCATTTAAGAATGCCTCTTTTTCTGATAATCCTTTATGGAAATTTATTGAGTGTTTTCCTCTTTCTTAATTTAGGTCTTGGGATAATATTCAACAAGTATGAGATTCATAAGATGTTTTTGGAAAACTCTTTGGTCAATATTTACTTTAGAAAATATTTTCAAAGTCATTGGAACAATATGTTGAATATTTTTATCATTGGAACAATATGTTGAATATTTTAGTTTACTGCTTTGCTATCCTTTTTAAGTTTGTTTAGTTGCACTTAAACAAACACAAACAAACACAACCAAGGTTTATTAGTCAAGCAATTAGCAAAACAACTGTGTTAACAGGTATTCCAAAATTGGGATGTGACAGGTCTTCCCCCCTTAAAAATAATCTCGTCCCCGAGATTCGCAAGCGAGGACTAAGGGAGGGCCAACAAACACAATGTTAGTGTTGGAGTGCAGGTGCTTCCCCCCTTTGACTTTTCTTGGGAGGTGGGGTACTTTCCTAAATTAGCAAATTCATTTTAAAAGGTACACCAGTACTGTGTTAGGTCCAAAACTTTTGTTTCCTAGTTTGAACAAAAATTAAGGTTAGTGCAGAACTACCTGGAAATGTACCGTCAATTATTACATGAGTTCCTAGCTATATTCCACATCTTACATAACACATATGGAGTGGTCTACCACTCTCATAACAAGGTATATAATAAGCTAAACATATAGCTTGTGGGTGCAAGGTTAGGTTGCTAAGGTAAAATAAACAGACAGAATAATACCCATGGCAGTGGGTATTACTCACCACAAGCAACTATCACTTAATATGATCATGATTTTAGTTGGATGTTTTAGTTTCATAAGATACTCTTAAGCACAATCATAACACCAGTACAAACTCACGCTAAGGTAAAACATTTAAACAAAACCCAATAAGCAAGCAAACAACACCACAGATGAATAGGCTATTTATTCACTAGGTTATTGTTTATTAGAGGTTTTGGAACCCATCAATCATGAACAATTAGCAAACAACCAGTAGCTAAAAACCAATTAATCCAATCATAAAGATACTCTAACACACCATCTTTACACAAGATGAAACTCCTATTACACAGGCATAAAAACAGGACTGCACAAATAACACACTAGTATGAAAAAAACTACACCAGCATGCTATAAGAGATAATCATATCCTATAACCATAGAACATGCAACTAAATAATTCATGGCATGATAACAGAATTAATAACTTCCTAAACATTCTATATCAACATATATACTTATAAAATAACAAGAGGGTAATACTAGAGCAAAAATCACCATTTTCTAGTGGTGAAACTAGCTTCACCCTAGAGAAGCAAACAATGCTATCATGATGTTTAAACTTAAACAAGCAAGTCATGAACATAAATGTACCTAATAACAGTACCCAAAACTTACTCATGTTAGTAAGCACAACATCAAAACAATCCCATGATACAACTATTAAACATGCAGAAATTTCTTCTAGCAATTTCTGTTTTTCTTAAACAATTACTAGCAAACAAGCAAGGTATAAATCACACAACCAGTAGCTATGAAACTAATGAAAAGTTATCTCAACCTTTTCAAAAATCCATACACTCAATTTAAAATTATTCACAAACAATCTACCAATCAAGAGGAATTTATTTTATTTTGTGAACAATTTAATTTCAGCACACGATAGTGAAACATTTCTTAACATGATACCCCTAAGGAATATTATGCTAACAAAAGGATCACATCTAAACATATTAGTATTTACTAATACGAAATAAACTTCTCACTTGCATAAGTGAAAAGAAACGATTATATTTCCCATGGTGGAAAATATAAATCAATCACATAGTGAAACATGCTATTTTCACACATGTGTATGGTTGGGGATTTTCATCCTCAAGCCAAAATACAATGGGACCAGTGGGCTATGGCCTACTAATACCAAGTAAAAATAGGTACTAAGCCTCTGGTTACTCATGAAAAACTTTGCATACAAGATAAAAATATAAGGCTATTTAATCTAGTGAAACAATACTAGTGCATACTGATAGTAATTCTTACACATGCTTTATTATTAAAAGACATGCAAGCTAACATAGGTACAAGCATCAAAATAACAGTACCTAAATGGTACTGGACTCAAAGAAAACATAGCACAAAAATCTACTAAGAAAGTATACACAGATCTAGCTCTCACAAAATTTCCAAATAATTAACTAGAAGGTAACAAATGCTATTTCATTTTTATTCGAGTTTCCAAACATGCACACACTTTCTAGGGTAGATTTATTGTAATAAAACAATATAATAACAAGTCCTAACAACTCCATATAAGTTAGGAAGCAAGATTGAATAAAACACAAATTTATTTCAATCAAGAGCACACAAAGAAACAAAAACAGGAAAACTGCTAATTTCTAGTTCTATCATATCCATTCCATCGTTCACTTAATTTCTAAACCACGAATATCATAGTACCTACAATGTCTACCAATATTTGGTTTCCAAAGTAGATACACAAGATATCCTATTGACTAGTAAACGAATAAGTCAACATCTTATTTTTCTCGTGACTTCTTCTTTTTACCAACTAGATTAAAAGGTGTCCTAAGTCCCTTAATTTCTTGGTTTAGAAAGAGTTGTCAGTAGTTCGCATGCTTTGGTTAGGTGTCAACCTAATATTAGGCAAAGCATGCTAGTCTTGTTAGCTTTCTAATAATCATGTTTGTCCGACAAGATACGACTAGCTTCATCGTGCGTCGAACATTGAATCGTGCTCTTTTGATTGGCTTTTGAGGAGGTTGCACATCATGGCATGTGAAGACTTCTTTTGTACCTTTCTCCAGAGGAGGGAGGTATATAACTTTTGAAATGCAACGTCTAGCCAACAGGGTAAAAAGAGTCTTTTGCAAACAGACAAAACAAAGAGGTTTTGGTCAGTATTGGTTGGTTTTCTTCACGCCTTTTCTTCTTTGAGGGTTGTCGTTGTTGGAGCTTTATCTGTTGGAGTGCAGCATTGTTAGCAACGCTAGCAGCTCGTGTGGCTTGATGGTCCTCTATATAGGTCCAACGGTGCTTTCATTAATTGTGGGGGAGATGGTGGTGGTTCACGACGGGTCGCATTATGAAGCGAAAACAAGTCTAAGTCTAAGCAACAAATTCTTGTTTTTGAATGCTATACAAACATTTTTGCTTGCAAAAATTTAACACGAGGCGATTCAAAAACAAGAGCGGGGCAAGCACAAATCTGCAAAATTTGAGTACCCCACAAACATATAGAAGCCTAGATGAACCAAATTCTACACCACACAATAGCACAAAGTCCTACGGACACACATAAGCAAGCCATAACACACAAGCAAGGCTCCATTGGAGCTATGTCGGGGGATGATCCAAAATCCTAGTAGTGGCTGAAGAACTATTTCTACTGCTGACCAACATTACTGTAGAGCTAGGCAATTATTTTGGTCTTCTCGGGACATCGGCAAATATAAAAGCTTTTGGATAGAAACAAGATAATTGAAGTAAAGTCTTGATAAAACTTTAGGCAACAATCTGTTTTTGAAACTCCAACTATTTTCTGGACAGAAAACTTCAAAGACGAGAGATGTTTCAAAAACAGAGCGGAGCAGTTGCAAACAAGTAAGAAATAAACTCTTAACCGAGAGAGATACTAACTCTATAAGGCCCGCCCTTCGAACCACTGTTCAAGGACGCCCTTGATATGCATTTAGAATCTTTTGAAAAGATATAAAGGAGGGAAAATATACTAAAATTCCCTTAGATAAAAATAATTTAGATAGTAAATAGGTTTTTACTCCAAAATACTTTTCTTTCCTATCTGACGTCCATGCTAACTAAGGTCTCCTAAGGTCAGGATGGCTCTGATACCAACTCTGTAAGGACCCCAGACCGGCAGTCTGAAAACCCTACGTATGCATACATTCACGATCCCAGAAAGATCAGTCATGAACAACATACACAGTTGGCACACAGAAATACATCATCCATTACACGAATACATAAAGATATTACACAAATGATCACATGATCAAGTTTAACGCAACTGCCACATGGGGCAGGCAACTTATCAAACACAGCGGAAGACAAATAAAACACAACGTAGTTGAGCCCAAGTCACGCCTTAACCTACAGGCTGCTGACCCGGAGACGATCCTAGTTCGCAAAGCCGTCAACTCCGTACTTCTCTTCATAGATATCCTTTGGAGGCTCCTTCTCCAAATCTGATAAGTAGATACCAGGGGCGAAACCATAATGAGTACATTTGAATGTACTCAGCAAGACATCCATCATGTCACTTACCAAACATGCAAATATGCTTATATGGTGGAATAGGTAGGCTATAAATATGGTTCACTACCAATGGTGTTCATATATGATGACACCATAGTTGCAGTCAGGTTAATCTGTATCTTCGTTGAAGAAGATACTTCAGAAGAAAATAATATGGTTTTATTTCTCTTGTAGATATCACATGTACAAGAGGTTTCATAAGGTTTTGTTAAAGAATATTTTCTCTTTGCAAAACTTCCTGGAATCAGTTTCCAGAATTCTTGCTTAGAGTAGAAAAGGTTTTCTTTGCAAAACATTTTGTTTTGTATAACATCATCTGGCTTTTCATCATCGACGATACCTCCACGGTATACGTTTTCCTTCCTTTCCGAACTTCACAAGTTCAACACTTCCTTTCCAAAATTTCCCTTTCAAAAACTTCCTTTTTGAAAACATTGACACAATGCTAGCTACATGGCCATTCAACTGTCCATATCCGAGGACGCGGCTTCTTCGAAAAAGTTGTACTCTGCAGAGGTGTACACATCCACCAGATCCAGTACACCTCCCGTGAAACACCACGGACTGTAACAACAGTATGTAAACATCAGGTATCTGATCATAACCATCCACTATGTTCAAGCTAGTATATGCCTATCTCTCGATTGAGGTTGTTCTCCCCGGCATCAAGTCCCACCCTGCCTAGCCAGGAGCCTCAATGGATGCATCCGGAGGGAAAATTAATCCCACACTTTATATGCCTCAACATTGGGAGTTCTGACGACATTCGGTTCGAGGGTACGACGCCCCTTATAGCAAGTGAGATAGCACACACTAATAAGAACAAACTTCAAGTTAAGCCCCGTGCCCATGTTAGGGTAGGGTGGCAGTACGGTAAAGGTTGTCCGGCGAAGACTAGGTTATGTGTCATTTTTTTAAAACACCACTTTCTCAAAAATGACCACTTCCACATTCCTCCGAAGAACAAGGATCCGCCTTTTCTCCGGGTTTTTCCGTAAAGCCTTTGTTTTGTAGAATCACAATTTTAGGGTGTCCACTTAGGGACTAGTATATTTGATGGTAATAAATACCATAGGGTGGCTTATGGGCTTGGTATTACCAAGTTTAACTACTGGCATGATAGTAACCTATAATATAGTATAGTAGTAAATTCCACATCAAAAATAGTTTTGATAATCAAGTTTTTGTAAAACTTCAGAGGTAAAACATGCATGATAGATAATGATAAGTATTGTATCAGCAAGCAATCAGGATGCTTGCCTGGTATCTCTTTGTGTCCCTGGTTGTTGGAGTGACTGGAACTTGAAACAGAGCTTCCCGACACTTCCTTCCTCTTCGTTTTTCTAACGTCATAAAAAGAGAATAAAGGACACACATTCAGAACCAAACAAGACAAACAAGGCTACAAGTAATACATACAGCAAGCAATCAAGAAGTACCACCCAAGTTCTCAATTTTTCCCTTAAGAAAAATTGGCATAAAAACTATAGTTGAAAAGTCTGCTTTTTTCCTAGTGTTTATGTGTGGCCAATTCAATGATTTTTAGTTAAGAACACCATGGACCAGTGGGGTAGAGCACATGTTACTAGACAGTAGGGTGTCACATAAAACACATTTTTATGTCTAAAAACTTCCCCAACAATCTCTATGGCTAGCACATATAATTTGCTAAAATACTCAAGTGGTGAAAAAGGCTCATGACAACAAGTCAAGCCTATTTTCCACCATGATGCAAAAGTGCCAGTGGGTGTTCCACTAAAAAGAAAATGCTCACCCAGAGGTTAATAAGCCTCTGGTCACTTTTATAAAAGTGCTCCAAACAAACAATCTAGCATCCAAAAACTCCTACTCATACTAGTAGAAAATTTAGGAAAAATACTAGACTAGTTTAGGCTACACTAGTTAATTTTATGCACAAGTGTGCAAGCTAGCAGAGGAAAAATACTCCTCTAACCAGTACCATAATTGCTACTGGATTCCACAAAATAACATAAAAAGCATAGCTAGGAAACAAGGAAAAACTATGCTTAAAAGGCTACACATGTGAGGAGATTAATTCCTAGTCATCCAAGTGTTACTCATGCTTTTATGCTACTTAAGAGGAAACCTATCAGAGGTGAAAACCCTAAGATAATAATGCCACAAGGACATTCCATCCTCTGGTTTCCACACCAAAGATTCATAGTTTTCCCTAGGGTAAAACAAGACAAAAAGCATACATGAATATCCTAGTATGAAATTTAGACTTTAAGCATTGCTATTTAAATCTATTTCAAACACAAGCACCCAGTATCTAGAGGTGCTATAACCAAAATAACAGTACCTAAATGGTACTGGTTTCATGAGAATTAATCTAGCAATAAGCCTAAAAAGCATTTAAAGATCTACTCAAAACATATATAAAAGAAACACATCTAGTGTGGGGGAAATAATGTTTCCACCAAAAATGCAATGAAACCAGTGGGTGCTCCACTAGCATATCAAAGCATTAAGAGGTCACAATGCCTCTGGTCCATTTGCTAAAAATTAACAAAAAACTAAACTAGCATCTAGTGCATTAACAATACTAGCAGAAAATAATAGGCTGCTAAAAATAAGCAAGACCATGTTACTCATGCTATTATTTTCACACATGTGAAAACTTTAGGGGTCAAGTACTCATAAAAAACTTATCAAAATGCTACTGGACCTATGGATACAACCCAAAAATATGTGGTCACAAAACCACAAATGATTATGTCAAAATTCCACACATGAGGGAATTTTTCCATAACCATCCTCATAGTAATGATTAAGCTACTCATGCTTTTCTACCAACTCAAATGCAATCTTGCAGAGGTGATAACAACAAAATATAAGTATCAAAAGGGTGCTGTATCTAATATTCTCAACACAACAATCCAAGTGTTTGCACATAATTTATCACTCAAAAATACTATGCAAAATATTAACTAGAGATAAACATATGATATTAATATAAATCATAATTCTTCTCCACTCAAGTCCACACATTCTAACATGCTAAAATAGTTAAGTAACACTTATAAAACAAGTTCACACAACTTGTACATGCTAGAAAACAATATTGCAACACAAAAATATAATCACAACAATTAATTAGCTAAAATGCCAAAATGGCAGAAACAGGTGAAACAAAGATCTGTCCACCAAATTTTATATGATGCTCTAAAAATTAAACCCTTCTAGGTTTGGATAGCCCTAATCATATACAAGACCATCCAGTTGAGTTTGCATCAAAAATCAGTTTTAATAATTTTATAAAAATCACCAAAGTGCTCTCTGGTGTTTTACCAAATTGCATGCCATTTCAACAATACAATGAATTTGGAAACGAGGTTAAATGCTCCTGTTAGGAAATTTCAAGGGCTTTCCAATGCAATTGGCCTCACTTCATTCTGAGTTGTAAAATAAAAATGGTGCTCATTTTGGTGTTTCTGGTACCTGTTGCCCAATCATTTTTCATTTCAAAACTATTCATCCAAATGTAGATCTACAAGTTGGAGGTGGTTTAGAATTAGTTGAGGTACCACTGTGAATTTTGGTTTGATAAAATTCATCTTTTAGGTTGCCTTTTAGGCTCAAAAGTATCTATACAAGTTTCTGTGAAAAATAAATGGAAAAAGAACAGTTGTTGGGCCAGATCTGCGAATAGGGCCGGCCAGATCTAGTTGCACCGCGGCAGATCCCAGCCAAAGCCGCTGACCTGCGGGCCTGGCCGCCACGGGGCTGCCACGCGAGCGCAGCAAGGCCCCACTGGCCAGTTTGACTCAAATAGCGCGGGGTCAAGGCAGTTGTGTCATCACGATGTCAGCACTGCGTTATCGCCGGCGAGAACGTCTCCGGCGAACTAAATTCCGGCGCTACCGTGCACTAATTTGCGATTAAAAGGCACCCGCGCGTTGCATACGACGAGAGGAACCACGTGGGAGGGGACTCGTTTCCGGGGAGACGCCGGAAGGCAGCGGCGACGGACGGCGTGCGGCGGAGGGACGGTGACCACGGCGCGACGTCGTTCTAGTGCGAGAGGGAGGGGGAAAAAGCGACGGGGCGGTTCACCTGCTTACCCTAGACTCGCGGAGACGCTCGGTGAGGGAGGAGGAGGTCCGTGGCGGCCGGGATTCGTCGCCGGAGTCGTCGGGCTCGGAGAAGGGAACCGGACGGCGCGGCGTCTACGGCCCGTTTCGGCTCGATTCCTCCGGCACCGAGGTACACCACGACATGGCGGAGCTAATGGAGCTAGCGGCGACCGGCGGCGTGCTCCCTATCGGACGAATCGACGACGAGCTCAATTCGGCTAGGGTTTCGGTTTTTTTGGTTTTCTTTTAGCAGAGAGAGAGGAGAGAGCTTGTGGGGTGAGAGAGGGAGCAGGTAGAGAGGTACTTGAGGTCTTTTATCTAGCTAGCAACCTTCTAGTCGAAGCAAAGAAGCATGGGCAGCCATGCCCTCCATTGCATCATCTACAGGAAGAAGAAGGACATGTGTGACTAGGATTACATTTAAGTCCCTGGAAAATTACAAGCAGGTCCCTGTACTCTCTGAAAATGGATGGTTTTCCTAAGCAAACAAAGTCATAATTTGAAATCCCTTTGCCCAAAATTCTTACTAGTTAAGATACACAACATATGTGAAAATTGGCTCATTTGCCTAAACTTGATAATTCAAAGTTGTTCAAATTTGAATTCTTACATAAATGGACATTGAATTTATTTGACTACTTAGGAGCTTCCAAAAATGATAATTTTTGGCACACATTCCTTATTTGATGTGTTCCTTATGTGGTAGAAAATTCAAGTCATTTTGAGTTACTTCATAGAACAAACTTGTTCAAATTTCAAAAAGGTGCTGTCAAGAAAACAGGGGTTTTTGGCAACTTAAATTATTCAAAAACTTGTGCCCTTTTGGTTTTCATCCTCATTTATGATATAGAGCATGTGGTATCTATTTCATGGCATTTGGAAAAAGTTTGTAGAACAAACTTGTTCAAAATCCCAATTGTTGCTGTGGAGAAAAACCATGTTTTTAGGACTTTAATGGATTCAATTTTTGGTCTCCTCTTGTGTGTGTTCCTTATTTGATATAAGGAAGCAATGGTATTAATTTCATCTCATTTTAAGAAAGTTTCCAATAGTAACTTGTTTTAGTTTTCTGTTTCTGGAAATATTGGAATTTCTATTTAATAAAGCACTTGGCTTTTCTTTAGCAATGCTTTGCCAAAATATTTATGTGACTAGAGATAGCAAGTAAATGCTCTCTAATACTATTGTTTTTAATCTTCCAAGGTTGGAAAAACATTTGATAATATTTTGGTGAAGCATTTAAGAATGCATCTTTTTCTGATAATCCTTTATGGAAATTTATTGAGTGTTTTCCTCTTTCTTAATTTAGGTCTTGGGATAATATTCAACAAGTATGAGATTCATAAGATGTTTTTGGAAAACTCTTTGGTCAATATTTACTTTAGAAAATATTTTCAAAGTCATTGGAACAATATGTTGAATATTTTTATCATTGGAACAATATGTTGAATATTTTAGTTTACTGCTTTGCTATCCTTTTTAAGTTTGTTTAGTTGCACTTAAACAAACACAAACAAACACAACCAAGGTTTATTAGTCAAGCAATTAGCAAAACAACTGTGTTAACAGGTATTCCAAAATTGGGATGTGACAGAAAGTTAAAGCATACAAACCAGAGAACTTAGAAGGAAGGGAATTAAAACTTTGAAAAACTTGCAAAGACTTAAAACTTTACTGCAAAAGATAAATGCTTGTTTATAACAAAAGATAGGATGCATTACAATGGATGTTAGATTGTAAGAATAGTAATGCTTTCTATTTTCTTGACTAGCTACGCAGAAACTAGGCGACATCCTCGTACTCCTCCTCGTCCTCCTCGTCGCTATCGCTCGGGTTCTCCGGAGTTCTCAGAATTTACTCCTCCGGGTAGAACGTGGAGGTACAAACCATCCGAGCTATCTTAGAGGCGTGCCCCTTGACAGACTCGAAGATCTTTGCCCTCTGAGCTTCCGTATATCCTTTCGGGATATCGGTAGCAACACGCCAGGATTTTGAGGTGGTGTAATGCATACACATCAGTCCAAGGACCATGCACGCACCACCTCGGGCGGCAGATTGGAGCCAAGACTCCCTCTTGTTTACCACCTCTTCAATGGCCTCCAGAAGTTTGCTGACTTCCGAGTATTTGCCAACTTTGTCTGGAATGCACTTATTAATAAGTAGCATCCCAGCATTCTTCAGTTCGGTGACGATTTTCCCGAAAGCCCAGATTCTGTCAATCCGGGTGCGAAAAGGATTCCCTTCTGTTGAAAAAATCAAGAAAGGTTCGGAAACACAGAAGGAGGAAAAATGATTCGTACTGCAAAAGTATAAGACAAAACTTGGTAAAGTAACAAAAACTTACCGAGAATTTTATCCATCTGAACGCCTTCTTCAAGGCATTGGTTGGGGGCATTCTCCAAGTCCTCGATGGTCTCCTTATCCTTCTCAGCTTGAGAAGAAGCTCGAAACTCGGCCAATCTAAGAGCAAGCTGGCTCGCCTCCAGATCCTTTTGGAGCTTTACAGTCATTCTGTAGAGCTCCGAGTTTTCCTTGCGGAGGTTTTCGGTGTTGCCAGCGTCCTCATCAATCTGTTTGGCCTTAGCCAAAGAAGCTGAGAAGAAGAAAAATTGAAGAGTTAATAACTCGGAAAAGGACTTAGGTAAATTCGGAAAAAGAATCAAGGATGAAAATCATGCTTACCTGTTGTCTCCTTCAGCTGCCTCTGAGCCTCGGAAAGTTCCAACTCGTTCTCATTAAGTATACCAAGAAGAGATTTTACTTCCTAGTTCTTAATGGTGAGCTTATCAAAAGCTTCCACGTTTATATTCTCAGTAGTTTGCTGAAAAGTAGAGACAGGAAAAGTTTTTTAGGCAAAAAATAAGCAGGCAAAAGAGAAAAGCATTAAGGCAAAAACAGAAAGAATAGCTTTGTCTTAATACTTGGGGGCTAGAGATATTTACCTGGCTCATTCTTTGTAAACCCGCGAGATTCTCGGATAATTTCTTGGTGTATTACGTGAAGGTAATCCCCATGTGGTGGAGGCCGTCTTGCATAACCTGGCGAGGCGAGAACACGTAATTATTATGCATGATAAGTCCGGCTCTTGGCCAAGGACAAATCAAGTGGGATCGGGCAAAGAATTTCTGCGCCCACGGATGAATGTATCCGCATTCGTCGAAGCATGATTCTTGTTTTACCTTGAACTTCTCGTCGAAGGTTGGCATTGTTTCTGCCTTAGGAGAGTTTGCAGGCCCGCCTTGTTTGGGTTCCGCCCTTTCTCGCGCATCCGTGTCGGATGCAGCAGGCTGGCTGGTCTGCAGGGGGTACTCCTCCCGAGCAGCCGAGTTTTCTTCTCCAGCCGCCATTGGAGTGTCTGGGGCAGCGGCGGGATATGGCTTTGCTCCTCTGTGGGTGGCAGCCTTCAGCTTCTTCCTGCCTTTTCCCTTCAGTGTGTAGGGGCAAGGCTAGAAAAGATAAAAGGAAGAAAGTCTGAGATTAAAATCCGAGAAAGAAAAGTGCGCAAGAAAAAGCATGCAAATGTAAAAATCCCGGGTTTTTACCTGGAAGTGGCAATGAGAACACTGTCAAGGTCGATGACTTCCTTGTTGGAGGAAACTTTCTTGCGTTTCCGCCCTCCAGCTGACTGAAAGTTGGCTCTTAGTGCAGCCAGCTCATCATCAATGGCAAGTTCTGCCTCAGGAAGATCAAGAAGCCGAGAAAGAAGTAAAAAACCCGGATTAGTATTGAAACATCCGAGAAATGACAAAACTCGAAAAATTCCCCAAAAAACAAATAACCAAAACGTACCTTGGGAGCAGGGTTTTTCGTGTGATACATTTACCGAATCTCCTCGTATTGGTCACGAGTGGAGTCGAGTTGGTTCACGCGCTTTTTGAACTCCTTATTGGATAAGGCACTCTTCGTTGCCCTCATCGTATCATCCGGGCCCGTGTATTCACACATGAGCCGGTTGCCGCGGTAGGAAAGGGGCTGAATCCTCCTTCTGAACCAGCATATGATCGTGTCCATGCCAATCAAAGGAAGAGTGGAAGAGACGAGTTTCGCTATTCGCCTATTAATTCTCATCAGGTCTGGAGGGAGAACCTGGATCGCGTCTAACGCCCAATTGTCTTGGGGCGTGGCCGCGGAATTGACGAAAGGCGGAATGACCATTTCCTTTCCAGGAAACGGAACATCAAAATGGTAGAAAAATGAGCCCGTACAGAATTTGACGGACTCGAAAGTTTTGATCTAGGGGAACCAATCCTCCCTATACCTATGGAGGTTAAAGGAAATGGTTCCGCAAGTCGGAAGTACACCCTCGGTGGTGTTGAATTTTACATTAAAACAGTATTGAAAGAAATCCAGGCGGGGTTACCAAGGTGGCCCACAGGCAATGGAACGTAGTCAGTTGGGCGGCCCAGTAAGCGGACGCGCAGGAAGCCGGATTCTAGAAGAACCCGGACCACGTCCCAAAGTGGTGCGGCTTGGAGGAGAAGACTAATTCCTTATTTTCCAAGTTAGATACTTTCTGTAGTCTTCTAGGTTTCCTTTCTATAAGCCCTAATCCGGCTATCTATATAAAGCCGGATGGGAGCAAGAACAAACAGACAATTAGCTAGAAGCCAACTCGCCGAGAAGTTGATCCTCGCCGAGTTAGCGAAACCATACTCACATTGTACTTTGTATACTTCAGGCTTCATCCCTGATATAGTGAGATTGCAGGAGTAGGAACACCGCCTAGTTGCGTCGTACCGAACCTGGGTAAACTCGGTACTCTCGTTTGCAGTGTTATCACGTCCCCCCGCGGTTCTACCAGTAGGCTTATGGCACCCCCATCCATGAACCTTACTACGATGTCTCGACATTATCCTTGGGGTAGTGTTTGCTCAACAACGTGTAGTCGTTGCACACACGAAGGATATCTGTGTTCTTCTTCGGGACCAGCACCGGGTTTGCTAACCAGGTAGAAATCTTGATCTCCCTGATGAACTTTGCGGCTAGTAATCTGTTCACCTCTTCTCCGAGTGGGTGTTTCTTTGACTTAGAGAACTGTCGAGTGGTCTTCTTAACTGGCTTTGCGTCCTTTAACACTTCCAATGAATGCTCGGCGAACTCCCTAGGAATCCCTGGCATATCAGATGGCTGCCAGGCGAAGATTTCCTAGTACTCACGGAGGAGTTTGACGAATGCGCTTTCCTATGCGGGGGACAGGATTGTCGACACCATCACTGTTTTCACGGGATCCGTCCGGTGGACTTGATGCTTTCGGGTGTCATTGCTTGGGCTGAACTCGGGGTCTGGAGCGTTTCTTTTGGTTAGTGGCATCACAGAGTTGTCTGTGGTTTTTTGCCAACTCTTCGAGCTCCTCTTGCATCCCGAAAGATTTTGCGATCTCGTGGAAATCATTGTCGCACTTATCCGATTTCTGGAAGTCTCCGTTTATGGTGATTGTGCCGTATTCTACTGGTAGCTTCAACTTGATCTATGCGTAGTGCGGTACTGCCATGAATCTCGTGAATGCAGTTCGGCCGAGAATGGCGTGGTACTGTGATGGCCATTCGACTACCTCGAAGTCAAGAAACTCCCGCCTGTAATTGCTCGAGTCACCAAGGACTACCTCCTGATTAATTCTGACGAGTGGCCGGACTGGTTTGCCTGGTACTATTCCATGGAACGATGTTTATGATTCTATGAGTCCGTCCAGATTCTTGTTCATTTTGCGGAGTGTGTCCGCGTATATTATGTTTATCCCACTGCCTCTTTCCATGAATACCCTGGCTAGGTCGTAGTTGCCTATTTGCGCCTGGATGACGAGCGCTGCGTGTCCCCGTCGGTATACCCGAGGTGGGTGATCCTCCCTGGAGAAAGTGATCGGGTGCTCACACATATTTAGGTACTCTGTTTTGGATGGTGGCGCTTGTACTGCTATGTTGACGTGGAGAGTATTGTTCTTCTGGACTCGTCGGGATGGGCAGATCTTTTGTATCATGCCTATGGTTCCCAGAGGATTTGGGAATCCATTGGCTCCAGGGTTTGCTGCTGCTGGGTTTGCGACTACAACCATGTTGTGTTGCGCTACTTATGGAGGTGGGGACGGTGGTGGTGCGTTTGGCGCGACTTCATTCCCTCCAGGTACTTGCGGGTATCCCTGGCTCGTGGTGATTCAATGCTTCTTCGAGTATGCCCTGTGGATGTTCAGAAATTTCCAACAATCCTTGAGGAGATGAGTGGCCTTGAGCTTGCCCGTGTTTTTGTCCGTGAACAGGTGCAAGGAGCAGTATCCGTCAAGGTCCTCTTCGGGTGACTTGTCGTCGGGCTTTGGCCTCCACTCGCGATTTCCACGGGATCCGCGTCGCGGTTTCTCGTGAATTCGGCCGCCACGAACTCTAACTGATCATCTTGATCGTAGTGTCGCCTTTTTCTTCTTCGGCGCTCACTGTTGCGGTTGTCATCATGTGCGGGTGAGGGAGGTTTCTTGTTGCGCAGAGAGTCTTGTCCATTCGCCCATTTGTCCGCTATCACCACAGTTTACCAATAGTCTTGGGCGCGCATCATCCCAGTTCTTCCCAAACAGCTACGCATCGCGCGCCCTTCGTGAAAGCTTCGACTGCTATCTCCTCCGATATGTTCCCAGCTGTGTTTCTGAGCGTAGTCCATCTCTGGATGTACTCGCGGGTTGATTCACCACTCTTTTGCTTGCAGGCTCGCAGTTCTTCAACAGACGCAGGCCTCTTATACGTCGCCTAGAAGTTTTTCTCGAAGTCGTAGGTGAGATCGTCCCAGGATCTGTAGCACGCGCGTGTGGTCTGCCTTCAAGCCAGCTTCGGGCGGCAGCAACGAGATGCAGGTTTAGTTATTGCATGGTTGTCACCTTGTTTCTTCGTTGGCATTTGACCGCGGTCAAATAGTCTCACAACCAAGTTTTGGGTTCTTGGGAGCCGTCATACTTTGGGACCTCCGAAGTGAGCTTGAACTTCTTGGGCATTTTCGCCTCACGGATTCTGTTACTGAAGCATAGCGTGCCGCAAGCCTCTTCGTCAGAGGAGGACGACGAATACGCGCGACTACTGCACGCGCGGGCCCTATCGACCTTTTTTTGGGTGATATCGCTTCGGGCGTCGTGTGTCATCCGGTCGCAACTGCTGTCGCATCGCGGCTCTCTGCTGCGATGTCGCGAGTCACGGGTGCGACGTTGGGGCTCCGTGCTGCAGCGTCGCGGCGCTTCGCTGCGCCTTCTTGGTTCTTCTTTGCAGTGTCGCGAGCAGCCGTCACGGTGTTGTGGGATGTGGTCGCGATGTCGCGGGCTATCATCACTATCTCGCAGGCTATCATCGCGGCCTCGTGCTTCCTTGCTCCCGTGGCGGCGAAGAGACTCCCCGTCCATTCTTCTTGGTGATGCGTTCTCACGATGGCGAGGTGATTTGTCTGCTCGAGGCACTGCGGTTCTCGGAGTCGCTGTTTTCTTGTGAGCTTGAGCGGCAATCGCAGCTCCGGCCAGGCCCAACCCCCTAATGGCTTGGCGATGATGTTCCGCGCGAGGGTCATTTTCCGGCGGCTGGATCACCCGTAAGTAGGTGGTAGCGGCCAGGACCGTCGCTACGGGAGTTGTTGGGTGCATGTTGCCGTCCTCATCGACGTGCATGAACAAGGTCTTGATGGTTCTGGAGATTTTGCTGAGGGATTCTTGGTCCATGCGAGCGATCTTTGAGGCGTGTTTTCCCTTCCTGGGAGGTTGCTCTCCCGTCGACTTGTGGCTTCTGGACAGCGCTGCTCTACGTGCACTCGAAGCTTCTGTCGCGCATCTGCACTCGTCGAGCGCCCGGCCGACGTTTATCACTTCCCGTTTTTTCTTCGACATGAAGTAGTGGTATGCTATTAGATCTTCTTGGGAGGATCCGGCTGCTATCGGTTGGCTTGCTAGCACTGCCTTTTTCTCCTTGACCCAGGCAGCCTGCAAGACATGGATGGTCTGCCTCGCTGTCGCACTCGCCTCTGTTTTGGCGGGTTCTTCGTCAGGCTCAACCATGCAGACGTGGGCCAGATATGGATCGTGAGTCCTTGAGGTGGGCCAGTGGTTTCCGTCGAGATGGACCGGCTCCTCAGCAGCGATGGTGTGGAAGTCGAGCTTGTTGCGGCGGACCGAGCCGTAACTCGACTCTGAGCTGCAGTCAAAGTTGTCGAGTGGCGATTCTTGAGTCGCCGTGCTCGAGATGGATTCAACGTCAGATCCGACGTGTGCCGAAGTGTCAGGGAATCGCATAATTCCCTCCTTGGTGGCACGGAAGAGGAGGTCGTCGAACGTCATCCTGACGCCCTCCTGGAGATCGCTGAACGTCGGCCGAAAAGACGGCGAGTGGGGCGTGTAGATGAACGACCTGAAGCAGATTGGCTCCATGGGAGCAGAAGATTCCGAGCTCCAGTTGAAGCTAGGTGCAGATGAAGGCGGCGAAGCCAGGGATCCAGCGCCTGCCACTCCCACAGACGACGCTAATTATCGAATACTCATATCAACAAATCCCTTGGATGATCTGGTAGGGTTTGGAGAATAGGAAACGATTAGGCGCTGGTAGACTCGACGGTTAACATGGGGCACAATTTACCCAGGTTCAGGGCCCTCGTGGAGGAAAAACCCTTACTCCTGCTTGTCTGATCTTGTATTATGATGTGAGATTACAATGGCGGGTTCTTAGTCGAGAGATTGGATCTCGAGAGGCAGCACCTATGGTGCCGTAAATATTATATGTCCCCCGGGTGGTTCTCCCAGTCTTTATATCAGAGGCTGAGTCTCAAACTCGTACCTGGGTGGGTTACAAACCCTAACCCTAGTCGGTAAGTCCTTTCTATCTTGGCCCACAAGTCTTGCGGGTGGGCCGCACTAGAGCCTTCTAGAAGATTATGGCGGTTCATCATGCTGGGCTTTTGTGTTGGGCCTTAGACCGGATAGGCCTATCTAGGGGACTTGGGAGTCATCCCCATGTCAGTAGATGTAGCATGACCTAGCCATAATTTTACGAAAGTCGACCATCCGAGTATTGTGTGATACACGCTTTCGAACGATACTACCTAAAACGAAAATGATTATGTCCAGAAATGATCCGGCTTTCCGAAGGTAACCTTTAGGGAAATTTCTTCTAGGGAAGATGCTTGTGTGCCAGGAACAATACTATGAAAACATACATTGTTATGCTTAAGATGGGTTTGTGACGAGTGCATTTTATTCAAAGTGCTCAAGTACATGATGTTGATGATGGCTACTCCGTCCATTAGCACTCTCCTTAGCCTATGATTATGTACTACAAGACATACTATCGGGGCATGCATGCCTGGTTCCGGGATATTGCCATGATGATCAGATGGATCCCAAGTTATTAGGGTTTTTGCATACTTGAGGTACTTTGGAGTTGGCGGCACTGGGGCATTGATTTCTCTCCATGCCTATTTCACCTTTTTAGCTGATGGTGTTGCCAAGAAAGTGAGATTGCATTCTTCGTCCATCCTTGGAAAATTGGGTTCTCCTTTTCACTGTTGCGCCTAAATCCCATCATCAGTGTCAGATTCACTTCCTTCTTTTACATCTTCTGGCTTTTGCTTATTGAACTTCCTCTTGGAATTATTCCTTTTGTTTCCAGCTTCATCGTTGCTTCTCATATGCTTATTGAGCCGACATTGCTGGTTTGTGTGATTCGGTTTCCCGAATTTTGCATGGTGTCGGCAAGGTTCACTTTGGACTTTATCCCACTCTTCCTTGGAGTAAGATACAACTTCCTTGGTTTCTGCACCATTGCCTTTCCACCTGTTCGTGTTCTCTCTTCCAAAGGCAAGAATTAATTGGGCTTTTCTTGTAAATATGGAGCGGCCTTCTTTTTGGGTTGATGATATGTCCAAAACGTATCTCCTTTTCCGAACACTTTTCTTATTGTTTTCCTCTAAACTTGTGAGTTTTGGATACCACTAACACGGACTAACGCTATTTTCAGCAGATTTGCCTTTGTCTCGTTTGTGCAGAAAAATCAACTTTCGGGAAAATGCCCAGAAAAGACCCCATTGGTCTTTAAACGCCAGAAGGGGGGCAGGAGGGGGCCACACCACCCCGCGGCACCCCCCCTTGGTCGCGCCGCCAAATGGTGTGGGTCACCCGGGACCCCCTCGGACTCCCATTTTGACTACATATTGCCTTCAACCATAAAATGCGGCGGGGGGGGGGGTCGTCATATTCCACAGAAACACAACAGAGCGTCGCCGCCACCCCGGACCTCGATTCGGGGATCAAAAGTTCTTGTTCTGGCGCCCTGCCGGGACGGGGATTCGAAGGAGATCATCGCCATCGACACCGTCACTCCTTCTCCATCAACCATCCATGTTTCCCCTATCCATGTGTGAGTAAACACTGCTGTTGGCTGAGAGGGATGGAAGGGATTGGATGAGATTGATCATGTAATAATGCCAGATTGTTAGGGCATAGTGTCTAGTATCCATTGTTAGTGTTTTGTAACGTTTTTGCAACCTGTTATGATTAATTCTTGTCACTAGGGCCCGAGTGCCATGATTTCAGATCTGAACATGTTATCGTTTCATGAGTATAATGTTGTTTCTTGATCATACCTGCAAGTTGTTTTACACATGTCATTGCCCGGAACCCGAGGCCACAAAGTGACAAAAATTGGGACAACCGGAGGCGATGGTTGTGATGTGAGGATCACATGTGTTCACGGAGTGTTAATGCTTTGCTCCGGTGCTTTATTAAAAGGAGCACCTTAATTACTAGTAGTTTCCCTCGAGGACCTGCTGCCACGGGCTGGTAGGACAAAAGATGTTGTGCAAGTTTCTCATTGCGAGCACATATGACTATATTGGAACACATGCCTATGGTTTGCCTACATGTTTGATGCTTTATATTATCATGTGCAATGCCCATGTTATTATTATTACATGATCTATGTTATCCATGCAACGCCCCTCCATCCATTCCCTCTATGCCTACGGTACTTCCCATACTGTTGTTTTCCGCGATTGCTATTGCTGTTACTATTTTACAACTGCTGCTATTTTATTTCTACAACTGCTATAAAACTGTTGCCACTGATAAATTGTTGCAAGCAAGTATACTTTCAGGTGCAGCTAAATTGACAACTCAGTTTTAAGGCTAATAAATATTCTTTGGCTCCCCTTGTGTCGAATCAATAAATTTGGGTTTTACTTCCCTCTAAGACTGCTGCGATCCCCTATACTTGTGGGTCATCAAGACTATTTTCTGGCGTCGTTGCCGGGGAGCATAGCTTTATTTATTTGCTTACTTGATCGTGATATTGTTTTCTGCAAGCCATTCATCATGGGCAAGACTCGTGATGGAAAAGTTCCTATATTACCATCCACTACAAGAAGAGGTACAACTCTGAACACCTCTGCTGCTCTTGATTCACCGTCTGTTATGAGTAAGCTTCTTACTCCACCACATGTTACACGTATTGTTACTTTTGGTGAGTCTGAGAATGTTTCTGATACTTTTAATGATGCTTCTACTGTGCTTGATGATACTGGTTCTCTAGGTCCTTTCCTAGATGCTAATATTGCTAGATCCAAACAAATGAAAAATGCTGAAATTTCTGTTCAAAATATTGGCACACCTGTTAATTCAACTGAGATTATTGACGATCTTGATGAAACCTATATTGAACTGAGTGATGATTTTATTGAAGAAGCTCGTGCTACCACTGGTGCGAGTTCTCTTAAGAGTCTTCTTGCAAGACATGTTGTAAAATATAAATCTTCTCTTGATGCTAAGTTTGCCACATCTCCCATACACATTATAGACAAGGTTTATGATTTATCTTTAGATTTATCTTATATATCTATTGTTGAGAAGGAACCTTTTTGTGGAACTGAAAGTAAAAGTGCTATGGAACACATGAATGAGCTTTCATCTTTGAGTAGTTTATTTTCTGATGATACTGACTTGCGTACTTATTTTGTTACCAAGATCTTCCCTTTCTCATTGAAAGATGAAGCTAAAATTTGGTTTAACAATCTGTCACCTGGTGTATTACTAATCCTATGGATTTGGTTAATGCTTTCTTTCAAAAATATTTTCCTGCTAGTGCCCAACATGCTGCTGTGCAGGACATCTTTAACTTCGAGCAAATTGAAGGAGAAAAATTGCCTGAATCTTGGGCAAGGTTTTGTTCTTTGATAAGAGCTAGTCATGGATACCTATTACCTAAAAAAATTAGCTCCTAGATATATTTTATAATGGAATAACTGTTAAATCTAGGACATACCTGGATAGTTGTGCTAGTTGTGTTTTCGGGAAATGAACTCCAGAAGAAGCTGAGGAATTAATGGCTAAAATAGCTAAAAATAATGATGATTGGAATATACCTGAGCCTACACCTACACCAGAGCCAACACCAATACCGACACCAAAGAAGAGAGGGGCGATTGAATTAAATGATGAAGTGATGAAGGAAGCCAAGAAATCTCTTAAAGAGAGGGGTCTTAAATTTGAAGATGTGAAGAATTTACCTCCTATAGAAGAATTATGTAAGCCTATTCCTCATCCATCAACTGTTGAGGTACACTCTCTCCAATACTTTGATAATAGAGATATTCCTTATTCTAAACCACCTGATCAGTGCTTAGATGAATTTGATAATTATGCTATCAAGCAAGACAACTTTAATAGGAGAGTGCAAAATTACCTAATGGAAAACTCTAGAGCTATTGATAATTTGCATGGTATTATTGAGATAACCTCTAATGATGTTAAAATTCTTGTTAAACATTTTCAAATGGTTCAAACTCAAATTGATAAACTTACTAAAGTGCAAAAATACATGCTAGCTAATGCTTCTAGAGATAAACATGTTTGTGAAATAATTACTAGAAGTGGTGTTTCTACCCAGGACCCCTTGTATCCTAAAGGACATCCTAAAAGAATTGAACAAGATTCTCAGCAACCTAAAAACAATAGTTCTCTTACTAAGAAAAAGAAGAAGAGACATAAAAATGTTGTAGAATCTCCTGAACCCGCTAAAGATCCTAATAGTATATCTATTTCTGATGCTGAAACTAAAAGTGGTAATGATAAAAGTGATGCTTCTGATAAAGAATAAACTGTAGCTGAACCTGAAAAGCAAACTACAAATGCAAACTATACTAAGGAGGATTTCATTGCTAATAAACATGGTAAAGAAAGAGAGACTTGGGTACAAAAATAAATGCCTTTTTCTAATAAGAAACACAAATCAAAGGAAGAAGAACATTATAACAAGTTTTGTGAGTGGATGAAACCTCTTTTTTTGCAAATCCCTTTAACTGATGCTATTAAACCGCCTCCTTATTCTAAATATATGAAAGATATTGTCTCCAACAAAAGGAAGATTCCTAATGAGGAAATTTCCACTATGCTTGCTAATTATTATTTCAATGGAAAGGTTCCAAAGAAGCTTGGAGATCCTGGTATTCCTACTATCCCTTGTTCTATTAAAAATAATTATGTTAGAACTACTTTATGTGACTTGAGAGCTGGAGTTAGTATTATGCCTTTCTCTCTCTATAAGAGACTCTCTCTTGAAAAATTGATACACACTGATATATCTTTGCAAATGGCTGATAAATCTACTGCTATTCCTGTTGGTATATGTGAGAATGTTCATGTGCAAGTTGCTACTAATTGTTTGATATTAACTGACTTTGTTGTGTTGGAAATGCCTGAAGATGATAATATGTCTATTATTCTTGGGAGACCTTTTCTTAATACTGAAGGTGCTGTTATTGATTGCAATCAAGGAAAAGTAACTTTTAATGTTAATGATAAAGAGCATATTGTTTATTTTCCCAAGAAGATTGATAGAAGATATGGTTTAAATCCAACTGAAAATATTGAGACCATCAAGATTGGAGAATTTTATTGTCCCATTCCAGTACCACCAAAAGAATATGAAATCATTATGATTGGGAATATGTCTATCAAGGTTGAGGTAACATAATTATTTAGTGATTAGCAAAGTTTTTCTTCATATGAAAATTGTTCTGGTAACAAGACTTCATCACCCTTGTTACCAAAATGATTTTGAATGAAGAGGACGATGCTTTCACTATGTTTTCACCTTCCCCACAATGTTTTCACCATGTTTACTTATGTTATCACATTGCTACTTGAGTACAATCATGTTTTCCACCATCCTTATACATGTTTTCCTGATGTTTTCACCCTGATTACTGTGGTTATGCATTTTTTCACCACCCATATTTTGTTTTCACCACTTCCACCTTTGTTTTCTTTGGATATTTTTCCATTAGAGTGTCATAGAACTTCTGTAGTTCAGTTTTGGGTTTTGTTTTCCACCTTTTCACTTTTGTTTTCCTGGTTTTTATTAATTATTAAAATTCTGGAAATACCTCAAAAATAAAGTTTCTCGAAAAATTCCAGAAAAATTATAATAATTTTTTACGTCAAAAATGAGACACAGAGCCACCTGGGAGGCCCCAGGGGGACCCACCAGTCAAGCACACCATGGGGTGGCGCGGCCTTCCCCTTGTGGCGCCAGCACATGGTGTGGGCCCCTTGGCCCCCACTAACTCTCTCTCCCTTGCCAAAGTCTTCTCTCTCACCCACCAAACTCAACACATTTACCGGAACCCGAATTCTTGCTCTTCTTCCATGAATTTTTTTGATATCTTTGCTCATCCCATCTTTTGTGCTGAAATCTGGTGTATTTGCTCTCCCGTATGTGACTCCTTCGATGATCCAAGTAGAATTTTATTTGGTGAAGTATTTCTTCAGTATTTTGGTATAGCAGGTGACAACTTATGTGAGTTTGCATGCTTGATTTGAGTAGAAATAATGTAGTTTTGATGTATGTTTAGCTCTCATATAAGTCCCTATGGTAGTTTTCACCTTATAGTTGATTGAAATTAATTTTTATGATGATTGTTGAAAAATTTCAGAGATGGATAATTATAATTTTGGAGATATATTTAGGAGTGATGATCCTAGAAGGACAAGGCCCTCACGCTCATCCACTTCAGTGAGGCCACGTACAATGAAGACGTTATTGCACCGAGTATTGACGATGCGGGAGGTGATGGTATCGTTAACCCATCTAGCTTTCCTTGCATTACATTTCTAAGAAGTGCATGTCTATTAGATGACTTTCGTATGCTTATTGAAAGAGTTGTTCTAACCCACTACATGGAGGATGAAGGGCCTCAGTATGCAGCTCTCACAAAATCTTTTGTTGAGAGTTTTTATTTCGGAACACACATTTTTGTCCCACTGTTGGCTTTAAATTATATAGTAGATCTTTCTCTTTATCCTTGGGAGATTTTTGTGCCATTGTAGGTATCAACGCTACCGGGACAACATGCCAGATTCAGTTGAAACCTAGGGATCTTGCAGCGTTTTACCGAGAAATCACCAACGATGATGGTCGCTCATCCCAGCATGGGAAGATAAGGAACATTCAACTTCCTGCTCTTAGATATTTTACTTACTATATTGCTACTAGTATCCTTGGTAGGCAGAGCACTAGCAACATTTCTGGGTATCACCTTGATTTCATTGATGCTGCGTTGAACGGTAGCACAAAGTATAACCTTGGTGCACTTGTTGCACGCCGCCTTGCTGCTAAGGGGCCTATTTTTGGTGGCACTATTGCTACACATATAGCAACTGCTTTAGAATTTTCTATTGCTCCTGATGATGAATTGATTGCTCCCTATAGGCTCAACCTCGCTGCCATGAAGTCCCATCAGTTTGCTACTACTAACTCTACTGCTGAACGTTTAGTATATAGAGTTTTATATACAGATGGAGAGGAGCGAAAAGTTACTTTTATGCAGCCTGTTTTGTTTAAGATTGACAGGTCACCATGGTCGCTTGCTAAGGAGGAGGTAGACGAGCATATGAGCACCACGGCGTTTTATAGGCAGCAGGAGAGGCAAAACGTGCCTCTAGAGGACCACAACACGCAGTACACCAGCGCATCCTCGAGCACATATCAAGAGGAGGGTTCCTCCTCAGCATACTACGGGGGCACCACCTCATGGTCCCCTTGGTGATTGATCTCCACTTAGGCCAAAATCCTAAGCTTGGGGGGGAGGTATACCGACATCACACTCATTTATATATCATGTTCGGTCGGTTCTTTGTATATTCATATTTTCGCTTCTTTCGTTTGTTTTCGTCTTCTTTCGTTTATTTTGTTTCTCTTTGTTTTATTGTTTTGTTATTGTTTCCAAAACACAAAAAGACCAAAAATATTTCTGTTGTTTCTCTTTGTTTGCTTCTTTAGTTTCTTTTGTTGGTTTGCTTTCTTTTCTCGTTTTGGTTTAATATTCAAAAATCCAAAAATATTTTGCTTTGTTTGCTTGTTTCTTTCTGTTCTTGTTTTAAATCGAAAACCCAAAAATATTTGTTGTTCTTCTTTGGTTTTGTAAAGTTTGTTGCACAGTTCACCGGACTTCCGTGTCTCCATTGGAGCTTGATTATCGTTCTATATTATTCGATCCACAAGTGAGGAGCAGTAATAATGATTTACGACAATCCGAGTTGTGGTGAGAGGCTGGTATGAACTCTATTTGTTTTATTTTTGTAAATATACTCATTGTGTGAACATGCTTAGTCCGTTCATGTAGGGTGTATGTTATTTAATTGATGCTTGGTAGTTCGTGCTCTCATGTGTTAGTTCCAACTTATTAATATAAGATAGCATGCCGTATGAATGTTTGCTTGCATTGTTTTATTCATAGAAGGGTATGACATTGTGATATATCCCTTTGATTGTTTCGCTTGAATTGACTTAGCACATGCTCATGCATGCTATGGCTGAAAAAAAAAGTCGCTTAAGCCTTGATGATTTATTTTGCCTCAGAGTATTTGTATCATTTTTATGCCCCTGTTAATTTTGTTTTGTCGCAAGCATGATTATGACAGTTGTTGCTCTCTTGATTGTCGCTCCATGTCTATTGCTCGCCTCCACCTATACTGAGTTTGAGCTCTACTCGTGCATCCAACTCCCAAAAACCAAAGTTTGCCAAATGTGTCCACCATACCTACCTATATATGTGGTATTTAACTGCCACTCCAAGTAAATTTCTCGTGTGCTATCTTTAAAACTTGCTAAAAATTCATCATATTTTGTGCCCCTGTTTTAGCTCATGAGGACGTAAATAGAGAATATTTATCTCACTTGTTGATTGGATTTCACACCTTGGACTAGCGGCTTCATCCGCTTATACAATAATAGAAGAGCCGGAAGCGGGGTTCCCAGCCCCAAGTTAATACAACAAATTCTCTTCATTCTCTTTGCCCCTGACTTATCAGTCAAAGCATAATTGTATAAACAACAGAGAAAGAGGGATGACCTTCTACCCAGATGCGTCCTTCTATGGGATCCGCTTTTGTGAAATCTAGTTGGTTTGTGACGTACTGTATTGTCTGTTTACCATTCGTTGACATAAGCATACACCTCTCTTAAAAATGTTTTCAATACCTCTATTTAATAAAATAAAAAGCTCTAGCACATGAGTTAATCCCTGCTTCCCTCTGTGAAGGGTCTTTCTTTTATTTTTATGTTGAGTCTTCACCTTCTCGCTTTATGCACCTTCTTGAGAGCATGGCTGTTATTCTTAGTGTAATGTGCTTGTCCCAAAACACGGTTGATAGTGGTATAACTTTGATGCTTGTATCTTTGATATCTATATTTCTAGTCTTCATTTGAACTTCAGAGGTGCCCTGGCATTTATATTTTGCTCCACTATTAAGGGCAAGCGAGTACACTTTATCATATCCTATTATGAGCATTGCAATCTTCTAGATTGAAGTACTTCATGTTGTCTATTATTAGTTTGTTGGCATCTTTTCATGGTTCGCATAACTGTTGGGTGACTATTAGTATCCATATATCTTATTATGAATTTCCTTAGCACTTGTTTATGTAGTGAGTATATTTACATCATATGAAACAAATGTGTTCGTAAAAGTCTTATCGCACTCAGTTCTCACTGAATTGCTTGAGGACAAGCAATAAGCTAAGCTTGGGGGGTGTTGATACGTTCAAAACGTATCTCCTTTTCCGAACACTTTTCTTATTGTTTTCCTCTAAACTTGTGAGTTTTCGATACCACTAACACGGACTAACACTGTTTTTAGCAGATTTTCCTTGGTGTCTCGTTTTTGTGCAGTAAAAACAACTTTTGGGAAAATGCCCAGAAAAGACCCCATTGGTCTTAAAACACTAGAATACTCCACGAGCCAGAAGGGGGCCAGGAGAGGGGCCACACCACCCCCTCGCGCGCCCCCCTTGGTCTCGCCGCCTAGTGTTGTGGGCCACCCTAGGACCCCCTCGGACTACCCTTTCGACTACATATTGCCTTCAACCCTAAAACGCGAGGGGGTTCGTCATATTCCATAGAAACACAACAGAGCGCTGCCGCCACCCCGAATCTCGATTCGGGGATCATAAGTTTGTTGGAACGCGTAGAGATAAACAAAACTTTTTCCTACGCGGTACTTCCAAGATCTAGCCGAGGTAGAAGGCCACGATGATTACCACTAGACGCGCGGTTGCGGATTATCGATGCAGCGCGTCGGGGCAGTGTAGTCCCACGATCCGATCCAGCCGATACAATCCACGAGCGTCGAAGTGCTGAACGTACAACACCTCTGCCGGTACCCACACGTACGAGGAGGAGCTCCGACGGCGGGCTGCTAGATCCGGTGGGACGGCTGGACTGAGTGGGGCTAGGGTTCCCAACGCATGAGAGTGGACTAACGTGCCCGCTGGGCAACCTGCGCCCCTCTTTATATAGAGAATGGTAGTGGGCTTCACAACACTTGTGGCCCATTCCCTCTGTGAGTCCGACTCACAAACTCAGTCCATTTCCGGTTCGGGTCCAACCCGACCAATACATTTGCTCCCGCTCTAAAGTGTGCGACCCTGCAGGCTCATGGCGACTTGGACACGATTGGAGTCCAACTCCTAGTCGATCAATCGGTAGCGGCTCCTAGCAGAACGTGTCGACTCCCAAGTCCCATTGAGTCATGACGACATACCTTTCAATGTGATATTCATCTTGGTCCCTTTTGTCTCACGATATACCTTGTCGAACTATAGGCGATGTATCGTCATCCCTTTAATAGTTCAACTCTCTTCTCGATCCGTGATATGTGATTCATCTGACTAACTCTTAGTCAACAGACACAGTTAACACTTAACTGAGTCGCGCATGGCCATGCTTCTTGAAGCATATCACTCGAGAGGGCCCAGAGAATATCTCTCCATTCGGAGGGGCAAAATCCCATCTTGATTATCCACATCACGCAGCTTGTTTCTCATTCGACCTGAACTCTGCCTTTATAACTACCTTGTCACAGAGCAGCGTTTAACAGAACCTAAGTCGGTGATCCACAACTCGGATTGTGCGACAAACTCAGGTCTAAGGATTACATTGATTGAGACATGAAAATGATGACTTGCTCGTTGCATCTCAATGTGGGTCAGTCCGACTTGCTAAACTCTTTAGCCAAGTCCGTGATAGTTGGAATGGCATCACCATGCCCATGACAAGTGGAACCATGTCATCAGCCAACACTCACATTAGTCTAGGGTGTGTGTCCAGCACAACCTTAATGACCAAGGACAATCTAGTATGAACAACATGAATATATAGTTCCACAATCGAATCACATATTCAATGACATATATCAGATGTTCAAAACAAGGACAACTTAATAACTTTATGAATACAGTGGGAATTACATTATCCATGATTGCCTCTAGGGAATATTCCCAACGGTCTCCCACTTGCACTAGAGTCAATCATCTTGGCATCATATGCCTAGGCATCTAATGCCCATACCTCTCGTGTGCGCCTCATGCTTAGGCTGTGGTAGCGCCTTTGTCAACAGATCTGCAATGTTTGCATCCGTGTGTACTTTGCATAACTTGATATCACCTTGTTCTACAAACTGGCGAATGAGGTGGTACCGCATGAGTATATGTTTGTTCTTCTGGTGTTGTCTAGGTTCCTTGGCTTGTGCGATAGCACCATTGTTGTCACAATATACGTCCAAATGATTGGACGCGCCCTGAACCACACCAAGATCTATCAGGAGGTTCCTGATCCAAACAGCTTCCTTTGCCGCCTCTGAGGCAGCAATATACTTAGCCTCTGTTGTAGATGCAGACACCGTATCTTGCTTGGAACTCTTCCAGCTCACAGGCCCTCCGTTCATTACGAACACATATCCAGATTGTGAACGAGAATCATCGGAGTCGGTGAGATAACTTGCATCAGTGTAACCCTTTACACTGAATTCCTCATCACCTCCATAAACTAGGAACATTTCCTTAGTCCTTCTCAAGTACTTAAGGATGTTTTTAACCGCTGCCCAGTGGGCTTCGCCAGGGTCAGCCTGGTATCTGCTCGTAACACTTAGAGCATAGGAAACATCTGGCCTAGTACAAATCATGGCATACATGATGGATCCGATTGCCGAAGCATACGGGATCACACTCATCCGACTTCACTCATCAGTCGTCGAAGGACACTGAGTCTTGCTAAGTTTTATGCCATGGGACATCGGCAAGAATCCCTTCTTGGACTCTTCCACTTTGAATTTCTTCAAAACTTTGTCCAGATATGTACTCTGACTCAATCCAATGAGCCGCCTTGATCTATCTCTATAGATCCTGATTCGTAATATGTAACTCGCCTCACCCAAATCCTTCATTGAGAAACTCCTTTCCAATGACTCTTTGGTTTCTTGCAACATCATGACATCATTTCCAATCAGTAATATGTCGTCCACATATAAGATTAGAAAATTTACTTTGCTCTCACTAAACTTCTTGTATAAACAAGAATCATGATCGCTCTTGATGAAGCCAAACGATTTGACTACCTCATCAAAGCGAATGTTCCAACTCCGAGATGCTTGCTTCAACCCATAAATGGATATCTGAAGCTTGCATACCTTGTCAGCATTAGCCGGATCGACAAAACCTTCGGGCTGTATCATATACACGTCCTCAGTTAAATTTCCATTAAGGAAAGCCATCTTGACATCCATCTGCCATATCTCATAGTCGAAATAGGCTGCTATGGCTAACATGATCCGAACTGATTTAAACATCGCTACTGGCGAGAAGGTCTCGTCATAGTCAACTCCTTGAACCTGTCGGAACCCCTTCGCGACAAGTCGTGCTTTATAGACAGAAATATTTCCATCCATATCAGTTTTCTTCTTAAAGACCCATTTGCACTCAACGGGTCTTGCACCGTCAGGAAGATCAACCAAATTCCAAACTTGGTTTTCATCCATGGACTTTAACTCGGATCTCATGGCTCCAAGCCATGACTCGGAATCAGATCCCACCATTGCTTCCGAATAAGTTTGCCGGCTCATTACTGTCTAACAGTAAAACATCACGAGCATTTTGTAAGCTGGCAGATCTCCGTGGTTCAGGTGCTGTTACCAGCGTAGGTACCACGACTGGCTCAGCCTCCAAGGCCGTTGCCGACTCGCCCCTAGACGGTTCCTCTCGAATTTCTTCAAGTTGCACTATGCTCCCACTGACTCCCCGATTGAGAAACTATTTCTCAAGGAAGACACCATTCCGAGCGACAAACACTTTGCCTTCTTCCCGGTTGTAGAAGTAGTACCCCAAGGTTTCCCTCGGATACCCCACAAAAATACACTTATCCGACTTGGGCGTGAGCTTGTCCGACTGAAGTCGCTTGACAAATGCTTCACAACCCCAAATCTTAAGAAAAGACAAATTTGGCCTTTTGCCAGTCCACATCTCATGCGGTGTCTTCTCTACTGACTTTGATGGCACTCTGTTTAGTGTGAACGCTGCAGTTTCTAGACAATAACCCCAAAATGATAAAGGTAGAACTACCTGACTCATCATTGATCGTACCATGTCCAACAAGGTCCGATTTCTCCGTTCCGATACACCGTTTCTCTGTGGTGTACCCGGCGGAGTGAGTTGAGGAACTATTCCACAACTCTTTAGATGGTCATCAAACTCATGGCTCATATACTCGCCTCCACGGTCCGACCGCGGAAACTTTATTTTCTTGCCGAGTTGATTTTGTACCTCACTCTGGAATTCCTTGAATTTCTCAAAGGCTTCCGACTTGTGTTTCATTAAATAGATATATCCATACCTACTCAAATCATCAGTGAAGGTAATGAAGTACCCATAACCACCTCTGGCTATCGTGCTCATTGGACCACATACATCATTATGTATTAATTCCAACAAGTCGGACGCCCTTTCACAACTCCTTACAAAAGGTGTCTTGGTCATTTTGCCTAGTAGGCATGATTCGCATGTCTCAAACGACTCTAAGTCGAACGAAGTTAGAAGTCCATCATCATGGAGCTTCTTCATGCGCTTCCAACTTATATGACCAAGCCGACAATGCCAAAAGTAAGTCATATTCAGATCATTTGGTTTCAACCTTTTAACATTTATGTTATAGACCGATTCACTATCAAGATTCAAAATAAATAACCCGTTCTGAACGGGTGCAAAGTCATGAAACATATCTTTCAAATATAAAGAACAACCATTATTCTTAATATTCGACTCATAACCTTGTCTCATCAAACAGGAGGCGGAAATAATGTTTCGACTAAGCACTGGAACATAATAACAATTATTCAGTTCCATTAAAAATCCTAAAGGTAAATGAAGTTGCATCGTGCCGACTTCCAACGCAGCGAATCTCGCCTTGTTGCCGACCCGAATATCAACCTCTCCTCTTACCACGCTCCTAGTTCTTACCAGTCCCTGCAACGAGTTGCATATGTGAATAACTGATCCGGTATCATATACCCAAAGAACTGTTAGGTGCATCAGCAAGATAAATGTCTATAACATTGCACACAAGCGTACCTGAGTTGGAAGTCACACCTCCACTCTTGGCTCTATCAGCCAAATACTTGGTGCAGTTCCTCTTCCAGTGGCCATCCTGCTTGCAATAGAAGCAATTGGCTCCGGTTGTAGGAGAAGGGTTAGTCTTTGAGGAAGCGCTCTGGACAGGGCCATGGGCGTTGCCTCCTGACTTATTCTTCTTCTTCTTAGTCCAAGAACTCTTCTTGAACTTAGCCTTATTCTGCACCATCAACACTTGACTGGCGCCTTTCTTAAGATCAGCCTCTGCCGTTTTGAGCATCCCATGTAATTCAGTGATCTTCTTATCCATACCATGCATATGGTAGTTAGAAATGAACGGACCATACGCACTAGGAAGAGAGTTCAGAATTATATCAGTAGCGAACTCTTCGTTAATTGGGTAGCCCAGCCGATCCAGAGACTACACGTAACCATTCATCTTGATTACATGCGGACTAAGTGGATCACCATCTTTAAGCTTACATCCCAGCAAAGCTTGAGAGACTTGATACCTCTCGGCCTTTGCCTGAGCCTGGAACATACTTTTGAGGCTTTCGATCATATCGTAGGCCTCAACATTCTCGAACTGTTGCTGCAAGTCCGGTTCCATGTGTGCAAGCATAAGACAGCTAATTTCCGTAGACTCATCTCTAGTCTTACGGTAGGCATTCATGACTGCGACAGTCGCATCGTCATATGGCTCTTCTGGAAGTGGAGTTTCTAGAACATGTTCTTTCTTGTCATGCTTGAGGACTATCCTCAGATTACGGTACCAGTTGGTGAAATTAGTTCCATTAAGCTTATCTTTCTCTAGGATTGACCTCAACGCAAAAGTAGATAACTGAGGAAGGTTGCTAGGTGCCATTGATCTACAACAGAAAATATTCAAAACACTTAAGACATGTATTCATAAAAGAGCAGGCATATTAAACGTTTTAATACTTATGCTCCCACTAGAACCAACACCCCTCCGATGGTTGCTAAGTGATTCAAGATCCTAAATAAGCAAGCCGACTAGTGAGCTTTAGCATCACCGCTAGCCGTCAAGTGATCTAGGTAGGCAACACCTTGCCAATCGTATCCAATACGACTCCTGTTAGTTGGGTGGCATCACACGCCCCGGCTCCCAACCTACCTCGCTCCGAGCCCCACAACCGTTGTGATGGACTCGTCTAGATTACCAAGTGCTTCCGCTGTAAGAGTCCGACTCAAACCCACCTAATCGGAAAGAATTGGTAGCACCTCAATTTTATGAGCCCACTACCAAGAATGTCCGACTTGTGATGGTGCAGCACTGGCGGGGCGACCGACTAGACCTTCTTTGAGGGATTAAATTCTACCAACTATCTAAATAGAGGTAAAAAAGAGACATAACAATAACACAAATAAAGCAATTATAATGTGAAATGGTATGGCTCTCTTCATGGTGATCTCCATCTCCACGAAGCTTGTAAGTCGACTCGTGCCAACTCTTGTCACGTGCCATCTTACTCCATGTAGCCGACTTGTACATCGACTTGCATGTCATCCGGGTTCTCCAAGATGCTACACTAGCTAGTAAATGAAAAATTACATAGAGAATCCGACACGCATGTCGTTATACAATAAAATGACAACACCTAGGCTCCAGCCGGCTAACAAAAACATGATACGCATATCATATATGGATTACACACATCACATGCACATAAGCCATACCATTCACAACTTCCTGCGAAAACAAGTTATGCATAGACGCGATATCTACCGGCGTTGTGAAACTCGTAACGACATCTAAGGTGCTACGACAGGGCGAAGCCGTCGGTCCCGACGATTTTGGAAAACGCAGATCTCATCTGCATTCCGATCATGGATTTCTTCATTGGATAAAACGATTTTACCCAAATCTGATCCGTATTCGGATTCGATCAAACTCTTTGATCTTCGATCACCGCAACTGGATTTATGTGTCACGGTATACCCCGATGGCGGAAACCGACCGGTAGGGGTAAGTTGTTTCACGACCTTAGTAGTATGATCACGGAAACCAGATCATCCATTAACCCCAAGTACGATTGATCCAATCAACCTTGTACAAAACCGATCTATCTCATAGACCGACCACCAAAACATAACTTAGATCCAATCTAATGCTAACTACATATCATATATGTACGGATCTCGGGCCTAATACCAGAAGCAACTGCTCTGATACCACTGTTGGAACGCGTAGAGATAAACAAAACTTTTTCCTACGCGGTACTTCCAAGATCTAGCCGAGGTAGAAGGCCACGATGATTACCACTAGACGCGCGGTTGCGGATTATCGATGGAGCGCGTCGGGGCAGTGTAGTCCCACGATCCGATCCAGCCGGTCCAATCCACGAACATCGAAGTGCTAAACATACAACACCTCTGCCGGTATCCACACGTACGAGGAGGAGCTCCGACGGCGGACTGCTAGATCCGGTGCGACGGCTGGACTGAGTGGGGCTAGGGTTCCCAACGCATGGGAGTGGACTAACATGCCTGCTGGGCAACCTGCGCACCTCTTTATATATAGAATGGTAGTGGGATTCACAACACTTGTGGTCCATTCCCTCTGTGAGTCCGACTCACAAACTCAGTCCATTTCCGGTTCGGGTCCAACCCGACCAATACATTTGCTCCCGCTCTTAAGTGTGCGACCCTGCAGGCTCATGGCGACTTGGACACGACTGGAGTCCAACTCCTAGTCGATCAATCGGTAGCGGCTCCTAGGAGAATGTGCCGATTCCCAAGTCCCATTGAGTCATGACGACATACCTTTCAATGTGATATTCATCTTAGTCCCTTTTGCCTCATGATATACCTTGTCGAACTATAGGCGATGTATCGTCATCCCTTTAATAGTTCAACTCTCTTCTCGATCCGTGATATGTGATTCATCTGACTAACTCTTAGTCAACAGACACAGTTAACACTTAACTGAGTCACGCATGGCCATGCTTCCTGAATCATATCACTCGAGAGGGCCCAGAGAATATCTCTCCATTCAGAGGGGCAAAATCCCATCTTGATTATCCACATCACGCAGCTTGTTTCTCATTCGACCCGAACTCTGCCTTTATAACTACCTTGTCACAGAGCAACGTTTAACAGAACCTAAGTCGGTGATCCACAACTCGGATTGTGCGACAAACTCAGGTCTAAGGATTACATTGATTGAGACATGCAAACGACGACTTGCTCGTTGCATCTCAATGTGGGTCAGTCCGACTTGCTAAAATCTTTAGCCAAGTCCGTGATCATTGGAATGGCATCACCATGCCCATGACAAGTGGAACCATGTCATCAGCCAACACTCACATTAGTCTAGGGTGTGTGTCCAGCACAACCTTAATGACCAAGGACAATCTAGTATGAACAACATGAATATATAGTTCCACAATCGAATCACATATTCAATGACATATATCAGATGTTCAAAACAAGGACAACTTAGCAACTTTATGAATACATTTGGAATTACATCATCCATGATTGCCTCTAGGGCATATTCCCAACAAAGTTCATGTTCTGGCGCCCTGCCGGGACGGGGATTCGAAGGAGATCATCTGTCACATCCCTGTTTTTAAGCACTTGTATAATAGTATTTTAGCATGTCTCTTAAGACCTTTGTAATGAAATTAAGTGGACAACATGTTGTGTACTGATGTTTATCTATGCAATATTAGTGGTGTGTTTCTTTTCACTTACTTGAGGAGTTTTTCTCCTAAGAAACACATTGCTTTATTATTGTTTTCCCATGTTTTCCACTAAGGCTCTTATGAGATTATTTTTCAAGACTTGAGGTGACCCTTTGTTTCAACTTGAAATTGTGTTATTAATGTTTAGGAATCATCTTGAACTTGAAATAAAATTAATTGGAAAAGATTCCATTAGCTTTTCCAATATAATTTTTGCCCTGAAAAACAGCCAAGTAGCTGTTTTCAACCCTTGTTTTCCACCACAAGGATTATCCAATTAGGGATTTTCTTTGATAAAAACTACTCTCTGTTATGAGTACAACAAAACTACATTCTTGGAAAAACCTACAAAGAAAATTAGCACATAATGCCAAGATGGTTTTTGAGCCATCTTGTTATGACAGAAATTTGAGCATTTTAAAAACAGAGAATGTACCTACTTTGCCATTTATTTTCAGAGCCATAAACCCATCATTTTTCAAATCAAATGGTTGGATCTGAAACTTGGATAGTTGTTCTTTGTTGAGCATTTTAAATCACTCATTTTAGAGCTGGTTTGCTTGGTGGAAACAAACCCAACTTTTGCTATCTCTGTCTGTTTTTCCAGCACTTAGAAAAATTCAGAAACTGTCTAACTGAATTTTTCTGACAGAACAGTGAATACACTTTTGGACTTAATGTTTTTAGTTTTTGTGCACTGATCCAAGCCAGGCCACCTTGCCATTTCGAAAGCCATGTTAGTGACCTTCTAGAAGGTGGCATTGGATCCCATGTTGGCTGGATAGGAGGGGAGAAAAACTGAGGTGGCATTTGACTAATAGGTGATGTCACAATAGTGGTTGAAATAGTGTTTATTCTTCCTTTTGCCCATCACTTGGCCTTTGCTGTGGCCTTGCTCACCATTTGGTACTGGCTTGACCCCTTAGGACCAATTGGAACCGTGGCCAACCCTGGAGAAACCCCAAAGGGCAAGGGCATGCCCATGCCATGCCAACCCGAGCCCTCCCCCTTTGACTCGTGTCTACAAAGCCCTAGAGGCCTATCCCTCTCGCCACAGAGCTCTACTCACCCCTCTCACTCACCCCATCGAGCTCCCGCTTGCTCGATCACCCTCTGTGGGCGAGGCGAGCCGCGCCCATTTTCGGACCCGAACGGATCGAGCTCGAGGTGGCGCCGCGATCACCGCACCTCCCGCCCTCCTTTCTCTTCCACAGTGACCCCCGCACTCGTGCGCATCTCCCTGACATCCCCCTGCCCTCCCTCGTTTGCAGATTGCCCCGCGCCGTCGTCGCCGTGCCCGCTTCGCCGTCGCAGAGAGGAGGCAGACGTGGAGAGCTCCATCCTCGCCGCCGCCGCGCCACCGGCACCCCACAACACCACCGCCGTCGCCCACCGCTCCACGGCCCCCCTAGGTGAGCCACTTGCCCGTGCCGTGCGCGCCCATAACGTGTTCGTCCGCGGGCCGAGAGAGAGAGAGAGGAGAGAGGCGCGCGGGGAGGAAGAAGGCACGGGAGCCGTCGATCTAAAAATCGACGGTCCCCTTTGAACCTACCGCTTCGCGCGCGCGCGCGTGCTAGCGGGCTGCGCCGCGCGTTTGCTGGGCCGCGCGCTGCCAGATCCAGCCCATCTAGCTTGTTTCTGTTAAGAGTCCCAGTAATTTTTTTTTCTGGCAGATTAACTAGATCCTAGCTTTAGGCTTAGAAAAGGTAGCATATTAATTTATTTTACCTTGCTAATTTTTGTACTACTAGCCTTACAAAATTGCAACCATATCCCACTGGCAGAAACTTGTTTTGAGTTTTTATGATTTTTCTAAAAATCATATGCCAGACAGTACCCTAAAAATTGAAATGAATAGAACTTCAAAAATACAAAACATTTTTGAGCAAACTCAACTGTTTTGGAAATCCCTTTCCAATACCTATCAGTAGCATTTTAGTTTGCATCAAGGTGAGTTACCATTTGGAAATGCCATCCATTTTGGTAAAACATCAGTGGGCTATTCCATGATTTTTAGAGGGAGTTTTGGATATTATTTTTGAGTGAGGCAAGTTGGAGAAGCTTTGTAGTGATAAGGACTATCACATCCTAGAAGGATTTGCTTTTTAGAGCAACATAAAAATTTAGAGAGACAGAACAAGTTTTGGCTATTTTCTGCCTAAATTTTAATTCTAGATCTTGCCTTATATGTTACTTTTGTGAGTTGCAAATGATGTGATCTTGCTTGTTATGTTGTTTTCCATTGTGTTTATGATGTATACAAGTGATATGAGCATGTTAGAATAAATGGTTTGAATGGTAGCATTTTAGAACTAGTTTTCCATGCTTATGTCTTGCTAATAGCTAGATTTTAATGTATATTTTGAGTAGATATTTAAATAAATCTTTAGGCTAGTTGCTAGATTGTTTTTCATGGAACCAGTACCACTTAGGTACTGTTAATTAGTTTATAGCACCTCTGAATGCTTGGTGCTTGTGTTTGAAATAGGTTTAAAATAGGAATGCTTAAGGACTAGTTTGCACACTAGGAGATTCATGAATGTTTTTGTGTCTTGTTTTCCACTAGGGAAAAATAGGACTTTTTGGTATTGAAACCAGAGGATGAAAAGTACTTGTGGCAATATTTTTCCTTAGGGTTTTCACCTCTGATAGATTTCCTTTCAATAGCACAAAAGTATGAGTAGCACTTGGGTGACTAGAAATAAATCTCCTCACATGTGTAGCTTTTTAAGCATATCTATCCTTGTTTCCTAGCTATGTTTTTATGTTATTTTTGTGAGATCCAGTAGCATATATGGTACTGGTTAGAGGTGTATTTTGCCTCTGAAATCTTGCACACTTGTGCATAACATTAGCTAGTATATTCTAAACTAGTCTAGTAGTTTCCTAAATTTTCTACTAGTATGAGTAGGAATTTTTGGGTGTTTGTTTGTTGTTTTTAGCACTTTTATAAAAGTGACCAGAGGCTTATTAACCTCTTGGTGAGCATATTTACTAGTGGAGCACCCACTGGTATGTTTGCCTCATAGTGGAAAATAGGTTGACTTGTTGTCATGAGCTTATTTTCACTACTTGAGTAATTTAGCAAATTATGTGTGCTAGCCATAGGAATTGTTGTGGGGATTTTTAGGCATCAAAATGTGTTTTATGGGACACCCTACTGTCCAGTAGCATGTGCTATATCCCACTGGTCCACAATGTTCTTAACTAAGAATCATTGTTTTGGCCACACATAAGCACTAGGAAAAAGCAGATTTTCCAACTATAGTTTTTATGCCAATTTTTCTTTAGGGAAAAATTGAGAACTATGGGTGGTACTTTTTGATTGCTTGCTGTATGTATTGCTTGTAGCATTGCTTGCCTTGCTTGGTTCTGAAAGTGTGTCTTTATTTCTTTTTACGACGTTAGAAAACGAGGAGGAAGGAATTGCTGAAGAAGGGTATTGCAACTCCTGTTACTTTCAGGATCAGGACCATCACTTGTACCAAGGCAAGCCATCCTAATGCTTGCTGTATCACTACTTATCATTATCTATCATGCATGCTTTTCACTTCTGAAGTTTTACAAAAATATACCTTCAAAACTATTTTTGTGTGAATCCTATTACTACTATTAATACTACTAGTATAAGGACTCATAATCATCGTCAACTTGGTATTACCAAGCCCTTAGACACTAAATGGTATATAAATACCATACACCTACTTAAAACTTGAGTTCTTAAATGAACTAAATAAAATGTGTTTTTGTAAACAAATGCCTTATGGAAGGAAAGCCCGGAGGAAGGGTGAGACCCTGTCTGCCGGAAGGATTGTTATGATGGGAAATTTTTATGAGAAATGTTTACAAAAGACACATAACCTAGTCTTCGCTGGACAACCATTATCGTACTGCCACTTTACCCCAATATGGGTAGGGGCTTGATTAAAAACTTGTTAGGGTTAGTATATGTGCTATCTCAAAGGCTATAGGGGATTGGATCCTCCGAACCGAAATGTCGCTAGGAGTGAGTATACGGGACATCTAAAGTGTGGGATTAATTTTCCCTCCGGATGCAGCAATTGGGTCTCCTGTTTGAGCGGTGTGTGACATGGCTTGCCAGGGAGGGAAACCCCAATTGAAGAGATAGTCATGTACTAGCTTGTACAGAGTGGATAGTCAAGACCAGTTATCTGATGTTCTCATAGGTTGGGAACAGTCCATGGTTGTTTCATGGCAGACTCTGGATCTGGTGGAAATGTGTACACCTCTGCAGAGTAAAACTATTTCGAGATAGCCGCGTCCTCGGATATGGACGGTTGAATGGCCATGTAGCTAGTATTGTGTCAACTTTTCAAAAGAGGTTTTGAAGGAAGGCTTTTGTACCTGAGAGGTACTATGGAGGAATGACTTGGTATCTGCGAGATACCGATGAGAAAGAAACTACTACTAAAAGTTTCTGAAAAGAAAAACTTTCTTTTCCAAAAGTATTATAAAACCTCCAAGATATGTGATATCTACGAGAGCAAAACTACATTATTTTAAATGATTTTGTTTACAAAGAAGTGAACTTGAAGAATCAACCATGGCAAGTCTTTTATCTGTCATGGGTAGCTGAACCATATGTATGGCCTACCCACTCCACCAAATAAGCATGTATGCATTATTGTAAGCTAATAAAGGATGTCTTGTTGAGTACATTCAAATGTACTCATTTGGTTTCGCCCCTGGTATCTACTTATCATACTACGAGGAGCCACCTCAGGAGGAGTACTATGAGGAGGAGTTCTACGCTGATGGCCCTGCGAGTTAGGATCGTCTCCCAGTCAGCAGCCTGTAGGATGAGGCGCGACTCGGGTTCTACTACGCTATGCTTATCGTCTTCCGCTGTGTTTACTTTGAATGTCTGTCCTGCGTGACAGTTATCAAGAACTTGGTCATGTGACCATTTATGTAAGACTCTATATTCGTGTAATGGATGATGTATTCTGTATGCCAACTACGTACGTTGTTCACGACTGGTTCTTCTGGGATCGTGAATGAATGCATATGAGGGGTTCTGGACCTACCGGTCTGGGGCCTCTACAAAGTTGGTATCAGAGCCATCCTGACTCTAGGAGACCTTAGTTAGCATGGACGTTAGCGTATACTCCGATAATCTAAGTTGCTAATACAAAAAAAGATGGATATATGACTAAGTATAAAACTATTCCCTATATCCCACCACCTCTCTGGGTTAGACTCTATTTGCATTAAAGTTATTTCTTGCATGAACCTAAAATTTTGCACACTTGTATCTAACTTAAGCTACTTAAAATTTTGTGTAGATGGACGTGGACATCACCGTGGCTTTTCAGTTGGGACGTCCACGTGGCGAGTCTTTCCTTTTCGAGGAGAGGCTAGTATCTATGGCTACTGTGTTGGGACGGCCACTTCCGGAGCTACGAGGAGGACTAGTTGTCGGGGCACCTCTGGAGGGAGACTGGTACGCGGAGGTCACTATCCGCGCACCTCTGGCTAGCCCGACAGTGGAGGCCTACGTGTACCGTGCTGTTGATCGTTCTTGGAACGAGGCGGCGGTGCGCGTGATACAGGAGTCAGTAGCACGTCTGGCACACATCGGGGAGTATATGTTCATCGGTTCCCGGTTCGAGCTGATCGGGAGACGTGATGAGGATGGCATACCACTTCCTGTTGAGCCAGACTTTACCACTGTTGGTCCACACTTGGACGAGATGGAGATTCTGTTACACCGCACTCAGACCAGGCTAGACGACCAGCGTCTTGACACCCTCCACGGCATATTGGTGCACCAGACACTGATAGCCGAGACTGACGAGCTGAGGGCTGAGCTTCACGACAGCCAGGAGGAGAGTGGAGCTCTGGCTCAGCAGTTGTCCGAGTCGAGGGAGCAGTTGGAGGCTACTACCGCGAGGTACCGTGCCTTACGGAGGCAGCTGAGGGCCACCCGCCTTGGCCGTGCACGCCTCACCACTAGACTGACGGCCCTGGAGGGGGCTAACGCCGTTCTGCGCGGCAGGCTTCAGATAGCTCGTGATGACATAGCCACGAGAGACGCTGCCGTAGAGGAGCTGGAGGAGGAGGCCGCAGAGCTCCACAGGGAGATTGAGGATCTTCTGCCTGTTGAGGATGTTCCCTCCGACTTAGAGGGGATGGATATGAGCGAGGCTAGCGAGCAGGATGATGATGACCTGTTTGACGAGGAGGAGGAGGACCCTGAGGAGCGTATCTTCGACGTTGGGGACAGCGACGACTCTGTGTAGTCGCTGCCTTCTCACCCTTAGCACATGGTGCTGGTCTAGATACTAGTTAGGTATGCTAGATCGTTTTGCTAGATAGTTTGCTAGTAATAGCCTTGCGATGACCCCACCAATCGCACCCCCCCCTGTAGCTCGATGAAGCCTTCCTTGTATGATATGGCTTGTGATGTGTGTGTGTAATGTAAGGAACTCTGTTTAATTATGGTGATGAATGAAATGTTAGGCTTGGTTTTCTGTTGATTGTCACTACTTTGCGTTCATTTCATTCAAGTTTGCGACTGCCCCGCTCTTGTTTTTGAAACATATCGCTAGTATTCCTTTTGTTTAAATATTAAGGTACTGGGTTTTCAAAAACAAGAATTTATTTCTTAGACTTACACATGTTTCACTTCAGCATGGCACCCCGTCGCGAACCCCCACCGCCACCACCACCCACTGTGGAGGCGCTGTTGGCCTTGCTGATGGAAGATCGCCAGGCCAGCCGAGATGAGAGTGCAGCTACCATTACCGCTCTGCAACAGCTAGCTGCTGCCGCCAACAATAATGGCAATGGCAATGGAAATGGTGCTCGCTCGAGGCTGAGAGACTTTCAGCACACCAACCCCCCAGTTTTCACCAGGATTGTGGAGCCTCTCGATGCTGACGACTGGCTCCGCACCATTGCAAACAAACTGGAAGTTGCCTCGGTTGATGAAAATGATAAGGTCCTGTTGGCCTCCCATTTTCTCGCTGGTCCTGCCAGGACTTGGTGGGAAACTACACGTGAGACTGTTGCTGCTGGTCACGTGTTCACCTGGGAGGAATTCTCTGCAAGGTTCCGCAAGTATCACATTCCCCAGGGGATGATGGCACTTATGCGGGAGAAGTTTCTAAATCTGAAGCAGGGAAGTATGCCGGTGTCTGAATACTGGGAGAATTTCACTACTCTGTCCCGGTATGCACAGGATGATATTAATACTGATGCTAAGAAGAAGGAGAGGTTCTTAAATGGGCTGGATGATGAGCTCCAGTGCTCTCTGGTAGTAGTTCCATTCCAGGACATGGAGACTCTTGCTAATGCCGCTATGGTGCTGGAGCACAAGCGGAAATCTGCCGATGATAACCGCAAGAGGAAAATGACTGCTCATGGAGGACCTAGTGCTCAGAGGACTCGCAACACTCCGTATGCGAGGCCACCAACCCACAAGGCGCCTGCTTATGCACCCCGCCCCAACCACAACTATGCACCAAGGCCCAACAACTACAACCACCCTGCACCGTATGCACCAAGGTACGGAGGAAACAGCTATGGTGGTAACCATGGGAATCACTCTGGGATTAATCATGGAAACCGCTATGGAGGTAACACTGGAGGAAATGGGAACCACACCAACAATGCTCCCAAACCAAACCCAAGCTCAAAACCTTCTGGAGGTTGCTTTGCCTGTGGAAAGGAGGGTCACTTCGCTCGCGATTGCCCCAACAAAGCTACTGCTCCAGCCCAGCCTGCTGCAACCAAGATGAACCATGGTCCTTCCACTGGGCGACAGAATAGGATGAAGGGACACCTGAACCATATCAATGCTGCAGAAGCTCAGGAGGCACCAGACATGGTGATGGGTATGTTTCCTGTTAACTCGGTACCAGCCGCAGTACTGTTTGATTCTGGTGCATCACATTCCTTTGTCACTAAACCGTTTGCTGAGAAAAGTGGTATGAAGCATTCCCGTATGCACAACCCTATGTTAGTACAAATACCTGGGGATAGTACTAAAGCCAACCTAATTTGCAATGAGGTACCAGTAGAAATTCAAGGGAAAACTTTTCATGCTGATCTTATAGTACTGGGATCCAAAGGGATAGAAGTGGTACTCGGTATGAACTGGATGGCCAAGTATAAAGGAGTTATCGATTGCACTAAGAAATCTATTGAAATGATCTCAGAGGATGGGGAAAAGGTTGCGTACACTGCAACCCGACCCTCGTCACAAGTTCACTGCCACACTGGTATAGCCCAACCTGCCCTTGAGGAAGTCCCGGTAGTTTGCGAATACCCGGATGTTTTTCCTGAAGAATTACCCGGTATGCCCCCTGATCGGGATATCGAGTTTGTGATTGAGTTAGTGCCCGGAACTGGACCCATAGCACAGAAGCCGTATCGGATGAACCCGAAGGAATTAGATGAGTTGAAGACTCAACTGGAGGACATGTTAAGGAAGGGATTGATTCGCCCTAGTGCATCGCCCTGGGGATCTCCGATCATTTTTGTGGGAAAACGGGACGGTACCACTCGTTTATGTGTGGACTACCGCAAGTTAAATGATGTTACCATCAAGAACAAATACCCGTTGCCCAAAATTGAAGACTTGTTTGACCAGTTGAATGGGGCTGTAATCTTCTCCAAGATTGACCTTCGGACTGGTTATCATCAATTGAAAGTCCGTGATACTGATATCCCAAAGACTGCTTTCACCACTCGTTACGGGCTGTATGAATACACCGTAATGTCCTTTGGTCTAACCAATGCCCCTGCCTATTTCATGAATCTCATGAATAAGGTATTCATGGATTTTCTAGACAAGTTTGTCGTGGTGTTTATTGACGACATTCTTATATATTCGAGGAGTGAGGAAGAACACGAAGAACATCTGAGACTTGTGCTCGGAACACTTCGCGAGCATCAGCTGTATGCTAAGTTTAGTAAATGTCAATTCTGGTTGACGGAAGTCGGATTTCTTGGACATGTAGTATCTGCGGGAGGAATATCTGTTGACCCTGCTCTAGTTCAGTCTGTGGAGAAGCGTGCTGCTCCGACCAACCAGACTGAAGTCAGATCCTTCCTGGGTTTGGCAGGATATTACCGCAAGTTTGTTCAGGGATTCTCGAGTATAGCCAGACCCCTCACCCAGTTGCTCAAGAAGGATAGCAAGTTCCTATGGACGGACAAGTGTGAAGAAAGTTTCAATGAGTTGAAGCACCGACTGGTGTCTGCCCCAATCCTTATAATGCCAGATGTCACCAAGAATTTCGACGTATATTGTGACGCTTCTAAGCTTGGTCTTGGAAGCGTGCTTATGCAAGAAGGGAAGGTGATATCTTTCATATCCCGCCAGTTAAGACCCCACGAGTTGAATTATCCCACTCATGACTTAGAGCTTGCTGCCGTTGTTCATGCTCTCAAGACATGGCGGCACTTTCTTATGGGAAGGCGAGTGGAGATTTACACGGATCATAAGAGTTTAAAGTATATCTTTACTCAACGTGAGCTCAACATGAGGCAGCGCCGCTGGATTGAGCTCATTAAAGATTATGATCTGAGTATTCATTATCATCCGGGAAAGGCAAATGTGGTTGCAGACGCTCTTAGTCGAGAGCCGGCCTCTCTAAATGCTATGATTTTAGTAAGGCAACCCGAGTTGTGGAAAGAGCTGGACCAGCTTGGTATTGAAGTGGTCAGCTATGGCATGTTGGACGCCATAGAACTTAAACCAACCCTGGTTGACCAAATCAAAGAAGCGCAGAAAGGCCAGAAAAGTATTGATGGGATTAAAGCCCGCATGGAGAAGGAAAAGGTTGCTGGGTTTACCATCGATGCTGATGGGGGATTATGGTATGAAGGCCGTATTTGTGTTCCTTCCGAATCTGATCTTAAGCAGACCATCATGGTCGAAGCTCATGAGACCATGTATTCAATCCATCCTGGAGGAACAAAGATGTATCAAGACCTGAAAGAGAGATTCTGGTGGCATGGAATGAAGCGAGAGATTGCTTCATTTGTAGCCAAGTGCCATGTCTGCCAGCAGGTAAAAGCCGGGCACCAGCGTCCCGCTGGATTGCTCCAACCATTGCAAGTGCCTGTTTGGAAATGGGATGAAGTGGGAATGGACTTCATCACTGGACTTCCTAGGTCCAGCCGAGGAAATGATTCTATATGGGTTGTCGTGGACAGGCTCACAAAAGTTGCTCACTTTATTCCTGTCCGGACAACCTATCGTGGAGATCAGCTTGCGGATCTTTACATTTCTCGGATTGTCAGCCTACACGGAGTCCCAAGCAGGATTGTATCTGATCGAGGTACACAGTTCACATCTAGATTTTGGAAGAAGTTGCACGAGAGTTTGGGAACCAAACTAGCTTTTAGCACAGCATATCACCCGCAGACTGATGGACAAACAGAGCGTGTGAACCAAATTCTGGAAGACATGCTCCGTGCTTGTGTGTTGTCCTATGGTATTAAATGGGAAGACTGTCTGCCCTTCGCAGAGTTTTCTTACAACAACAGTTATCAGTCTAGCTTGCAAATGGCCCCTTTTGAAGCTCTGTATGGGCGTAAATGCCGTACACCTTTAAATTGGACTGAGACTGGAGATAGTCAGGTTTTTGGTGTGGACACTTTGAAGGCTGCAGAGGAGCAGGTCCAACTTATTCGGGAACGTTTAAAGACAGCTCAATCTCGTCAGAAGAGTTATGCTGATACGAAGCGTCGTGATGTCTCTTTCAGCATTGGAGATTTCGTGTACCTTCGTGTTACGCCACTCAAAGGGATGCAGCGTTTCCATGTCAAAGGAAAGCTGGCCCCCAGGTATATTGGCCCTTTTAAGATCTTGGCACGTCGTGGCGAAGTTTCTTATCAGTTAGAATTACCTGAGGAGCTATCTGCTTTTCACAATGTTTTGCATGTGTCATTACTCCGGAAATGTCTGCAAGTACCGGAGAAAGATCTCTCGTATCAAGACGTGGATTTCAGGACCATTGACATAAATGATGATTTGACTTATCGTGATAGACCCCTGCGGGTTCTCGAGGAAATTGTGCGTGCTACCAGGAGGCGGGCTATAAAATTCCTTAAGATTCAGTGGACCAATCACTCTGAGGAAGAAGCTACCTGGGAGCGTGAGGATGATATCAGGAAGGAGTTCCCTGATTTTCTTAAAGCCTAGACCCGCGAATCTCGGGACGAGATTCTTTTAAGGGGGGGAGATTTGTCACATCCCTGTTTTTAAGCACTTGTATAATAGTATTTTAGCATGTCTCTTAAGACCTTTGTAATGAAATTAAGTGGACAACATGTTGTGTACTGATGTTTATCTATGCAATATTAGTGGTGTGTTTCTTTTCACTTACTTGAGGAGTTTTTCTCCTAAGAAACACATTGCTTTATTATTGTTTTCCCATGTTTTCCACTAAGGCTCTTATGAGATTATTTTTCAAGACTTGAGGTGACCCTTTGTTTCAACTTGAAATTGTGTTATTAATGTTTAGGAATCATCTTGAACTTGAAATAAAATTAATTGGAAAAGATTCCATTAGCTTTTCCAATATAATTTTTGCCCTGAAAAACAGCCAAGTAGCTGTTTTCAACCCTTGTTTTCCACCACAAGGATTATCCAATTAGGGATTTTCTTTGATCAAAACTACTCTCTGTTATGAGTACAACAAAACTACATTCTTGGAAAAACCTACAAAGAAAATTAGCACATAATGCCAAGATGGTTTTTGAGCCATCTTGTTATGACAGAAATTTGAGCATTTTAAAAACAGAGAATGTACCTACTTTGCCATTTATTTTCAGAGCCATAAACCCATCATTTTTCAAATCAAATGGTTGGATCTGAAACTTGGATAGTTGTTCTTTGTTGAGCATTTTAAATCACTCATTTTAGAGCTGGTTTGCTTGGTGGAAACAAACCCAACTTTTGCTATCTCTGTCTGTTTTTCCAGCACTTAGAAAAATTCAGAAACTGTCTAACTGAATTTTTCTGACAGAACAGTGAATACACTTTTGGACTTAATGTTTTTAGTTTTTGTGCACTGATCCAAGCCAGGCCACCTTGCCATTTCGAAAGCCATGTTAGTGACCTTCTAGAAGGTGGCATTGGATCCCATGTTGGCTGGATAGGAGGGGAGAAAAACTGAGGTGGCATTTGACTAATAGGTGATGTCACAATAGTGGTTGAAATAGTGTTTATTCTTCCTTTTGCCCATCACTTGGCCTTTGCTGTGGCCTTGCTCACCATTTGGTACTGGCTTGACCCCTTAGGACCAATTGGAACCGTGGCCAACCCTGGAGAAACCCCAAAGGGCAAGGGCATGCCCATGCCATGCCAACCCGAGCCCTCCCCCTTTGACTCGTGTCTACAAAGCCCTAGAGGCCTATCCCTCTCGCCACAGAGCTCTACTCACCCCTCTCACTCACCCCATCGAGCTCCCGCTTGCTCGATCACCCTCTGTGGGCGAGGCGAGCCGCGCCCATTTTCGGACCCGAACGGATCGAGCTCGAGGTGGCGCCGCGATCACCGCACCTCCCGCCCTCCTTTCTCTTCCACAGTGACCCCCGCACTCGTGCGCATCTCCCTGACATCCCCCTGCCCTCCCTCGTTTGCAGATTGCCCCGCGCCGTCGTCGCCGTGCCCGCTTCGCCGTCGCAGAGAGGAGGCAGACGTGGAGAGCTCCATCCTCGCCGCCGCCGCGCCACCGGCACCCCACAACACCACCGCCGTCGCCCACCGCTCCACGGCCCCCCTAGGTGAGCCACTTGCCCGTGCCGTGCGCGCCCATAACGTGTTCGTCCGCGGGCCGAGAGAGAGAGAGAGGAGAGAGGCGCGCGGGGAGGAAGAAGGCACGGGAGCCGTCGATCTAAAAATCGACGGTCCCCTTTGAACCTACCGCTTCGCGCGCGCGCGCGTGCTAGCGGGCTGCGCCGCGCGTTTGCTGGGCCGCGCGCTGCCAGATCCAGCCCATCTAGCTTGTTTCTGTTAAGAGTCCCAGTAATTTTTTTTTCTGGCAGATTAACTAGATCCTAGCTTTAGGCTTAGAAAAGGTAGCATATTAATTTATTTTACCTTGCTAATTTTTGTACTACTAGCCTTACAAAATTGCAACCATATCCCACTGGCAGAAACTTGTTTTGAGTTTTTATGATTTTTCTAAAAATCATATGCCAGACAGTACCCTAAAAATTGAAATGAATAGAACTTCAAAAATACAAAACATTTTTGAGCAAACTCAACTGTTTTGGAAAGCCCTTTCCAATACCTATCAGTAGAATTTTAGTTTGCATCAAGGTGAGTTCCCATTTGGAAATGCCATCCATTTTGGTAAAACATCAGTGGGCTATTCCATGATTTTTAGAGGGAGTTTGGGATATTATTTTTGAGTGAGGCAAGTTGGAGAAGCTTTGTAGTTATAAGGACTATCACATCCTAGAAGGATTTGCTTTTTAGAGCAACAGAAAAATTTAGAGAGACAGAACAAGTTTTGGCTATTTTCTGCCTAAATTTTAATTCTAGATCTTGCCTTATATGTTACTTTTGTGAGTTGCAAATGATGTGATCTTGCTTGTTATGTTGTTTTCCATTGTGGTTATGATGTATACAAGTGATATGAGCATGTTAGAATAAATGGTTTGAATGGTAGCATTTTAGAACTAGTTTTCCATGCTTATGTCTTGCTAATAGCTAGATTTTAATGTATATTTTGAGTAGATATTTAAATAAATCTTTAGGCTAGTTGCTAGATTGTTTTTCATGGAACCAGTACCACTTAGGTACTGTTAATTAGTTTATAGCACCTCTGAATGCTTGGTGCTTGTGTTTGAAATAGGTTTAAAATAGGAATGCTTAAGGACTAGTTTGCACACTAGGAGATTCATGAATGTTTTTGTGTCTTGTTTTCCACTAGGGAAAAATAGGACTTTTTGGTATTGAAACCAGAGGATGAAAAGTACTTGTGGCAATATTTTTCCTTAGGGTTTTCACCTCTGATAGATTTCCTTTCAATAGCACAAAAGTATGAGTAGCACTTGGGTGACTAGAAATAAATCTCCTCACATGTGTAGCTTTTTAAGCATATCTATCCTTGTTTCCTAGCTATGTTTTTATGTTATTTTTGTGAGATCCAGTAGCATATATGGTACTGGTTAGAGGTGTATTTTGCCTCTGAAATCTTGCACACTTGTGCATAACATTAGCTAGTATAGTCTAAACTAGTCTAGTAGTTTCCTAAATTTTCTACTAGTATGAGTAGGAATTTTTGGGTGTTTGTTTGTTGTTTTTAGCACTTTTATAAAAGTGACCAGAGGCTTATTAACCTCTTGGTGAGCATATTTACTAGTGGAGCACCCACTGGTATGTTTGCCTCATAGTGGAAAATAGGTTGACTTGTTGTCATGAGCTTATTTTCACTACTTGAGTAATTTAGCAAATTATGTGTGCTAGCCATAGGAATTGTTGTGGGGATTTTTAGGCATCAAAATGTGTTTTATGGGACACCCTACTGTCCAGTAGCATGTGCTATATCCCACTGGTCCACAATGTTCTTAACTAAGAATCATTGTTTTGGCCACACATAAGCACTAGGAAAAAGCAGATTTTCCAACTATAGTTTTTATGCCAATTTTTCTTTAGGGAAAAATTGAGAACTATGGGTGGTACTTTTTGATTGCTTGCTGTATGTATTGCTTGTAGCATTGCTTGCCTTGCTTGGTTCTGAAAGTGTGTCTTTATTTCTTTTTACGACGTTAGAAAACGAGGAGGAAGGAATTGCTGAAGAAGGGTATTGCAACTCCTGTTACTTTCAGGATCAGGACCATCACTTGTACCAAGGCAAGCCATCCTAATGCTTGCTGTATCACTACTTATCATTATCTATCATGCATGCTTTTCACTTCTGAAGTTTTACAAAAATATACCTTCAAAACTATTTTTGTGTGAATCCTATTACTACTATTAATACTACTAGTATAAGGACTCATAATCATCGTCAACTTGGTATTACCAAGCCCTTAGACACTAAATGGTATATAAATACCATACACCTACTTAAAACTTGAGTTCTTAAATGAACTAAATAAAATGTGTTTTTGTAAACAAATGCCTTATGGAAGGAAAGCCCGGAGGAAGGGTGAGACCCTGTCTGCCGGAAGGATTGTTATGATGGGAAATTTTTATGAGAAATGTTTACAAAAGACACATAACCTAGTCTTCGCTGGACAACCATTATCGTACTGCCACTTTACCCCAATATGGGTAGGGGCTTGATTAAAAACTTGTTAGGGTTAGTATATGTGCTATCTCAAAGGCTATAGGGGATTGGATCCTCCGAACCGAAATGTCGCTAGGAGTGAGTATACGGGACATCTAAAGTGTGGGATTAATTTTCCCTCCGGATGCAGCAATTGGGTCTCCTGTTTGAGCGGTGTGTGACATGGCTTGCCAGGGAGGGAAACCCCAATTGAAGAGATAGTCATGTACTAGCTTGTACAGAGTGGATAGTCAAGACCAGTTATCTGATGTTCTCATAGGTTGGGAACAGTCCATGGTTGTTTCATGGCAGACTCTGGATCTGGTGGAAATGTGTACACCTCTGCAGAGTAAAACTATTTCGAGATAGCCGCGTCCTCGGATATGGACGGTTGAATGGCCATGTAGCTAGTATTGTGTCAACTTTTCAAAAGAGGTTTTGAAGGAAGGCTTTTGTACCTGAGAGGTACTATGGAGGAATGACTTGGTATCTGCGAGATACCGATGAGAAAGAAACTACTACTAAAAGTTTCTGAAAAGAAAAACTTTCTTTTCCAAAAGTATTATAAAACCTCCAAGATATGTGATATCTACGAGAGCAAAACTACATTATTTTAAATGATTTTGTTTACAAAGAAGTGAACTTGAAGAATCAACCATGGCAAGTCTTTTATCTGTCATGGGTAGCTGAACCATATGTATGGCCTACCCACTCCACCAAATAAGCATGTATGCATTATTGTAAGCTAATAAAGGATGTCTTGTTGAGTACATTCAAATGTACTCATTTGGTTTCGCCCCTGGTATCTACTTATCAGACTACGAGGAGCCACCTCAGGAGGAGTACTATGAGGAGGAGTTCTACGCTGATGGCCCTGCGAGTTAGGATCGTCTCCCAGTCAGCAGCCTGTAGGATGAGGCGCGACTCGGGTTCTACTACGCTATGCTTATCGTCTTCCGCTGTGTTTACTTTGAATGTCTGTCCTGCGTGACAGTTATCAAGAACTTGGTCATGTGACCATTTATGTAAGACTCTATATTCGTGTAATGGATGATGTATTCTGTATGCCAACTACGTACGTTGTTCACGACTGGTTCTTCTGGGATCGTGAATGAATGCATATGAGGGGTTCTGGACCTACCGGTCTGGGGCCTCTACATCATCGCCATCGACACCGCCACTCCTTCTCCATCAACCATCCATGTTTCCCTCGTCCATGTGTGAGTAAACACCGTTGTAGGCTGAGAGGGATGGAAGGGATTGGATGAGATTGATCATGTAATAATGCTAGATTGTTAGGGCATAGTTCCTAGTATCGAGTGTTTTCTACCGTTGTTGCAACTTGTTATGCTTAATGCTTGTCCCTAGGGACCGAGTGCCATGATTTCAGATCTGAACATGTTATCGTTTCATGAGTATAATGTTGTTTCTTGATCATACCTACAAGTTGTTTTACACATGTCATTGTCCAGAACCCGAGGCCCCAAAGTGACAGAAATTGGGACAACCGGAGGGGATGGTTGTGATGTGAGGATCACATGTGTTCACGGAGTGTTAATGCTTTGCTCCGGTGCTTTATTAAAAGGAGCATCTTAATTAACAGTGGTTTCCCTAGAGCCCATGTTGCCACGGGCTGGTAGGACAAAAGATGTTGTGCAAGTTTCTCATTGCGAGCACGTATGACTATATTGGAACACATGCCTATGGTTTGCCTACATGTTTGATGCTTTATATTATTATCTGCAATGCCCACGTTATTATTATTACATGATCTATGTTATCCATGCAACACCCGTCCATCCATTCCCTCTATAACTATGGTACATCCCATACTGTTGTTTTCCGCGATTGCTACTGTTGTTACTATTTTACTACTGCTGTTATTTTATTTCTACTTCTGCTATAAAACTGTTACCACTGATAAATTTTTGCGAGCCAGTCTACTTTCAGGTGCAGCTGAATTGGCAACTCAGTTGTTAAGGCTAATAAATATTCTTTGGCTCCCCTTGTGTCGAAACAATAAATTTGGGTTTTACTTCCCTTGAAGACTGTTGTGATCCCCTATACTTGTGGGTCATCAGGCGAGACGACTTATTGTCTTGTATGAGTGCGTCGATATTGCCGCCTCTTGTCCTAATGTCATCCTCTCTGTTGCATGCTCATTAGCTGCTCTTAGCATAGAACAAAGGTCTTTATGCTTTTTGGATCCCACCATGAACGGTACAAGGCCGAGTTTCGGACCGTTGATGAAAGCATGCATTGCTTAAATGTCATCCACTCTAGAGCAGTTGTTCTTCATTGTTGTCCATCTTGAAATGAAGTCAACATATGAATCATTTTCGTATTGGACACAACCGTTTAACTAGTTAATACTCTTGGGGCGTTTATATGTGCCTCAGAATGTTGAGCGAAAACTCTGGCCATATCCTCCCAGTTGTCTACCGTTCTTGACGGTAATCCATTGATCCAGTCCCGTGCTCCATCTAGCAACAACAAAGGCATGAATTTTACTGCTTCTAAATGTGTCCCTTTGCTGATCTAAACAACGGTATAATAATACGAGAGCCATGTATCTGGGTTTGTACTTCCCATATACTTTTGATAAATTGGCCCAACTTTGGCAAAACCTGCATGGAGATTGATATTCCGGATCATGTCAGTGAAATACTTTTGCCCGAAATACAACTCATCCTTTTCGGCTCCAGGTGCATGCGGGGAATACCTTCCAACGGAGTGGACCGAGGGGGGTCTGCTTCTCCTTGGCCCACTGTTGCTTGAATATGCTCATCTTGGCTCATCCCTGTTTCTTCCGGCATCCCGATCTTTGGGGTGAGGTGGAGTTCTGATTCTGACTCGTTCCTTATTTCTTGGTGGGGTCTGGGATCTCTCACCCCTGTGAGGATTCTCATATCTTACGGCTTTATCAGCCCGGTTTCTCGAGGGCGGCATTGCTTTTCCGTCTTTCTCTACGCGAGATTGGCGGGGAGCATTGTTGCCTTCCTTTTTGGTTTTTGTCTTCCCGATTATCGCTGATTCGGGGATTTGGGTTATTCTCGCGATTTGGCGGACGAGACCCGGTTCCGGATGTTGCATCCTTATCACGTGGATCTTTCTTGTCCTTTTTGGGGTCTTCATTCTTTCCCTTTGAACTTCCTGAATCTCCAGGCTCGCTTGGCTCGGGTGTTGCAGCTGCGGCTACGCCTGTGGAAGTTTTGCATAAGGATGAGTTTCCATACAATTCGCCGGAACGCGTTTGACCTCACTGCTGCTGTAATGCTTTTCCTAAGAAGGCATACACTCACTGAAGCTTTTCGTCTGTGGATTAAAGGTCGTCATTGAGGATGGCAAACGCAGCTTCCGCGTTTTTTGCGGCGGTATTGTAGATGCATTATCCCTTAGCATTTACGTTGTTCACCTGTTTCTGCCAGGACGGGTTTTCCAACCGTCTTCTGGCTGGCGGTTCTTCCGGGACTCCAATTCTGGGAAACCTTGTAGGCTTAATTCCTGAGCGATTTCGGCGTTCAAATTCCTCAATTTCTTCCTGCTGTACTTTAACGGCGGCCTAGACTTTTATGAGGTTTTCTCGAGACCGGTAAAGCTATTGTTGTTGCCGCATTATAGCTTGTCTCCTAGTTTACAGAACTTCTAGTGGTTCATGCCTTCCAACCGGGGTTTGGAGTAGATCAACTTCATCTTGTTCCGACATCTGGGTTACGGGAGCTGCATCAATCTGCTTCTGCTTTTTCTTCTCTGCCGCTTTTGCGCCACTTCTTCCACTAACCTCCAGGCTTTGGTTAGCTATATCTGCCAATTTGTCCGCTTTTTTCTTCTGGGCTTTGGTGTATAGTTTCTTGGCGGATTTTTTCTTTTTCTTGGAGGATGGAGGTTTCTTTAAGGCTTCGTCTTCCGTTAATTCCTAAACATCAGGGAATTCCGGGATTTTCTCATCCTCTTCTTCTCTGTTTGTATTATCTAGAGGCGTTTTGGGATCTGTTTCCTCCCTCTCCTCACTATCTGCCTTTTTAGTGGGTTTAGCCATGAGAACTTCGTGAAAACCTCCATGCATGGATTTGATCTTTCTTTCAAAAGAATCTTCATCATCGTCATAATCTGTGTCACAGGATGCATATCCGGTTTCTGAATCTAAGTTTGCTTCGATCGTAGCGAGAATAGATTCAGCTTTCGAGTTTTCTGCATGACTGGCAGGTTTCGGGTCATCAATGTTTTTGTGGGTTTATCGTCTTCTCCTTTTCAATGGGTTGTTCGTCTTCCATCTTTTTGGCAGGTTTTGCTTGCACCATACCTACAAAGTGCAATCTAGGGATAGGCATCTCCTGAGAGGCATTGTACCCAGTCATACTTTGGTGATATGCGGTTAATAGATCTTGGTCTGCCCCAATGTATGAATAGGGTAGCTGTCCTGAACCCGTCGTCGAAGCCGTCTTCTACTGGGCATAGGGCGGGTGGGATAAATTTGCTCCCACCACGAAAACCCATTGCTTCCGTCGTCAAACCAATAAAAACATTAGCAGATTCAATAGGAAGGACACAAGCACTTACTAGGTGATTCCGTGCCAGGATATACGAACCGTTGTCGATGAAGAGCCTGACGTTTCTGTCAAACTCAAAGCTCCCGGCCGTGATTGTGTTGTCGATCCCGTCGAGTATTCCCGCTCGGAAAGTAACCCCAGATGCCACTGGCCCCACGGTGGGTGCCAACTGTGAGTGTTCGCGGTTTGGTTCATGGCAGGGGGTGCCATAAGCCGTGTAGTAGAGCATGGGTGGAAGCGTAGGGAAGTTGCCGATAGCGGGGACACAAATTTACCAAGGTTCGGTACGTCACAGCAATGACGGTGTCCTACTCCTGCAATCTCACTAAATCAGGGCTAAAGCCTGAAATATACAAAGTACAAGGTGAGTCTATTTTTTTCTCTCTGCCCCGAGGCGGCTCCCGTCCGGCTTTATATAGGCGGCCAGACTAGGGCTTACATGAAGGAAATCGTAGAGAAGGAAAGTATTCCTATTCTTGGTAAACAAGATGTTCGGCTTCTTCTCCAAGCCGGATTACTTATTGGGCCGTAATCCGGGTTCTTCTAGAATCCGGCTTCCCGTGCGTCGGCCTACTAGGCTGCCCAATGGACCTTATCACCACATCACGCGTGGGCCACCCGGGTAGTCCGTCCTTCGGCCAATTCAAGATATACCCCTATTTGGCGAAAACGTTTATAACCATGACCCTATGTGGATTCACACATTACGAAAACATTTAAAGGTTCAATCTAAATTTATTTATAACCATGACCCTCTGTGTGTCCAATCCACATGCCCATTGCACTATGCCGCTATGACATTCCAACACATTAAAAAATACTCTAACATTGATAAATAAGGAAACTCGAGATGAAACTAGGTCCTGCAACAGAGACAGACATACAGCTACCAACCGAACACCATGGGGCAAGAGACAGACTCACCGAGCAACACAGCATGGACCGAGTGACGTAGGGATACTTATGAGTCCTCCTAATGGGCCTAACTAGTCCATCCGTATGTAGAAACCCATCATGTGAAGCCACCCTGATCTTCTAGAAGGCCCAATGACGGCCCACTCGCAAGACTTGCGATCCAAGAATTAGAGGTGCAACCGACATAAGATTAGATTTTTGTAACCTACCCGGGTCCGGATTCGGGACCTAGCCTCCTATATAAAGGCTGGGAGAACCCCCGGGTAGGGCATCAAAAATTTAATCCACCATAGGTTTTGGCTCGCTCGAGATCCAATCTATCTCTCGCGACCAGGGCACCAGCCATTGTAACAGTAACACACCATTGATATAATCCAGACAAGTAAGTAGGAGTAAGAGTTTTACCTCCTCGAGGACCCTGAACCTGGGTAAACTGTGTCCCATGTTAACTATCGAGTCCACAAGCGTTCATCCGTCTCCAATTCTCAAACCCCCAATATGCCATACGGGGGATATGTCGATACGGGGAACCGACTGCACACGGGCCGAACCTTCCCACGCACCAAGGCAACAACCAGACTAACTAAGATTAGCCACATCGCAGTTTAGGCCAGCTTCATGGAAGTAGCGACAAGCGAACATGTGCACATGGGGTGCTTATGTGAGGCTACACCTGGGCATGGGCAGCCCGACCTGACCCGGCCCGCAAATCCCGACCGGGCCGGGCTCGGTCTTGTATAAAACAGATTTTTGGCGTGGCCGGACCGGGCATTCTCGGGCTATTTTGGGCTTGGGCCTGAGTTTTCAGCACCGAGCTTTTTAAGACCGACCCGTCGTATTCCCAGGTGTATGTGAGGCGGCGTAAACCAGGCGAGGGTGCGGATCTCTCCACGACATATGCAAACGAATGGCCTCCATTTCCATTTCCTAGGTGTTGGATGTGGCGACGAGTCGCTCACTGCTTGGTCGTCGTCACCTGACGAGAACCGTGTGCTAATGATGGCGTGGAGAGTATGGCATGCACTAATGAGATTACTCATGACGCATTCGCTTCTGGGACACTGGCATCTGCTGGGAAGGGCCAATGCCGTCGCCATCCCCGCCAAGCTCTGACCAGGAGGACCATGCCGGCGCGGCCCCGCCTACCAAGAGGAGGCGCAAGCGCCGCGTTGGTCGCCGCCGTCACGGCCCCAGGGGTCGGGGGGAAGGTGCACTCCTTCTTGGGCCTGCCGGTGGTGATTTTGGTGCTTGCGCTTGCCCCTCCAATGGCAGACGACAAGTAGCGGCCACACCTATCGCGGCCTCCTCGCGATGGTTTCCGGTGGCCGGCTCCGGGGATCACCGAGCTGCCTCTCCAGTGGCGGCCTCTCCGGCTGCGGCCAGTGGGGCTCGGGCGTCCGGCGTTGGGGCATGATCTTTGGAGATTTCTATGGTCCCTACCGAGGCTCAGAGTGGACAGGTGCACGGGCTTACTTTGACCCATGAGGATCTCTGGGTGTGGACACACCTTCCGTGGTGGGTCCAAGGCAGTGCCGCGCGAACCATTCTATGGCACATGGTATCAGTGCAGCCTCGGTGGAGTGGGGGGTTGACTGCCACCCATGTACGCTTTTGGGAGAATCTGGAGGCCACGACAACAAGGCGCCCTCACCCGAGCAGGCAGTGACATCCTTTTGGTCGGGTGCTCTGTGTCCGAGTGGCGGCCCCCAATTCCTTTACATCCCCGAACTGATCCTCCTTGGTGCATGTGCTGGTGGGCCTGGACACACCTGCGACTGCCTTATCGTCTGGTGGTGTTCGGGAACGCGCTGCGCGGTCCGATCCCGACAATGCAGCTTTGGAGATCGTGGATCTGGCACGGTCTAATGATGAGCTCTTCATTGGCTACACAGATAAAGTCGACATTACGGAGGGGGCACGACCGAGGTGACGCCCCTGCAGTACACCACACCTGGTCACGTGGCCACCGAGTCTGCGGGTGTGATGCGCGACCTGCTTGCGTGTGCGGTGCCCGTCATGCATGCTCCGCCTGTGGATGGTGCGGCTAGGGCCGTGGAGGTTGCGGGACTGATTGCACTCCTGCAATAGTTCGGGAAGAAACTGGATGATCCAATGCTCGCACTGCCGGACCCAAAGGTTGTGCAGCGTCGCCTGTTCTCAGTGGCTTCCACGGCCTCGGTATTCCGCAGCCGCCGCATTGCTCGGCTCGGTAAGAACAACGGCACGCTGGCCAGACGGGCGCAGCGGGTGCTGATGAAGTAGCTGGGCATCCACGCTGATGAGGGGAGGCTGACGGAGAGGCAGCTGGCGGAGTATGCGAGCGTGTTTGCATCGTCGTTGGGGCCGGACCAAGTGGGCGCCATTGCGGCGCTGTTCGGGATCAACTGCTCGGATGTGGACGAGGAAGGGCTGGTGGTGCGTGCGGCGGTTGTGTAGCTGCTGCGTGGTGCACGTTGTGTGGGCCTTCCAGATGGATACCCAAAGCAGGAACATTGTCGTGTGGAACCCCCGTGGCCTCAACGACCATGCGAGGCAGATGGCTGTTAAGGCAGCGGTGGACGACGCGATGACATCCATAGTGTGTTTGTTCGAGTCCAAGCTAGAACTTGTAGACTAGTTTGTGATCAATGAGACTTTAGGGGCCCGCTTCGAAGGGTTCGCTTACTTGCCCGCGCTCGACACGGCCGGGGGCATCATCGTCGCGTGGTTGACAGAGGCCGCATGTGTCCTCAGTCATAGGATCGATCGGTTCTCTATCTCGATCAACATCTCGGTCGATGGTGGTGATCCCTGGTGGCTAACAGCGGTTTACGCCCAACCGTGTAAGGCCTCAAGGCCGACTTCCTCAACGAGATCCGCGGCCTGCGGGCCGCTCTCTGGCCCATGGGTTGTGGCGGGAGACTTCAACCTCGTGCTGGAGGCGAGAGACAAGAACAACATGGACCTGAATCGTCGTTCGATGGGCATGTTTCGCAGATGCCTCAATGACGTGGAGCTCAAGGAGTCCTCCTTGCTCGGACGGTGGTATACTTGGAGCAACACTAGAATTCGACCCACACTCGTCAAGATCGACAGGTGGTTCTGCTCTGTCGAATGGGAGGACATGCATCCGGAGGCGACGCTCTCCGCGACATCGTCCTCCCTCTCGGACCATTGCCCCATTGTCTTGACCACGACCATGAGGTTCTACGCCAAGAGAAGATTCCGGTTCAAGCGGTTCTGGTTGAAGACCGAGGGCTTCGCCCAGGTAGTGCAGACTAGCTGGGACTGCCCCGGCGCGCCGGCGGACCGGCTGAGGCGGCTGAACTTCAAGCTCCGACGGCTAGCACGTGCCCTCCAACGATGGAACCAGAAGCACGTGGGTGGCATTCGCGACCAACTACTCATGGAAAACAAGGTCATCCATCATTTGGAGATTGCGTAGGAGGGTCGCTCGCTGTCGGCTCTCGAATTGGACCTCAAGCGCAAGTTGAAGCTTAGGGTGCTGGGTTTGGCTTCCTTGGAGAGAACCATGTCGAGGCAACGCGCTCGGGTGGCAGGCCTACGAGCTCCCAATTCTTCCGTATTCACGCGTCCAAGCGACGAAGGAGGAACCACATCGTCTGCCTCCGGGATGGGACACCATTGCCACGACGCAAGAGGACAAGGAGGAGCTAGCCCTGTAGTTTTTTGCCAACTTGTTTGGCAGAACGGTAGAAAGGGTGCACGACATATCCCTGCTGGCAGCGGGGATCACCCCATTAGACCTAGCCGGGCTGGAAGCTCAGTTTTCGGAGATGGAGACATGGAACGTGATCAAGGCGATGCTAGGGAACAAGTCACCCGGGCCCGATGGCTTCCCCTGGGAGTTTTACCGTGGCTGCTGGGATATCATCAAGGCAAAGCGCGCTCCGGCAATGCAGCTTTGGCCTTAGGTGGATTCAGTGGATTTGCTTGCTGCTGCGCACGGCTCAACACAGGTGCTCATCAATGGGGGTGCGGGAGCACGTTTTTTCCACAGCAGGGGGTTGAGGCAGGGGGGCCCTTGACCCGCTGCTGTTGGTGATCGTGATGAATGTCCTTGCGGCCATGTTCAAAGAGGCTGAACGACAGCGTGTTCTTTCCGATCCACGGGTGGATGGCCTGAAGCACCGGGTCTCTCTGTACGCCGACGACGTCGTCGTCTTCGCCTGGCCAATGGAGGCTGAATTGGTGGCGGTCCGAGCGGTGCTGGACTGCTTTGGTGCCGCCTCGGGGTTGTTGGTCAATTTCAACAAGAGCGTCGCCATGCCTATCAGCTGCTCGGACGAGGTGACTGATGCCATTGGCCCCGTGGTGGCATGCCCGATCAAGGCGCTGCCCTGCACCTACCTTGCGCTCCCACTGTCGATCGGCAAGCCTCGCAGATGCGACCTGATGCCGGTCCTGGACAAACTAGCCAACAAACTACAGTTTTGGAAAGTCAGTCTTCTTACCAAGGATGGGCGCGTGGTTTACGTGCAGGCAGTCATGACTGCGTCGGTCGTGTACCAGCTTATTGCTCTAGATGTGGACCCCTGGTTCATCAAGGCGGTGGACAAGTTGAGACAGAGCTTCCTATGGGCCGGGCGAGAGGAAGCACGGGAAGGCAATTGTCTGGTGGCGTGGCGTGCGGTTTGCCAACCCAAACTCCTAGGTGGGATAGGGTTCCATGACTTGAGATGGCTAAACGCGGCCCTACGCACGAGATGGATCTGGCTGCAGCGCACCAACACCGACCGGGCGTGGTCAGGACACGATTTCGATGTGCTGCAGGCGGCCGCTGCCATGTTCAACGCCTCGGTCAGGATCGACGTCGGCGATGGTGCCTCGATCAGGTTGTGGGAGGATCCATGGATAGGCGGCCTAACCGCGGCCGCGAGTGCACCGACCATTTGCGAGCTTGTGCCCCAGGGGACGCGGCGCTGAAGAACGATTCAGAGTGGCATGGTGGACAATGCTTGGACGGAAGACATTAGCGGCACACTCACGGTGGGCGCAGTCGTGCAGTTCCTAGCACTGTGGGCTGCAATTGCGGACGTGTGGTTCACCGGAGAAGCGGATAGGTTCTCGTGGAAGCTGCCGGCCTATAGGATATTCAATTCCCGCTTCGCGTACAGGGCTTTATTCCACGGTTCGACCGCGCTACCTGGGGCTGCTAACGTTTGGGGCTCCTTCACGCCTTTAAAGCTGAAGCTACATGCTTGGCTCGCTCTCCGGGACAGATGCTGGACGGCGAACAGACGGCTACGCCATGGCCTGCCCTCCCATACCCTGTGCCCACTCTGTGGCATGGCTGATGAGACCCTCAATCACATGACAGTGCGTTGTGCTTATGCGTATCTGATGTGGGCAGGGTTGTTCGCGGAAGCTGACATCCCGATCGCGGCCTCCGCTCCAAGCCTACAACTTGACCTGAAAACTTGGTGGCCTGGTGCGGTGGATGGGCTCCCAGGGCATAGGAGGAAAGCGGCGAACTCCCTTATCATGTCGATCTGGCTAGAACGCAATTCGCGGGTCTTCGACAACAAGTATGCATGTGTCAGCACCATCCTTGATAAGGCAACTGAAGAGTGGAGGCTTTGGATCTCGAGTAGACATGAGAGGCCGAGAGAGATAGACTAGTCCCTCTAGAGTGGTGTGGTGGCTCAGCTAAAATAGCTAGCCGTGAGGTTCTTAATATGATAACGCGCAAACCTACTGCGGGTTTGTAACGCCCGGGGAATTTAGTCCCCAATTAGTTTGGTTGGTTTTTCTTTTCATCATGCATTGCATCATATGCATTGTCCCGTATTTCTCAACTAACTTAAAAAATTCAAATCCATTTCAAACTCAACTCTGTTCCAATGTGTTCAAAATATTTCACAAACATTAACAAACCAATTGCCTTCCCTAAACTTGAATTTTCAAATAAACAACTTGGTCAATTTTTAAATAAACCATTTATAGTGAATTTGAGGCAAATACAATTTAAATTCAAACAATGTGTAATAATTTGAAATTTTGAAAAAACGAAATTTGTGCAACTGGGCATTTTCAATTTTGAATCCATAGAAATTAACCTCATAATTTTTGGAGTTCAAAAACCCCCTCAAACCTCTGTTTTGTTCGTCTTTTATAAAAAAATAATAATAAAACCAAAGAAAACACAGCTGGGGGAGGCAGGCCGGAGGCCCACCTACGACCCCAGCAGCGCAGCCGGCCTAACTGGGCCGAAACAGGCCCAGCCGGCCCCCACCGGACTCCCCACCCGAAACCCTAATCCCAACCGGTTCCCCTAGCCATTTTGCAGCCACCCCCCCGCCGTTTCCCCTTTTTCCGTTTAGGTCCTCCCACCTCTTTTCCCAGGGCCCGCACGCATCTCACGGGAGAGAGCGAGCAGCGCTCGCTCGATCGATCCCCGACCCCGTCGCCCTCCTCCCTTCATCGCTCGCTGGCCAGGAGGCCATGCCCGCCGGCGTCGCCTCCTCCTCCCGGCCCGAGCTCGCCTCCGCCACGCCACTCCGCCCCACGGCCGCCAAGTCCCCCGCCTCCTCCTCTAACGAGCAGCGTCGCCGCCCGGCCTCGACCTCCTCCCCGTCCGAGCCGCCGGCAGGAGCAGGGCCTCGCCGCGCCCGAGCTCTGCCCCGCCGTTGCTGCTCCCTCCCTGCGCCATGGCCGCTGCCGGCCGCCCCCTCCATCTCCGCTCCTCTCCTTTGCCCTCCTCCGCCTCCCTCTCCCGAGCCGACCACCACCACCTCCCGAGCGCCGCCGCCCCTCCCTCTCCGGCGAGCTCAGCCCGACGTCCTCCGTGCTCCCTCCACCTCGCCCTCCTCCGTCATCCTCGCGTTGGTGCTGCCATGGCCGGCGCCGAGCCCGCAGCCACGGACGGCCGGCGCCCCGCCGGGGCCCCTCCTCCTCCATCGATGTTGCCACCGGCGCTCCCTCTCGCTCACTCGAGCCAGCCCGCCTCCATTCCCTTCGGTTCCGGCCGTGGCAACCAAGCTCCGAACAGCACCGCCCCTTGCCCTCCTGGTGTTCGACACAAGGTCCGCGAGAGTTTTGGTGCTCCGTGAGCACCCGTCCGTGTGCAGGTGTTGCGTTTGCTCTGGCCGAGGCCTTCGTGCCCGTGCCCGGTACCTGACCACCATCGACAAGAACAACCTCGACCACGACTACTTCCTCGACGAACCGTGAACGCCTACCACCGCCGCCGATGGACTTGTTTGTGGTGGACGCCTTCGTGCGTGTCCACGAGAGCCCAACGACCGAGAGACATCGACAAGTACATGGACGCCATGAACCCCATCGACCTCGAAGGTGTGACGTGTACCTCGGATACGCCAAGATCGCCATCAACCCCGAAGATGATGTTGCCGCGGTTCGCCCACGACTACATCGACCCTGGACGAGAACGACTACTTCCACTCCTTCCTCGACATCGACTACTTCCTCTACTATGACTACGTCGACTATCTTCCACGACATCGACGACTTCGTCTACTTCCTCCACGTCCCGAAGTTTCCGGCGTTGACCCCGGCGATCCTCTTTCCAACGTGCGAACCCAAACCCTAAAACCCCTATACCTATGCCCTATTTTCTATAACATATCAACTATATTTAAAATTTCATCGCATCATGTTTGCATTGCATTTTGTGGGTTCGGGTAATAATAATATCACCTAATAATTAATTATGGAATGAGTTGGAATAATTAAATATTGTCCCCATTCCCTTTAACATTGACTAGCTCATTTTTATCTTGTTTTTGCCATGTTAAATCAACATTTAATATTGTGGGTAGATAAACAACTTGAACCCATTCCTATTTCTCCGGACTCCGGTTCCGATTAAATTGCTTAAGTTGTTTCCCCTGTTGCATCTTGCCATGTCATGCATATAAAATAGGGTCATGCTGGATCTTTGCCGTAGAAGTAATTGTTGCATCCGGTGTTTCTTTTAGTTCGTTGCTTCTTCGCGGATAGGACGTTGAGATGATGTGAGCAACGACAAGTTCTGCTACCTTGCGGGATCTCAGGCAAGTATACTCACTTGCTGCCAAATGGCTGCCTTTCATCACTTGTTACCGATTCTTTCCGTTGTTCTTATTCTAGCCTGTTGTTACGATGCTTGTGTCTCGATCCTATTATATGTTTACCTTGCAGCCCTGATATAGCCTTCCTTCCACTTCCTATTAACTGTTGTTTGTTTACCCTGTTGGCCCCGTGTCGTAGTTGCATGCTTAGTGTTGTTTGCGCTCAAGTCTTGTTGTCCGTTTTATCACCTGTTTAGTTGATAGTTGGGTTTCAATTCAATCAACAAACTGTTAATGTTTTGGGTAATAATAATTTGATGATAAGGCACCGGCAGGAGGCCCGGGTTAGGGTTTTGGAGCCGGCTGGTGTCGAAACTAGGAAAAGAGTCTTGTCTACTGATCCATGATGAGCGTGCTCACCGCATCCGGGTGGTAGTATGGGACCCCCCTCGACTTAGACCTGATCTGCAGCTTGTCCGAAGAGCCACACTTAGTTCGGGTGTTCCATTTGCTCCTTGCATAATGGGTGGATCCCCCATGGTTACTTATGATGATGTTGATGCATATAGGGCGAGGCCTGTGGTGCCGGGGGGTGTGGTTTTCACCCTTGCGCTTAGGTTAGGCGGACTGGCCGGGACCTTATAGCTCCGTGGCTCCTAGGATGGGTTGTAGAGATGGTTTGGGTCGTGTCGAGCCAACCTGAGTTTTAGTTGGTGGCTCGAGTGTGTACGGGTACTGGAGCACACCCTGCAGGGATAAATCTTCTCGAGAAGCCGTGTTTTCCGCGGTTATGGATTACTTGGTGAAAGTACTGGCTAACAAGTACTCAGACAACTTACACCTAATGATAATAACTTGACTAGTAATAGTCTTATTGACACAATAAGTTGAACACCATTAATCCAACAGTGTGAGTTATCCTTGGGTTGCTTCCTTAGTAGGGGGTGACATTGGATGGGTATTGTTTGGTGAGTAGTTGTAGTTGGTTCCGATACGCTATCTCATCCCCCTCTTTTAGCCGGATGTTGTAGTGAGTCTCTGTAGTTGGTTAGTGCAGCCCGCTGCCGCTTATTTGCAATAATCCCTTCCTTTCCGTTGATCCCAGAGTATTTGTATCTTGTGATGACTGGCTACGCCGGTATCTTGTGAGTATGGTTTATCCACTTGCCAGTACTTAACCGTACTGACCCACGAATTCATTTTCGTGGCTGCATATTCAACATTGCAGTCAACAGGTTTGAAGTCTGACGACGTTAGCTTGGGAATCCCTCCGGCTTGGCCTGGGCAGGGATTGGACGCCTTCGGTTATCTTCAGGACTCTTAGTCCAATTTGTATCTTGTCCGTAGCCGGACGCTATGTTGTTTCTTCCGCTGTTATTTGGATCTTTGTATTTGTATCAGTTGTATCCCTGACTCGTTTGAGTCATCTTGTATCTATCTGTTTCTGTTGTAATTGTGGAATATTCGTGAACTGTTGTAATGTTATCATAAGTGGCAGCCTGGAATCGGTTATTATGCGGATTTGGCGGGAATGCTGAAATCTGCATAGTGCCCGATCTCGGGGCGTCACAAATGGTATCAGAGCCTTGGTTCCGATTCCCGAGATTGTTTCGATACGAATGGTTATCGAAGCAACGGGTCCGCAAAGCCTGTAGGTTAACCTCGCTAACGGTCGTTGTTTCTAGAGTGTCAAAAACTATTTTCTTCTAAACTATTTTGGAAAAACATCTCAATAGGGTTCTTGTTTTATCCTTATCTCTATTCTATTTCCCCTCCCATCTTATTTGTTTTGTGAGTCTCCCCTCTTGTCTATCTTTCAAAGTGTTAGGATCCTACGTGGGTGGACGTTTTCTGAGCCTTTAACCTAATAGGTTCGATCATCGGAAGATTCCTGGTGGAAGAACATCGTCGTCACTCCGAGCAAGAATCCCTTGTTAGTGGTGTCGAGGAGATCAACTGGAAGCATGAAGAATCGATAGTCGAACTTCTTTCCCCTCCCGGGTTAGCAGGTGGATTGCGAGGGCGCAATCCCTTGTTAGTGGTGTCGTCTGTAACGCCCGGGGAATTTAGTCCCCAGTTAGTTTGGTTGGTTTTTCTTTTCATCATGCATTGCATCATATGCATTGTCCCGTATTTCTCAACTAACTTAAAAAATTCAAATCCATTTCAAACTCAACTCTGTTCCAATGTGTTCAAAATATTTCACAAACATTAACAAACCAATTGCCTTCCCTAAACTTGAATTTTCAAATAAACAACTTGGTCAATTTTTAAATAAACCATTTATAGTGAATTTGAGGCAAATACAATTTAAATTCAAACAATGTGTAATAATTTGAAATTTTGAAAAAACGAAATTTGTGCAACTGGGCATTTTCAATTTTGAATCATAGAAATTAACCTCATAATTTTTGGAGTTCAAAAACCCCCTCAAACCTCTGTTTTGTTCGTCTTTTATAAAAAAATAATAATAAAATCAAAGAAAACACAGCTGGGGGAGGCAGGCCGGAGGCCCACCTACGACCCCAGCAGCGCAGCCGGCCTAACTGGGCCGAAACAGGCCCAGCCGGCCCCCACCGGACTCCCCACCCGAAACCCTAATCCCAACCGGTTCCCCTAGCCATTTTGCAGCCACCCCCCCCCGCCGTTTCCCCTTTTTCCGTTTAGGTCCTCCCACCTCTTTTCCCAGGGCCCGCACGCGTCTCACGGGAGAGAGCGAGCAGCGCTCGCTCGATCGATCCCCGACCCCGTCGCCCTCCTTCCTTCATCGCTCGCTGGCCAGGAGGCCATGCCCGCCGGCGTCGCCTCCTCCTCCCGGCCCGAGCTCGCCTCCGCCACGCCACTCCGCCCCACGGCCGCCAAGTCCCCCGCCTCCTCCTCTAACGAGCAGCGTCGCTGCCTGGCCTCGACCTCCTCCCCGTCCGAGCCGCCGGCAGGAGCAGGGCCTCGCCGCGCCCGAGCTCTGCCCCGCCGTTGCTGCTCCCTCCCTGCGCCATGGCCGCTGTCGGCCGCCCCCTCCATCTCCGCTCCTCTCCGTTGCCCTCCTCCGCCTCCCTCTCCCGAGCCGACCACCACCACCTCCCGAGCGCCGCCGCCCCTCCCTCTCCGGCGAGCTCAGCCCGACGTCCTCCGTGCTCCCTCCACCTCGCCCTCCTCCGTCATCCTCGCGTTGGTGCTGCCATGGCCGGCGCCGAGCCCGCAGCCACGGACGGCCGGCGCCCCGCCGGGGCCCCTCCTCCTCCATCGATGTTGCCACCGGCGCTCCCTCTCGCTCACTCGAGCCAGCCCGCCTCCATTCCCTTCGGTTCCGGCCGTGGCAACCAAGCTCCGAACAGCACCGCCCCTTGCCCTCCTGGTGTTCGACACAAGGTCCGCGAGAGTTTTGGTGCTCCGTGAGCACCCGTCCGTGTGCAGGTGTTGCGTTTGCTCTGGCCGAGGCCTTCGTGCCCGTGCCCGGTACCTGACCACCATCGACAAGAACAACCTCGACCACGACTACTTCCTCGACGAACCGTGAACGCCTACCACCGCCGCCGATGGACTTGTTTGTGGTGGCCGCCTTCGTGCGTGTCCACGAGAGCCCAACGACCGAGAGACATCGACAAGTACACGGACGCCATGAACCCCATCGACCTCGAAGGTGTGACGTGTACCTCGGATACGCCAAGATCGCCATCAACCCCGAAGATGATGTTGCCGCGGTTCGCCCACGACTACATCGACCCCGGACGAGAACGACTACTTCCACTCCTTCCTCGACATCGACTACTTCCTCTACTATGACTACGTCGACTATCTTCCACGACATCGACGACTTCGTCTACTTCCTCTTCTTCGTCTACTTCCTCCACGTCCCGAAGTTTCCGGCGTTGACCCCGGCGATCCTCTTTCCAACGTGCGAACCCAAACCCTAAAACCCCTATACCTATGCCCTATTTTCTATAACATATCAACTATATTTAAAATTTCATCGCATCATGTTTGCATTGCATTTTGTGGGTTCGGGTAATAATAATATCACCTAATAATTAATTATGGAATGAGTTGGAATAATTAAATATTGTCCCCATTCCCTTTAACATTGACTAGCTCATTTTTATCTTGTTTTTGCCATGTTAAATCAACATTTAATATTGTGGGTAGATAAACAACTTGAACCCATTCCTATTTCTCCGGACTCCGGTTCCGATTAAATTGCTTAAGTTGTTTCCCCTGTTGCATCTTGCCATGTCATGCATATAAAATAGGGTCATGCTGGATCTTTGCCGTAGAAGTAATTGTTGCATCCGGTGTTTCTTTTAGTTCGTTGCTTCTTCGCGGATAGGACGTTGAGATGATGTGAGCAACGACAAGTTCTGCTACCTTGCGGGATCTCAGGCAAGTATACTCACTTGCTGCCAAATGGCTGCCTTTCATCACTTGTTACCGATTCTTTCCGTTGTTCTTATTCTAGCCTGTTGTTACGATGCTTGTGTCTCGATCCTATTATATGTTTACCTTGCAGCCCTGATATAGCCTTCCTTCCACTTCCTATTAACTGTTGTTTGTTTACCCTGTTGGCCCCGTGTCGTAGTTGCATGCTTAGTGTTGTTTGCGCTCAAGTCTTGTTGTCCGTTTTATCACCTGTTTAGTTGATAGTTGGGTTTCAATTCAATCAACAAACTGTTAATGTTTTGGGTAATAATAATTTGATGATAAGGCACCGGCAGGAGGCCCGGGTTAGGGTTTTGGAGCCGGCTGGTGTCGAAACTAGGAAAAGAGTCTTGTCTACTGATCCATGATGAGCGTGCTCACCGCATCCGGGTGGTAGTATGGGACCCCCCTCGACTTAGACCTGATCTGCAGCTTGTCCGAAGAGCCACACTTAGTTCGGGTGTTCCATTTGCTCCTTGCATAATGGGTGGATCCCCCATGGTTACTTATGATGATGTTGATGCATATAGGGCGAGGCCTGTGGTGCCGGGGGGTGTGGTTTTCACCCTTGCGCTTAGGTTAGGCGGACTGGCCGGGACCTTATAGCTCCGTGGCTCCTAGGATGGGTTGTAGAGATGGTTTGGGTCGTGTCGAGCCAACCTGAGTTTTAGTTGGTGGCTCGAGTGTGTACGGGTACTGGAGCACACCCTGCAGGGATAAATCTTCTCGAGAAGCCGTGTTTTCCGCGGTTATGGATTACTTGGTGAAAGTACTGGCTAACAAGTACTCAGACAACTTACACCTAATGATAATAACTTGACTAGTAATAGTCTTATTGACACAATAAGTTGAACACCATTAATCCAACAGTGTGAGTTATCCTTGGGTTGCTTCCTTAGTAGGGGGTGACATTGGATGGGTATTGTTTGGTGAGTAGTTGTAGTTGGTTCCGATACGCTATCTCATCCCCCTCTTTTAGCCGGATGTTGTAGTGAGTCTCTGTAGTTGGTTAGTGCAGCCCGCTGCCGCTTATTTGCAATAATCCCTTCCTTTCCGTTGATCCCAGAGTATTTGTATCTTGTGATGACTGGCTACGCCGGTATCTTGTGAGTATGGTTTATCCACTTGCCAGTACTTAACCGTACTGACCCACGAATTCATTTTCGTGGCTGCATATTCAACATTGCAGTCAACAGGTTTGAAGTCTGACGACGTTAGCTTGGGAATCCCTCCGGCTTGGCCTGGGCAGGGATTGGACGCCTTCGGTTATCTTCAGGACTCTTAGTCCAATTTGTATCTTGTCCGTAGCCGGACGCTATGTTGTTTCTTCCGCTGTTATTTGGATCTTTGTATTTGTATCAGTTGTATCCCTGACTCGTTTGAGTCATCTTGTATCTATCTGTTTCTGTTGTAATTGTGGAATATTCGTGAACTGTTGTAATGTTATCATAAGTGGCAGCCTGGAATCGGTTATTATGCGGATTTGGCGGGAATGCTGAAATCTGCATAGTGCCCGATCTCGGGGCGTCACAAATGGTATCAGAGCCTTGGTTCCGATTCCCGAGATTGTTTCGATACGAATGGTTATCGAAGCAACGGGTCCGCAAAGCCTGTAGGTTAACCTCGCTAACGGTCGTTGTTTCTAGAGTGTCAAAAACTATTTTCTTCTAAACTATTTTGGAAAAACATCTCAATAGGGTTCTTGTTTTATCCTTATCTCTATTCTATTTCCCCTCCCATCTTATTTGTTTTGTGAGTCTCCCCTCTTGTCTATCTTTCAAAGTGTTAGGATCCTACGTGGGTGGACGTTTTCTGAGCCTTTAACCTAATAGGTTCGATCATCGGAAGATTCCTGGTGGAAGAACATCGTCGTCACTCCGAGCAAGAATCCCTTGTTAGTGGTGTCGAGGAGATCAACTGGAAGCATGAAGAATCGATAGTCGAACTTCTTTCCCCTCCCGGGTTAGCAGGTGGATTGCGAGGGCGCAATCCCTTGTTAGTGGTGTCGTCTGTAACGCCCGGGGAATTTAGTCCCCAGTTAGTTTGGTTGGTTTTTCTTTTCATCATGCATTGCATCATATGCATTGTCCCGTATTTCTCAACTAACTTAAAAAATTCAAATCCATTTCAAACTCAACTCTGTTCCAATGTGTTCAAAATATTTCACAAACATTAACAAACCAATTGCCTTCCCTAAACTTGAATTTTCAAATAAACAACTTGGTCAATTTTTAAATAAACCATTTATAGTGAATTTGAGGCAAATACAATTTAAATTCAAACAATGTGTAATAATTTGAAATTTTGAAAAAACGAAATTTGTGCAACTGGGCATTTTCAATTTTGAATCATAGAAATTAACCTCATAATTTTTGGAGTTCAAAAACCCCCTCAAACCTCTGTTTTGTTCGTCTTTTATAAAAAAATAATAATAAAACCAAAGAAAACACAGCTGGGGGAGGCAGGCCGGAGGCCCACCTACGACCCCAGCAGCGCAGCCGGCCTAACTGGGCCGAAACAGGCCCAGCCGGCCCCCACCGGACTCCCCACCCGAAACCCTAATCCCAACCGGTTCCCCTAGCCATTTTGCAGCCACCCCCCCGCTGTTTCCCCTTTTTCCGTTTAGGTCCTCCCACCTCTTTTCCCAGGGCCCGCACGCGTCTCACGGGAGAGAGCGAGCAGCGCTCGCTCGATCGATCCCCGACCCCGTCGCCCTCCTCCCTTCATCGCTCGCTGGCCAGGAGGCCATGCCCGCCGGCGTCGCCTCCTCCTCCCGGCCCGAGCTCGCCTCCGCCACGCCACTCCGCCCCACGGCCGCCAAGTCCCCCGCCTCCTCCTCTAACGAGCAGCGTCGCCGCCCGGCCTCGACCTCCTCCCCGTCCGAGCCGCCGGCAGGAGCAGGGCCTCGCCGCGCCCGAGCTCTGCCCCGCCGTTGCTGCTCCCTCCCTGCGCCATGGCCGCTGCCGGCCGCCCCCTCCATCTCCGCTCCTCTCCGTTGCCCTCCTCCGCCTCCCTCTCCCGAGCCGACCACCACCACCTCCCGAGCGCCGCCGCCCCTCCCTCTCCGGCGAGCTCAGCCCGACGTCCTCCGTGCTCCCTCCACCTCGCCCTCCTCCGTCATCCTCGCGTTGGTGCTGCCATGGCCGGCGCCGAGCCCGCAGCCACGGACGGCCGGCGCCCCGCCGGGGCCCCTCCTCCTCCATCGATGTTGCCACCGGCGCTCCCTCTCGCTCACTCGAGCCAGCCCGCCTCCATTCCCTTCGGTTCCGGCCGTGGCAACCAAGCTCCGAACAGCACCGCCCCTTGCCCTCCTGGTGTTCGACACAAGGTCCGCGAGAGTTTTGGTGCTCCGTGAGCACCCGTCCGTGTGCAGGTGTTGCGTTTGCTCTGGCCGAGGCCTTCGTGCCCGTGCCCGGTACCTGACCACCATCGACAAGAACAACCTCGACCACGACTACTTCCTCGACGAACCGTGAACGCCTACCACCGCCGCCGATGGACTTGTTTGTGGTGGCCGCCTTCGTGCGTGTCCACGAGAGCCCAACGACCGAGAGACATCGACAAGTACACGGACGCCATGAACCCCATCGACCTCGAAGGTGTGACGTGTACCTCGGATACGCCAAGATCGCCATCAACCCCGAAGATGATGTTGCCGCGGTTCGCCCACGACTACATCGACCCCGGACGAGAACGACTACTTCCACTCCTTCCTCGACATCGACTACTTCCTCTACTATGACTACGTCGACTATCTTCCACGACATCGACGACTTCGTCTACTTCCTCTTCTTCGTCTACTTCCTCCACGTCCCGAAGTTTCCGGCGTTGACCCCGGCGATCCTCTTTCCAACGTGCGAACCCAAACCCTAAAACCCCTATACCTATGTCCTATTTTCTATAACATATCAACTATATTTAAAATGTCATCGCATCATGTTTGCATTGCATTTTGTGGGTTCGGGTAATAATAATATCACCTAATAATTAATTATGGAATGAGTTGGAATAATTAAATATTGTCCCCATTCCCTTTAACATTGACTAGCTCATTTTTATCTTGTTTTTGCCATGTTAAATCAACATTTAATATTGTGGGTAGATAAACAACTTGAACCCATTCCTATTTCTCCGGACTCCGGTTCCGATTAAATTGCTTAAGTTGTTTCCCCTGTTGCATCTTGCCATGTCATGCATATAAAATAGGGTCATGCTGGATCTTTGCCGTAGAAGTAATTGTTGCATCCGGTGTTTCTTTTAGTTCGTTGCTTCTTCGCGGATAGGACGTTGAGATGATGTGAGCAACGACAAGTTCTGCTACCTTGCGGGATCTCAGGCAAGTATACTCACTTGTTGCCAAATGGCTGCCTTTCATCACTTGTTACCGATTCTTTCCGTTGTTCTTATTCTAGCCTGTTGTTACGATGCTTGTGTCTCGATCCTATTATATGTTTACCTTGCAGCCCTGATATAGCCTTCCTTCCACTTCCTATTAACTGTTGTTTGTTTACCCTGTTGGCCCCGTGTCGTAGTTGCATGCTTAGTGTTGTTTGCGCTCAAGTCTTGTTGTCCGTTTTATCACCTGTTTAGTTGATAGTTGGGTTTCAATTCAATCAACAAACTGTTAATGTTTTGGGTAATAATAATTTGATGATAAGGCACCGGCAGGAGGCCCGGGTTAGGGTTTTGGAGCCGGCTGGTGTCGAAACTAGGAAAAGAGTCTTGTCTACTGATCCATGATGAGCGTGCTCACCGCATCCGGGTGGTAGTATGGGACCCCCCTCGACTTAGACCTGATCTGCAGCTTGTCCGAAGAGCCACACTTAGTTCGGGTGTTCCATTTGCTCCTTGCATAATGGGTGGATCCCCCATGGTTACTTATGATGATGTTGATGCATATAGGGCGAGGCCTGTGGTGCCGGGGGTGTGGTTTTCACCCTTGCGCTTAGGTTAGGCGGACTGGCCGGGACCTTATAGCTCCGTGGCTCCTAGGATGGGTTGTAGAGATGGTTTGGGTCGTGTCGAGCCAACCTGAGTTTTAGTTGGTGGCTCGAGTGTGTACGGGTACTGGAGCACACCCTGCAGGGATAAATCTTCTCGAGAAGCCATGTTTTCCGCGGTTATGGATTACTTGGTGAAAGTACTGGCTAACAAGTACTCAGACAACTTACACCTAATGATAATAACTTGACTAGTAATAGTCTTATTGACACAATAAGTTGAACACCATTAATCCAACAGTGTGAGTTATCCTTGGGTTGCTTCTTTAGTAGGGGTGACATTGGATGGGTATTGTTTGGTGAGTAGTTGTAGTTGGTTCCGGTACGCTATCTCATCCCCCTCTTTTAGCCGGATGTTGTAGTGAGTCTCTGTAGTTGGTTAGTGCAGCCCGCTGCCGCTTATTTGCAATAATCCCTTCCTTTCCGTTGATCCCAGAGTATTTGTATCTTGTGATGACTGGCTACGCCGGTATCTTGTGAGTATGGTTTATCCACTTGCCAGTACTTAACCGTACTGACCCACGAATTCATTTTCGTGGCTGCATATTCAACATTGCAGTCAACAGGTTTGAAGTCTGACGACGTTAGCTTGGGAATCCCTCCGGCTTGGCCTGGGCAGGGATTGGACGCCTTCGGTTATCTTCGGGACTCTTAGTCCAATTTGTATCTTGTCCGTAGCCGGACGCTATGTTGTTTCTTCCGCTGTTATTTGGATCTTTGTATTTGTATCAGTTGTATCCCTGACTCGTTTGAGTCATCTTGTATCTATCTGTTTCTGTTGTAATTGTGGAATATTCTTGAACTGTTGTAATGTTATCATAAGTGGCAACCTGGAATCGGTTATTATGCGGATTTGACGGGAATGCTGAAATCTGCATAGTGCCCGATCTCGGGGCGTCACAGGGTTCTCGAAAAAAAATTGAAGGCTCTGGGAGATTTATTTGTAGCTACACACATTCATTGGAGAATATTAAGCGAGCAAACTCAGAGCATGGGATCGGAGAGCGTAAAGGACTATGGTCCTCGGGCTCGTTGTGGATGGTGCATTCAAAGGCTCTGCCGCCTGTGAGCGCGGGCACCGGTATGATATTACGACGGAGCGACGGCACTACGGTATTCTCTGCATGCAGGAACTTCGATTATACACATCGGCGTTGGAGGCAGAGTTACATGCCTGTCTAGAAGGAGTTCGGTTCGGTTTTCCCTCGACGTATGCCAGAGGCGGTTCATTGTTGAATCAGATAGTCCTGAGCTTGTTCCAATGATTAGCACCATGGAAAGGGACAGCTCAGTTTTGGAACACGGCTATCCCAGTTGGTGTTTTTTTTTAGATTAAACAAGCATATATTAGGTCAACAAGCCGGGCCGCCTCATTAAAAACCTCCCAGTCCCCATAGGTACCCTCGTGAGGAAAAGAGTGCGTCCGAAAACTTGCCGCCTCTAGAAAAACAGTCAGTCAAGGTTACAATCCTTTCTGATACAAGCATCAAGAAAGGTAGGGGTATAATTTACCCAAAGGCAGCTCCTCCTAGCCGAGGAACTATATCTGGCACACAAATGAGCTTCTAAATTCGAATCTCTCATGATGTAGTCTAAATTAAAAGAGATCAAATTTCATGATCATTCAGTGACCTCCATCAAAATTGGTGCCACTATTGATCTTTCAAACTTCGATGCCTTCCACCTTTTAAAAATTTGCTAAGAATCAGATTCCATCTCAATTCTTCTAAACCCTCTCTCCATTGTCATCTTGATGCCATCGCAGATCGCATGATTCTCCATTATCAGACCGGAGGCTTGATCATCATACCACAGTGATTGAGCTACCAAAAGCTTACCATCATTGTTCCTAACCACAAGACCCGTGGCACCTTGATGACTATGAAGAATAAAAGAAGCGTCCACATTAATCTTATAGGTATCACCCCTCGGTGGTGTCCACTTCTTCTTATTCGGAATAATTTAACCGATGAACTAGAGACCACGATAAGAAGGTCATTAGCCGTGTCACGTGTCCACTTAATAGACTGAATAATATACCTTTTTGCTTCGCCATGCTTCCTCGTTTCTTTCCGTCCAAACAACCCAAGCTCCACATATGATAACAACACTAACCTTGGCAGGTAGGATTGCTTCATCAATTAAATCAACCGTCCAATTATCCGGGTGTAACATCCCAAGTATGAAAACTCCCCTTAGAATGATTGATTTCTTGTTTATTTAAGTATTGCATCATGTCATCATATTGTTTCCTTGTTGTTTGCATTTGTTTCTTAATTGTTGCATTTGTTTTCCACTGTTTTTACAACTCAAATTCAAATCTTACTCAAACAATGTTTTCATACTTGTTCTGTTACAACTTTTGGAATAAAAATAACAAATGAAAACAACCAAATTGTTCCATTTTATTCCTTGTTAATCACTCATTAAATTGTTGGTTTAATCAAACCATTAATTCAAGCAATTATTCCTAAATCATTTCCAAACTCAAACCATTTCTCAAAATCTTTAATCTTTTGAATCCATGAAGTTCACCACTAAATTGAATTCTTAAAATCACTTTAAAACCTAGGGGAAACCCTATTGGAAATTAATTGTTTTTCCAATACTAATGAATATTGCAATTTTCAATTAAATTGGTTCATTTTTTTTTAAAAAAAACAGCAAGAAAACAATTAAGTTTTTGAAAACCAAAGCTACCAAGTGGTTGCATTTCAACTAAGGAATCTACCCTATTTTTTTTCTAAATTTTACAATAACCAAAACCTATTCTTTTTCTTCCAATTGTTTGCTGCAAAAAAAATAAAACAGAAGTAAAGAATAAAAAGGAAATGGTTTAGAGGGGGGAGAAAACACAGCCCATCATCAACCTGCCCAGCCCATCTCCCCTTACAGCCCAACCTACCCCCTCCTTGGCCCATACCGGTTCGACCTTCACCTTCCTGCAGTACGGCAGCAGATCGCACTGTCCACGTCAACGGCAGAAGCTCAGCGACGGCCATCAACGCACCTACCCCCTCTACTTAACCTACTCCCTCGAGTGACCGAGCCCTAACCCTAGCTTCGCCTCCACCTTCTTCCCACTCCCCGCCGCGGCGCCATGCTTTCTCCCTGCTGGCGGAATTTCAGCTCTGAACCTGAACCTGAACCACCACCGTGATGCTCCCGTCAGACCACCTGCCTCCCTCACCGCCGGCCTCCACAGCCACCGCGAGGAGGAACCGTGGCCGGGAATGGAACCGCCACGGGTTCCTCCCCCTCGCCGCGCCCTCGGCTCGAGCCGAGGAGCCCTGGAGCTCCGCCGCCGTGGCCTCCGTCGCCGGCGTTCGCCACTGCCTGTTCCCTGTCCGCCCCGACGACCTGCATCCGATCGGTGCCTCCCTGCCCGCCTCGAGGTGATCAACCCCTCGATCCTCACCGCTCCTTCCTCCTCTCGCCTCCTCCCTCTCCCCTCGGCCGCACCCGCACCACGGCCACCGCAGCCATCAGCCACGGCGAAGCTGCTGCCTCCGTTCGCTGTCGAACAAAGACAGCGATCGAGTTTCAGAGACAATCCCCGCGGAACAACACCTCAAAACCCCCCCACGTTCCCTTCCTTCAACAGCCGCAGATCAACCCATCTGGTTAGCCCAACCTTGCGCGCACCAGGAGGGTGTGGGTTCGATCCCCACACCCTGCGAATTAAAACCACTTTTTGTTTTGTTTTTTCCAGAGCCATAACAAACTGCAGAATCACATCCATGCCCCTGGTAATTACATATAGACCCTGTAAAATATTTTCCAAGCCCCTGTTAATCTTTCTAGGTCCCTAAATATTGTAAAAATGGCAGATTTACCCCAAATTTTGTAAATAGCATAATAAAATCATTTTAACCCCAAATCCAACATTTTTGATATGTTTTCAATACCAAATTAAATGTTCTATCCAAATATAAAATTGGTTTACTGTTTTGAATATTTTAAATTGGTGAAACATTTGAATTCTTGTTTAAATCACTTAAATTTGCAAAATTCATAACTTGTTCATAAAAATTCCAAATTCAACAAACCAAATATGTTTTCCAATCAACTTTTCATGTACTTTCCAAATATAAATTTTGTTTGCTGTTTTGAATAATTTAAATTGCTGAAAACAACTGTTTCTTGTTTATTGCATTTAAAATTGCCAAAATAATAACTTGCTCATTTTAAATCCAATTTCCACAAATGAAATATGTTTTCCATGCAAAATTAAACCACCTTTTCAAATATAAAATTTGTTTCATGTTTTGAATAATTAAAATTGGTTAAATGATTTAAACCTTGTTTAAATCATTTAATATGGTTAAATTCATAACTTGATCAAAACAAATTCTTTTGGGACATATAAAATATGTTTTCAAACCATAAAAACATAACCTTGTCAAATATGAACTTCACTTCATGTTTTGAACAAATAAAAATTCACATAAGTTCATGTTTGAATTAAATTCATTTAATTCTTGCTTAAACTTGTTTAATTCATAAATAATTTATTTGAAACCCTTTTTCAACAAGTGAAACATGCAATCCACCTAAAATTGTGTGTTCTTTTCAAATATAAACTTTGTTATTTGTTTTGAACATTGTAACTTGATGAAAACAACAATTGTTTGTGTGACATCATTAAGTAACCAATTTCCAAACTTAATAATAAATTCCCTAACTTGTTAACTCTCATTCCAATTGCATCTAATCTTGTTTACTTCTTGTTATCATCATGCATGCATCATGCTAACAACTCTCACATAATAATTAATTGTAAATCATTTGTTTCCACTTATTTCAATGGATCTTTCCATATGCAATCCAATTGCATATGGGTCCAATTAAATTGTGTTATCTTGTCAAGTAGTTTATTTTGATGCATCTATTAACATGACATGCATCATCCCATGTTTGTGCACCTATGCCATTATATTGATTGTTTATCTTTCTGCAATGTTTGTTTGCTTCTTCCCGGATAAACGACGACGTTGAGACCGACGATACTTACGACATCCCTTCTAAGGAGTTAGCTCAGTACCAGGCTACTGGGTTTGCAGGCAAGTTATCACTCACATGAACCACTGTGTTCCTTTCAACATTGGTTACCGATACTTTCCGTTGTTCTTTTCTGCTAGCCCTAGTAGTAGTTATTTCTGTTACGAACCCATCACATGAATCCCTTAACCTTGAAATTGCCTCACCTCCACTCCTATCACCCTTTGTTTGAGCCAGTGTCTTACTAGCATGCTTAGGTTGTTTTGCTCGAGTCTGTTACCCGTTACTTTCTGTTACTATTTCTATTATGTTCTGGGGGCTCGATGTTTAATCAATCAATCATGCTAATGTTGCTATTAATAATAAATTTGACGATAAGGCACCGGCAGGAGGCCCTGTGTGGTTTTGAGGCCTGCTAGTGTCGACCCTAATAGGAAAAGGGTCTTGTCTACTGATCCATGATGAGCGCACTAACCGCATGTGGGAAGCGAGTATGGGCGCCCCCCTCAATTTGATTCGATTCGCATCTCGTCCAAATCGCCTCATTTAGTTCGTGTTTTCCATTTGCCGCATGCATGTTTTTGCGAGCCCAGGCCAGGGTGGAACTTTTGTAGTCGGCATATAGGGGGACACGTTCTTAGAGTGCTATGAGGGTCCATTTTCTTCTGGGCTCGATTAGCCGTGCGCCCAAGGTTCTTTGGGCTTGATGCGGAGAAGAGTCGAGTTGTGTTGAGTGCCCCGCTTGGTGGAAGGGCCTTTCCATCTGGCGGGTTATTCATGCGTGTACGGCCAAATTGGTGCAACCCTGCAGGGATAATCTTCTCGAGAAGCCGTGTTTTCCGCGGTTATGGATTACTTGGTGAAAGTACTGGCTAACAAGTACTCAGGACAACTTAAACATAATGATCAAATATGTTACACCCAATGATTAATAACTTGACTAGTAATAGGTTGATGACACAATAACTTGATTCACCTTTAATGCAACTGTGTGAGTTATCCTCGGATTGCTTCTTTGGATAAGGGGCGAGATCCAGGAGGGGTTTGTTTGAAGTTATCTTTCAGTTGGTTACAATCCTCGATCTTATCTCCTTTCTGTTAGCCGGCAGTTGTAGTATGTTTCTGTAGTTGTGTAGAGCAGCCAGTTGCAGCATCCTTTATATCCCCTTCCTTCCGTTGAACCCAAAGCATCTGTGCTTGGTGTTGACGGGTTACACTTTGGTGAACTGTGAGTCTTGCTTGCCAGTACGTTTATGTACTGACCCCTTTGGGGCTGTGGTTTCCGCAGACCTACGTTTCCGAGGATCTACATGGTGGCTACGACGTGGAGTATGACGAGACTGCTGACGAGTAGATAGCGGACCCGGGCAGGATCCGAGACTTCGTGGATGGGCTCCGTCTGTTTGTTTCCGGCCTCTTAGGCCTATTTGGTTCTTGTCTGTACTCAGACATGTTGAATGCTTCCGCTGTGATGTAATGATGTATTGTTGGGGCATGTGCCCTCTGAATGATTGTATTTGCTATCTCTGCTCTAATGAGAGCCATTTGCAACTTATTTCAATCTTTTGTGTCGTAGAGATCTGTTGTGATATCACTTGTTAAACGCCGTTGACGTACCATGTGTGTATGGTTTGAAGTACGTCGACGGAAGTGCCTTTGATCTCTAGTGGATAGTTTACATCGACGATGGAATAGCAGGGCTTGTGTTGTCGCGCATAAGCGCAGGCCTACCAGGAAGCTGGGACGTGGGAGCAGTTATGCCCCATAATCCAAGCATCTGCTATCCAGTTCGTACGGTGAGTATCCCCTAGAAGTCAGGGTGCGACAAATGGTATCAGAGCCTGTCTGCCTGTAGGATCCCTTTTTACTGGTCGCAGTTGAGTCTAGAAACTATTTTGTAGCTATACAGGAAAAATGAAACGTGAGAGTAGGAATTCTGTTCTTTTTCTTCTTTTCCCCACCCTCCCTCCCTTTTCTGGTAAGGAAGTGCAACGTTGATTTTTTCCCTTCTCATCTAAACTTTCAAGTTAGGATTTCACGTGTTTTGGGTTCTCCGTAGTACCTCAGAAGTTTTGTTCTCGTTTTCCCCGGTGTTGCTTCGTTATCCTGTTCTTCTAAAGAACATTTCGTCCGTTGAAATCTTGTTGTTGTTTTCTACATCAATTCTTCTACCAGCGTCTAATCAAAGTTTCCCCGTTCATCTGCTAAACTCTATTCCAGCTAAAGTGTTGTTTCATACCGGAGCATCACATTCCTTTGTGTCAAAGATCTTTTCCACAACAAACTACCTAATTCTGGTTCCACTAAGCAATCAAATCACCGTTCACTCTCCGGAATCTCAAATGTTGACTTCCAACATAAGTAAGAACAATCCAATTCTAATGAGAGGCCACATATTCCTCGTTACTCTCATGTTGCTGATTCTGACATTGATGATTATTCCTGGTGTTGCATTGATGTCAATAACTCTGTTCCACCATTCTATCCAAATAATCTATTCTCCAAATGAATCAAGTTCCATTCAGCTATACACCCTTGGTGCAAAATCTCTCCCCTTTACTTGAAAATGTTCCGGTGGTTTCCAAATTCCCTGATATCCTTCCAGAAGAGTTGCCAGGAATTCCTATTGTTTTGGACTTCCAGATAAACTATCCAATGTGCACGATGTGTTTCACGTGCCACAGCTCAAGTGGATCTTCCCAGGAAGTATCCGGACCTTTCCTTTTCTCAGTAGGAATCTCGGGGCGCGATTCCTTCAAGGGGGGGCGTTTGTAACATCCCAAGTATGAAAACTCCCCTTAGAATGATTGATTTCTTGTTTATTTAAGTATTGCATCATGTCATCATATTGTTTCCTTGTTGTTTGCATTTGTTTCTTAATTGTTGCATTTGTTTTCCACTGTTTTCACAACTCAAATTCAAATCTTACTCAAACAATGTTTTCATACTTGTTCTGTTACAACTTTTGGAATAAAAATAACAAATGAAAACAACCAAATTGTTCCATTTTATTCCTTGTTAATCACTCATTAAATTGTTGGTTTAATCAAACCATTAATTCAAGCAATTATTCCTAAATCATTTCCAAACTCAAACCATTTCTCAAAATCTTTAATCTTTTGAATCCATGAAGTTCACCACTAAATTGAATTCTTAAAATCACTTTAAAACCTAGGGGAAACCCTATTGGAAATTAATTGTTTTTCCAATACTAATGAATATTGCAATTTTCAATTAAATTGGTTCATTTTTAAAAAAAAAAACAGCAAGAAAACAATTAAGTTTTTGAAAACCAAAGCTACCAAGTGGTTGCATTTCAACTAAGGAATCTACCCTATTTTTTTTCTAAATTTTACAATAACCAAAACCTATTCTTTTTCTTCCAATTGTTTGCTGCAAAAAAAAATAAAACAGAAGTAAAGAATAAAAAGGAAATGGTTTAGAGGGGGGAGAAAACACAGCCCATCATCAACCTGCCCAGCCCATCTCCCCTTACAGCCCAACCTACCCCCTCCTTGGCCCATACCGGTTCGACCTTCACCTTCCTGCAGTACGGCAGCAGATCGCACTGTCCACGTCAACGGCAGAAGCTCAGCGACGGCCATCAACGCACCTACCCCCTCTACTTAACCTACTCCCTCGAGTGACCGAGCCCTAACCCTAGCTTCGCCTCCACCTTCTTCCCACTCCCCGCCGCGGCGCCATGCTTTCTCCCTGCTGGCGGAATTTCAGCTCTGAACCTGAACCTGAACCACCACCGTGATGCTCCCGTCAGACCACCTGCCTCCCTCACCGCCGGCCTCCACAGCCACCGCGAGGAGGAACCGTGGCCGGGAATGGAACCGCCACGGGTTCCTCCCCCTCGCCGCGCCCTCGGCTCGAGCCGAGGAGCCCTGGAGCTCCGCCGCCGTGGCCTCCGTCGCTGGCGTTCGCCACTGCCTGTTCCCTGTCCGCCCCGACGACCTGCATCCGATCGGTGCCTCCCTGCCCGCCTCGAGGTGAGCAACCCCTCGATCCTCACCGCTCCTTCCTCCTCTCGCCTCCTCCCTCTCCCCTCGGCCGCACCCGCACCACGGCCACCGCAGCCATCAGCCACGGCGAAGCTGCTGCCTCCGTTCGCTGTCGAACAGAGACAGCGATCGAGTTTCAGAGACAATCCCCGCGGAACAACACCTCAAAACCCCCCCACGTTCCCTTCCTTCAACAGCCGCAGATCAACCCATCTGGTTAGCCCAACCTTGCGCGCACCAGGAGGGTGTGGGTTCGATCCCCACACCCTGCGAATTAAAACCACTTTTTGTTTTGTTTTTTCCAGAGCCATAACAAACTGCAGAATCACATCCATGCCCCTGGTAATTACATATAGACCCTGTAAAATATTTTCCAAGCCCCTGTTAATCTTTCTAGGTCCCTAAATATTGTAAAAATGGCAGATTTACCCCAAATTTTGTAAATAGCATAATAAAATCATTTTAACCCCAAATCCAACATTTTTTATATGTTTTCAATACCAAATTAAATGTTCTATCCAAATATAAAATTTGTTTACTGTTTTGAATATTTTAAATTGGTGAAACATTTGAATTCTTGTTTAAATCACTTAAATTTGCAAAATTCATAACTTGTTCATAAAAATTCCAAATTCAACAAACCAAATATGTTTTCCAATCAACTTTTCATGTACTTTCCAAATATAAATTTTGTTTGCTGTTTTGAATAATTTAAATTGCTGAAAACAACTGTTTCTTGTTTATTGCATTTAAAATTGCCAAAATAATAACTTGCTCATTTTAAATCCAATTTCCACAAATGAAATATGTTTTCCATGCAAAATTAAACCACCTTTTCAAATATAAAATTTGTTTCATGTTTTGAATAATTAAAATTGGTTAAATGATTTAAACCTTGTTTAAATCATTTAATATGGTTAAATTCATAACTTGATCAAAACAAATTCTTTTGGGACATATAAAATATGTTTTCAAACCATAAAAACATAACCTTGTCAAATATGAACTTCACTTCATGTTTTGAACAAATAAAAATTCACATAAGTTCATGTTTGAATTAAATTCATTTAATTCTTGCTTAAACTTGTTTAATTCATAAATAATTTATTTGAAACCCTTTTTCAACAAGTGAAACATGCAATCCACCTGAAATTGTGTGTTCTTTTCAAATATAAACTTTGTTATTTGTTTTGAACATTGTAACTTGATGAAAACAACAATTGTTTGTGTGACATCATTAAGTAACCAATTTCCAAACTTAATAATAAATTCCCTAACTTGTTAACTCTCATTCCAATTGCATCTAATCTTGTTTACTTCTTGTTATCATCATGCATGCATCATGCTAACAACTCTCACATAATAATTAATTGTAAATCATTTGTTTCCACTTATTTCAATGGATCTTTCCATATGCAATCCAATTGCATATGGGTCCAATTAAATTGTGTTATCTTGTCAAGTAGTTTATTTTGATGCATCTATTAACATGACATGCATCATCCCATGTTTGTGCACCTATGCCATTATATTGATTGTTTATCTTTCTGCAATGTTTGTTTGCTTCTTCCCGGATAAACGACGACGTTGAGACCGACGATACTTACGACATCCCTTCTAAGGAGTTAGCTCAGTACCAGGCTACTGGGTTTGCAGGCAAGTTATCACTCACATGAACCACTGTGTTCCTTTCAACATTGGTTACCGATACTTTCCGTTGTTCTTTTCTGCTAGCCCTAGTAGTAGTTATTTCTGTTACGAACCCATCACATGAATCCCTTAACCTTGAAATTGCCTCACCTCCACTCCTATCACCCTTTGTTTGAGCCAGTGTCTTACTAGCATGCTTAGGTTGTTTTGCTCGAGTCTGTTACCCGTTACTCTCTGTTACTATTTCTATTATGTTCTGGGGGCTCGATGTTTAATCAATCAATCATGCTAATGTTGCTATTAATAATAAATTTGACGATAAGGCACCGGCAGGAGGCCCTGTGTGGTTTTGAGGCCTGCTAGTGTCGACCCTAATAGGAAAAGGGTCTTGTCTACTGATCCATGATGAGCGCACTAACCGCATGTGGGAAGCGAGTATGGGCGCCCCCCTCAATTTGATTCGATTCGCATCTCGTCCAAATCGCCTCATTTAGTTCGTGTTTTCCATTTGCCGCATGCATGTTTTTGCGAGCCCAGGCCAGGGTGGAACTTTTGTAGTCGGCATATAGGGGGACACGTTCTTAGAGTGCTATGAGGGTCCATTTTCTTCTGGGCTCGATTAGCCGTGCGCCCAAGGTTCTTTGGGCTTGATGCGGAGAAGAGTCGAGTTGTGTTGAGTGCCCCGCTTGGTGGAAGGGCCTTTCCATCTGGCGGGTTATTCATGCGTGTACGGCCAAATTGGTGCAACCCTGCAGGGATAATCTTCTCGAGAAGCCGTGTTTTCCGCGGTTATGGATTACTTGGTGAAAGTACTGGCTAACAAGTACTCAGGACAACTTAAACATAATGATCAAATATGTTACACCCAATGATTAATAACTTGACTAGTAATAGGTTGATGACACAATAACTTGATTCACCTTTAATGCAACTGTGTGAGTTATCCTCGGATTGCTTCTTTGGATAAGGGGCGAGATCCAGGAGGGGTTTGTTTGAAGTTATCTTTCAGTTGGTTACAATCCTCGATCTTATCTCCTTTCTGTTAGCCGGCAGTTGTAGTATGTTTCTGTAGTTGTGTAGAGCAGCCAGTTGCAGCATCCTTTATATCCCCTTCCTTCCGTTGAACCCAAAGCATCTGTGCTTGGTGTTGACGGGTTACACTTTGGTGAACTGTGAGTCTTGCTTGCCAGTACGTTTATGTACTGACCCCTTTGGGGCTGTGGTTTCCGCAGACCTACGTTTCCGAGGATCTACATGGTGGCTACGACGTGGAGTATGACGAGACTGCTGACGAGTAGATAGCGGACCCGGGCAGGATCCGAGACTTCGTGGATGGGCTCCGTCTGTTTGTTTCCGGCCTCTTAGGCCTATTTGGTTCTTGTCTGTACTCAGACATGTTGAATGCTTCCGCTGTGATGTAATGATGTATTGTTGGGGCATGTGCCCTCTGAATGATTGTATTTGCTATCTCTGCTCTAATGAGAGCCATTTGCAACTTATTTCAATCTTTTGTGTCGTAGAGATCTGTTGTGATATCACTTGTTAAACGCCGTTGACGTACCATGTGTGTATGGTTTGAAGTACGTCGACGGAAGTGCCTTTGATCTCTAGTGGATAGTTTACATCGACGATGGAATAGCAGGGCTTGTGTTGTCGCGCATAAGCGCAGGCCTACCAGGAAGCTGGGACGTGGGAGCAGTTATGCCCCATAATCCAAGCATCTGCTATCCAGTTCGTACGGTGAGTATCCCCTAGAAGTCAGGGTGCGACACCGGGTGAAGGCTGGAATCTTGATTTCCGTTGTCTTTCTAATTTCCAACCAAAACAACTTAGCCCAAGTACATTTAAAAAGAACATGATAAATAGTTTCTTGTTGTCCGCAAGCTTCACAATTACCGTGCTTCTCGATATGGCGATTATATAGAATTCCTTTAGATGGAATAAAACCTTTTATAACTCTCCACCAAAAGTTCCTAACCTTGGGGGGAATAGGGAATTTCGAGAGCTTCTTCCATAAGAGTGTACTCCTATCCGAAGTGGAGCCAACAACCTCACTAATTTCGTTTTGTAGCAAGGTCCTATAAGCAGACCGAACAGAGAAATATCCTAGCCTCTCCGGTAGCCAAGACCAGGTATCCTCCATAAAGAGCCCCACTGGAATTCTAAGAACAGCCTTTGCATCCGAATGCATGAAATTACTACGAACTTTATCCTCTATCCAAGCATTAGTGATTGGGTCGAGGAGTTCTTCTACCAAGTTAATATTGGTGTCCACTTCCCTTCTTAGAGGTTTCCTACCATGATTTTCAGGAATCCAAGGGTCCTCCTACGCCTTAATGGAAGAGTCGTCACCGACTCTTTTAAAAATACCTAGCTTCATAGCCTCTTGACCATAAAGAATAGCTCTCCAGGTATGGGAGGAGTTCTTCTTTCTTGTTCCTATCATAAAGTCTGATGAATGAAAATATTTTCCTTTAACAACTTTAGCACAAAGAGAAGTAGGATTTGTCAGAAGTCTCCATCCTTGTTTTGTGAGCATGGCTTGATTAAAAAGTTCGAGGTCCCTAAACCCCCAAACCTCCATCACATTTCGGAGTTGCCACCTCTTTCCATTTGCACCAGTGCATCTTAAGTTTCTTGTCATCACCTCCCTACCAAAATCTAGCAATTGTACCTGTGATCTTCTTCAATAGTTTGTTGGACGGCTTAAAACAACTCATCGAGTAAGTTGGAATAGCCTGGCATATAGCTTTGATTAAAACCTCTCTCCCAGCTCTATTAAGATGTTGTGGAACCCATCCATTTACGAGCTTCTTAATCTTCGTCAATATTCCCTCAAATTGATCATCGGCAGAATGTCCCACGGCTGTAGGAAGTCCCAGATACTTCTCCACCAGTGCCTCCCTCGTGATATTAGTCACTGTATGGACCTCATGTTTCATTGCATCACTCCAGTTATTGCTATTGAAGATCGCAGATTTTTCCTTGTTGACTAGCTGACCCGAGCCAGAATAGTATTTGTCAAGAATTTCATTTATACGGAGAGCTACAGCTGAGTTTGCTTGAGTAAAGATTAGTCAATCGTCCGCAAACAATTGGCGAGAAATCCATGGAGCATGCACTCCCACTAATACCTTTAGAAGAATAACCTGCACCGAAATATTTGAGAAGACAAGTTAAATCCTCAGAGCAAAGCAGAAACAGGTAAGGGCTGATCGGATCACCCCGTCTAATGCCCCGAGATGGAGAGAAAATCTCCGAGAAGGAAGCATTGACCCGGACCGAGAAGGAGGCCGTTTCAACACAAGCCATGATCCCGTCGATCCACCATTCTGAAAATCCAAGCTTTTGCATCATTATCCTCAAATAAGCCCATTCAACTCGATCATAAGCTTTTGCCATATCCAACTTAATAGCACAAGCGCCAACTTTCCCTTTTTCTGTTTTAGATAGTGTATACATTCATACGCCGTCAACACATTGTCACTGATCAATCTGCCGGGTACAAATGCACTTTGCTCTTCCGATATAATTTCCTCAAGGATTGGTCTCAGACGCATAGCCGTAACTTTCGAGGCAATCTTATACAGGACATTACACAGAGATATTGGCCGAAACTGAGTCAAAATATTCGGGTCTTTTACTTTCGGAATAAGAACTAGTACTGTTTTGTTTACCTCCTTCGGCATAACACCCGAAGCAAAGAATTTCTTGATTGCATCGCATACAAGTTGCTTCAATATATTCTAGTGCTTTATATAGAAACCAGCTCTAAAACCGTCAGGTCCCGGGGATTTGTTCGGATGCATCATACACAATGCTTGCTATATTTCCATCTCTGTGATCAGCTTACTAAGCTTCTCATTCATAATGTCATCGACTTTCCTCGTAACCAATTTAGTAACCAGACCCTGAAGCACCCCTTCCTCCTTGGTGAAAAGGGCTGGATAGAAACTAGCAGCCGTATCCTCCAAGGCTGCCTGAGACGTTACCGTAGAACCATCTTCCAAAGTAAGGGATTTAATTCTGTTTTGTCTAGATCTCTCTTTAGTTCTTGCATGGAAGAACGACGTGTTACGGCCCCTTCCTTCAACCACTGGACCCGAGACCGTTGCTTTGCAATAATTTCCTCCCTAGAGAGGAGATAAGAAATACGGTTCATTACCACTTTCTCTGCCTTGGACGGCCCTGATCGCAGTGATCTAGCCCTTAAATTCTCCAATCTTGCTCTCATATTCTTTAATTGCCTTCGGACATCACCAAACTCATTGGTTCTCCAAGATTTTAGTCTTTTTCTGACGCCTCCAAGTGCTTCAGCCACCGTAGCCAAGTCTCCATTAGTGGGTATCCAAGAGGAATCCACAACATTAATATAGTTGTCATGTCTCACCCAAGCATTCTCAAAACGGAATGGTCTGGCTCCCTTATTGCCGTTGTTCAACAAAGCCTCCACTGAAATAAGAAGAGCACAATGGTCAGATTTTGTTGTTTGAATATGGGACACTCGAGAATTACCGAAAACCTCCATGAACTCGTCATCACCAAAACCCCGATCCAGTCTAACTTTAATGTCTCTGTTTCCTGCTGCCGATTATCCCAAGTGAAGGGAAGTCCCGAGAAGCCCAGGTCTGAAACCCGACATACATCTACGGTATCACGGGAGCCCTCCATCATCCACTTCTCTCTTCGGTTACCCCCCAAATTGTTCATCTATACTCAAAATCTCATTAAAGTCTCCAGCACACAACCACGGGTTGTCAAATTCTCCCCTTAGGAATTTCATCAATTCCTAACTCCTCTTCCTCATAGTTCTAACAGGGTCCCTAAACCCTGCGAACATCCGCTCCACAGGCCCCAAGCGATCATTTTGGATTATCACGTTAATGTGTGACTTACTAAAGGATTTCAAGCTCACCACTGACTCATTATTCCAAAAGAGCGCGAGACCACCACTTAGGCCATCACATTTCACCGCGAACGCATTCTGAAAGCCGAAACGGAATCTCAAATCCTTTGCTCCCGTTTCTGACAGCTTTGTTTTCGAGAGAAAAACCAAGCTGGGGCGATGCAACTGTACCAAGTTGCTGATTTCTTGAACTGTCTCGGAGCACCCACATCCGCTACGGTTCAAACTGAACAGATTCATTGCTCCCGGCGGTCTCCCTCGAAGGAAGTTGTCGTTTGTTTTCAATTGGTGCTGATTTACCTTCATCACTTACTTTCTTTGATTTCTTCGACCGTCTAACTAATGTGTAGCTCTGTGGTAGCGGGGGCACCCGTTCGCTACTTGCAACTGCGAGGACTGGACCTGACTCACAGTCCTTTTCTGCCATCTAATCATCGAAATTAAGTTTCGTGGCTGCGGTCTGTAACCCCTCCCTTCCGACAAATGTTATTGCTTTCCCCGGGTCATCAATCTTTTTCAGAGGGCTTGAAGCCGTGTCACTAATTTCTTCATCTTCCTCCAAATTGATTGTTTGGATGAATGAAATGTGGATGATGTAATAAAATCTGAGCATGTATACCTCTGCATGCCGTTTCTATGACAAAGATAAAAAAAGAAACTTCAATTGTATAAAAAAAAAACACATACACACACACGCAAAAAGTAGTACACACTAATTTGCCAGCATGCCGTTTCTATGACAAAGATAAAAAAGAAACTTCAATTGTGCAAAAAGAAAAAAAAACACATAAACACACACAAAAAGTAGTACACACTAATTTGCCAGCATGCCTACGAATATGTTCATGGCCGAATAGCCTCATGTCTATGGATCATGAGTGGAAAAAAGAGACGATAGTGATTCTACTACCATTCCTCAAACAAATGATTCAGTGACATTTAACATCAAGATTACATCCGGTGAGAGAGAAAGGTCAACAACAACAATAAGCCCAGTGTACCCATTATGTTTAGCAGTGAAAAGGATGGTTATGTTTACAAACAAATATTTTGGCTGGAGGAGCACAGGCGCTTCTAGCAAACCCTCGATCGGTTCTTTGAATAAAAAGAAATAGATGATAGAAAATAAAATAAATAATGCATTAATGTGCCTGTTGCATGCTGAGCTGCCACCGGGACAGAGTCAGCCTGCTGAAACTGCCACCATCAACTTGCTAACTTTTTCAACCTTTTTCAGTCAACTTTAGAAACCTACAAGGCGATGGCGAAGAGTACCCTTAGTGACAAGATATATGATAAACAAGTTCCTTACCAAGTACTCCCTCCGTTCCACAATATAAGATGTTTTAGACTTTTTCTACATTCACATACATACACATGTATCTAGACATATTTTAGTGTATATGTACACTCACTTTAGTGTGTATCTAGACAACATGTGAAATAGCTAAAACATCTTATATTATGGAACGGAGGGAGTAGTAAAAAAGATCCAATGTGTTTACTTCGTGACAAAAAGATTTCTCCATTATAAATTCAATACCACTGCTACAAACCATATGTACAAATGGCATGCCGAATTTGTATTTTTTTTATTAATGAAACTACTGTAATCTGTTAGCTGACTGGACTATTGCACGGACAAAGTTTGCTCTGCTCTATAGGAAGTCAAGAACGATAACAAGGTAACCTAGAGAACTGAGTGCTAGCTCAGTGGCAAGAGGCTGCGAGTGCGCGCCGAGCCACCCGGGTTCGAGTTCCAGCTACGTCTACGTGCGCTCGAATAAACCGGGATTCTCGTATAACTAACAATGTAGAATCATGGGAGCGATCATTCCCCCCTGGTCACGTTTATAACAAGGTAACCTACATAATTCTGCCAAATTAAGCATCAACAAGTACACTATGACTACATCGAAACTGAGAAAGCTTTTAGGAAATCTTAACTTGATCAGTATCATCAGTCCAGTTAATATAAGGTATTGGTGCCTGGTGGTATGACATAATGATGTTAAACTCTAGGAATATGGTTGATGTTTCTTCCTTGCCGTAGCTGAATTCAGACCGAAGAATCAAAACTTCCTCTGAATTATGACTGTAATGCTAAGTTTCTTTTTACAGAAAACAATGAACAATGATCTCACAGTCATGCAGGACATGAGAAAATAGCATAGTACTGAAGAATAGATAGTAGAAGCAGTCGTTTGCAAATTAGTATGGGAGACTGGAAGTTATTGAAATGTTCGGTGAATTTCTAGCATAAAAGGATGGAGTGAGTATATTATTCATTCTTAGGAGCATCATCGTTTGATTTACTTTCTATGTCCTATATAAGGCAAGAAAGTAGCGTTATAAGTTGAGAGGCTTGTTTCTCCACAGACAAACTCGCAGCATCTTCAGAAAGATTAAATTAATTAACTTCACTCAGCAATATACTGAGCGAATGATATGCTAATAATAAACATGTTGTTCCTATATCAATTATGATTAGAAAGGACACAGGGAGGAAGCGACTTCATAGGAAACAAATTTAGGAGTGAGAACGTGGTTTCTGTTGGGAATATGCAACTTGTATTCCACGGGGCCAAAGGCCACAATATATAGTACATGTACAGGTGCAAGATATGAACAGGATAAGAAATATCTGGACGAGTAACAGCTAGATAGACGAGACTCCCGACAAGATGTCGATAACGAGTCGGATCAGAGAGGGGATCACCATCGGAAGCACGAAGAGAGAGATGGAGGTCCATAGGAGTCTCAGCAGTACGCTCATCAGTAAGAGCGGCACGAGTAAGGAGATCATGAATATACCGTTCTTGGGATATATAGAAACCATCAGAGGTAGATGAAACCTCAATCCCAAGAAAGTAACGAAGCGGACCAAGATCCGACATAAGAAACTGCTCACTCAGACGGGCCTTAACAAAGGCAATATACTCAGGGTCGTCACCGGTGATGATCATATCATCGACATATAGAAGAAGGAGAGTGCGACCACGAGGAGAGCAGTGAACAAACAGCGCAGGATCATGATTACTCGGAGAAAAACCAGCAGCCATGACCACAGAAGCAAAGCGCTCAAACCATGCACGAGGGGCTTGCTTAAGGCCATAGAGAGAGCGACGAAGACGGCAGACCATGCCCTCATCAACAGAATACCCAGGTGGTGGTCGCATATAGACCTCCTCACGCAACTCACCATTAAGGAAGGCATTCTTAACATCAAGCTGAGACACAGACCAACGGCGAACAGATGCAACGGCAAGAAGAGTACGAACAGTGGTCATGTGAGCGACAGGAGCGAAAGTCTCATCATAATCGCGGCCATGCTCCTGCTGAAAGCCACGAGCGACTAGACGAGCTTTATAGCGCTCAAGGGACCCATCAGAGCGAGTCTTCACCTTATAGACCCACTTACAGGTGATAGGGCGAATAGAAGGAGGGAGAGAAACAATCTCCCATGTACCGGTGCACTCGAGTGCAGCGATCTCCTCGGCCATCGTAAGCTGCCATTCAGGATGAACAACAGCCTCACGGTACGTAGTCGGCTCCGGAATAGCAGTAACACTGTAACTGGCGGGATTATAGAAATCAGGTGTATTACATGGCCGACTGCGAAGAGAATAAGTCGGCTGAGACGGTGCGCCAGAAGTAGATGGTGCATCGGAGGACTCGTTCACAACACGTGGACGACGAGTATAGTAAAAGGGAAAAGTAGGATGGAAGGGAATGGTAGGAGGAGATGGAGAGGGAGAAGACACCGATGAAGAGGGTGAAGAACGTGGCGACGAAGGAGAAGAGGATGGTGTCGGTGTAGCTGGCTCCGGGGTAACAGGATGAGAAAGAGGATAAGAAATAGGAGGGGGAGGAGAATCAGGAAGAGTAAGAAAAGAGAGATCCTCCATAGTGGAGGTCGAGAAGGTCGATCGCGGATAGAAAGGTCGAGACTCATCAAAAGTCACATCCCGAGAAATACGCATCCGACGAGCCACGGGATCCCAACAACGATAGCCCTTATGCTCATCACTATATCCGAGAAAAACACACTCAACAGACTGAGCGGTTAGTTTGGTGCGTTCACGAGGAGCGAGGAGAACATAGCAAACACAACCAAACAGACGCAACACAGAATAGTCAGGAGAGCGATCACAAAGTCGCTGGAGAGGAATGCCACCCTTAAGGGCGGCAGAAGGCTGAATGTTAATGAGATAGGCCGAGGTAGAGACAGACTCGGCCCAAAAATGAGGTGGGAGAGAAGAAGCGATCATCATCGCACGAGCAGTCTCAAGAAGATGACGATGCTTACGCTCAGCAACGCCATTCTGAGCATGTGCACCGGGACAAGAGAACTGAGCGAGAGTACCCTGCTCAGCAAGAAAACCACGTATATGCTTGGAGATATACTCCCCAGCAGAATCAGCACGGAACACACGAATAGGTGTAGAGAACTGAGTGTGAACCATGGCAGCAAAGCGCTTATAGATAGAGAGAACCTCGCTACGGGAGGACATAAAGTAAATCCAAGTGTAACGAGAGTAATCATCGATGAAAATGATATAGTACCGATGACCCCCTTTCGAAGTGAAGGGAGCCGGACCCCAAACATCTGAATGAATGAGATCAAAAGGACGCTCAGACACAGAATCACTATGAGGATATGGTAGCTGAATCTGCTTACCAAGCCTACAACCCATACAATCCAAAGAAGTATTTCCGGAGACAGACCCCAGAACACCACGATGAACAAGAGACGAGAGACGAGAACCACATAAGTGGCCTAGACGATGATGCCACTGCTGAAAAGAGCTGGTGGCTGCGACAACAGGGGACGAGTGACTGGTGGTGGTGGCAGCGGAAGGAAGACGAAGCCAGTCAAGCTCCCATAGGCCATCATGGCGTCGGGGGCCAGCACCAAGCAGAGCGCCCGTGCAACGATCCTGAACAGAACAGGAATCAAAATCTAGAGTGATCCTACAACGAGAATCAACAATCTGACTACCAGAGAAGAGCTGCATGGTGAGTCGAGGAATATGAGCAACAGAAGGAACATGAAATGCGGAACTGCTAAGAGTGCCTCGACTAGCAACGGGGATAGGAGTACCATCAGCCGTACAAACAGAGACAGGAGACTCGACAGGTAGAACAGAGCTCAAAGCGGAAGAATCATAAGTCATATGAAAAGATGCTCCGGTATCAAGAATCCAAGAGGATGTACCTGAATGAGAAGAAGGTGGTCTCTCAATGCCAGAAAAGTCAGCCGCAGTACCAGCAGTACCTGTCAGTGAAGAGTCCCAAGTAGCAAGCAGGCATCGAAGTTGCGCAATCTCATGCGCGGTCAAAGCCGCAACTGAAGAGCTCGACGTAGACACGTCGACCAAGGAGGACCAATCACCAGCATGCGTGGTAGTTGCGCGGGGAGGCGACGGAGAGCCGTCACAAATACGTGCACAAGCCACTCGAGGAGCCGACGAAAAGCCAACCGAATCATGTGCAAATGCCGCAAGAGTCGACGTAGAGCGGCAAGTCGACACAGATGGAGTCGACGTAGAGCGACAAGTCGGCGTAGACGGAGTCGACGTAGACGAAACGCCAACCGAATCATGTGCAAATGCCGCAAGAGTCGATGTAGAGCGGCAAGTCGACACAGATGGAGTCGACGTAGAGCGACAAGTCGGTGTAGACGGAGTCGACGTAGGGCAGCCACAACTGCGGGCAGAAGCCGCGAGGGTCGACGTAGAGCGGCCATAACCGCGGGCAGAAGCTGCAAGAGTCGACGTAGAGCGACGAGTCGGTATAGACGAAGACGGCACAGAGCCATGAGGCGAAGTAGAGCGGCCGCAACCAGGCACAAAAGGCGTGAGAATCGGCGTAGAGCGGCATGCGGACGCCGCCATGGGAGAAGGCGTCGGAACAGGCAACAAGGACCGCGTAGAAGCAGCACAAGACGACGACCTTTTTTTTTTTTTTTTTTTTTTTTTTTACCAGAACGGATCGGTCAAACAGCAACCAACCAGATCGATCGCTTAGACCAGATATGATTAGCGAGCAGCTACGGGAGCAGCGTCGATCGCTAGACCAGAGAGGAGTAGCGAGCAGCGCTCGTACGGAGGGAGACAGCGGGCCAGCAGTGGCCGGTCTTCGGCGGCAGCTGGCGGCGGCGAACGGCTTAGGCGCCGGGACTGGGGGCGGCCGAGACTGGGGCAGAGCAGAGGCGACGGCCGGACGGAGCGGAGACAGCAGCGGCCGGGCAGAGAGGACGACGACCGGCGGCGCCTCGACAAGAGGCGGACAGGCTGCGGCCGGAACGAGGAGATGGCCGGAAACGGCCGGGCAGAGAGGACGACGACCGGCGGCGCCTGGACAAGAGGCGGACAGGCTGCGGCCGGAACGAGGAGATCGCCGGCGGACTGTAGATGGCCGGAAACGGGGCGGCGGCCGGGAGCAGACAGGCGGCCGACGGGCGGCAGCTTGGAGGGCAGGCGCGGACACGGAGGTGAGAACGGGAACCAGCGACGGGGCCTGGCGGCTCTTCCGGAACGGTGGCCGTGGTCTTCGAGACGAACCGTGGCGTCGCGCCTGAGGAAGAACTCGATCGATCTGTTTGTGGAGAGAGAAACCAGAGCACGAGTTGCGGCGTGCGTGATAGAAACCTAGTCTGATAACATGTTAGGAATATGCAACTTGTATTCCACGGGGCCAAAGGCCACAATATATAGTACATGTACAGGTGGCAATATGCAGGGGACCCCTATGCAATAGAGAAACTACTAATATACACATATGTCTCTAACAGTTTCTTTGTCCCTCATGGGATGGGTGGATTGGTCCAGGAAAATTCCTTTCCCGGCAGATTGAATCTTTGGTAAGATGGGATACCTCCAGTGTACAAATGAGTGTTCTCTATATCAGATTTTTCCTTTTTTAGATTGTAAGCACACAAATACCACAGTGGCAACAGTGAACATGCCATGCCACCCACCATACACTCATACCTAGGATAGAATGCTGCTGACCTAGACTCCTAGAATGACCCACTTGAAATGTAGTGACCAAGATATGCAAGTTTGGAGTTCAGAGACATACTTTAACCAGCGGTACTAGTTCAGTGATCCATAATGTAATTTTCTCCAAGGAAGATAAATAAAAAATGCAGCCTATGGGTGAAAAAATAACTTGAAAATTGTACAATGAGTTGTGTGTTGTGAACACTTACATATACTGCAGAACGACTTTCAACCGCTTGTCTGGATCTCCTCTTCAGCCTTGCCTTGCTCCTCCACCATATGTTCATCATCCCATGTTCGGATTTCCAGTGTGGGGCAGTTTGGGAGGAGATTTGCGGTGTTCCTGATGGACTCCTCCAACGCCTCCACCTCCTGGACCGTCGCACCGACGCAAATGATCTCAACGGCAAGATGCCTGAGGGATGAGAGGTGTTGGATGCCAAAATCAAGACCACTGCCTGCATCGAATGGAACACGCAGTTTCTCGAGCCTTGACATGGCCCCAGCTTCAAACATCAGGCCTGCCCCATTGCTCCAGCAGGTGAAGTAGAACTCCTTCAGGCTTATGAACATGTTGCTGCTTACAACAAGCCTTTGCTTAGGAGCAGCTGATCTTGAAGTAAGCCATACAAACAGCAAAGCAGGTAAGCCTCCAAGGATCTCCAGTGCTTCCTCCTGTACTGGATCGATATTGATATCCAGGAAGGTGAGGTTATCAAGCAATGCAACCCAAGCTGGCACTCTGGGGAAGAAATAGTACATGGCCATCTCAAACTTCTGGAGCAGATGAGGGGAAGGGAACCAAGAATCCAACAAGAAATCTATGCGTGAATATGTATTGTTACTCTGAATAATCAGCGATCGAAGATTGAATCTTCCCAGCATGCGGAGCGATGAGACCAAGTTATCAGCAAGAGTTTCTTTATTACTGCGCACATCGACAAGGCACCAGCATAGCCCAAGAATTCGCAGTTTAGTCAGTTTTCCCAGCTCCAGCAAAGAAGATGCCAAACTGTCCCGGTTTACTCTGATATCTGACAGCTCCTGCAGAGCGTGCAGATTTCCAATTCCTTTGGGTAATTCCATATTTCTGACACGCAAACATGTCAAATGTTGCAGCTGAACAATGCTTTTGGGTATTTTTCTTATCTTTGTCCATCCCATATCCAGAGTCTTCAAATGCTGTAGTTCTCCTAATTGTTCAGGGAGTGCAGAAATGCTTCTAACATTGAGTCGCAAATACTGCAAATGAAAAAGCTTCCTTACATGTTCGAAACAATTACTCTCCATCTCCTCGCCATTTTCAATATCAAGTACTCGCAGAACTCGAAACTTTGAAAGAGAAGGCATCTTTTCAGTATACCCAACAATACTGAGTGATCGACAATGAGAAATGATTGCTGTCGATGGAATCATGATGTGCTCTTGGGAATAATAATTGAGGGATAGCCTGCGGATCTTATGCTGAAGTACTGATTTCTGATTTTGATCACCAAAGAAGGTGGCAAAGTTTGCTTCAATTGACTTAGATATAAGGAGATCAAGAATCATATCATGGACTCGGCATGAATCGACTCGACCGTCATATAGGATTTTCACTGGCTGAAGCATGCTTCTATTGATAAGATCATTAAAATAACACTCTCCTATTTCCTCCAAATCATGCCCCCCATCAATACAAATGAATCCTTCAGCAACCCACCTCTTTATCAACCGATCCCTCTCAATCTCATAATCCTCCGGAAATATAGTTAGATACAGTAAACATGTCTTCAAATGGTGGGGAAGATCATCATAGCTAAGCGACAATATTCTTCTCATCTCTTCTACACCGGGGTCCCTTTCCAGTGTCGAACCAATCGATTTATACACCCGCTCCCATTCTTCATTTGTACCATCTTTATTAGCCAATAAACTTGCTATTGTAAGAATCGCTAATGGTGAACCACCACATTTTTTCAATATTTCCAAGGAAACCTCTTCCAACCGAGGAGGGCATATATGTCCTGAACCAAATATTCGTTTAGCAAATAAACTCTTAGAGTTAGCTGTCGTAAGAGGCTTTATTTCATAGACATGATCCTGGTGAGGAGAGCAACACGACTTGGCTATATCAATACTACGGGTTGTCGTCATTATTCTGCTTCCCAGATCATTTAGAAACAAAGAACATTTGATAATCTTCCATGCTTGAGTACTCCATACATCATCAATGACGACTAAGTACCTACAAAGTGTGTGTTTTGCAAATCTCTCATGAATAAGGAAATATTACAAGCACATTGATAAAAAATGGCAAATTTCCTTGCTATCATATGTTAGTAAATCATGAAAATTGTCTAGGGCTTCAGATATTTTGCTTCACTGTTTATGGGGACAAAAACATTTATCTGCTAGGCATATATATTATGACGGCAACTATCCCCTACCCCCATGGTTTGGCCACAGCACGAAATTTGAATTTATTTAGGGGCTTCTGATATTTAAAGGAAGTCTTTTAAGCCCTCTCGAAACATAATCACACGAATTGCGAACCAAAATACTATTCAAACTGCATATGTTCAGAATGTAATAAAAGCATCTATTTAATTTAATTTAATTTAATTCAACAGCCATAGAAAGTTATACCAGAATGGCTAAGCTACTAAATGAACATCGATATTGAAGACAAGATGATGCAGTACCAACAGCCAATTTCCCATTCAAAGTTCATGAATGTACCTCTTGTCCTTTAAAACTTTTCTGATTGCGTCGATGAGCTTTTCCTCGTCCCATATATCTGTGCTAGGAAGCTCTTGCTGGCAGACTTGAGAGAGTATATTTCTTAAGATCTTGTTCACATCTGGTTGTTGTGACAACGAAACAAAAGCTAGACACTGGAACTGGCCTTCCAGTTTACGGTACACCTCATTCGCAAGGGTCGTTTTACCAAGACCTCCAGGACCCACAATGGATATGACCTTTGGCTGCTGCACCGATGCACCCACCCCCTCCATTAGGCACTTGATGAGCTCATCTCTTGGCTGGTCAATGCCGACAAGCCCATCCTGCTCGGCATAGAGCGAAGGCAAACGGGGGTCGATGGCCCTTAAGATACTAGGCTCGAAGGTGCGCTCATCGAGCTTATACCTCATACGTCGCTTGCTTGCATCTTCAACGCGTGCCTTAAGCTCCAGGATTTGGCTGGAGATTTGATGGCGCACCTTCAGCACCTTGAGCTGCTGGACCAGACTTTGGACAAGCCCTGCAGCCTTAGCCATCTCAGTTTGGCCAAGGTTTTTCATAAAGTCGTCGATGCAATCCTCGATGTCATAAGACATCTCTCTGACTTGGTTACTCCATTCCTTCGTCTGCACATCAAGATCGCAGTCTACCTCTGCAAGCCTATGAAGGAGCGCGTTCATGCTGCTCAGCTCATCTTTCATGAACTCCACCTCCCTGTGCACACCCTTCAACTTTGCGTACTCCTCCCCAAGCAGGGCAGTGAGCTTGCTGATGACAGATGTCATCACCCCTGCTAAGACGCTCACCATCGGTTGGAAATTTGATTGTTTATCTGACAAATGCCCAATTCGTAGCAAATATACCCCAAGCTTCAGCACGACAAAGCTAATACCTGGCTATGTAGGTATGCATCATTAATAGAGGTAAGTACCATGCTGAATAAGAAAATCAACCACACAAATCATCTACCGACTAAAATGTACAAAAATGCTAGAAAAGCACATAACCTAATCTCATAATATAAAATAAAAGAAGCAGAAAAAACAACATGCCCACTAGATGCACATGTAAACCTGCAATTCCTATCAAAATCAATTGCTCTCCAAATGGCGCGCAAACATAACAGACATGAAGTCATGGTAAACAGACACGTATGTATAGCATGAAAGGACATTTTAATTATGTAATGAGGACCATGCTATTTGGATAATAATGCTGCTTGGACCTGGTGTTTACCTATACACGAATTAGGCATAAATCCATTCTATTTTATTATGCCATTAACAGGAAAAAGGGGGGGGGGGTACATATTTAAGAGTCATTCAGTACAGCAATTGACAAAATAATTCTAGTTGGTGGTTCCAATTTGTTCTGGCTTTTGCAGGCTGTGACTAGAAATCCACTTTTTCTCATTTTTATCTCAATGGAAAGAATCAGAAAGTTCTCATAGTAATAGTAATGCCAGTGAATTTAATCAAGAACTCTTTGTGCTTTGAAAACAGATATATTCATACATTTTTGTGTTGTTGAAAACTCGCTCAAACTTAAGTACATGATCGGTTGGAAATTTCTTTTGAGTTTCCTTAGCCCACTTTTGTTCTTCTTTATCCTAGGGGTATACCGTACCGATTGGCCAGATGGGATGTAGTTTGTCGTCCACGAGATCAGGGAGGGCTTGGTATTCATGACCTGCAAGTCAAGAATTCAGCCCTACTTGGTAAATGGATTTTTAAACTACTTACCGAAGATGGCGTATGGCAGACCATCCTGAAACGTAAATACATAGGTTCGAAAGCAATATCACAGGTTATGTGGAAACCAGGTGATTCACACTTTTGGACTGGACTCATGGCGAATAAAAATAAGTTTTTTCGCTATGGGGTATTTAAGATTAAGGATGGATCACAGATACGGTTCTGGGAGGATAAGTGGTTAGGTAATACCACACTCAGAGAACAATATCCGGCCTTGTACACGATAGCGCGACATAAGGATGATACGCTGGCTACAGTCATGCAAACATCACCTCCTAATGTTACGTTCCGACGAGATTTACTCGGGCCTCGACTTGCGTCTTGGCAAAACCTGGTTGATAGATTAACGAGGGTTACTCTTACACCAGGCGCTGATGAATTTCGTTGGAAGATCACTAAGAATGGTATGTTCTCGGTGGATTCCATGTACAGGGCTCTGATCCAATCGGATATGCCAGTCGATATCTTCAAAAATGTATGGCGTATGAAAGTGCCGCTGAAGATTAAGATCTTCGCGTGGTACCTTCGTAAGGGGGTCATACTCACAAAGGATAATCTTGTCAAACGTAATTGGCATGGGAGCTCTAAGTGTGTTTCTTGTTCTCATGATGAGACAATTAAACACTTATTCTTTGATTGCACATTTGCGCGTTCTATATGGTCCGTTATCCAAATGGTTTCGAATCTATATCCCCCTACTTCCGTTGCGAATATATTCGGCAATTGGTTAAATGGGGTTGATAAACGATTTAAGACTATTATTAGGGTAGGAGCGCTTGCCGTTATTTGGTCGCTCTGGCTATGTAGAAATGACAAGATTTTCAATGATAATTTTTTTTCTCGTGTGCAGGTTCTATTCAGGAGCACAGGTATTCTCCGTTCGTGGTCCACATTACAGCGAGGGGAGTTACGAGGCCTTTTTACGGAGGCATGTGCACGACTGGTGGCGAGGGATATTTTTATCCCACATGGATGGCCGCTTAATCTACGGATAGAGGCTCCATAGCATCAACAGCTTACAGCGGATGTTCTGTAGCATTGTCGCTCTGTTTATTTTCAGTTTCGGTTTTCGGCTGTGTGCATCTCACGATGCAGAGGCCGGGTGTAATGCTTGAACTTTTTGAGTAATAAAGCCCTTTATATCAAAAAAAAAAGGTATACCGTACAAGTTTGAAACTTAATTAAGATTATTCCTCGATTAAATTTACTTTATTTTGAGTTCTAAATCTTTTTTTCTGAATTCAATTCATGGCGAGATTTAGTATCGGATTTTCATAACTCGTGAAATGCCTAGTGCTCACGGATTCCCCCAACTTGGGGACAGCCATAGGATTTGTTATGTAAATAGGCATGTTCCTTTACATTATGAATTGCAATCGTTGCTAGACTCAATGAACCGCAAATATGGGTTCAAATACCTTTGTGTTGCTAGACTAAGTATGGAATTATGAATCTATTTGCATAATTTGGAAATTACTGCATGAATAGATGTTTTCTAGCCTTCAGTTCATGCACAACAAGTAGTACTTTGCAGTGCTCATAATGTGACGAGAATGTATCAAACTAGGATGGTAGCAGTTAACTTATTACTGTCAAATCGATTTCAGCGAGATCTATGCCACTAAAACAGAACAAGATACGCCATGCAAAGGAGCGGATCAGGTATTAACCTGGGCGCCGCCAAGATGCCGCACAAATCCTCAAACACCAACCAATTCGGGGAGCACGCATACTATCTATTCTCTCTCACGCACACACACGCGCAATTCATACCTATTCGATCGTAGCGAGCCGAGGCAGCGCCACCGCCGGCAAAATCGGCAAAGCAGCAGCGGCGACCGCGAGAGTAGACACCTCCGGGTCGGAGAGCGGGGGCCGCGCGTTCTACAGGTGGACGCAGAGGCCTCCGTTGCGGCGGGGAGCGGAGACCATGGAAAGTACAGAGGAAGGAGTGGAGGTTTTTGCTTCTCGGATAGTCGGATGGCCGAGAGGCTCAGACTGTAGGCACCACGAGTGCGAAGGTAGTGCGAGAACTGAGAACAGTCAGTTGACGGCCGGATTTGCTGAGCCTATCACCTTTGACCTGGATTAAAAAATAATGAAATATCAGGTCACTCACGTCCCAATCACAAGCTGGAATTTAAAATTATTAGAGTGGAACTCACATAAATATAATACTCTCTTCGATCCAGCGTACTCCCTCCGTCCCAGTTCACTGTCAGAATCATATTAATTAATTCTCAATTAGCGTTTGTTTGCTTCTTACCACCAATATATATGCATGTCTTTAGCCTCAATCAGCTAGCACCCTCAGAAGATATCTGCGCAAAATGGGACGGAGGGACTAGATTGTACATATAGCTTTAGACATTTTTAGCCCTAAAATATAATGTGTAGGTGTACAGTGTACTGCCGTTGCGGACAATTTCACTGACTTTAGGCAAGGCCCAAGGCACCGTCCAACCATGGTTTCTATGTTTATGATAGACAATGCTTAGTGCATCCACCGGACACTCCCAATAGAGTTTCAGGCAAGTGTGTCGGACAGTGGCTGTTGAAGCGTCGGCACATGTTGCCATGCTGTTATGACCCTTTTTCTCACATGTGCTCTTAGTTGTTTTTTATATATATTTTAATTCGGCCCATGAATCTAAACGAATTGGCGATATTTTTATTAAAATTTAAACGAAATGTTACAAATTTATACAAAATTTAACAAAGTTAAACAGAATTTGAACTAAACCTTACATCTAGAGGCTCATTCAACTCCGGTCTTGAGGAACTTGGATGCTTCTGGGTTGTCGAGTGCGATGGCCGCGGCGCAAGAGTGGGCTCAGGCCTTGAGAAAGTTGCATGCCTCGATGACCCGCCGGAGGTGGGGGACCCATGGACGCTTTAATGACGAAATGCATGTCGTACCACCGAGTCTATTTCTAACCATTGTCATCGTCCTCCTTCTCTACCGGTATTTCGTCATTGTTGTGCGCGGCGTCAGTGACGTTGTAGGCGGGGGCTTCCTCCTCCTCAGTTGGCAAGCGGGCGACGTCGATGAACTTGAGCATGCGGTAGCAAAATCTACCTTCACTTTCTCGTCCCAATAGGTTGACGACAACAAGTACTTGGGGTCGTGGCGCGCATCTCCCAAGGCAGGCGCTGCCACACCTCATTTTGATGAAGTCCAGTTGAACATGACCGGTGAGGGTCCGCGCGAGTGGAACATGCAAGAATTGGTCGCTGACCCGTCCGATAGGCGGCCGTCAGAGCCGAGCACCGGTATGTTGTGCATCATGCATTGACAAGAAGAACTGCTCCGACATCACCCGGCAGTCGTGCGTTGCGAGATTGGAGACGGAGCCAGTGGCGGTGGCACGCGGGATGAGCTCGCCTATCGAAGCGGTGCAAGAAGATACACTCCTCGCGAAGCACCTCACGGTACCGCTGGGCGCACACGTGGTCCTCGCTCTCCTAGCGCAGCCTCTCGCGGTTCTCCATCTCCTGGCGCAGCCGCTGCTACCGGCGACACCTCTCGTTGCGAAGCGAGCGGACTGCGACAGATGTCTTGCTCCATCTGATCCTCTCTCTCTCAGCACATGACGGCCACAGACAGACATGGAGGACAACGAATCTGATGGCGGCAAACTTTTTGAGAGAAGATGATGGGCGGTGCAATGCGTGTGGAGAGGAATGGAGTGAGCGTCATTTTATAGCCGGCCGGAGGAGCGGAGTTATGTGACGTATATTAACGCTGAGCACCGGTTCCCCGGCCGTCCATGAACGCCGACGACGCGTCACTTCGTTCTGCATCTGCGTGGGATATTGATGCGCCAGTAGAACAAGTAGACCTGCACTTCGCCGCCCAAAATAAATTAGGTTTCCTGGGGTTGAGTCGCTAGCATAATGGGCTCGTCAGTCAGGACCCGACGTGGCAGGAGTTGTTGCGGTTGCCGACACTCTCACTCCCCTGTCCTATGTACCAGGTGCATAGCGGGTAGCCGAACGCGGTATTAGGCCCGTCCGACAGGTTTGCCACTATTGGGGCTGTCGCTGAGGAAGATTTCGTGTCGGCACTCTAGATATCCCTATCGGGAGCGCCTTTGAAGATGGTCTAAGAGGGTAAATGAATATTGGTGTCAAAGTTGTACACGACAGAAAATCAAAGCACCAATATTGTACTACCCATCTACTCCGATCAATTCACACCCCTCTCAGACCTGGTATATATACTAGTTTGATCAGAACGAGCTGATAATATACGTCTAAAACTTACAACATATCATGAACTGAAAATTCTTCTCATTACTCATCACATAGTCAAAATATCCACAAATATGATAATATAAATATGACCATAATCATCTTGGGCGGCTCATATGGTTCAATAACATGTTAGTATAGAGATATCAATCAAGCTACTTCTACAAACACGTAGTCTGGGGGTGGACTACTCCCTTCTCATCATGGAGGCAATGGGGAAGATTAGAGAGGTCGAAGGGGCAACAGGATCAGATGATTTGGAAGCATTTCCCCCTCCAATCTTCATCGATGGCGCCTTATGTTTCTGTTTTCGGTGTGCCTGTATTTGTTGTTCCTACTCCTGGGAGTTCACGAAACCATGTCCAGGGTTTTAGCTGAAGACAAAGGTGTGGGAGCAAACATTGGAGCAACAAGACAACCGAGAGGCCAGATGCCCCCTCGGCGCGACGAAACCCACCAGGCGCGTTGAGTTTGCTATCTGACATTTTGGTGGACTTTTGGTCGTCGTATTGATTTCATGATCTTCTATCTGCATAAATATTTTCATGCCAAAAAAAATTAGGTCCATTTGATGTCCGGAAGTTTTCTGAAAGTTAAAATACAAAAAAGCAGGGTTTCCTACCTTCTGGAGTTAGATACTAAAATAATGTTATTTCGTAGGAAATCACGTAAATAATTGAAACCAATGGTATAATCATGTGATATGACGCAAACATGGTATATAAAAGTATAATAAACTACAAAGTTCGTCGACATGTATGCAAGCTTGTGATGATTTTGTGATGCAAGTTTTTTCAAAAAATGTCGACATGACGTGGTGATTTTTCGGTGGCAAGTTGTACCTATTAGAGGAGTCCATTCCAAGACTCGATATTTATTTTAACATTTTTTTTGTAATCTTACGTCAAATGTCTTATGTCCACTATTTTTTTTGGTACCCAAAATTGTGTGCCGGACTCGGACACGTGCTCCAGATATAAAAACGTGACAATCTTATGATGAATCATGAGATGCGCACATTGATGAACGCAATAATAGCTCTTTCTTCCTTACTTTTAGGGTGTGTTTGTTAGCATGTGCCAGCCCAGAAAATCTCACCTCACCCGACTTTCGTTTGTCGGGTGCCACTAGAAAAAGGCTTCCCTTCCACAAGGTTAGGAGAGGCCACGCACGAGAGCACGCACGCGAGACGCGTGGCAGAGCACCAGCCCGCGCGAGAACGTACCTCGGAAGCCACCATCCCGCGCTAGGACGTGCGCACCAGAGCAGCGATGTACAAGCGAGTGATACGTCATAAACGTATCTGATGTTCCATGTTATTTTCTTATTGTTTTCCAAATGTTTGCTATACACTTTATGTCATTTTTATCGATTTTCCGGAGTAACCTATTGACAGGGTGCCACAGAGCTAGTTCCTTGTTTTCTGCTGTTTTTAGTTTCAGAAAAGTTGTTCTGGAAATATTATCGAAAATGGAAAATTCGAAACCCGGAAGTCTTAGAATTCCCGAAGGTTCCACGAAGTCCCGAAGAGACCCGGAGGGGGCCTCAGGAGGCCCACACCATAGGGCGACACGCCCCCTAGCCGCGCCATGGGGTGGTGTGCCCCCCCCCCCCCCCCCGTCCTCCACCGCCTTTGCTCATTTCGCCTATTTATACCCCCTAGACGTAAACCCTAGAAAGATCCCACTTCGTCCTGAAAAACACCCGACGCCACCGTCATCGTCATCCCGAGATCGGGAGGGTTCTGGAGCTCTCCCCGGCACCCTGCCGGGAGGGGAATTCATCACCGGAGGGGTATTTACTACGGGTCCATAGCAGTAGCTAGATGGTTGTTCTCTCCACTTTGTACCTCATGTTTAGATCTTGTGAGCTGCCTAACATAATCAAGATCATCTTTATGTAATGCTACATGTTGTGTTTGCTAGGATCTGATGAATGTTGAATGATATGTCTTCTGATTATCAATCTATCATATTATCTTCATGCATATGTTATTTATGATCTTGCATTCTCTCTGTTATTAATAGATGCTCTGGCCAAGTAGATACTAGTAACTCCAAGAGGGAGTATTTATGCTCGATAGTGGATTCATGCCTCCTTTGCATCCGTGCTCGAGTGACACAAACGTGACGGATGGAGGATGTGTTGTTGCCATTAGGGAGAAAACAACAGTGTTTACCTAGTTTACGTTGTTTACATTACACACTTTGCTTACTGCGATAATCTGTTGCTTGCAACTTAATACCAATGTTTGTTCGGATGATATTCGGAGGGTGGATTATTAGACATAGATGCAGTTGGATGACAGTCTATGTATTTTGTTGTAATGCATGAATCACATAGTAATATTTATGTCTTGCATATGCACTACGGTGCAGCCTTCATTTCTGTCGATTGCCCAGCTGTAATTTATTCACCACACATGTTATTTATATTTCACGGAGAGACATACTAGTGAACTATGGACCCCGGTCCATTTTCGTCATACTGATAAAACACTTACTGCTTTCATATTGTTCCTACTATTTTCCACACTGTACGTTTAACCTCTTTGTGTTCAGAAAAACCGGTGAGATTGACAACCTCACTGCTTCGTTGGGGCAAAGTGATTTGATTGTGTCGTGTAGGTTCAACGTTGCTGCTAAACCGGTAGTGTACCCTACCATCTCAGCTGCTTCAACCTTCTAAAGTTACTCCTTCCTCCTACTGGTCGATTCAACCTTGGTTTCTTTCTGAGGGAAACTTGCTGCTGCACTCTTCATACCTTCCTCTTGGGGTCTCCCAACGAACGTGTGTTCACACGCATCAAGCACTTTTCTGGCGCCGTTGTCGGGGATTTCAAAGTCATCAAGAAGCAACGACTCCCTCGTCAACTCCTGCACCATCAAACTTTTCTGACGCCGTTGCCGGGGAGGAAGAGAATTTCTGCAAGGGGAGTCTCTCACTTGCAATCTCTTTTCTTTGTTTTTTTTTCTTAGTTTATTTTATTTTGTCTTCTTTGCTTCTCTTTATCACAAACACACACAAAAAAAGTTCTTATTCTAGCTGTATGTTTGTTCCTGTTTTTAGTCTAGTTAAAATGAATACTCCTGTTCATGTTACCATGTCACATGAGGAAATGATTTTCACTTTCAAACAAGGGAATGATGAGAGTTTCAAGGAAGCTTGGTCTAGAGTTTTTGATTCCTATTGCAAAACTGAACCTAAAATGACTCTAAGCCTGTTTCTTCGTACCTTTTACTTTGGTCTTGTTCATTGCTATAGATACGCTTTGGATACTATGGTAGGAGGAGATTTCCTTTATTGTGATAGGGAGCAAGCTTTTAGTGCCATAAAAAAATTAATTGCAACCTACAGTTTACCCAGTAGTTCTGATAAAGACTTTGCAAGTATTTACACTAGATTGAATACTCTTTGAGTCACATATTTATTATTTAAAAGAAGGTTATGGCCAGATCCGTGAACATATTGATTATGTCCCAATAAATTCTGAAGCTTCAAATATGATTCCTTTGGTGAAGGTTGCTATAAATGGTGAAACGTTCATGCTCGTTGTGATATTATGTCTGAATTTTGTCTTATGCCTAAAGAGATTTATGGCTCTTTGAACCTTTGGGGAGTTCCACCACTATATTCCCCATTGGGATAGCTGAGGGAGTGTTTACAAAACTCCTAGGAAAAATGGTCTCCACTGATTATCTTGTTATTGAATGTGTAGGAGGAAGTCAAATTACCCTTGGAAAATCTCTGATGAAGCTCTTAGGAGCAACTATTGATATGGGGAAAGGTACCATGAATTTCACTTCCAAACCATGCTTAGGCCATCAATTCCCTAAAGGTAAAAATAAGGGTAAGAAAGGTAAGTGTAAATCTCGTAATGATTTGGATGTTTCTTCAATTGAAAATACTTGATTCCACTTTTCTGGGTCTAGCTAAAAGGCGTTAAAGAAAAGCACTGCTTGGGAGATAACCCATGGTTTTATTTTTGCTTTGTTTTTCTCTGTTTTCTTTGAGTCAAGGGGTTGTATACTTATGTAGCAACTTATTTTTATCTTTCTTTTCATGTTTTAGTAGTGCCAAGTAAGGTTTCTGACGATAGTTGGAGTTGATTTCTGCACAGGAAACATATTTCTGCTGTCCACCGTAAAAAACCGTATAAACCATAGAAAAATCAGAATGACCTGAAATTTCTTGTGCTTATTCCTCGGCTAATTCCGCAAATTTTTTGTTTTTAAATTTTTCGATCTAAGCAACATAAGTGCCTCGAAAAAATTCGTCTTTACAGACTATTCTGGTTTTGACAGATTCTGCCATTTTTCTTGCATTTGCTCTTTTGCGATGTCAAGTGGATTTTTTTGCTTCACGAAACATCAGTGACTGTAGCTAATGTTTAAAAGTATCAATAGCACTTGTTCCATACAGAACCAATAGATTTTTAATTGTTGCACTAACCCTCTAATGCGAATTACTGTTTGAGTGTGGTGTGAAAAAAGTTTTCAAGGGTCAAGAGAAGAGGTGATATATGTGTTCATGAAGAGTGCAAGGTAAAATCTTGGGGATTCCCCCGTGGTTCATACAAGCATATTTTTAGAAGACTCAAGCATCTAAACTGGGGGATGCCCAAGGCATCCCCTTCTTCATCAACTATTTATCAGGTCACTTCTCGTGAAACTATATTTTTATTCGGTCACATCATATGAAGTTTACTTGGAGTGTCTGTTTGTTTTTCTTTTGTTTTCTTTTGTTTTCCTTGCTGCAATAATATATTTGGATCCTAACATTCTTTTTTGGGGATAGATACACGCTCTGCTTTTTCGTTTGAATACTTGCTATGCTAGTATTCTTAGTTTTTCTTCTAGTTGCTGCAAAAATTTCTGTTTAGCTCTCATTTTCATTGCATCTCTTGTTCAGAGCTATTAGTTTTAGTAGTGTTTTGTGAGTCCTCTCATGTTTTTTTTGCTGTAGCATTTAGAGAGTTTTTGTTAAAGCATGTTTTGTATGGTGCTTGTTGGGAAAAGAAACTGCTGCTTGAGGTAGAATTTTTTACGGTGCAAGTAGAAGCTTGTATAGACTGTGGCTAGACATTTTCATATCATGCTAGATGTTATTTTAGTTTTAAAGCCTTGTGGTTATTTATTAGCATTATTAGCCTAAAATAGCTGAGAGTGTTTAATGTGCAATTGAAAGAATCATGAGTTGTTCTTGTCATATTGAAGCATAAATTTGTGGTGTTCTCTTTTGAATGTTTTATTTGGTTGACTTGGCGCATGCTCACACCATGTTTATTACTATGAATCAGTCACTTATAGCCTCCAAGATTATTTAGTTTTTGAACTTGTGGCACCACTTATGCTTTGATTAATGATGTTTATGTCGCTATGCATGATTATGGCTCTTATGCTCTCTTGATTTGTCGCTCACAGTCCTTTTCTAGCCTCCACCAGTACTGAGTATGAGCTCTACTCGTGCATCCAACTTCCCAAAACCAAAGTTTTCCCATTGTGTCCACCATACCTACCTACATGTGGCATTTAACTGCCACTCCAAAGTAAATTTATCATGTGCTACCTTTAAAACTTTCAAACTTACTCCTGTTTTGTGCTCCTGTTTTAGCTCATGAGGACGTAAATAGAGAATCTTCATCTCACTTGTTGATTGGACTTTCACACCCTGGACTAGTGGATTCATCCTCTTATCCAATGATAGAAGAGATGGCAGCGGGGTGCCCAGCCCCAAATTAATCACACAAATTCCCTTCACTATTTTTGCCCCTGATTTATCAGTCAAATCATAATTGTGTAAACAAAAGAGAAAGAGGGATGACCTTCTACCCAGATGCGTACTTCTATGGGAGCCTCTCTTGTGAAGTCTAGTTGGCTTGTGGCGTACTGTATTTTCTGTTTACCATTCGTTGACATAAGCATACACCTCTCTTAAAATATAGACACTCCTCCACGGTATGTGATTTTTTGCAGCGACCCGGGGATTCGGTTATCCATGGTTTGTGAAAGATGGTTGGGAGGAGTGTCAAGTTTTTATACCTCTATTTAATAAAATAAAAACTCCAGCACATGAGTGATCCATGCTTCCCTCTGCGAAGGGCCTTTCTTTTACTTTTATGTTGAGTCTCCATTTTCTAACTTTATGCACGATTGAGAGAGCATAGTTGCCATTCTGAATTTTATGTGCATTTGTCCCAGAAACATTATTAATTGATTCATGATGTGTTATTGTTTGTTCTCTAATTATTTTTTCTAGTCTTCCTCATGTACTTTCAAGGTGTCTTGGCATTTATGTTTTTCCCCACTCTTAAGGACTAGCGAAATACCACTTTGATATGTTTTCTCTATACTTGAAACAAACGTGTATCTTTTGTTGCATTGTTATTCATGATCTTTTGTTTGAGTTACTTCTCATGATGCAAGGTGATTTCTATGATTTATTATTAAAGTTCTATTTGTCATGCTTGTCTTAAAATTCTATGATCCCAGCTTACTTATGCTTTTACATTATTGACGATCAAGTTTATGTTGGTAGCATGTCACCTGAGAAATTATGTGTTTTTTATCGTTTACCTACTCGGGGACAAGTAGGAACTAAGCTTGGGGATGTTGATACGTCATAAACGTATCCTTAATTTCTAATGTTCCATGTTTTTTTTTATTGTTTCCCACATGTTTGCTATACACTTTATGTCATTTTTATCGATTTTCCGGACTAACCTATTGACAAGATGCCATAGAGCCAGTTCCCCGTTTTCTGTTGTTTTTAGTTTGAGAAAAGTTGTTCTGGAAATATTCTCGGAATTGGAAAATTTGAAGCCGGGAAGTCTTAGAATTCCCGAAGGTTCCACGGAGTCCCAAAGAGACCCGAAGGGGGGCCTCAGGGGTCCACACCATAGGACGGCGCGCCCCCTGGCCGCGCCATGGGAGGTGTGGGGCCTCCCGGCCTCCACTGCCTTTGCTCTTTTGCCTATTTATACTCCCCGAGACGTAAACCCTATAAAGACCCCACTTCATCCCAAAAAACACCCGAGGCCGCCGTCATCGTCATCCAGAGATCGGGAGGGTTCTGGAGCTCTCCCCGGCACCCTGCCGGGAGGGGAATTCATCACCGGAGGGGTCTACACCACCATGCCCTCCTCCGAAGTGATGCGTGAGTAGTTCATCCCTGGACTACGGGTCCATATCAGTAGCTAGATGGTTGTTCTCTCCACTTTGTACCTCATGTTTAGATCATGTGAGCTGCCTAACACGATCAAGATCATCTTTATGTAATGCTACATGTTGTGTTTGCTGGGATCTGATGAATGTTGAATGCTATGTCTTATGATTATCAATCTATCATGTTATCTTCATGCATATGTTATTTATGATCTTGCATGCTCTCCGTTATTAGTAGATTCTCTGGCCAAGTAGATGCTAGTAACTCCAAGAGGGAGTATTTATGCTCTATAGTGGGTTCATGCCTCCTTTGCATTTGTGCTCAAGTGGCAGAAACGTGACGGATGGAGAATATGTTGTTGCCATCAGGGAGAAACCAACGGTGTTTACCTAGTTTACATTGTTTACATTACATACTTTGCTTACTGCGATAATCTGTTGCTTGCAACTTAATACCCAACGTTTATTCGGATGATATTCGGAGGGTGGATTATTAGACATAGATGCAATTGGATGACGGTCTATGTATTTTGTTGTAATACCCGCATGAATCACATAGTAATCTTTATGTCTTGCATATGCACTACGGTGCATCCTTCATTTCCGCAATTGTCCAGCTGTAATTTTTTCACCACACATGTTATTTATCTTTCACGGAGAGACACCACTAGTGAACTGTGGACTCCGGTCCATTTTCCTCATACTGATAAAACACCTACTGCTTAACCTCTTTGTGTTCAGCAAAACCGGTGAGATTGACAAACTCACTACTTCGTTGGGGCAAAGTGATTTGATTGTGTTGCGTAGGTTCCATGTTGCTGCTGGACCGGTAGTGCGCCCTGCCATCTCAGCTGCTTCAACCTTCTGAAGTTACTGTTTCCTCCTACTGGTCGATTCAACCTTGGTTTCTTTATAAGGGAAACTTGCTGATGCACTCTTCATACCTTCCTCTTGGGGTCTCCCGACGAACGTGTGTTCACACGCATCAGCGAGTCATGCATAACAGAAGAAAAGGCAGCCAAGCCACCAGCCCGCGCGAGGACGTACGCGCCAGAGCAGAGAAGTACAAGCGAGTCACGCGTAATAGAAGGAAAAGCAGCGATGTAGGCAAGCCACGCATTCCAAAAAAATAAAAAGGATGTGTCCGCCCGAGTAGCGTACGCTAGTTTTTTCCTTTGCACTATCTCTTGTACTAACAACAAAACCCTCGCCGTACAGGATGTGCGGCTCGGCTTCGCCTCGATATTTTTTTATGGCTAGGCTTCGCCTCGATAACTATTTATAAAGATCTTGAAGGAGCTACATAGATCGTTGCGCGCATTGGTCGAAGCGTGCATTGGTCGTAGTGCGTGCTACGGCTCGGCGTTGCCTCGTGCTACTGCTCGGCTTCGCCTTGAACAAAACGCATATGACGCTTCATCTAAGAAGTATACACATGTTGTATCTGAAAAGTATAAAAAAATTGCTACTGAAAGTATACAAACGATGTTTCTGAAAGTATACGCGCGGTGTACCTGAGTGTACATCCGCCTGGATGTACGTCGGCCTTCACTGAGTGTACGCCAGCCCTTCAGTGGGTGTTATCGAAGCGAAGTATAAATTAGTATAACCCTGAAGTATATAGTAGTATAACCCCGAAGTACAAAACCGGAAAGTACAAAAAGTACAACCCCAAAGTACAAAAAATCGGAAAGTACAAAAAAGAACAACCCCAAAGTACAAAATCAGGAAGTGCAAAAAAGTGTAACCACGAAGTATAGATTTAAATAACTCCGAAGTACAAAATCGGGAAGTACAAAACAAGTATAACACTGAAGTACAAAAGCAGGAAGTATAGAATAGCGAAAACCCGAAGTATAAAGTAGTACATCTCTGAAGTATAAATAAAAGGTTTCTCAAAACCTATCAACGTGAGATCTAGTTTTGAAGATCTCGACGCAAGGATATCAAATATGCAAACGTTTCTTTATTCCAAACTACGGTTCACGAGATATTTTATTTTGAAAAAACGAATCTAGAAATAAATGCGTGCCCTCCATCCTTTCGTACGCGGGTGGGAAAGGGAAAACCTCCAAAATTCTCTCGTGCTGACACTTGGCGCGCATGCGAGCACCCGTGGGAGGCTGGGAGGAAGAAGAATGCGGCACTTGTCGCAAAGGAAGTGCATGAGAAGGGAAAACGTGACAAGTGTCGTCGCGACAGCGAACGCGGGTGCCCTTCCAGAAGGCTTCCCTTTTTTTTAGTGATTACCTCGTTTGTCTGGTAGCCTGTGTTATAGAGCTAGACCATGCCCAGCTCATACAAAAACGCCTCTCGAGCCATGCCCGCGTGTGAAGTGGAAATCGAGCTTCACAAGTCGGCCTGGCTGAGCTCATACAAAAAAATTCCCACACGATGTGGGCCCCACCCAGCGTCGGGCCGCACATCGCCCTCCAAACCCGTCATCACTTTCCCTCGTCTCCTATCTCCCATCAATCTCCATTGCTCCTGTTTCGCACAACTGCACTGCATCGCCGTCCTCAAAACGCAGCGCCGGCCTCAAACCGCCCCGCGCCGTCCCGCATCGGCCCGCACCGCCGCCTCGCACAGGGCGCCCGTCGAACCGCCCCGCGCCATCGCCGCTCCGCACAGGGCGCACCGGCCCGCGCCGCCGCGTCGCACAGAGCGCCCGTCGCTGCCACACATACACTAGTGGAAAACGGGGCTTTTACCCACTGGCGAGCACCCCTTTCGCCCCGGCTCGGCCACCACCCGGTGCAAATGACTGCAGAGGTGGGGCCGGGGCGAGCAGAGCGCGTGGTGTGGGGGTCTTTTGCCCCGGTTGGAGCCACCAACTGGGGCAAATAACCTCCCCCCCACTATATATAAACCCTGCTATCCCTCTCTTCTCCTCATGCCACTCACTTTGGAGGACATATTTCTAGTTGTGTGGTGTGTGCTCACTTTTTTCCCTCCTATGCACAAGAGGTGTTTGATGAAATGCCCGGGAGAATAACGCCATCTCAGCTCGCACTTTCATCTGTCCTTAAATAAGCTTTCTCGTCCTTCTTAATTAAATAAACTTTCTCGTTCTTCTTTCCTCCTCGGTCGAGGTATCAACTTTAACCTTTCATCTATCGATGTAACATTGGTCATTCCTCTATTCATGGTGTTCTGTAACAGTTCTTAATTAATAATCATATAATGCAGATGAACCGGCAATGGATGTACGCTGACCGACGCTCTGCTGAGTTCAGGAAAGGCGTGGGTTATTTTCTCGAGGTGGCCCGGGCAAACAAGCGGAATAATTTTATCTGTTGTCCATGTGCTGTATGTCGGAATCAGAAGGAACACTCTTCTCACAGAATCATCCACTTCCACCTGTTTCAATCTGGTTTCATGCCCGGCTATAATTGTTGGACCAAGCACGGAGAAAGAGGGGTTATGATGGAATACAACGAACAAGAAGAGAATGATGAAAACTATCATGAATGTTCCCTGAATACGGTGCCAGTACTGGAATGGAAGATAACAATAAAGTGGAATCAGAGTTGCAGGCACCAGAGGAGCCCATCGATGATCTTGGCCAGGCTATTACGGATGCAAAGACAGAAAGCGATATTGAAAAGATGAGGGTGAAGTTCGACCAGATGTTAAAGGATCACAAAACATTGTTGCATCCAACTTGCGAAGACGGGCAGAAAAAGCTGGGCAGCACACTGGAATTGCTCCAATGGAAGGCCGAGAACGGTGTGACTGACAGCGGATTTACAAAGTTGCTGCAAATAGTGAAGAAGCAGCTTCCTAAAAACAATGAATTGCCCGACAGTACATACCAAGCAAAGAAGCTTGTATGCCCCCTAGGATTAGACGTGGAGAAGATACATGCCTGCATTAATGACTGCATCCTCTACCGCGGTGAGAAGTACGAGAATTTGGAACAATGCCCGGTATGTACTGCATTGCGGTATAAGATCAGACCAGACGACCCTGGTGATGTTGAGGGTGAGCGACCCAGGAAGAGGGTTCCTGCAAAGGTGATGTGGTATGCTCCTATAATACCACGGTTGAAACGTTTGTTCAGAAACAAAGAGCATGTCAAACTTTTGTGATGGCACATGGAAGATCGTAAGAAAGATGAGATGTTGAGACACCCCGCTGATGGGTCGCAGTGGAGAAAAATTGAGAGAAAGTTCCCGCGCTTTGCAGGTGAGGCAAGGAACTTATGGTTTGGTCTAAGTACAGATGGATTTAATCCATTTAGTGAGCAGAGCTGCAACCATAGCGCCTAGCCTGTAACTCTATGTATCTATAACCTTCCTCCTTGGTTGTGCATGAAGAGGAAGTTCATTATGATGCCAGTGCTGATCCAAGGCCCGAGACAACCGGGCAACGACATTGATGTGTACCTAAGGCCATTAGTCGATGAACTTTTACAGTTGTGGCGTGAAGAAGGTGTACCTGTGTGGGACGAGCACGTACAAAAAGAATTTAGCCTACGAGCGCTGTTGTTCGTAACCATCAACGATTGGCCTGTTCTTAGTAACATTTCTGGACATACGAACAAGGGATACAATGCATGCACACATTGTTTAGATGACACCGAAAGTGTATATCTGGATAAATGTAAGAAGGTTGTGTACCTCGGGTATCGTCGTTTTCTTCCATGCAAGCGCCCCTTAAGAAAAGCTGGCAAACATTGCAATGGTGAGGCAGATACCCGGGAGACGCCTATCCTTCGATCTGGTGATGATGTATTTGATATGGTGAAGGATTTGAAAGTAATATTTGGAAAGGGTCCGGGCAGACAAGTTGTTCCGAATGACGCCGACGGACACGCACCCATGTGGAAGAAGAAATCTATATTTTGGGAACTACCCTATTGGAAAATCCTAGATGTCCGCTCTGCAATCGACGTGATGCACCTGATGAAGAATCTCTACGTGAATCTTGCTAGGCTTCTTTGGCTTGTATGGGAAGTCAAAAGATACATCTGAAGCACGGGAGGACCAGCAACACACGAAAGGACGAGACGGCAAGAATCCTGTGCGGTTTCAAGGTGGTCCTGTCAGCTACGCTCTTACCAAGGAAGAGAAGGAAATCTTTTTTAAAGCACTAAATAGTATCAATGTCCTGTCTGGCTTCTCGTCGAATATAAAGGGAACAATAAATATGGCGGACAAAAAAAAATCCAAAACCTGAAGTCTCATGACTGCCACGTGTTGATGACACAATTGCTTCCGATTGCGTTGAGGGGGATTCTACCAGAAAATGTTCGACTACCCATTGTGAAGTTATGCGCATTCCTCAATGCAATTTCTCAGAAGGTAATCAATCCAGAAAGTCTATCAGCGTTACAGACAGATGTGGCCCAATGTCTTGTCAGCTTCGAGTTGGTGTACCCACCATCCTTCTTCAGTATTATGACACACCTCCTAGTCCACCTAGTCAACGAGATTACCATTCTCAGTCCTGTGTTTCTACACAATATGTTCCCGTTTGAGAGGTACATGGGAGTTTTAAAGAAATATGTTCATAACCGTGCTAGGCCAGAAGGAACCATCTCCAAGGGTTATGGAACAGAGGAGGTAATTGAGTTTTGTGTTGACTTTCTTCCAGACCTTAAGTCGATTGGTGTTCCCGAATCGCGGCATGAGGGAAGAATGAGTGGAAAAGACACACTAGGAAGGAAAGCAAAGATATTTATGGACGGACATTCTTTCGCTAAAGCACACTACACAGTTCTACAAATGTCCACCTTGGTGGCTCCTTATATACAGGAACACAAGAATATTATACGGTCCAAAAACCCAGGGCTGTCTGCATCCTCGATTAATGATGAACACATCGATAGTTTCGGCGCCTGGTTGCAGGCAGAACTCATGAATAACAACATTGTTGGAGATGAGCTCTACTTGTTGGCCAGGTCACCATCTTCGACTGTACTGACTTTCCAAGGGTACGAGATAAATGGGAATACATTTTACACGATCACACAAGATAAAAAGAGCACCAACCAGAATAGTGGCGTCCGTTTCGATGCAACCGGATACAATGGGACAAAGGGCACATATTATGGTTACATAGAGGATATATGAGAACTTGACTATGGACCTAATTTTAAGGTCCCTCTATTTCGGTGCCAATGGGTCAAGATGACAGGAGTAAAGGTAGACCAGCAGTACGGAATGACAACAGTGGATCTCAACAATCTTGGGTACAGAAGCGAACCATTCATCCTAGCCAAAGATGTGGCTCAACTTTTCTATGTGAAAGACATGTCTACCCAACCGAGGAAAAGAAAAAAAAAAGAATTCTAATACATAGTGCGGTGAGACGAAGCGACACATAGTTCTTTCAGGGAAAATAAACATTGTGGGAGTGGAGGACAGGGCAGACATGTCAGAAGATTATGATAAATTTGAAGAAATTCCGCCCTTTAGAGTGAAAACTGACCCAAGCATCGCGTTAAATAAGGAAGATGCTCCATGGCTACGACAGAGAAGTAAACAATGGCGGGCAATAGTTGGTGATAACGTATTAAACCTTCATGGTTCATGTAATATTGCTAGACTATTTTGTAATAATGTATCAAACATTCCAGATTAAACCAGTCATAAACTAGTTTAAATAGTTAGAATAATTATTTTATAAAACAGAAAATGTATTTGAAATGTTTACGCAATTTTAACCACTTTTGATATACAAAGTATCTCCAAATTGTAAACCATTTATAAAATAGGTTTTTTAAAATGTTTAAAATTAAAAAATTGTTACTAGTTTAAATAGTTAGAATAATTATTTTATAAAACAGAAAATGTATTTGAAATACTTACGCAATTTTAAACACTTTTCATATTGAAAGTTTCTCCAAATTCTAGACCATTTCAAACGTATTTGAAAACGTATTTTAAATAGTATTTGAAATGTTCGAAAGAAAAAAATTGGCGGCAGAAAAAAACTGAAATTTTGGGCCTTTTGCCTCGGTTTGTGTTACCAACCGGGGGAAAACGGGGGGAGGTGGGCGGGCAAGCGAGGGCCCACCTCCCCCCCCCAGCAACCGCTCGGGGCAACACAGATCAGTTTCGCAGATTTCTCTAAGTCCCCGACGCCGAAATCCAGAGCGACGCCGACGTCGCGTCGCGCCCGTCCCCCGCGCCCGTCCGCCGTCGCCCCTCGCCGCGCCCATGGACGATCGAGCTCGCCAATCCGCGCACCTCGCCGTCGCCCCTCGCCATCGCCTCTCGCCCCGAGCTCTCTGTATAGGTAAGATTAACAGAGAACATTTTTTTATTTAGTGCTTTTTTTTACAATTTTATATACTGTTAAACATTTAGTTAGAAATTTAGGTATAGAATTTAGTGTTAGAAAATTTTTAGTTAGAATTTTAGTTAGAATTTAGTGTTAGAATTTAGTTAGAAATTTTAGTGTTAGAAAAATTTGAAATTTTAGTGTTAGAGAATTTTTAGTGTTAGAAATTTTTAGTGTTATAAAATTTTAGTGTTAGAAATTTTTAGTGTTAGAAAAATTTCACTAAATTAGAAAATTTCACTAAGTTAGAATAATTTCACTAAGTTAGTGTTAGAAAATTTCACTAAGTTAGAAAATTTCAGTAAGTTAGAATTTTTTTTACTTTGTGTTAGAAATTTGGAAATGTTATTGCAGTTTTACTTGTGATGTTCGTTCGATCTTTTGAATAAATGTCGATGATTGAAAGAGTTGGTTCATACTCAGATGGCCTTGGTGGTTCAGTGCGCCTTGTGATTTTCACAAAGTTAGGATCTTGTGCATCCCACTTGGCGCGCAGGGTCCACCAAGGCTGCTTGTATGTGTCCACCCTAAATATAAGGCACACAGACCGATGACCATCTTGTTCCTGTTAAGAGGTATTACATGTGGTGGTGATCCTGGGAAAAGAACGAATGCGAGGGTTTGTGGATTTCTTTCGAACCAAATAATGTCACATATGTAATATGGTTCGTGAGATCCGGATGAAGCTAAACCCTTAAGTGCACATTCGTAATGGTGACATTCCTCAGAAATCCCTTCCGGGGTTATGAAGAATGTCCCCATTATGTATGTGTACAAAAGGGTCTAGTTTTTTTTTCCGGATTTCACTATTACATATATGATTTTGTTCAGTTTTAAATATGTCCAGAAACCCTTCCTTCCCCTGCATCTCCATCACGTGTACTTATCTCGTAACAAGCACAAAATGTGAAGGTGCAACTTCACATCAAGGCTCGATGGCCATCTTGTTCCTGTTAAGAGGTACTACAGGCGGTGGTGATTCGGGGAAAGGATGAAGATGAGGGTTTCTGGATTTCTTTCGAACTAAATAATGTCACATATGTAATATGGTTCGTGAGATCCGGATGAAGCTGAAACCTTTAGTGCACATTCGTAATGGTGATATTCCTCAGAAATCCCTTCCGGGGTTATGAAGAATATCCCCATTATGTATGTGTACAAAAGGATCTAGTTTTTTCCGGATTTCACTATTACATATATGATTTTGTTTAGTTTCAGAGAACTCCAGAAACCCTTCCTTCCACCGCATCGCCATCACGTGTACTTACCTCGTAGCAAGCATGAAATGTGAAGGTCTAGGCAGGAGTGTGACTAGAAGATCAGATCCACTCTTTCCTAATAAACTTGTGACTCGAACGGGGCATAGCATCATTCCAGATTATCCAGTCATGTGTGAAGAAGTGATCTGCAACGTTTTCACATATGATATGGATAATCTGGGATGCTACAACTGTTATGTCCCGTTCGAGTCGCAACTTTATTCGGCAAGACTCGATCAGATCTGCTAGTCATACTCCTTACTAAAGTTCAGAAACCCTTGTTCCTGTTAAGAGGTACTATAGGCGGTGGTGATCCGGGGAAAGGATGAAGATGATGGTTTCGGTTCGAACTAAGGAACGTCGCATTTGTAATATTAGTGTTAGTGAGATCAGAAGAACTGGGTTCCACCGTTTGGTGCATATACGTAATTGTGATATTTTTCATAGCCCTGGACGGGGCTATGAAAAATATTACCGTTATGTATGTGCACGAAATGGTCCAACTTTGTTCGGATCTCACAAACAGTTACGTATGTAATTTTGTTTAGTTTCAACGAAGTTCAGAAACCCTTGTCTTCATCCTTCCCCGCATCGCCATCACGTATACTACCTCGTAACAAGCACAAGATATGAGAAGGGCCAATTTGATCCTTTGTGTTTAACTTTCATCTTATTTATGTCATATTTCTCCATTTACTATTTTTTACTAAGTTAGAAACACTAAGGTATTTTACTTAATTAGGAATATTTACTTAGTCCGGGTATGTTTTTAGCTTATGTCTCTGTTGAACCCGCCGAGCGATGTCCGGGACTGGGCCCCGCCGGGATGGCACCGGGAGGTCCTTACTACCGGGACACGCGGCTTGGTGAGAAATCCGGGTGACGTGGTCGACCCGGATATTATTTGGTGGCCATCGCGTGAGCCACGGTCGGTGCGGAGAGAGCCGGTCCCTGAGGAGGTGGTACATCAGCGTATCAGGGAGGAGGACGAACACGTACGTCGCTACATGTACTTGCTCGATACGGAGTATAGCAACAGTTGGTCGATTATTCGAAGGGTTCCTTACCACGTGAGCTATGACCCTGTGAGGGTTCCTTATCTATGGGCCCGAAGCACCCGCGACTCACACCCCGCGGCTTAGGACCCGGTCGGAGTTAATTAGTTTGAGAGATGTTTCATGAATATGCATGTATAAGTGATATTATTACATCGTGATGTATTAGCGTTAAATAAAATGAACCCAGGCTATGTAACTATTGGTGTGTATTCATACGTTTAAAAATTTCATCAATTTTGCATTTATGATTGAAATGAGGATCTGGAACATATAGTTACTTTTTTTCGGACTTGTTTAGCTATTAGTATCATTAGCTATTATCTATAAGCAATTTTGATGAAATGGATGCTATTAGCTATATTTTTATTAGATTATATGCAATTGTTGCGAACTGATGAAATTGATGCTATTTGTTATTTTTTTTAGCCATGGCGAGACGTCCCCGTGATTCGCGTGTAACCGACGGTGGGCGCGGCGTCGTCCCCGTCGAAGAAACCCCTATACGTGGTGGACGTCGATCTGGACGTCCACGTGGATCGCGTGCATCGAATGCACGTGGTGGTGGCGCCATAGTCATCAAGGAGGAGGACGCGACGCCTCCTACTCGCGGATGTGGACGCGGAGCACGGGGGGCATTAAGCACGGTGCAAAGGGGTCAACACGGCGTAAACGGCGTGGTGCTGTTGCTACGGCGGAGGAGGAGGAGGAGGCTGCGGTGGAGGAGGAGGAGGCTGCGGCGGAGGAGGAGGAGGCTACGGCGGTGGAGGAGGAGGAGGACGGTCTCCGGTTACCGAAGTTCTACGTCCGCCTGATCCACCCAGAGGAGAACAAGTTCCGTCTTACAGAGAAGATATCGGCGATCCTCCTTGGGCGCAAGGGCGGGCCCTATAGTTTCACCATCCGGTTGGAGGGTTGTGACAACGGGCCCGTGCGCGTTGTCCTGCAGCGACGTGGCGATGACCTCTACCTGCGCTATGGGTGGGAGCAGTTCGCGCGCATGCACAAGCTAAATATGGGCTACATGCTCACATTCAGTTACTTCAATGACGAGGAGGCCCACGTGCTGGAGGTGAAAAGATCTTCGACGGCACCTTAGTCCGCCCCCTTTGCTGCCAGGATAGCTCGTATGAGAGCAGCTCCGACTCCGAGTCTGACTCCGGCGAGTCTAGCCCGAGCAAGGCTGCCTCCGACGCCGAGGGCAAGGGCAAGGCTGCCTCCGACGCCGATGCGTACTATATATGTTTCTGTCGATCTATGCTTACGTACTTATGTCGCTCTATATTGTCGTACTATGTCTAGCTATGTCGAACTATGTTTAATTATGTCATTGTGTCGAACAATATTTATATTCGTGACAGACTATATATTTATGTTATTGTTCGTTTTCATCTGTGTTTTTGTGCGATAATTTTTCATCTTTTTTAATATAAATGTTTAGTTCAGAGAACAAGAAAACAGAAAAGAATATAGAATTTCTAATCTAGCGCACAGGACACGAAAACAGCTATAAAGAAAACCTTTTGCCCCGGTTGGTATTACCAACCGGGGTAAAAGGGGGCCGGCCTTCTTGCGGTGCAGAGCCCACGTGTGGCGCGCCTTTTACCCCGGTTGGTAACCCCACCGGGGCATAAGGGGGTCCTTTAGCCCGGGTTTGCGGAACCCGGTTGGCTAGCCGGGGGCATTAGACCCTTACCAACCGGGGCAAATGCCATGTTCTGCACTAGTGATAACTTCTCCCAAGGCCCGCGCCGCCGCTCCCAGGGCCCGCCTGGTTCAACACATGCAACTTACCAAACACACAATAAATTCTCAGTCCAAGCTCAGCTCGACCCAGTTGAGAAATACATGTTGGCTAGACCCAGTCGACCAAACAAACCCTTAGAAACTGAACTCACCCCTCTGGCTCGGACATGTGGCCCACATATTAAAAAAACAAACCCTTAGAAACTGAACTCACCTTTGTGGCTCGGACATGTGGCCCACATATTAAAAAAACTTGACAACCTTATGATGAATCATGAGATGCGCACATCGATGAACGTAATAATAGCCCTTTCTTCCTTAGAGCAAGTTCAATAGTAGAGTCAGCAGCCGGCTATAACAAATTGCCATGTCATCTATAGCCAACATAGAGCCAACAAGTACAATAGTTAGCAATAGAGCTATCTTACTTTATCAAGATATGGCCCACCTCCCACCCTCACAAAGTGCCTAGGAGCACGTGCTGCAGCTGGCTCTTGCATGAGAGCCCACTCCCCTTCTCTCTCCTCTTCTCTCTCCTCCATGTCATCACAATAATATTATTTTAATTCTTACAGCCTGCTGACTGTACCTTATTGTACTTGCTCTTAGTCTTCTACTCTTCTTCCTACTCATTCCCAGTGGTAGTGTCCTCGGGGCCCTGGCGGCAAGTGAAGGGCATCTGGAGCCCCATAGACTTGCAGGGCCGGATGCGTTGCACCATCCTGTCCTTGTCGTTCCCGCAAACAAACCCGCGGCCCTTTGGGTGCAGAATGTCCAAGTGGCCACGACAGAAGGCGCAGCTCTTCCAGTACCGCCCGAGAGGCTCTTCTGCAAAAAGCAACCAATGTCATACCAACCAGCCAGCTAGCTAACATGAAAGAAACAAGTTGGTATACAGCACACCGATGATGGTGCACGCTTCAACAACGGGGATAAAGAGCGGGTAGTGCGCGCAGAAAGGGGCGCAGCTGGGTGGCTTCTCGGCTCCTGCACCGACTCGTGGCTGCAGGTGCGAGCACACGGAGCTGCTGCTGCTGCCGGCTGCTCCTGCGGGGAGTCCTGGTGGTGGCAGGTCGGAGCTGCTGAACGACGGCGTCCTGTAGTGCACCTCAGCAAAGAAGCGCTTGATCTTTCTGGTCTTGCGGCAGCGAGCCCAGAAGTTGAGGTGATACCACATCTGGTCCCTGAAGAAGGCCCTGGCTTCCATCAGAGGCTTCACGGCATCAAACTCTTCACCCTGGATATGTGCATGCATGCAGGAGGAGATCCATCGGTCATATAATATACGTCATGCCAATGCCATGCAGCTTGGGGCAGGCAGAAACGGACTGCGACCGATGAAATTGATTCAAGGACTGACTGAATCGATTCCAACTTAATTGGATGATGAAGTGAACCGGACATGCATGCATACCGGGTGTCTGGCGTTGTAATGGTGGAGAGCGTAGCGGACGTGGGGAATGATCGTGAAGTCGCGCTCCCTGCATCCAAAGCAAATTTGATTGATTGATTAGTTATTGGTTATCTTCCCAAGTTATCTTGTAATTTGCTACACGGATGACTTGTTGCCATTGTCTAGTAGGTAACAGGATCAGAGATTGCCTAGTAAATGAATCGATCGATCCATAAAAACACTCCCTAATTTAAGGTGCCAAACAAGGCCGGGCTTAGGAGACGAGGGGGGTGTATGTATGTAGCTAGGGTACCCTTCTGATTGTCTAGGCTGACGAAACTTGAGGACACGCTGGTGGTCGCGCAAATAGCTGTGCAGTCGCCCCTGCTCCAACGCCGGTGCCGTCCACGGCGCCCATCCGAACGCCAAAGCTTCTCGTGTCGCCGATCCCATCATAGGTTTGATCTGGTGGTCTGTCTGTGGAAGGAGTAAAACAAGAGATATGGAACGGAACAATTTATTGAGATCGGAACGGGTCACCGTGGACCGGAGGAATCGGGGGTGGGGGGGCTCTGGCCGTTCGGGACAAGCAAAACGAGCCCAACCCGATTGCTGGGTTTAAAACCACCCCATTCAGGCCGATACAAAAAAATCCAGCCCCGTTAGACCCATTCAAACCCCTTGCTGATTTCACGCTTCCATATAAAGATCTTCCGTATCTAAATTGGAGCTCTCCACACTGTCTTATTTCCTTGTACTCTCATGTGTCCACGTCACCTCTTTACATTTGCAGCCAGCTTCGGCGCCGGCTTTCCTTATACATGGCATCCTACTTGGGCTCCATGGCCAAACAAAGCTCATCCAGTCATTAACTTCTTTGTTTCTTCCGCTTCCGGTCCATATCACTGAGGTCCCGCGCGGTCATGCCCGTGACACGTAGGGGCATACGTCCATTCATTTTCCCCGCTGTTCGCCTTCAATAATTATAAATCTACTAAAAATTGAATAAGGAATTTCAACGGGCTCACATCTGTTATAAGGCTGGCCACAATGGGAGTAACTAAGGTAGTAACATCACACATTTCAAGGCAATTTTGCTTATGTGGCACATATTTAATGAAGAGAGAAGTGTATGTAGTAACTAGCTATGTTACTAGTAACATCACACATACCAAGGACAAATGTGTCTATAGCCCTAATAAATGAAGCCATGCATGACACCACAACTATGTTACTACCCACTGTGGAGGTAGTAACTTAGACTAGTAACATCACGATGTTACCACTCTTAGTTACTCCCCATTGTGACCAGCCTAAAGAGACCTCAATCCCACTTCACCTTCGTCGACTTGCGTACCCTGCACAAATCGCCATTGAAGTCTCTTTGATTGTACTCAGTACCTAGACCGAACTGGTCAACAAGTTCGACCGGAGTCAACTACGATCAGAACGGGAAATAGAATTACACATGCATTGTTTGTTTGCCCGAATATTTCACCGGCACTAATTCCATCAATGTCGGAGCTGTGGGGTACCGGGTAACCACGACCTCGGTCTCGACGGGACACTGCCACTAGGACCCACCTGGCAGGAGGCCAGCTCATGGGTCTCATTGATGTTCGTGAGTAAAGGCATTACTCGCAAGCAACCTCCAAGACCAAGCAACGGAGAGTCTCCAGCTACCGCGCCACCCGGCAACACTTCCCCTGGAAACGCATTGCTAGGCGGGATATTGGCTCCCGGTAGCACAACTAGATGACTCTCCCGGGAATCGTGATGGGCTCACACTCGGGAAGACATAGATGATGGCTTTGGTTCCTGCTCAAGGGCTGGACTCAGTCGAGGTAAAGCATCCCCTCAACGCTTCTAGAACCTTGGGGACCGCATGAGACATGAGGGAGTGACGTAGTCGTCCCACCCACGACTTGGGGAGGAAGCCTTCTTCATGCCACGCCAATATGAAGATGATCCCAGCAGGAGAGAGCCGGTCCAGCGCGCAAGACGGTATGTCAGCTCCTTCCCGCCAAAAGCAAGAGTGCTTTTGGCCCTCACCAACTGAGATTAGTGCGGGGCCAACCAGAGGCGACAACTGAGGCGGCCAGTTGTCTATCCCCCATCAAGGAGATCCCCGCCAAGATTCAAATACTAGACCTACTTCATGACCACCTGTGGCATCCCCTTGGATAAAAAAGGAGGACTGGCTCACCTGTGAGAGGGAGAATAGATGGACGAGAGCTTAGAGCACCATGCTAGAACAAGGAACATCACCGAGGGAGAAGAGAGAGGTGACCATCCCCCGAGAAGGATCTTCTCTCTTTCTTCCTCCGGGTGTGGCTCGCTAGCACCCGGCAACACCCTTGTAGCCATACTCTGTCACCATGAATACCACCAACGCACGATGTAGGGTTGTTAGCCTCCAGGTGGACTGAACGTAGGTAAAATACTAATGTGTCCCTCTGTTACCGTCGACGAGCAAGACAGCCGATAAATCCCTCTAGCACCATATACCGAACCTGAAAGGGGGATGCCTCGCACTCCCGGTGGCAGTGATCCAAGACACGACATCTGGCACACCAAGTAGGGGGAACTCGTGATTCGTTTGGTATCGTCGTTGACCATGCCGCCGAAAAAGAAGACTATGACCGGAGCCGTCCAGGAGGGCGCTCCTCAGCCGCATCTCTCTCTGTGACGCAACGCGGGGGAGTTTGCTGACCCTATGGTTCAACCTTCTCCCCAACCACTGCCGGACTGCACGAACGGGAATACTAATAGAGTCGATCTTCCCAAGGTTTCGGCAATGACTACCGGATTCGAACACCCATCTAGTGGGGAGCTCTGATCGCCCCCTTGTGAATTTCAAGATCTCCACGTGGCGGGGGGCTCCATCTGGTAGAGGATCAAGGAGAAGTCGGGGGCTCGTCCCGTGGACAACCTGGGTGTGCTTCCTGACGTGATCGTGTGATCTCCATCTGCTCCTCCACCAGCTCCTTCCCTGATATTCCGTGCCCTAAACTCACCAGTGCTCTGTGTGCCCCTGAGGGCATATCCGTCGGGGGAGCCGAGAGGGACTGCAACACGCTTACTCCAGGCTCCGAATAATGTCGTGGCCCCATAACTTCAAGGTCGACATCTGCAAGTATGATGGCTCCAACGACCCAGAAGAATTCTTGTGACTCTACTTCATCGGCGCGAGCGTGGTGAAAGCATACGAACGCCTCATGGCCAACTGGTTCCAGCAAGCCCTTAAGGGCGAAGCTCGAGCTTGGATGTATAGCCTCACGCATGGGCCCGTCAGATCCTAGCGGGGGCTGAAGGAGAAATTCGTGATGACCTTTCGGCTGGCTCGTCAACACCGTGGGAAGGCCATCATAACAGGCTCTCTCGCCGGGGGCAGGCGGCGAGGCCACTCGTCACCCCGAAGCAGGGACATGAGAAACCATTGTGGTCTGTCTCGGTGATGTGGGTTATTCCATGACTGGGGTCCCGATGTTCACGAATCGAACAAGAACACGAAGGATGGGGATGAACACGGGGGGGGGGGGGGAATTGAGGGTAACCAATAAATAGCAAACCCTACTGATCTAAGAACCCGACAACAAGCCCCTAGGGTAGCCTCCGGATCTCTCGGATCAAGTCGAACTTACTCTGATTGAAACCACTTCACCTTCACGGCAGGTCCGCCGAGCCAATAGAATCTCAAGGGTTAGTTGAGAAAGATTGGGAAGTTGCTAGTTGAATTCCAAGGGAAAAGTCTAGCTAACTCAATGAAACTCTTGATACGATCCAAATATCATGTATGATTGGAGTAGCCCTCATACGGTTCTAGATATAACTAGAAGTAGCCTCTAAAGAGAAACACAAGGAGCAAAACTCAAATCTCAATTCATCTCTAACTCTGGGGGAGCAGGAGGGGGCCTATTTACAGGCAAGGGGGTTGGTAGAGGGGTACAAGGGTCAAAACCCCAAATGACTCGCAGGTCAAAGTCCGTCAACTACGCAGACCGGTTGGTAAGTTGGTTGAATCGGCACTGGAACCGGTCAGGATCGGTCTGGGAGCCGGTATTCCCTTATGTAGGCCGGCGCGAGATCTGTTGGCAGGCCAGTCTTACCGGCGCTGGAGCCAGTTTGGGCCGTATGGGACCGGACCGAAGGCTGGTATCCTCCTATGTCTTTCCGGTTCAGGGGCCATCCTAGGTCGGCTATGGCGCCGGTTTGGCCGGTCCTGGAACCGGTCTGGGCCAGTTGCAGCCGGTGCTAGAGCCGACTTCCCTGAAGTCCTACTTCTTCTTTGGCGTCGGCTCTTTCTTATTTCCCATCTTCCATGGAGTCTTCTTGAGTGTCTTTACCATCGTCTTGGGGGTCGTATCTAAGCACACAAAGCACGTCCCAATGAGGTAGCGAGACATTCACCAAGTCATCATAATCATGGTGTAGCGCCGTGATGACCCACAAGTATAGGGGGTGTATCGTAGTACTTTTGATAAATAAAAGTGTCGAACCCAACGAGGAGCAGAAGGTGTTGACAAACAGGTTGGATAGAGAATTCACTGTAAACACTAGCAAATATGTTTTTGGTTCTTTTGGATATAGCACACAAATAAAGTGCGAGTAAATAAATAACAGTAATAATAATATTGCAGCGAGTGGCCCAATCCTTTTGAGTGCAAAGGACAAGCCGGTTGTTCTACTTATGATTACCAAACATTCTCGAGGACACATGGGAATTTCGTCAAATGCTTTCGCTTCATTACGGTTGATTAATATTTATTGGTCCGTGAAGTGTTGTGTGGGTGAACCTATGCTAATGCACCGCCCAACTAGGACTAATACATACTTGTGATTATACCCCTCGTAAGCTTCCGCAAATACAAGAAAGTAATTAAGATAAATCTAACCACATCCTTAAAACTCCGGGATCCTACACTCCGTCGTGCATTGGTTTCCTAACGGGGGTTTAGGTTTCTGTCACTATGGCAACCCCACAATTAGTAGCCAAACACACAATGCATCCTCCTAGGCCCATAAAGGTGAAGTGTCATGTAGTCGATGTTCACATGACACCACTAGAAGAATCACACCACAACTTAAATACCGAACCACGAGATATTACTTCAACATAACTTCACTACTAACATCATGACTTCTCCCATATCCTCAAGAACTAAACGAACTACTCACGAGACATCATATGGATCATAATCAGAGGTTATATAATGGATGATAACAATCTGGTCATAAAGTGCAAACACCGATAAATCTCACGAGCATCAACTACTAACAAGTAATCCACACCAGGAGAGAGATCTAATGAAGAACAACGATAAAGACCCCTAATTGTTACGACGGGATGAAGTTGGATGGTGATGAGGATGATGATGATGGTGATCTCGATGAATCCCAGAGTGATGACAGTGATGATGGCGATGATTTCCCCTCTCTGTGGAGGAATTTCCCCAGCAGATTTCTCCCTGCCAGAGAGCTTTTCTCTCTCTGTTGTTTTCCGCCCCGAGGCAATGGCGGAATAATTCTTCGAAAATGTTCTGGGGCTTAGGGTTCCGTGGGGGTCAATTACGCGAAAGGGGGCGCCCAGGAGTGGGCTAGGGGGTCAGACCACCCCGAGGCGCGGCTAGAGGGGGGCGCCGCCTGGTGATGTGGGCCCCAGGTGCCCCCCCTCCGGGTTCCCTTCTGTCTGACTTCCTCCTCGGTACTTCTAAGACTCCTCCGGTGTTCTCCCTCTTCTTCTGATCTTCTGAAATAGGGTGTCCTGACGGTGCTTTTTTCATCAGATTTCTGGTTCCGGTGTTTCTTCTCCCATAATTATTAAACATGCAAAATAAGATGAAATAACATAAATAATGTATCATAACATGAAATATATCGATGAATAACAGAAGCAATATAAAATAGTGATGGAAAATGGACGTATCAACTCCTCCAAGCTTAGACATCGCTTGTCCCCAAGTGAAACTGAACTCAGTAAACATGACTACTGGTTTATGAAGTGAGGTGTCGATAAATAAAATACGGACAAGGGGCATCACATTTAACAAAGAACAAGTCATTTTAGACAGAAACTTCCTCTCATATAATCAAACTTGAAACAAGTAGAGGAAATCACAATAAAGGTGCAAAAAGGAAATCATAATTGGTAAAGGAAAACTTCATTCTTTGTTAGAGAACAATTAACAGTGTACTTATGTTTTGATCAGATTCTTTATATAAGAGCTTATATTGCAGAATTTATCATGCTCAATTATAACGGTATCTTCACACACATTGGTAACTTTCAAAGTGGGATTCAAATAGATAAAATCATTTATACAAACAAGGAAGAATAAAAACATGATTGAGTGAATCAACATATAGATGGATGGGTCACAACAACTCAAATGCTTGCTTAAGACAGAAGGAGGTAGGTTTACTGACTCAACATAAAGGTAAAATATAGGCCATTCGCAGAGGGAAGCAGGGATTAACTCATGTGCTAGAGCTTTTGTTTAATAAACGGAGGTATAAAATGTTTGACACTCCTCCCAACCTTTCTTACACAAACTATGGTTAACCGAATCCTCCGGTGCCTGCCAACAATCACATTAGATATGTGTGTATGTCTATGTCAACGAATGGCAAACAGAAAATATAGTATGTCACAAGCCAACTAGACTTCACAAGATCGGCTCCCATTGAAGGATGCAACTGGTATAGAAGGTCATCTCTCATTCTATTTTGTTTACACAATTATGCTTTGACTGATAAATCAAGGGCAAAAATAGTGAAGAGAATTTGTATTATTATTTGGGGCTGGGAACCCCGCTGCCAGCTCTTCTAGCATTTGGATAAGCGGATGAAGCCACTAGTCGAGGGTGTGAAATCCAATCAACAAGTGAGATAAAGATTCTCTATTTGCATCCTCATGAGCTAAAACAGGGCACACAACAAGTGTAATTTTGAAGGTTTTTAAGGTAGCACACAAGCAATTTACTTGGAGTGGCGGTTAAATGCCACATATAGGTAGGTATGGTGCACACAGATGGCATGGTTTTGGGGATCAAGGTTTGGATGCACGAGAAGCATTCCCTCTCAGTACAGGTTTTTGGCTAGCAAGGTTGGGTATTAAGCATAAGAATTGAGGTAAAACAAACAAATACATATATGATAAAGCCAATCATGCAATCTTCCTTGAAGGTACAAACAATCTTACATGAGAATACTAAGCTTATGAGATAACAAGAAAGAAAGATCATGGAATAATATATCTACATGCAACTCCCTATTTTCTACTTAAGTATCAACGTATTGTTGCTACTGACCAATGCTAAGTTTGCCTAAACCAACTAGATTAACTTGATGCTCCAAAATTGATACCAATACTAATAACAAGATCAACAATGTAACAAAAATTGTAAACTAAACTAAAGTGAAGCAAGTAGATGATGAAACTTACCATTAATATTTCATTACGGCAACTCAAACCAAGAGATACAACGATGACCAACTAAAGAGTGATACTTCCATACTGCAAACCATACTATATGATATTTTCTCTACTCATGATATGACTCTACTAAAAGGTAAAAGGTGAAAGATAAAGATGTGATACCGCGGCACTCCCCCAAGCTTGGAACAAGCCAAGGAGATGCAAATACCCATGAAGAATCAATTCTTCGGTGGTGGTGGTGATAAGCTCTTGTTGATCAAGGCATGAAAACGCGCGAACATCTCACGAAACCTGTCGTTCTCCTCCTAGAGTATCTCCACCTTGATCCTTAGAGCTTGATAACGCTCACAAAACTCATCGTCAACTCGAAGGGCTTCCTCCACTCCAGGGATAGGGCTGAGGCCCGGAACTGATGGTCTCGGTCCCTGCATGCTGCAAGAAGAAACACTTCCCCCACTGCTTGATGACATTCTCTTTACTTCTCTCTTGACGCCTTGATCCATATCCTTGCGCTGGGGACCTTGGGAATCATCCTTCATAGGCCCCTTCCCCTTGTTCTTGTTGGCGGAGACCATGGTGCTTCTAAAACCGAAAACAGACCCTGGCAGAAACAGGTCCAAACAGAAACACGACGAGAAAACGATATACATACTTCAGGGGGTCCGGGGGGTTATATAGAAAAAATATGCGTAACGAAAGGAAAGTCCAGATCGAAAATGAGTCGGAGAGGGGTTCCGGGGCGCCCACACCATAGCCAGGCGCGGCCAAGGGTGGGCCCGCGCACAGGCATGGTATGGTGCCCTCGGGTACCGTCTCCAACTCCTCTTCGGCTCGGTATTTTTCATGTTTTCCAAAAATAAATAATTTATGACTCAAAAGGTATTTCGCGAACTTTTCCTTAACAGAACTGTTACCTATTCAAAGACGACTCTGCAGATTCTGGAACCTTCCCTCTAATAAACTTCTCCAGAGTCATTACTTGAATAACATCAACATCTTCATCATATGAATCCCCAGAAATATAATGTTTGAGTCTTTGCCCATTTACCACTTGTGTAGTGTTATCTTTGAGGGAAGAAATTTTGATTGCACCTGAACGATACACTTCAATAACATAAGGGCCTTCCCATCTCGACATTAATTTTCCTGCAAAAAATCTGAGACGAGACCGATACAATAGAACTTTCTCACCAACATGAAACTATCTTTTAAGGATTCTCCTATCATGCCATTGTTTAACTTTTTCTTTAAAGAGTTTAGCATTTTAATAAGCTTCACATATCCATTCATCTAAATGATTCAAAACAAGAATTCTTTTCTCACCAGCAAGTTTAAAATCTTTATTAAGTTCTTTCACTGCCCAATAAGCTTTGTGTTCTAATCCTAAAGGCAAGTGACAAGCTTTTTTATAAGGAGACATACACATAGGATTTTTATAAGCAGTTCTATAAGCCCATAAAGCATCATTCAACTTATCAGACCAATTCTTCCTAGATTTATTAACAGTCTTTTGAAAGATAGATTTAATTTCTCTATTTGATAATTCTACTTGCCCACTGGTTCGAGGATGATAAGCTGAGGCAATTCTATGATTAACATCATATTTAGCAAGGGTTTTTCTAAAACCACCATGAATAAAATGAGTACCTCCATCAGTCATAAGATATCTAGGCACACCAAACCTAGGGAAAATAACATCTTTAAGAATTTTTAACGAGGTTTCACCATCAGCACTTTTAGTAGGTATAGCTTCTACCCATTTATTAACATAATCAACATCAACAAGAATATGTGTATAACCATTTGAAGGAGGAAAAGGACCCATAAAGTCAAATCCCCAACAATAAAAAGGTTGAATAGCAAGAGAATAACTCATAGGCATTTCATTACGTCTAGAAATATTACCAACTCTTTGACATTCATCACAAGATAAAACAAATTTACGTGCATATTTAAAGAGAGCAGGCCAATAGAAACCTGATTGTAGAACCTTTTGTGCGGTTCTATCTCCAGCGTGATGTCATCCATAAGCACTAGGGGTGGGCATTCGGTTCCTTCGGTTTTTTCGGTTCGGTTTTTCGGTTTTTTTAATAATTCGGTTTTTAGGAAGTGACACCCGAATTAACCTATCATTTTTCAGGAACCGACAATTCGGTTCTTCAAAAATTCGGTTCGGTTTTCGGTTTAAACCGAATTAACCGAGATTGTAACATGCAGAAAATCCAAATCAAGAATTAGACAACAAAAATGAGTGGATACGGTGTGGTTGCCAAGGGCCGTTGTAAAAATCCTTGACAGAGGATGGAGCAGTGAAGCTCAGCCCGTGAGAATGGAGTTGCGGAGCCTCGCTGGGACAACATGGACGTGTGAACCTATTGTAGTGGCTGTTTTTTATGTGAAATATTTGATTGCATGATGAATCGGTCCTTTCGGTCAGTTCGGTTAACATGGACTAAAAACCGAACTAACCGATATAATTTCGGTTTTCTAAAGTTGGGAACCGATATATGGACCGAAAACCGAATTAACCTTATATTTCGGTTTGTTCGGTTCGGTCTCGGTTCGGGTTCGGTTTCTCGGTTTTTTATGCCCACCCCTAATAAGCACTACCATGTCACTTTTTCAATATTTCACGGTGTTCATGATCTGGAACACATCTTCTCATAATTCCATCTACTCCTTCTTTATATAAGTGTGGGTCATCCCAAAAATAACGCCTCAAATCATAGAAGAATTTTCTACTTTGTTGAGCTGTAAATGTTTGAGGCAAATACTTGGAAACAATAAAGTTAGCATAATCAACATACCATGGACTATCCTAGGATTTTACTTTTATTGCAGCTAGTTGTTCATTTGGAAAACTATCATTAACAGGAATAGGGTCCAAAGCAATATTTTCCAATCTAGACAAGTTATCAGCAACAGGATTTTAACACCTTTCCTATCCACAATATGCAAATCAAACTCTTGTAAAAGCAACACCCATCTAATAAGCCTAGGCTTAGCATCTTTCTTTTCCATAAGGTATCTAATAGCAGCATGATCAGTATGAATAGTGACCTTTGAATCAACAATGTAAGGTCTAAACTTATCACATGAAAAAACTACAGCTAAGAACTCCTTTTCAGTGGTAGCATAATTCTTTTGAGCAACATCAAGAGTCTTACTAGCATAATGAATAACATTCAATTTCTTATCTACTCGTTGTCTAAGAACAGCACCTACAGCAAAATCACTAGCATCACACATAATTTCAAAAGGTAAATTCCAATCAGGTGGTTGAACAATAGGAGCAGTAGTTAAAGCCTTCTTTAAAGTTTCTAAAGCTTCCTTACTATCATCATCAAAAACAAAAGGTAAATCTTTTTGAAGAAGATTAGTAAGAGGCTTTGATATTTTAGAGAAATCTTTAATAAACCTCCTATAAAAAACAACATGACCAAGAACACTACGAATACCTTTAACATCCCTGGGACAGGGAATTTTCTCTATTGCTTCCACTTTAGCTCTATCAACTTCAATACCTCTTTCAGAAATTTTATGTCCAAGAACAATTCCTTCAATCACCATAAAGTGGCATTTCTCCCAATTAAGAACAAGATTAGTTTCTTCACGTCTCTGCAGAACTTTATCAAGGTTGTGCAAACAACTATCCAAATAAGTTCCATAGATGGAGAAATCGTCCATGAATACTTTCACAATTTCTTCACAAAAGCCATGAAAAATAGCATACATGCATCTTTGAAATGTAGCAGGAGCATTGCATAAACCAAAATGCATAAGTGTATAAGCATAAGTTCCATAAGGACAAGTAAATGTTGTTTTCTCTTGATCTTGTTTCCTAGCATCAATTTGAGAAAACACAGAATAACCATCAAGAAAGCAAAAAATGAGTTTTCTTAGACAACCTCTCTAGCATTTGATCAATAAAAGGCAAAGGATAATGATCTTTCTTAGTAACCCTGTTGACTTTTCTAAAATCAATGCACATTCTATAACCAACCACTACTCTCTAAGGAATAAGCTCATTATTTTCATTTGGCACAACAGTCATTCATCCTTTCTTAGGGACACAATGCATAGGGCTCACCCATGTACTATCAGCAATAGGAAAAATAATACCAGCATTAATGAGTTTTAATATCTCATTTCTTACCACTTCCTTCATCCTAGTAATTAAACGACGTTGATGTTCAACTACTGGCTTTGCATCAGGTTCAATATTAATAACATACTGACATATAGAGGGAGATATCCCTTTCAAATCATCAAGAGTATATCCAATAGATCCACGATGTTTCTTCAATATTCCTAATAATCTTTCCTCTTCTTCACCTGAAAGTTTAGCACTAATAATAACAGGACATATTTTTCTTATCATCAATATAATCATATTTAAGATCATTAGGCAATGGTTTTAAATCAAAGAAATGATCCTCCTTGGGTGGTATTGTCGTACCCAAATCCTCCACATGTAAATTGTGCTTCAGTATCACTTGTTGACGAAGAAGAATATCATCAATCTCGTTTCTCTCTTCCATAAAGACCTCACTTTCATGGTCCTCCATATATTGTTGCAAAGCATTATTAGGAGCAAGAGCAATAGAAGCAAGTTGTTCAACTTTAAAATTCTCATCAGGAATTTTTTATTCATAAGGTGCTCTAGCAAATTTGGAGAAATTGAACTCATAAGATTTACCATCAAATTTAGTCAATATCTTCTCTCTCTTACAATCTATAATAGCACAACAAGTGTTCAAGAAAGGTCTACCAAAAATAATAGGACAAGTTTTACTAGCAGCCTTACCACGTACTAGAAAATCAATTGGATATTTAGTTTTACCACATAAAACTTCCATATCCCTAACAATACCAATCGGAAATACAGTTTCTCTATTAGCAAGTTGAATAACCACATCAATATCCTCAAGCTCACAAGAACCAATTTCATGCATAATTTCTTTATAATGTTCATAAGGTATAGCACTGGAACTTGCACCAATGTCACATAAACCATAATAGCAATGATCACCAATCTTAACAGAAAGCATAGGAACACTAGTTTTCTTAGGTCCATGAGGATGGGAAACAATATTAGAAGCATCCTCACATAACACAGTGTGTTCATCCTCTACATTTCCACAAACAAGATCTTTTACTATTGCTATAAAATAGTATTTAACGAAATTCCCATGTGTCCCCGAGAATCTCACTAGGAGGATAGAATTTAGAATAAAAGAGAGGAACAATTTCCTCCCATACAATAGATTCACCATTCTTCATTAATTTCAACCATTTAGCGGCTCTTCCTTTCAGCGATAAAGAGAATAATTTCCTTTTAACTTGATCCATAGTAATACCTTCACACCTAAATAACTCGCATAATTCATGTATAAAGAGAAAATGATCACCGGGATGCAGAGTTCCATCTCCATAATAGCAGTTATCCATGCCACATCCAATAATTTTCATACGTATTTTATAAGGATCTAATTCAGAAGATAACTGGTCACCTACTACCCTAGCAGTAATGGTAGGAGTACCCCTAAACAGAGAACCAAAAGTATTCTCCATAACAAAATAAAACAGCAGACAGAAATAAAAACAACACTCACAGTAAAAGTTTCTCTTACCAATTCCACTTACAATATCACTTCACTCCCCGACATCAGCTCCATAAAATAGTCTTGATGACCCACAAGTATAGGGGGTGTATCGTAGTACTTTCGATAAATAAGAGTGTCGAACCCAACGAGGAGCAGAACGTGTTGACAAGATGGTTGGATAGAGAATTCCTTGTAAACACTAGCAAACAAGGTTTGGTTGTTTTGGATATAGCACACAAATAAAGTGCGAGTAAATAAATAATAGTAATAATAATATTACAGCGAGTGGCCCAATCCTTTTGAGTGCAAAGGAAAAGTCGGTTGTTCTACTTATGATTACCAAACGTTCTCGGGGACACATGGGAATTTCGTCAAATGCTTTCGCTTCATTCGGTTGAATAATATTTATTGGTTCGTGAAGTGTTGTGTGGGTGAACCTATGCTAATGCACCGCCCAACTAGGACTAATACATACTTGTGATTATACCCCTCGTAAGCATCAGAAAAATACAAGAAAGTCATTAAGATAAATCTAACCACAACCTTAAAACCCAATGCATCCTCCTTGTCCCATAAAGGTGAAGTGTCATGTAGTCGACGTTCACATGACACCACTAGAAGAATAGCACCACAACTTAAATACCAAACCACAAGATATTACTTCAACATAACTTTGATACTAACATCATGACTTCTCCCATGTCCTCAAGAACTAAACGAACTACTCACAAGACATCATATGTATCAGAATCAGAGGTGATATAATGGATGACAACAATCTGGTCATAAAGTGCAAACACCGATAAATCTCATGAGCATCAACTACTAACAAGTAATCCACACTAGGAGAGAGATCTAATGAAGAACAATGAGAAAGACCCCTAATTGTTACAGCGGGATGAAGGTGGATGGTAACGGTGATGGTGCTGGTGATGAGGATGATGATGATCTCGATGAAGTCCGGAGTGATGACGGTGACAATGGCGATGATTTCCCCTATCTGGGAGGAATTTTCAAGGCAGATTTCTCCCTGCCGGAGAGCTTTTCTCTCTCTGTTGTTTTCCGTCCCGAGGCGGCGGCGGAATAATTGTTCGACGATGTTCTGGGGCTTAGGGTTCCCTGGGGTCAATTACGCGAAAGGGGGTGCCCAGGAGTGGGCCAGGGGTCAGACCACCCCCAGGCGCGACCAAAGGGGGGGCGCGCCGCCTGGTGGTGTGGGCTCCAGGTGCCCCCCTCCGAGTGCCCTTCTGGCTGGCTTCCTCCTCGAGACTTCTAAGACTCCTCCGGTGTTCCCTCTCTTCTTCTGATCTTCTGAAATGGGGTGTCCTGACGGTGCTTTTTTCATCAGATTTCTGGTTCCGGTGTTTCTTCTCCCATAATTATTAAAACATGCAAAATAAGATGAAATAACATAAGTAATGTATCATAACATGAAATATATTGATGAATAACAGAAAATAACAATATAAAATAGTGATGCAAAATGGAGTTATCACGCCTCGTCCTCGGGACTATACATTAGTGCTGAGTAACACCTGTTACGATAGCCGACTAAAGGTTACTTTGATTACCACTCCGAGGCTAAATCACATCAGCAGGCAAGGCTCGGAAATGGATCATCGGCCCATAACCCCTCAGTCATGACATAACATCGGCCCAACCATGGATACATAATAGGAAGATCAAGACTCGGAACAACTAGCACACCACAGTCTTTACGACACAAAAACATATAGTTCAACTCTAAAGAGAGAAAATATAGCAAGTATTACAACCAGAGGTCATGGACCCAACATTACAACAAACAAAATCAGGTATAGTTATTTTAAACAACCAGAACCAAATATGGCCTAAGATGCCTACATATAAACAAGGCATCGCTAGCTTTCTCCTAACCACCCAAGGCTGTCATCTGGAAAACCCAAACTACTCGTCGACGTCCACGAAGAAACCACCTTCGACTTCTGAGAAGTCCTCTGCTGGAATAAATAAAGATTCAACAAAGCAACGGTGAGTACAGGAAGTACTCGCAAGGTTATTAGAGCCACTAGCTCGAATGAGCTTTAGCAAAGCTTTTTTAGTTGTTTTGCGGAAAGCTAGTTTTCTTTTGAAAGAAGCAACGGAGCAACGTCTATCAGAAGGTTTTGAAATGAGATAGAAACTATAACTCTTCTTCAACTTATGATCATTTAATCCACCAATCCAGCATCATCACCCATCTACGCAATTTTATTATTCAAGTTCTCTATGGTCTTATCATCCATTCCCAAGCGTCCATAATCGTGAACATGGCTTTTCGAAAAGATTAAACCCTGCAGGTGTGTACCAAATTTAACCACTAGTATCGTCTGACTCCTTGCCTGCGCACAAGTCCTCGTCCTGGGACTATGGCAGAGTGGGTGCGTCTACAACCGTTAGCTTGCATGAGTCTATCCCAAGGGTCATCGGTGTACTCCGATCCCGATTTAGTGCCTTTGACACCCGGGACCTCAGCCACCCTAACACGCACACCATCCTCACATCATCAATTCCATCTTTCACGCACACGCGAATGGAAAGCTAACACTAGATGACCCTTGGTTAGACCCTCACAAGCTAGTTGGTCGTTAGATATTTACCCATATATCCCACCGATGAAGGCATGCTCATCTTGGTTCAAGAGGTAAAGGACTCGCTCCTAGGGCCATGAATGAGGCAAAACACCATCATTCACTGATGGCAACTCATCCACGCATGTTAACAATTTAATTTAAGACCACATGTCTCCAACACATCCAATCATTCCATAGCCTTTCCAACCATGAGTCATCCACCAGACCACAAAACATTCAACTAAGCATGGCTAAGCAATTATATAGCATAGCAGTATCTCATGCCAACACAACAAGCTATGGATAATAGGAAGGAAAACAGGTAATGGCATATGGAACATAATGCAACTAATAGGATACTCTAAGAAATTGGAATTGGAATCGAATGTAATATTACGGTGGATAAAATACTTGAGCGAAAACATAGGATTAGAGAGATGATCAAGAAGGGGATTTACGCTTGCCTTGGTGGTGGGGCACGTAATAGGGATCGTCAAGGTATTGTGGTCGAACCTCAACTTCTTAATCTATCGATGCACAACCAAGTAGAAAGAAACAAAATAAATAACACGAATACAAAGGTGAAATGCACACTCTTGATGACATGACATTTTAATGCAACCAAATAAAGTCCCAACATGAGCACAAGTTAAATGGGGTTCCAAATTAAGGCATTATTTAAAGGAACCACCCATATTTATCTTAATGAACTATTGATGTTCCAAAGAGAATAAGTACTACTATATGATTCAAACATGCATGAGGATGATGTATTCTGTGAGGTACTGACTTGCTGAACATTCTGATATATTGTTTGCAATTTTTGAATCAAGTATGAATATTTGGTGATTATTTTAATTTAGCATATGAATCTTACATTTTAGGGAAATGCAATAACCAGTGATATTCCAAGCTCATTAATGTGTATATATGATTAAAATAGATAATAAATGTTCCTATGAACATTTTGAGGCATTAAACACAAATTTTGGAAATGTAGGGAATTTATTATGAATTTCCAAAGTTTCATTTTTGTTCTGTCATTTTAGTGTTTTATTTAAATAGAGAAGAGAATTATTTCGGTTATGTACAAATAATAAATGGATGTGTAGAGGGTGTTAAGACAAACATTTTGACATCTTAAACACTGAGTTTGGAATGACAGAGCAAAATTTATGATTTTCCAAAGTTTCAAATTCATTAAGACATTTTAGTATTAATTTAATAAATACATTATAAAATATTTAGTCATGTGTCAAAATGACAGAAAAATGTAGAGCTCATCTTATTAACATTCTGAAATTTGAATTGCCTCAATTGGATAATTTTTCGATTTGACATGGATTTTACAAGTAATTACTTGAACCTTTTTTCAAATTCTAAAACAGAGACGGGACCGAAACGTTTTCTACCGAGGAAGAGCCTACCCACAATCGCTAACAAGAAGGCCATATGCAACGTAGACTCCCACGTAGGTGTGTAGGACCACTAGCCAGGTTTTACTAGTCACTACAATGTCACCCGCCGGAGACACGGCACAGGTGACGACAGAGCCGCCGATTCACGGCTCGCCGGAGCTCGAGAAGGCGTGCGTTCGACTCTACTTGGAGAGGACTACCTAAAGGTAGTGGCGGATGGATGAAAATGTCACCGAAGCATCACCGGCGTCCATGTCAGGCGGCGGCCAGAGACGGCTACGACGCGATGTCGACCTAGGACTCTAGAGAGAGTAAAAGGGGGCTAGGGAGGTGCGTTTTATCACCCTCTATGTGTGTATGAGCTCAACAGGGACGGAGGAGGACGGTAACGGCGGATCGAGCCTGCCGGAGTTGCGTCGGCCACGAGGAGGAAAACAGACGGCGCGGCGGATTCGCTTCATCCCACCTCAATTCCTTGCACGGAGAAATAGAAGGGGACACGGTGATCATTTTGCCCCACTCAGATATGTGAGGCAGTGGCTACAATGACGGTGATGCGTGGTATACGGGAGCCAAGGTTTCGGCCATTGGGAGAAATTGAGAGAGAGGAGCAGGTGAGCAAAGAGGGAGTGGGGAGGGAAGGCGTTGTGTCGTGGGGGCTGATAAGTCATAAATGTATCCATAATTTCTGATGTTCCATGTTGTTTTCCTACCATATGCTACATGTTTGCTTACACTTTATGTCATTTTTATCGATTTCCCGGGACAAATCTATTGACAAGATGCCATAGAGCCAGTTCCTGTTTTGTGTTGTTTTTAGTTTCAGAAAAGTTGTTCTAGAAATATTCTCGGAATTGGACGATTCAAAAGACACAAGTCTTAGAAGTCTCGGAGGGTCAAGGAATCCCAAAAAATATCTGGAGGGGGGCCCTGGAGCCCCACACCATTCCTGAGCACAGGTGGGCCCCTGTCCGCGCCTGGGGGTGGTGTGGGCCCCTCGGGCTCCCGCCGCCATCGCCCCTTCGCCTATATATGCCCCCCGATGCATAAACCCTAAAAATCGCCCCCCTTCCACGAAAAGTTCTATAGCTCCGCCGCCGCCGCCGACAAGTACGGGGGACAAAAATCTCTATTCTGGCACCCTGTCGGGACGGGGAAGTGCCCCTGGAGCTATCTCCATCGACTCCACCGCCATATTCATCGTTGTTGTTGTCTCCTATGATGAGGAGGGAGTAGTTCTCCCCCGGGGTTGAGGGCTCTACCGGTAGCTATGTGTTTCATCTCTCTCTCTCTCCCATGGTGTGATATCTATGTGATCGTGAGCTTTGTAATCTAGTTTAATAAGTAGATGGTACTCTTGATGTATTATACTACTCAAGTGGTTTTGTTATGAGATCTTCGTAGACACTTTGATCATGGTGTAAAGGTGACAGTGTGTGCACCATGTGGTTTAGCATGATATTTATATCTTGTGTTGGATGACCCTATGAAATCGTGGTGTTTGTCTAGTACCTTCGAGGGTGCTCAGAGTGACAGCGTGGGGTTAACTAGACATGGGAATGCGACTTTGAGAAGTGTTGTTACAGCCCTACGCAATGAATTGGTGTTTGTTATTCTACCGAAGAGTGGTTCAGAGTAGCATAGTGAAGAGATGATATTTATGCATTAAATTATGTTATCATTGTTGAGAGTGTCCACTAGTGAAAGTAGGATCCCTAGGCCTTGTTTCTAAGCATTGAAACACCATTTACAATCGGTTCTGCTACATGTTTGATTCCTGTCATTTTAATTCAGATTGCTATTGTCAGTTATAATTATCCATATCACATGTATTTTACTCTCTCGTCGCCGAACTAGTGCACCTATACAACTGACAATTGTATTAGTTATGTTGGGGACACAATAGACTTCTTGTATCGTAATTGCAGGGTTGCTTGAGAGGGATACCTTTGACCTCTTCCTCCACGAGTTCGATAAACCTTGGTAAATCCACTTAAGGGAAATTTGTTGCTGCTCTACAAACCTCTGCACTTGGAGGCCCAACACTGTCTATAAGAATAGAAGCGTGCGTAGACATCAAGCTCTTTTCTGGCATCGTTGTCGGGGAGGTAAGGTAAAGGTACTCACATCCTCTTGTTGGCGTGTGAGTGCTCAAAGTTATTCCCTTTAGATTTTGCAATTATATCTTTTTGTTTCTTGTTTTCACTAGTTAGGCTTATCTTTACTTGTTCCTTGTTTTTAGTTTTACTAGTTAGGATTAATGGAAAACAACAAAAATATCAGAGAGCTTTATAATATTTATCTTGAGTTAGGACATGAAGTGTTTGAAGAGAAAATTAAAAAACCTATGGAGCTTTATTTGCATGCTAGTAGCAATGTTATTAGTATTAACTCTTTTAACACCATTATTTCTAATGCTATGGAAAGATCTAAGATTGGCGAAGCTGGTTTTGATTAATATGTTATTTCTAGTTCCCCAAGTTTTGAGGAGGAAATTTTCTTTGATGATACTTTGCCTCCAATATATGATGATTATAATGATTGTGGTATTCTAGTTCCACCTACTATTGATGATAAATTTTATTGAGATCATAATATGCCTTCTATATATGATGTTTACAATGATAAATATAATATTTGTCCACCTACTATTGAGGAGAAAATTAATTATGATTACAACATGCCTGCTATATTTGATTATTATGGTGATGATAATAATAATGATAGCTATTTTGTTGAATTTCCTCCCACTACTATTATTGAGAATGACTATGCTTATGTGGAGAGTATTAATTCTTTTATGCATGTGGCTTATGATAAGAATGTTTTATGTGATAGTTATATTGTTAATGTTATTCATGATGCTAATGAAATTTATTATGAGAGAGGGAAACATAGTTTCATGCATCTCAACAATATTAAGTTTCCCCTCTTTATGTTGAAAATTTTGAAGTTGCACTTGTTTTGCTTTCCTATGCTAGCCACTTTGTGCTTTATTGACTTGTTTTTCTACAAGATTATTTTTCATAGGAAGTGGGTTAGACTTCAATTTTTGTCACATTTTCTTGTTGATGCTCTCTTTTTCTTCCATTCATATTTCTTATGTCATCATCTTCTCAAATTATCATGCTTAGCTAAAAGGCGTTAAAGAAAAGCACTTCTTGGGAGATAACCCATGTTTTTTTTGCTTTGTTTTTCTCTGTTTTATTTGAGTCAAGGTGTTGTATAATTCTATAGAAACTCCTTTGTATCTTTATTTTCATGTATTAGTTGTTCCAAGTAAAGTTTCTAGCGAAAAGTGGAGTTAGTTTCGGATTTCTGCACAGAAAACAGACTTCTGCTGTCCATCGTAAAAAATTGTATAATTCATAGAAAGATCGAAATGACTTGAAACTTTTTGTACTTATTCCTCAGCTGATTCCGAAACTTTTTAGTTCTTTAAGTTTTTTATTTGAGCAACTTAAGTGCGCCGAAAAAATTCTTCATTACAGACTATTCCGATTTTTGCAAATTCTGCCATTTTTCTTGCATTTGCTCTTTTACCGTGTCAAGTGGATTTCTTTGCTTCACGAAACATCAGTGGATGTACCTAATGTTTAAAAGTATCAATAGAACTTGTGACCATGCATAACTCATGAATTTTTTATTATTTCACTAACCCTCTAATGCGAATTACTTTTTGAGTGTGGTGTGAAGGAAGTTTTCAAGGGTCAAGAGAAGAGGGTGATATAATGTGATCAAGAAGAGTGAAAAGACAAAGCTTGGGTATGGACCCGTGGTTCATTCCAGAAAATTATAATAAGACTCACGCATCTAAGTTTGGGGATGTCCAAGGCATTCCCTTCTTCATCAATAATTTATCAGGTCACTTCTAGTGAAACTATATTTTTATTCGGTCACATCATATGAAATTTACTTGTAGTGTCTGTTTGTTTTTATTTTGTTTTCCTTTGTTTTCTTTTGTTTTCCTTGATGAAATAAACATTTTTGGAACCTATCATACTTGTGTGGGAGAGAGACATGCTCCGTTTTCATTGCTTAGAACACTCTAGTTTTCACTCTTATTGTTCTGTGAGTGTTCACTTTTTGCTAGTAGTCCCTTTAGCTCATGTTTTTCATGCATCTCTTATTCAGAGATGTTAGTTTTAGTATAGTAGTATTAGTACTCCTTTTTTTTATTCCTATATCATTTGGAGAGTTTGTGTAAAATTTATATATTGAATGGTGCTGGATAGAAATAAAAAATGCTACATGTGGTAGATGGTATAACGGGAAAAACTTGCATATTCTTGTAGATCATTAAACTGTTTCACTTTATTATTTGCTGTTGTTTTGAGATATGAATATGATTAATGGTAAACTTGCTGGTTTAGTAAAGTAAAAACAATTAATGGTTGGTCTAAAAGCTTGAAACTGTGCCACACTCAAATAACCAGTTGATGGGATAATGGTATATGACTTTCTTTGTTGATAGAAATCGTGATGGATTTTTGTTACGCGCTACGGTCGGGGTAGCCAACAGTGACTTGTCACTTCCGCGGACCCTCTTGGAGTGATTTTCATTATGCCTTGTAATATCAATATTTTAATTGTAATTTTTTAACTTGTGAGTTCTATGTTACGGTTTTCTGGCACTTCCACCATCCATATCTGCTAGCCTCTTCGGTACTATGCATTGCTCATTATCACATTGAGAGTTGGTGCAAACTTCGCTAGTGCATCCAAACCCCGTGGGAGAACTTTGTTCTTCTACACATAAGACAAAAATTATCTTCCTCAAAACAGCCACCATACCTACCTACCATGGCATTTCCATAGCCATTCCGAGATATATTGCCATACAACATCCATCCTCATTATGTTACTTGATGGCATGCTTCATTGTTATTTTGCATATTGCTACACTGGCAGGAGCATTTAGTTTTATATACATCAGAGATATTTCAGTTTGAGTTATGAGTACTAAAAGTGTGATGGTCCATTGTAAAATACAGTGTTGCCCCTACCAGTGAGGTTATAAAAAAGGAAAAAAAGAGAAAAACCCCCCCAAAGAGGGCAAAAGAGAGATAATAAAGAGAGAGGGGGCAGCACTACTATCATTTATTCCACACTTGTGCTTGGTTAGCATCATTACTTCAGTTTGGAGAGATTTTTCATATTATCACTTGCATAACTATGTGGGGAACTTACATTATAGAACTTGGCTTGTATATTCCAATGATGAGCCTTCTCAAAAGTGCTCTAGGTCTTCGTGAGCAAGCAAGTTGGATGCACCCCAACTAGTTCCATTGGAGAGATTTCATACACTTATAGCTCTATGTGCATCTGTTGTGTGGCAATCACTACTCCTTGCATAACTTCGATTATAAGACTTCCTATGGTCTAATGATTACTTTCAGTTGTGTGATAATTTCTTCCATTGACCATCCAAACCCCCCATAATGTTCTTTTAGCCACAACATCCTGGTGCCAGGGACCAATATAGAACGCTTGCTTGTTTTGAGTGCAATAATATTTTAATGATTTTTTTACGTGCATATTTTTGTCACTTGACTTGATCCTAACAGGAGTTGTTGTGAGAGTTTGATGTCTCGGGTGATTATATTGCTGTTCTTGAAACTTAAATCATCTCTAATAAACCACTGCACGGTTGATTTTCTTTTAGTATTGATTCATTGAAAAGTTTTACTTTGTTCTTCCTAATGATTTATACATTATTCTATTTGATATCAACTATAAAACACAGCCTTTATTCATTTGATCCTAGTTTACATGCTTTACATTACTATATGATGATCAAGTTTATGTTGGTATCATGTCACCTCAGATATTATCTGTTTTGTCGTTTACCTACTCGAGAACGAGTAGGAACTAAGCTTGGGGATGTTGATATGTCATAAACGTATCCATAATTTCTGATGTTCTGTGTTGTTTTCATACCATATGCTACATTTTCCTTACACTTTATGTCATTTTTATCGATTTCCTGGGACTAACCTATTGACAAGATGCCACAGAATCAGATCCTGTTTTCTGATGTTTTTAGTTTCAGAAAATTTGTTCTGGAAATATTCTCGGAATTGGACGATTCAAAAGCGAGAAGTCTTAGAAGTCCCGGAGGGTCAAGGAAGTCCAAAGGATACCCGGAGGGGGCCCTGGAACCTCCACACCATGCCTGGGCACGGGTGGACTACTCTCCGCGCTTGTGGGTGGTGTGGGCCCCTTGGGCGCCCACCTCCATCGCCCTTTCGCCTATATATGCCCTCGGATGCGTAAACCCTAAAAATTGTCCCCCTTCCACGAAAAGTTTTGTAGCTCTGCCGCCGCCGCCGACAAGTTTCGAGGGACAGAAATCTCTGTTCCGACACCCTGCCGAGATGGGTAAGTGCCTCCGGAGCCCTCTCCATCGACTCCACCACCATCTTCATCGTCGTTGCTGTCTCCTATGATGAGGAGGGAGTAGTTCTCCCCCAGGGATGAGGGCTCTACCAGTAGCTATGTGTTTCATCTCTCTCTCTCTCCCATGGTGTGATCTCTATGTGATTGTGAGCTTTGTAATCTAGTTGAATAAGTAGATGTTACTCTTCATCTATTATGCTACTCAAGTGATTTTGTTATGAGGTCTCCGTAGACACTTTGATCACGGTGTAAAGGTGACAGTGTGTGCACCGTGTGGTTTAGCATGATATTTATATCTTGTGTTGGATGACCCTATGAAATTGTGGTGTTTGTCTAGCACCTTCTAGGGCGCTCATAGTGACAGCGTGGGGTTAACTAGACATAGGAATGCGACTTTGAAGAGTGTTGTTACAGCCCTACGCAATGAATTTGTGTTTGTTATTCGACCGGAGAGTGGTTTGGAGTATCATAGTGAAGATATGATAATTATGCATTAAATTATGTTATCATTGTTGAGAGTGTCCACTAGGAAAAGTAGGATACCAAGGCCTTGTTTCTAAGCATTGAAACATCGTTTACAATCAGTTCTGCTACATGTTTGCTTGCTGCCATTTTTATTTCAGATTGCTATTGTCACTTATAATTATCCATATCACTTGTATTTTACTCTCTCTTCGCCGAACTAGTGCACCTATACAACTGACAATTGTATTTGGTGTGTTGGGGACACAAGAGACTTCATGTATCGTAGTTGCAGGGTTGCTTGAGAGGGATACGTTTGACCTCTTTCTCCCTGTGTTTGATAAACCTTCAGTAATCCACTTAAGGGAAATTTGCTGCTGCTCTATAAACCTCTGCACTTGGAGGCCCAACAGTGTCTACAAGAATAGAAGCGCGCGTAGACATTAGGGGCAGGTGCGGTCCCCTCTCCTCTTCAACACGCGGCGGAGGGCGGCGTGTGCGACGTGGGCATAGTGTCCGGCGGCCACTATCGCCATGCCTCTCCTCATGTTCTCTATAGGAAGAAGAAGGACAACTATTTTGCAAAAAAAAAAACCTTGGCTCCATTTTTACTATTTCTTTTAATTCCAGGAAGATTGTAGAATTTATTTAAGGCACTTAAATAATTCGAAAGTTCATGAAAATTTGCATAAAATTCTTATTTGAAAGGAAGCGGCCCTGGTAAAATTTTCGGATCATTTAGAAAAAGTTTCCTAAGAAAAGTTTCTTAACTTTCCGTTAAGGCATTTTTTTCTATTTCCATAATTAATTTAATTTCGTAATCCAATTGCCTTTGCAAAAATGATATTTGAACATGGATCACTTCCTTAACACATTAGTAAGCTCAAAATAAAATTTGGTTCACAAAATTATTCAAAAACACTGTTGTTTGAGTTATAGTCAATTTTGGGATTTTCCGTTTAATAAATTGTGGCCTCTATTTTCTTATCCCAAAATTCACCAAAATGAATATGGAGACTCCCAACAACATGGTGAAGCACTCCATAACCTCTGTTTTCAATTTTGGAACGTTTTGAAAGTATTTGAGATCAAATTGAATGAAGCCAAATATGAATGCCCGTCATTTTATAAAATCATTTGACATTTTCTCATGTTTACAAAATTATGAATTCAACTCTTGGAACTACCAAATATGGAAGCTAAAGAATAGTTTTGTTTTGCCATTGTGAACACTTGGATTGAATTTGGAAGTTCGATTTGTCTCATTTTAATGTTTTCCAATTTGTTCTATTTATCTTTAGCAATTTAATATGGATACCATGATGCATGATGAAATGCCAAAGTGAAAATTTGGATCAAATTTTAGGGTGCCAAATGAAGTGTACGTTGCATAAAAAAAATTCCTACGTGCGATAAACATGAATGGCCAAGATCTACTCTATGATATGAAAGGAAACAGGGAGAAAGAGAGTCTTGAGATAACATACCCTCGAAGACTCAAAGTGGTACGATATAAAATCTCGTCGTTGGCGTAGTCGTACTCACGTCGATCCCGAGCGAGAAGAAGTGCACCGCAATCCGGCGGTGCCTCCGTAATCGGTCACACGTTCAGCTTGATGAAGACTTCCGTTCCCTCGATCCAGCGGGTAGCGGAAGTAGAGGATCCCTGCGGAACTCCAGCAGCACGACGGCGTGGTGGTGGTGAAGAATCCCACGGTCAGGGCTTCGCCAAGCCGGAGACCATGGAATGGAGCAGCGGGTGGAGGGAAAAGGGAGTGGGCAAGTGTGTGGAGAAGAGCGAGCTCTCACCCTCCTTTTATGGGGGAGGGGGCAGCCCAAGGGGGCGGCCAACCATGGGTGCCCCCACCCCTTCCTCTCTTCATGTGAGTGGAAGCCCCACTTACACCCACTTATACTCCCTTAATTTTCCACTTAGAAAATCCAAAGGTTTTTCTTTAATAAATAAAGAAAACATTTTTATTTCTTTATTTATATTTGTTAATTCCATTAACAAACATTTGCATGCAGCACCTCGAATCATTTGTAAATTCTATTAACAACCATTCTATGAAAAACCCCTTTAACTATTTCAATTTTCCCCGAAACAATTTTCGGACCTGCCCAAAATATTCTCTGGTATTCCGTATCCTCTCTAATGCTTCATCGAACCTTAAGTGTGTCGCCCTACGGTTCGCGAATAATATAGACATGACCGAGACTCCTCTCCGATCAATAATCAACAGCGGGATCTGGAGATCCGTGATGACTCCTATATATTCAACGATGACTCTCGTGATCGTGTGAACCTTTCAACATCGTAACGATTTCTCTTTATCTCGCGATATTTTACTTGTCCGAGATCCGATCATCGGTATCCACCATACCTTGTTCGATCTCGTTATCCGACAAGTACTCTTTTCTCGTTCCCATGATATAACATCCTTGTGATCATATCACGTGCTTGCAAGCGGTGTCGATGTGATATCACCGAGAGGGCCCTGAGTATATCTCTCCGTCATATTGGATGGACAAATCCCATTCTTGATCCATGAGCTTCAACTAACACTTTCCGAATACCTAATGCCACCTTTATAGTCACCCTGTTACGGTGAGATGTTTGATGTCATCAAAGTACTCTTTCGGTATTAGTGATTAACATGATCTCATGGTCTAAGGAACAATGTTACTCCGAATGTAAGACATAACAACAAAACTAAATGACTTGATCGTATTGTTATACTTAGTTAGGGTCTAAGTTCATCATGTCATTCTTCTAATAAAATGATCTCGTTATTAACAACATCCAATGTCTATGATCAGGAAACCTTGATCATCTGTTAATCAACGAGCTAGATAAAAAAGAGGCTTCACTAGGAACGTTGGTTTGTTTATTAATCACACATGTATCAACGTTTTCGGTTAATACAATTCTAGCATGAGAAATAAACATCTATCATAAACAAGGAATAACATAATAAACACTTTATTATTGCCTCTCGGGCATATTCCCTTCAGTCTCCCACTTGCACTAGATGCAATAATCTACATTACATAGTGATGAATCTAACACCCATTGAGTTATGGTGTTGATCATGTTTTGCCCTTGAGAGAGTTTTTAGTCAATGGATCTACCACATTCAGATCCGTATGTACTTTGCAAATCTTCACATCCCATCCGCGTAACGCTCACGGATGGAGTAAAAACGGCGCTTGATATGCTTGGAATTCATGTGAGACCTTGGCTCCTTAGCATTGGCTATGGCACCATTGTTGTCACAATAGATAACCATTGGATCCAACACACTCGGAACCACGCCTAGTTCGGATATGAACTACTTCATCCAAACTGCTTCCCGTGTTGCCTCCGAGGCAGCAACACATTCTGCTTCTGTTGATAATCTCGCCACCACGGATTGCTTGGAACTCCTCCAGCTTACAGCTCCTCCATTCATAACAAATATGTACCCGGGCTGAGACTTAGAGTCATCCGGATCAGTGTCAAAGCTAGCATCGACGTAACATCTTGCGACGATCTCTTCTTCACCACCATATATGAGAAACATATCCTTAGTTCTTCTCAAGTACTTAAAGATATTCTTGACCACCGTCCATTGTTCCAAACCTGGATCGGATTGGTACCTACTAGTCAAACTAATAGCATGTGCCACATCCGGTCTTATACATAGCATAGCATACATGATAGTACCTATGGCTGAAGCATAGGGAATCTTATTCATTCTCTCTCTATCTTCTGCTGTAGCTGGACATTGAGTCTTACTCAAAGATTTGCCTTGCAACATAGGTAAGAACCCCTTCCTACTATCTTCCATTCTGAACTTCTTCAGAATCTTGTCAAGGTATGTACTTTGCGAAAGTCCAATTAAGCGCCTTGATCTATCCCTGTAGTTTTTGATGCCTAATATATAAGCTGCTTCACCGAGGTGTTTCATCGAAAAACTACTGTTCAAATAACCTTTTACGCCTTTTAAAAGTTCTATATCATTTCCAATCAATAATATGTCATCCACATATAGTACTAGAATGCTACATAGCTCCCACTCACTTTCTTATAAATAGAAGCTTCTCCGTATGTTTGGATAAATCCAAACCCTTTGATCACCTTATCAAAACGGAGGTTCCAACTCCGGGATGCTTGCTTCAGTCCATAAATGGAACGTTGAAGCTTGCACACCTTGTCAGCATCCTTAGGATCAACAAAACCTTTGGGTTGCATCATATACAACTCTTCCTCAATGTCACCATTAAGGAACGTTGTTTTGACATCCATCTGCTAGATTTCATAATCGAAAAATGCAGCAACTGCTAACATAATCCTAACTGACTTAAGCATCGCTACTGGTGAGAAAGTCTCATCATATTCAACTCCTTGAATTTCTCAGAAACCTTTTGCGACAAGTCGAGCTTTATAGACGGTCACATTACCATCAGCGTCCGTTTTCTTTTTAAAGATCCATTTGTTCTCAACGGCCTTGCGGTCATCGGGTAAGTCCACCAAAGTCCAAACTTCGTTTTCGTACATGGATCCTATTTCGGATTTCATGGCTTCAAGCCATTTGTTGGAATCTGGGCTCATCATCGCTTCATCATATGTCGCAGGGTCATCACCTCCATCTACCATGAAGTTTAATACGGGATCTCCGTACATTTCAGGAGTTGTACGTTCCCTAGTTGACCTGTGAGGTGCGGTAGTTTCCTCTACTGGAGTTTCATGATCTTGATCATTAGCTCTCTCTTCAACTGACGGGGTCGGCACCGGAACAACTTCCGGCGCTGCGCTACTCGCCATTCCAAGAAGAGAAGGTTCAGTAACCTCGTCGAGTTCTACCTTCCTACTATTCATACCTTTTGAGAGAAACTCCTTCTCCAAAAAGGATCCATTCTTGGCAACGAAAATCTTGCCTTCGGATCTGTGATAGAAGGTGTACCCTATTGTTTCTTTAGGGTATCCTATGAAGACGCATTTTGTCCGCTTTGGGTTCGAGTTTATCAGGTTGAAGCTTCTTCACATAAACATCGCATCCCCAAACTTTTAGAAATGACAGCTTAGGTTTGTTTCCAAACCATAATTCATACGGTGTCGTTTCAACGGATTTAGATGGTGCCCTATTTAAAGTGAATGCAGCGGTCTCTAGAGCATAAGCCCAAAACGATAGTGGCAAATCTGTAAGAGACATCATAGATCGAACCATATGCAATAAAGTACGATTACGACGTTCGGAAACACCATTACGCTGTGGTGTTCCGGCAGGTGTGAGTTGTGAAACTATTCCACATTGTTTCATATGCATTCCAAACTCGTAACTTAGATATTCACCTCCACGATCAGATCGTAGAAATTTAATCTTTCTGTTACGATGATTTTCAACTTCACACTGAAATTCTTTGAACTTTTTAAATGTCTCAGATTTGTGTTTCATTGAGTAAATATACCCATATCTACTCAAATCATCTGTGAAAGTGACAAAATAACGATATCCACCGCACGCCGATACACTAATTGTTCCACACACATCAGTATGTACGATTTCCAGTAAGTCTGCCGCCCGTTCCATGGTTCCAGAAAACGAGGTTCTAGTCATCTTGCCCAGAAGGCATGGTTCACATGTTTCAAATGATTCATAATCAAGTGATTCTAAGAGTCCATCAGAATGCAGCTTCTTCATGCGTTTAACACCAATATGACCTAAGAGGCAATGCCACATGTAAGTAGCAATATCATCATTTAACTTAATTCTTTTGGCATTCACATTATGAATATGTGTATCAATACTATCAAGATTCAAAAGAAATAAACCATTCTTCTCAGGTGCATGACCATAAAAGATATTATTCATATAAATCGAACAACCATTGTTCTCAGACTTCAAGGAATAACCATTCCGCATTAAGCAAGATCCATAAACGATATTCATGCTTAATGCAGGCACCAAATAACAATTATTGAGGTTTATAACTAATCCCGATGGTAGACGTAGAGGCAGCGTCCCGACGACGATCACATCAACTCTTGATCCATTGCCGACGCGCATCGTCACCTCATCCTTTGCTAGTGGTCGCTTATTCTGCAACTCCTATTTCGAGTTACATATGTGAGCAACCGAACCAGTATCAAATACACAGGTGCTACTGCGAGTACTAGTAAGGTACACATCGATAAAAAGTATATCGTATATACCTTTGCTCACTTTGCCGGCCTTCTTATCTGCCAGATATTTGGGGCAATTGCGCTTCCAGTGGCCAGTATCCTTGCAATACAAGCACTCAGTCTCAAGCTTAGGGCCACACTTGGTTTTCTTCTCAGGAGCAGCAACAGATTTTCCACCCTTCTTGAATTTTACCCTTGGCTTGCCTTTCTTGCCTTTCTTGAACTAGTGGTCTTATTGATCATCAACACTTGATGTTCTTTCTTGATTTCCACTTCAGCACTTTTAAGCATCGAGAGAAGCTCTGGAAGAGACTTCTTCATGCGTTGCATATTATAGTTCATCACGAAGTTCTTGTAACTAGGTGGCAGAGATTGGAGAACACGATGTATCCCTAGCTCATTGGGAATCGTTATTCCCAAGGCTATGACCTTATCAGCGTACGCAGACATCTTGAGTACGTGCTCACTAAGGGAGCTGTTCTCTTCCATCATGCAGCTAAAGAAATTTTCTGAAGCGTCATAACTCTCAACTGCGACATGGGTATCGAAAATCATTTTCAATTCTCCCATTGTAGAAAAAGCAGTGCTGTTCTCGAAATGTTTTCGCAGCTCTGGCTCTAATCCATAGAGGATGCCACAAAGAACTATACTGTGGTCTTCTTGTTGAGTTAGATAAACATTTTTATCTTCATCAGAAGCATTATCAGCGGGCTGGTCACCTAACGGTGCTTCAAGCACATAGAGCTTCTTGCAAGTGGTGAGGAGAATCCTCAGGTTAAGTGCCCAGTTGGTAAAGTTGCTCCCATTGTTCGCTAGTTTTTCTCTCTCCATGAACATACTGAAATTGAAGGTAGGTGGTGCCATGATCTACAACATATTTGCAAAGACTATTTAGACTATGTTTATGATAAATCAAGTTCAAGTTAATTCTAAAATTATCCCATGAACTTCCACTCAAAAACAACATCCCTCTTAGTCGTCTTTAGTGATTACACGAACCAAATTCACTACACCTAAACCGATCATCAGTGAGACGGTGTAATTGCAAAGGCGACATTAGTATGTTCATCATATCATCCATATGACTCATGCTTTACCTTTCGGTTACGAGTTCCGAGGCTATGTCTGTACATGCTAGGCTCGCCAAGTAGAACCGTAGTATTGCGTGTGTTTCAAGGCCATGTTTGTACATGCTAGGCTTGAAAACACCCGTTGTATGCGAACGTTGAGTCTATCACACCCGATCATCACGTGGTGTCTCGAAATGACGAACTTTCTTAACGGTGCATACTTAAGGAAGAACACATTATTATCTTGATATTAAGTGAGAGGGATCATCTTATAATGCTACCGCCGCGATCTAAAAAAAATAAGATGCATAAAAGGTTAAACATCACATGCATGGATAATGTGATATGATATGGTCCTTATTGCACTTGATCTCCATCTTGTGCATCATGGTATGATCTCCATCATTCCACCGGCGTGGCACCAAGGTTCGTGGCACCTCCATCTTGATTGTCCATTACAACATATCACATGGATATGATATACAGCACGCAGGCCATAAAAATAAGACAACCATATGGCTCCAGCCGGTATGTCAATAAATTACAAAAGATATCATCTCATACATAACGTTTGTAACATTGACCATATCACATCACATGCCCTGCAAAAACAAGTTAGACGCCTCTAATTTATTTTTGCATATTTTACGTGGCTTGGGCTTATGAGGATAGAACCATTCATACCTACGTACAAGAGCCACAACGTTCATAAAATACATTTTTAACAACCCTTCGTATATTAGATCTTAACTATAGTAGGAGAAACCAACACCCGCAAGCCACTTATGCAATACAAGTTGCATATCAGTTGTGGAACAAGTCTCATGTACGTGGACATGTAAAGTTAGTCCGGGCCGCTTCATCCCACTATGCCACTAAGATCATAAAATACTCAAGGAGGCAATAACATGATCATCAACGCCCGTATACACCTATGTGTTCTACCCGTACAAATCATCTATGCATAGATCCGGCTCTGATACCACTGAAGGGTACGTTGCATAGAAAACAAAAAATTTCCTACGCGCGATAAACCCGAATGGCCAAGATCTAATCTATGAGATGAAAGGCAACAGGGAGAAAGAGAGTCTTGAGATAACATACCCTCGAAGACTCAAAGTGGTACGAGATAAAATCTCGTTGTTGGCGTAGTCATACTCACGCCGATCCCGAGCGAGAAGAAGTGCACCGCAATCCGGCGGTGCCTCCGTAATCGGTCACACGTTCAGCTCGATGAAGACTTTTGTTCCCTCGATCCAGCGGGTAGCGGAAGTAGAAGATCCCCGCGGAACTCCAGCAGCACGACGGCGTGGTGGTGGTGAAGAATCCCACGGTCAGGGCTTCGCCAAGCCGGAGACCATGGAATGGAGCAGCGGGTGGAGGGAAAAGGGAGTGGGCAAGTGTATGGAGAAGAGGGAGCTCTCACCCTCCTTTTATAGGGGAGGGGAAGCAGCCCAAGGGGGGTGCGGCCAGCCATGGGTGCCCCCACCCCTTCCTCTCTTCATGTGAGTGGAAGCCCCACTCACACCCACTCATACTCCCTTAAATTTCCACTTAGAAAATCCAAAGGTTTTTCTTTAATAAATAAATAAATAAAAGTATTTCTTTATTTATATTTGTTAATTCCATTAACAAACATTTGCATGCAGCACCTCGAATCATTTGTTAATTCTATTAACAACCATCCGATGAAAAACCCCTTGAACTATTTCAATTTTCCCCGAAACAATTTTTCGGAGCTGCCCAAAATATTCTTCGGTATTCCGTATCCTCTCTAACGTTTCATAGAAACCTTAAGTGTGTCACCCTACGGTTCGCAAATAATATAGACATGACCGAGACTCCTCTACGATCAGTAATCAACAGCGGGGTCTGGAGATCCGTGATTACTCCTATATATTCAACGATGACTCTCGTGATCGTGTGAACCTTTCAACGTCGTAACGATTTCCCTTTGTCTCGTGATATTTTACTTGTCCGAGATCCGATCATCGGTATCCACCATACCTTGTTCGATCTCGTTATCTGACAAGTACTCTTTTCTCATTCCCGTGATATAACATCCTTGTGATCATATCACGTGCTTGCAAGCGGTGTTGATGTGATATCACCGAGAGGGCCGTGAGTATATCTCTCTGTCATATTGGATGGACAAATCCCATTCTTGATCCATGAGCTTAAACTAACACTTTCCGAATACCTAATGCCACCTTTATAGTCACCCTGTTACGGTGTGACGTTTGATGTCATCAAAGTATTCTTTCGGTATTAGTGATTAGCATGATCTCATGGTCTAAGGAACAATGTTACTCCGAATGTAAGACATAGCAACAAAACTAAATGAATTGATCGTATTGTTATACTTAGTTAGGGTCTAAGTTCATCATGTCATTCGCCTAGTGACATGAACCTGTTATTAACAAGATCCAATGTCTATGATCAGGAAACCTTGATCATCTGTTAATCAACGAGCTAGTTATAAAAGAGGCTTCACTAGGAACGTTGGTTTGTTTATTAATCACACATGTATCAACGTTTCCGGTTAATACAATTCTAGCATGAGAAATAAACATCTATCATAAACAAGGAATAACATAATAAACACTTTATTATTGCCTCTCGGGCATATTCCCTTCAGTCTCCCACTTGCACTAAGGGCAATAATCTATATTACATAGTGATGAATCTAACACCCATTGAGTTCTGGTGTTGATCGTGTTTTTCCCTTGAGAGAGGTTTAGTCAACGGATCTTCCACATTCATATCTGTATGTACTTTGCAAATCTTCACATCCCCATCAGCGACATGCTCACGGATGGAGTGAAAACGGCGTATGATATGCTTGGAATTCTTGTGAGACCTTGGCTCCTTAGCATTGGCTATGGCACCATTGTTGTCACAATAGATAACCATTGGATCCAACACACTCGGCACCACGCCTAGTTCGGATATGAACTCCTTGATCCAAACTGATTCCTGTGTTGCCTCCGAGGTAGCAACGTATTCTTCTTCTGTTGATGATCTCGCCACCACGGATTGCTTGGAACTCCTCCAGCTTACAGCTCCTCGATTCGTAACAAATACGTACCCGGACTGAGACTTAGAGTCATCCGGATCAGTGTCAAAGCTAGCATCGACGTAACATCTTGCGACGAGCTCTTCTTCACTGCCATATATGAGAAAACATCCTTAGTTCTTCTCAAGTACTTAAAGATATTCTTGACCGCCGTCCAGTGTTCCAAACCTGGATCGGATTGGTACCTACTAGTCAAACTAATAGCATGTGCCACATCCGGTCTTGTACATAGCATAGCATACGTGATAGAACCTATGGATGAAGTATAGGGAATCTTATTCATTCTCTCTCTATCTTCTCTTGTAGCTGGACATTGAGTCTTACTCAACGTTTTTCCTTGCAACATAGGTAAGAACCCCTTCCTACTCTCTTCCATTCTGAACTTCTTCAGAATCTTGTCAAGGTATGTACTTTGCGAAAGTCCAATTAAGCGCCTTGATCTATCCCTGTAGATTTTGATGCCTAATATATAAGATGCTTCACCGAGGTCTTTCATCAAAAAACTACTGTTCAAATAACCTTTTATGCATTTTAAAAGTTATATATCATTTCCAATCAACAATATGTCATCCACATATAGTACTAGAAATGCTACAGAGCTCCCACTCACTTTCTTGTAAATACAAGCTTCTCCGTATGTTTGGAAAAATCCAAACCCTTTGATCACCTTATCAAAATGGAGGTTCCAACTCCGGGATGCTTGCTTCAGTCCATAAATGGAACGTTGAAGCTTTCACACATTGTCAGCATCCTTAGGATCAACAAAACCTTTGGGTTGCATCATATACAACTCTTCCTCAATGTCACCATTAAGGAGCGCCGTTTTGACATTTATCTGCCAGATTTCATAATCGAAAAATGCAGCAACTGCTAACATAATCCGAACTGACTTAAGCATCGCTACTGGTGAGAAAGTCTCATCATAGTCAGCTCCTTGAATTTGTCGGAAACCTTTTGCGACAAGTCGAGCTTTATAGACGGTCACATTACCATCAGCGTCAGTTTTCTTTTTAAAGATCCATTTGTTCTCAACGGCCTTGCTGTCATCGGGTAAGTCCTCCAAAGTCCAAACTTGGTTTTCGTACATGGATCCTATTTCGGATTTCATGGCTTCAAGCCATTTGTTGGAATCTGGGCTCATCATCGCTTCATCATATGTCGCAGGGTCATCACCTCCATCTACCATGAAGTTTAATACGGGATCTCCGTACATTTCAGGAGTTGTACGTTCCCTAGTTGACCTGCGAGGTGCGGTAGTTTCCTCTACTGGAGTTTCATGATCTTGATCATTAGCTCTCTCTTCAACTGACGGGGTCGGCACCGGAACAACTTCCGACGCTGCGCTACTCGCCATTCCAAGAAGAGAAGGTTCAGTAACCTCGTCGAGTTCTACCTTCCTACTATTCATACCTTTTGAGAGAAACTCCTTCTCCAAAAAGGATCCATTCTTGGCAACGAAAATCTTGCCTTCGGATCTGTGATAGAAGGTGTACCCTATTGTTTCTTTAGGGTATCCTATGAAGACGCATTTTGTCCGCTTTGGGTTCGAGTTTATCAGGTTGAATCTTCTTCACATAAACATCGCATCCCAAAACTTTTAGAAATGACACCTTAGGTTTGTTTCCAAACCATAATTCATACGGTGTCGTTTCAACGGATTTAGATGGTGCCCTATTTAAAGTGAATGCAGCGGTCTCTAGAGCATAACCCCAAAACGATAGTGGCAAATCTGTAAGAGACATCATAGATCGAACCATATGCAATAAAGTACGATTACGACGTTCGGAAACACCATTACGCTGTGGTGTTCTGGCAGGTGTGAGTTCTGAAACTATTCCACATTGTTTCATATGCATGCCAAACTCGTAACTTAGATATTCACCTCCACGATCAGATCGTAGAAATTTAATCTTTCCGTTACGATGATTTTCAACTTCACACTGAAATTATTTGAACTTTTCAAATGTCTCGGATTTGTGTTTCATTAAGTAAATATACCCATATCTATTCAAATCATTTGTGAAAGTGACAAAATAACGATATCCACCGCACGCCGATTCACTCATTGGTCCACACACATCAGTATGTATGATTTCCAGTAAGTTTGTCTCTCGTTCCATGGTTCCAGAAAACGGGGTTCTAGTCATCTTGCCCATAAGGCATGGTTCACTTGTTTCAAATGATTCATAATCAAGTGATTATAAGAGTCCATCAGAATGGAGCTTCTTCATACGTTTAACACCAATATGACCTAAGCGGCAATGCCACATGTAAGTAGCAATATCATCATTTAACTTAATTCTTTTGGCATTCACATTATGAATATGTGTATCAATACTATCATGATTCAAAAGAAATAAACCATTCTTCTCAGGTGCATGACCATAAAAGATATTATTCATATAGATCGAACAACCATTGTTCTCAGACTTCAAGGAATAACCATTCCGCATTAAGCAAGATCTAGAAACGATATTCATGCTTAATGCAGGCACCAAATAACAATTATTGAGGTTTATAACTAATCCCGATGGTAGACGTAGAGGCAGCGTCCCGGCGGCGATCACATCAACTCTTGATCCATTGCCGACGCGCATCGTCACCTCATCCTTTGCTAGTGGTCGCTTATTTTGCAACTCCTGTTTCGAGTTACATATGTGAGCAACCGAACCAGTATCAAATACCCAGGTGCTACTGCGAGTACTAGTAAGGTACACATCGATAAAAAGTATATCATATGTACCTTTGCTCACTTTGCCGGCCTTCTTATCTGCCAGATATTTGGGGCAATTGCGCTTCCAGTGGCCAGTATCCTTGCAATACAAGCACTCAGTCTCAAGCTTAGGGCCATACTTGGTTTTCTTCTCAGGAGCAGCAACAGATTTTCCACCCTTCTTGAATTTTACCCTTGGCTTGCCTTTCTTGCCTTTCTTGAACTAGTGGTCTTATTGATCATCAACACTTGATGTTCTTTCTTGATTTCCACTTCAGCACTTTTAAGCATCGAGAGAAGCTCTGGAAGAGACTTCTTCATGCGTTGCATATTATAGTTCATCACGAAGTTCTTGTAACTAGGTGGCAGAGATTGGAGAACACGATGTATCCCTAGCTCATTGGGAATCGTTATTCCCAAGGCTATGAGCTTATCAGCGTACGCAAATGATGGCTCCCAAGTGCAGGAGATCAATTGTAGTACTTTTCGAATTAGAAAGGTTGTCGAACCCACGAGGAGCAGAAGGAACTGGTAAGTAGAATAGCAAAGGAATAATAAAAGCAACATGTGTTTTTGTGTTTTAATTGTGTAGTGCAAGTAAAGTAAAATGCGAAAAGTAAATTGCAGCAAGTAGTAGGTCTCAATGAGAGACAAAGCCCAATCCTCTAATGCGCAAGAGGACAAGCTCAAGTGTGTGTTTGTGTCTTATATGTGGAAAACGTTCCCGAGGGCTTCACGGATTTAGCTGGCATAGTGATTCATTGTATAACATGTTTGTATATCTTGTCTAGTTTTAATCTTCTTCGGACGGAGCCACAAATAGGAATAGCTAAATAAATAAACTATCACCCCTTATGATGGATCACGTGGCCAATTAAATGACAGCACGAGAATTATTAAGACATGATGTCCCACCATAGCCTTATGCTCTAAGGTCCCCGATACAAGTACCCTCATAATGCAATTCAACGACTTTGTCTCAAGTTCCTGTCACCTAAAGACATCATCACGTCACTACACTACGGTGTTCTCCTATGAGCCCATGTAGGTGAAGTGTTGTACAGTCGACGTTCGTACAACACCATCATAGAATCACATAAAAGATAAATACTAGACCAAATAACAACTCATCTCATGTAACAAATCATTGCCAATTCATCCTATGCCCTCAGGAACATGCGGGAACTACTCACAACGTGCAAACATGATCATGTATGGTGACATATGTGGTACAACACAATCTGAAACAATGGATCCACCACCAAATAATGACAAGTACTCAATCCCAAACATGCAACGGAGTACAATAACACGTATCTAGGGTGTAGCAATGATCAAACTATGAGGGGAACGGAGTGGATCACTGTGATGGTGATGGTGGAGATGCAGGTGCTGGTGAGGATGGTGATGGAGATGCCTCCTCCCACGCCAAGGAGGAGATGGGGATGAAAATGGGGTTGATTTCCCCCTTCTCCGGAGCTCCGGAGAAGCAGGATCTGTCTCCCCCGCGGAGAGTTTCGAGAGTTTCGCCGCCCTGGCGGCTCCGTCTCGTCTCGGGAAAATTAGGGTGTTCGTTTTCGGGGAAGACGGAGTCGTCAGCAAAAAGACCTCGGGGAGGAGGTGCTGTGGGCCCATTTGGGGCCCCACCCGCGGCCAGGGAATCTGGCCGCGTGGGCTACCCCCTTTTGGGCCTCCTGGCCCTCCTCCTTTGTGTCTTGTGCCCACGGCCTTTCTCCCGAAGAAAAACTGACAGGGTTTCTTTCCTTTCGCAATCTGGATACCTGTAGCTCCTGAAACATCAAAAACATGAAAACAGGTGTTTTCTGACACCCAGAAATTAAATACCAAAAATAGGGACTTTGTAGGAAAGTCCCATAAAATCATCTAAAACATGCAAAACAATGACATAACATTGATAAAACATCCCAATAATGCCTATATGGAGGGTATAAATGATGATATAAAATGCACGTATCAACTCCCCCAAGCTTAAACATTTGCTCGTCCTCGAGTAAATAAGGACATAGATCATTACATGCATCAATGGACTTATGGTTGATAAATAAATACGGGCATTGTATCATCATCATGTTCAGTTATAATGCAATATGAATTAATAGAACTCATACACATAAGGATAACATATTCAAAGCTCTAGCAAACACCCCATACTTTTGAAAGCAAATAACCATTGTATGTTGGACAATCGAATTATACTCTTTAATTTGGAGAAAGATAAATGAGTAGAGGTAAAACATGATCAAGTCTCATTTAGTTTCCAAACTATTCAGCTTAAATTACTAATTGTAATGTGGCATCCATTGGGCTAAGACTCTCATTGCCCCTTTATCATTAGCATCTTAATTTATGAATGTTGAAGTAATGTGGTTGACAAGGTGTTGGTTGAATGTCTCATGCCCCGTGAGTGTGAAAACCTACTCCATGATTACTCAACTTAAGATTCCTAATAAGCTTTGTACAATCATAATAAGTATTAATGACATCATAGAGAATTGCAAAGAGGTACCTCTTGCCCCATGACATAGAAACCAGCCCATGTCACAATAACAAGATGAACAAACGGAGTAGACTCATCATCCTTTTTATTTCATTCACTATATGCATAGCTTCTTATTTTATTGTAGGATGTGTTTCTAGAGTCCACTCTAGCTGTAAGTAAATTTCCACCATGATCAAGCATGGCTTGGGTTAGCGGCCCAATGCAATTTCTCTAGTCATATATACTTACTCATCAAAACTTACTATTCCTCTATTTCATTTCGGCATGGCAGGAGTCCAAGAACAAAAGCACATGACATCAACTAAATATAAAATTTCTTTGTGCAATGTTGAAAGCTTTTCACGTGATGCACGTGTTAGCCAACTCCCAACCAAAATCCTTGTCAAGCACAAAACTTTTAGCTCCCATTAATGGGTCATGTTTGTTAAGTGCAATAGAAATGAATGTGTGCATTCAAAAGTTCGTGAGAGTCTTATCCCAAATTCAGCCCATGCCAATTAATAACATAAGCATCTTAATTTAGAGCATAAATGAAACTATAACATGGTGAACATGCTCGGAATAGCCATTAAGCTAATAGATAGATAGTGGATTTATGTCATATTGAGATAATTCTACAATTGTCCAACACACTCAAGTTAATTAATTTCAAGGCAAGATGTGATTGAAACCTCTAAATATGCCATGCTCATTTGCATGAGTGTTACCCATAAATCCCCAAAACAAGGGAATCATGGATGACACCATACTTTATTATTCATTGATAAACCATAAGACGGGGATGCATGATAATGCTCAATGAGCTCACTCAAGCCTAAACGAAAACGATAACTAGATAATAAAAGCAAGACACACCAAAACTAGATAGACATGATAAAGCTGATAAAAGACGGGGGATAGGTGAAACTCCCCCAAGCTTAAATGGTTGCGGTAATTTCTTCATTCTCCCTTCTTCTCGTACTCAGCCCACCACTCTTTCTTCTTCTTCTCTTCATAGTTGTCTTTGAGCTCTCCAATGATGCGCATCATGAGGTTATAGGCTTGCTCGAATGCTCCTGCAGCTTTTCCCAACCTTTCCATGAGGTCCTTCTCCACCGTCTCCTTGGGAGTTTTCCACTCCGGGCTTGGTGCTTTCTTCTTGGGAATAAGGTGATCCCAATCTCCAGTGCAATTCTTCTCAGTGGGAGTTTCCCTGCCAATAAGAGGAGAAACTGTGTTTTTGCTAGCAAGTGAGTGCCTTGGAGCCTTCTCTCCGGTGCTCATACGTGCGGACTGTCTCTTGTTTCCAAAAGACATGTTCACCCATACGCCAGCAACAGGGATTGGTGATGGAGGTGTTGTTGCAAGAGGTGGTATGTCGAAGATGGCCTCGTCAGGTTCTTCATCCATGATCTCGCGAAGCTCCACGTCCTCGTGATCCGAGTAGTCCTTCCTCTTCCTATTCCTCCTGTGGATGGATGTGGGGCTGTTGCCCTCAAGCTCATCATCATCATCGTCCATGGAGGTGCATTGGTAGGAGTCTCCCGAAGTCATGGCTTGGAAAACCTGACAGACAGAATAGACAAAACAAAGATCGTGCGAGAACTCTCGGTGCGGGATTAGATCGACAAAAGGGGGTATATATTGACGGTTTTTGGGGTAAGACGAAGCGTCGGAGTCGAAAACGAGACGGAACGGGACTCCGAGGTGGAAAAGGGGTATTCCTTGGCCGCGTGTGGGGTCCTCTTTTCCCCCTCGAGGTCCAATTCCTTCCAATTTTCTTGTCCCACACGTTAATTTCCATAAAAAATGAGTTCCGTAAGTTTTCACGCAATTCCGAGAAACTTCCAAACACAATAATTGTAAATTATTGAATTTGGGTTTCTGAAACTGCAGGATCCCTTACAATTACCTCCTCCGGTGTCATTAACTTTATCTCCTCGATGGTTTCCTATGAAGCTCTTTCCTGCAATATAATGTTTTAGGCGTTGTCCATTGACCACATGAGGTTTACCTTTCATATCACCGTGAAGACGGATGGCCCTCGAACGGTATACCTCCTGTACTACCAATGGACCCTACCATTTTGAAGCTAATTTCCCTACAGAAAACTTAAAACGAGAGTTGTACAATAGGACTTGATCACCTACTTTAAATTCCTTTCTTTTAATTTTCTTGTCATGCCAAATTTTAACTTTCTCTTTAAACAATTTTGCACTTTCATATGCTTCATTCCTCCATTCATCTAATAGATTTAGGTCAAGCAATCTCTTCTCCCCCGCTGTTTTTAAATCAAAATTTAATTTCTTAATAGCCCATCTAGCTTTATGTTCTAATTCAACGGGTAAATGACATGCTTTTCCATAAACCATTTTATAAGGAGACATACCCATAGGATTTTTTATAAGCAGTTCTATAAGCCCACAATGCATCATTAATTTTAAGTGGCCAATCAGATCTAGCTCTGTTTACTGTTTTCTCTAAAATAAGTTTAATTTCCCTATTACTTAATTCAACTTGTCCACTAGTTTGAGGATGATAGGGTGATGCAATTCTATGATTAACATTATATTTTGCCAATGTTTTTCTAAGAACACCATGCATAAAATGAGATCCACCATCAGTAATTAAAAATCTAGGAACACCAAATCTAGGGAAAATAATTTCTTTAAGCATTTGCATGGCTGTGGCATGGTCTGCACTCTTAGTAGGAATTGCTTCTACCCATTTTGTAACATAATCAACAGCAACCAAAATGTGAGTATGTTTTGTACTAGATGCAGGAAATGGTCCCATAAAGTCAAAACCCCACACATCAAATGGTTCAAGTGGTAATGTATAGTTCATAGGCATTTCATTCCTTCTACCAATGTTTCCTACTCTTTGACATTTATCACAAGTTTTAACATATTCAGCACAATCCTTGAATAGAGTAGGCCAATAAAAACCACATTGTAATACCTTTGTTGTTGTACGATCTCCTGCATGATGTCCTCCATAGGGACTGTCATGACAATCTCTTATAATAGCCCGATGTTCATGCTCAGGTACACAACATCTAATAATGCCATCAACACTTTTCTTATACAAGAATGGATCATCCCAAAAATAATGTCTAAGGTCATAAAAGAATTTCTTTCTTTGCTGGTAAGTAAATTGTGGTGGCATAACTTTCCCAACAATAAAATTTGCATAATTAGCAAACCAAGGAGATGCAACTTTAGCACTAGAAACACTAACAAGGGCAAGTTGTTCATTAGCAAAAGTATCATTAATAGGAATAGGATCATCAGGTATATTTTCCATTCTAGAAAGATGGTCAGCTACGGGATTATCTTCTCCTTTCCTATCTACTATGTGTAAATCAAATTCTTGCAACAAAAGTACCCATCTTATTTGCCTAGGCTTAGCATCTTTCTTATTCATCAAATATTTAATAGCAGAATGATCAGAGTGCACAGTGACTTTTGAATCAATTATGTAAGATCTAAATTTATCACATGCAAATATTACCGCTAAAAATTCTTTTTCAGTTGTAGCATAATTTCTTTGAGCACCATCTAGTGTTTTACTAGCATAGTAAATAACATTCAATTTCTTATCAACCCTTTGGCCTAAAACAGCTCCAACTGCATAATCACTAGCATCACACATAATTTCAAAGGGTAAGTTCCAATCAGGAGGTTGAATAATAGGTGCAGTTATTAAGGCTTTCTTTAAAACATTAAAGGATTCTATGCAATCATCATTACAAGAAAACGGAACATCCTTTTGCAAAAGATTGGTTAGAGGCTTTGATATTTTAGAGAAATCTTTAATGAACCTACGATAAAAACCTGCATGACCGAGAAAACTTCTTATACCTTTGATGTCTCTTGGATATGGTAATTTCTCAATAGCTTCAATTTTTGCTGGGTCAACTTCTATTCCTCTTCCAGAAATACGATGCCCAAGAACAATTCCCTCTGTTACCATAGAGTGACACTTCTCCCAATTAAGAACAAGGTGTTGGTCTTCACAATGCTGCAAAACTTTGTTAAGGTTGAACAAGCAATTATCGAAAGAAGTACCATACACCGAAAAATCATCCATAAAGACTTCCACTATCTTTTCAATATAATCAGCGAATATAGAATTCATGCATCTCTGAAAAGTAGCAGGCGCATTACATAAACCAAAAGGCATTCTCCTATAAGCAAATGTACCATATGGGCAAGTAAAAGTGGTCTTTTCCTGATCATCACTATGAAATGGAATTTGAGAGAAGCCCGAATACCCATCTAAATAACAAAAGTGAGAATGTTTAGATAATCTCTCTAGCATTTTATCAATAAAGGGCAATGGATAATGGTCCTTACGAGTTGCTTTATTTAATTTTCTATAATCAATGCACATTCTATAACCAACAACAGTACGTTGAGCAACAAGTTCATCATCTTTATTAGGAACCACAGTAATTCCACCTTTCTTAGGAACACAATGAACATGACTAACCCATTTACTATCACCTATAGGATAAATAATACCAGCCTCTATGAGTCTAATTACCTCCTTTCTTACCACTTCCTTCATTTTTGGATATAGACGGCATTGGAAATCAACAACAGGTTTAGCATCTTCTTCCAAATTAATTTTATGCATACATAGAGCTGGACTTATGCCCTTAAGATCATCAAGAGAATAACCAATAGCCTTACGGTGAGCTTTAAGCACATCAAGTAATTTCTCTTCTTCCTCAGCTGAAAGGTTAGCACTAATAATAACAGGATATATATTTTTCTTATCCAAGTATGCATATTTCAGATTTTCAGGCAAAGGCTTTAATTCAAAACTAGGATCTCCTTTAGGAGGTGGGAGTACTCCTAGATCATCAGGTGGGATATGCAATAGTAATTGTGGAGGTTGCTGACATAATATTTGTTCTAAAGCTTCTTTTTCTGCATCATTAAATGGCTCTTCCTGATTAAGCATATAACGTTCCACCACGTCTGATGAAGCTACATCTATATGAGCAAGAGTTTCAATTATATCTTTAGATTTTGGTTCTTTCTTAGCAGGTTTATCAGCAAATTTAGAAAAGTTAAATTCAAGTTTCTCTCCAGCACATTCAATAAACACCCTTTCTCTAGGCAAATCAATTTCAGCACCAACAGTATGTAAGAAAGGTCTACCAAATATAATAGGACAGAAAGAATCTTGTGGACAACCAAGCACAATAAAATCAGTAGGATATTTTATTTTCCCTACCAATACTTCAACATCTCTAACAATTCCAAAGGGACTAATATAATCTTTATTAGCAAGCTGAATGGTCATACCTGTTTCTTCCATGGTGATAGGATCAATATCAGGCTTAATTTCTTGATAGAGAGAATATGAAATGACACTAATGCTTGCTCCAATATCACATAAACCATGATAACAAGAAGTCCCAATAGAGCATGATATAATTGTCTTACCAACTTTGGATGAATTCCCTTTAATAACTTTGGTAGCATCTTCACATAAATAAACATCAACAGGATCTTCTTCATTTAATTGCTTAATAATAGAGACTTGGTTCTTGACTTCCACCTGTTCTTTAGGTTGAGAACATCTCTTTCTACTTTTGTCAGCAACAGCAATAAGCAAATTCTCTTTAACTTTTTCAGGATAGGGAGGTGGTTCAATATATTCTTCTATTACTACAGATGACACTGGTGTTTCTTTAATAAATTTAGGGACAACAATAGAAGATTTAACAGGTTCAACATAATAATCAAAGCCACTTTTAGGAATTCGAATGTGCTCAGCAAATTTCTTAGCTATTTCAATTGCAACATATGGATCAAGACCAAAATCTTTAATAACATTCTTGAACAAAATAGAACTAGAGAAACTTTCTACACATGAATATCCATAATCAAAATAAGCTTCATTACCTTTGTCTAGGTCCCAATATTCAGAGTTCTTCGAAATAATTTCCAATAAATTCCAAGCTTATTCTGCAGTATTATTTGTAAAGCTTCCACCAGATGAACCATCCAAATATTGCTTTAGCCTATCAGGTAGTCTCACATAAAAGTTTATCAATATAAGTTTATTTGTGAGATCATGACAAGGATTCTTACGAAGGAGGTCCTTAAGCCTCCCCCAAGCTTGAGTAATACTCTCTCCAAGGTGTGGCCAAAAATTAAATATAAAGCAACGGTTCTCATAAGCCTCTTTAGGAGTAAAATATTTAAGAAAGAAAACCTTCATAAAAGTATCCCAATTATGTGTAATTTCTTCATCCAGGGACATATACCATTTTCGAGCATCACCAGTTAAGGACTGGTACAATAACTTGCATTTTACCTCCTCCTCAGAAATAGCCTTGAGCCTAATTAGCCCACATATATCCTCAATAGCCCGTATGTGATCACTTGCAGCCTTTGTTCCATCCCCTGCAAAATACTCATTCCTAACACCTTTAACAAATTCAAGGGGAATAATATAACCATCATCTTGAGGTGCTTTTTCAACAACTTTAGGTTTAATAGCATAAGCACTCTCATATAAAGCAAGTTTCAGCGAAGCATCTCTCATAAAAGCCATAATAATAACAGGATGCAACAGCAAGTAAAATTCAGCTTTCAAGTTTCCTTCGTACTTTTTGAATTAGAAAGGTTGTCGAACCCACGAGGAGCAGAAGGAACTGGTAAGTAGAATAGCAAAGGAATAATAAAAGCAACATGTGTTTTTGTGTTTTAATTGTGTAGTGCAAGTAAAGTAAAATGCGGAAAGTAAATTGCAGCAAGTAGTAGGTCTCAATGAGAGACAAAGCCCAATCCTCTAATGCGCAAGAGGACAAGCTCAAGTGTGTGTTTGTGTCTTATATGTGGAAAACGTTCCCGAGGGATGCACGGATTTAGCTGGCATAGTGATTCATTGTATAACATGTTTGTATATCTTGTCTAGTTTTAATCTTCTTCGGACGGAGCCACAAATAGGAATAGCTAAATAAATAAACTATCACCCCTTATGATGGATCACGTGGCCAATTAAATGACAGCACGAGAATTATTAAGACATGATGTCCCACCATAGCCTTATGCTCTAAGGTCCCCGATACAAGTACCCTCATAATGCAATTCAACGACTCTGTATCAAGTTCCTGTCACCTAAAGACATCATCACGTCACAACACTACGGTGTTCTCCTATGAGCCCATGTAGGTGAAGTGTTGTACAGTCGACGTTCGTACAACACCATCATAGAATCACATAAAATATAAATACTAGACCAAATAACAACTCATCTCATGTAACAAATCATTGCCAATTCATCCTATGCCCTCAGGAACATGCGGGAACTACTCACAACGTGCAAACATGATCATGTATGGTGACATATGTGGTACAACACAATCTGAAACAATGGATCGACCACCAAATAATGACAAGTACTCAATCCCAAACATGCAACGGAGTACAATAACATGTATCTAGGGTGTAGCAATGATCAAACTATGAGGGGAACGGAGTGGATCACGGTGATGGTGATGGTGGAGATGCAGGTGCTGGTGAGGATGGTGATGGAGATGACTCCTCCCACGCCAAGAAGGAGATGGGGCTGAAGATGGGGATGATTTCCCCCTTCTCCGGAGCTCCGGAGCAGCAGGATCTGTCTCCCCCGCGGAGAGTTTCGAGAGTTTCGCCGCCCTGGCGGCTCCGTCTCGTCTCGAGAAAATTAGGGTGTTCGTTTTCGGGGAAGACGGAGTCGTCAGCAAAAAGACCTCGGGGAGGAGGTGCTGTGGGCCCATTTGGGGGCCCCACACGTGGCCAGGGAATCTGGCCGCGTGGGCTACCCGTTTTGGGCCTACTGGCCCTCCTCCTTTGTGTCTTGTGCCCACGGCCTTTCTCCCGAAGAAAAACTGACAGGGTTTCTTTCCTTTCGCAATTTGGATACATGTAGCTCCTGAAACATCAAAAACATGAAAACAGGTGTTTTCTGACACCCAGAAATTAAATACCAAAAATAGGGACTTTGTAGGAAAGTCCCATAAAATCATCTAAAACATGCAAAACAATGACATAACATTGATAAAACATCCCAATAATGCCTATATGGAGGGTATAAATGATGATATAAATGCACGTATCAGCAAACATCTTGAGTACGTGCTCACTAACGGAGTTGTTCTCTTCCATCATGCAGCTAAAGAACTTTTCTGAAGCGTCATAACTATCAACTGCGGCATGGGTATCGAAAATCATTTTCAATTCTCCCCTTGTAGCAAAAGCAGTGATGTTCTCGAAACGTTTTCGCAGCTCTGGCTCTAATCCATAGAGGATGCCGCAATGAACTATACTGTGGTCTTCTTGTTGAGTTAGATAAACATTTTTACCTTCATCAGAAGCATCATCAGCGGGCTGGTCACCTAGCGGTGTGTCAAGAACATAGAGCTTCTTGCAAGCGGTGAGGAGAATCCTCATGTTAATTGCCCAGTTGGTAAAGTTGCTCCCATTGTTCGCTAGTTTTTCTGTCTCCATGAACATATTGAAATTGAAGGTAGGTAGTGCCATGATCTACAACATATTTGCAAAGACTATTTAGACTATGTTTATGATAAATTAAGTTCAAGTTAATTCTAAAATTATCCCATGGAATCCCACTCAAAAACAACATCCCTCTTAGTCGTCTTTAGTGATTACACAAACCAAATTCACTACACCGAAATCGATCATCACGTGAGACGGTGTAGTTGCAAAGGCGAACATCAACATGTTCATCATATCATCCATGTGACTCATGCTTTACCTTTCGGTTATGTGTTCCGAGGACATGTCTGTACATGCTAGGCTCGCCAAGTAGAACCGTAGTATTGCGTGTGTTTCAAGGCCATGTTTGTACATGCTAGGCTTGAAAACACCCGTTGTATGCTAACGTTGAGTCTATCACACCCGATCATCACGTGGTGTCTCTAAATGACGAACTTTTTTAATGGTGTATACTTAAGGAAGAACACATTATTATCTTGATATTAAGTGAGAGGGATCATCTTATAATGCTACCGTCGCGATCTAAACAAAATAAGATGCATAAAAGGATAAACATCACATGCATGGATAATGTGATATGATATGGTCCTTCTTGCACTTGATCTCCATCTTGTGCATCATGGTATGATCTCCATCATTCCACCGGCGTGGCACCAACGTTTGTGGCACCTCCATCTTGATTGTCCATTACAACATATCACATGGATATGATATACAACACGCAGGCCATAAAAATAAGACAACCATATGGCTCCAGCCGGTATGTCAATAATTTACAAAAGATATCATCTCATACATAACGTTTGTAACATTGACCATACGCAAGCCACTTATGCAATACAAGTTGCATGTCAGTTGTGGAACAAGTCTCATGTACGTGGACATGTAAAGTTAGTCCGGGCCGCTTCATCCCACTATGCCACTAAGATCATAAATTACTCAAGGAGGCAATAACATGATCATCAACGCCCACATACACCTATGTGTTCTACCCGTACAAATCATCTACGCATAGATCCGGCTCTGATACCACTGAAGGGTATGTTGCATAGAAAACAAAAAAATTCCTACGCGCGATAAACCCGAATGGCCAAGATCTAATCTATGAGATGAAAGGCAACGGGGAGAAAGAGAGTCTTGAGATAACATACCCTCGAAGACTCAAAGTGGTACGATATAAAATCTCGTTGTTGGCGTAGTCGTACTCACGCTGATCCCGAGCGAGAAGAAGTGCACCGCAATCCGGCGGTGCCTCCGTAATCGGTCACACGTTCAGCTCGATGAAGACTTCCGTTCCCTCGATCCAGCGGGTAGCGGAAGTAGGGGATCCCCGCGGAACTCCAGCAGCACGACGGCGTGGTGGTGGTGAAGAATCCCACAGGTCAGGGCTTCGCCAAGCCGGAGACCATGGAATGGAGCAGCGGGTGGAGGGAAAAGGGAGTGGGAAAGTGTGTGGAGAAGAGGGACCTCTCACCCTCCTTTTATAGGGGAGGGGGAGGCAGCCCAAGGGGGTGCGGCCAGCCATGGGTTCCCCCACCCCTTCCTCTCTTCATGTGAGTGGAAGCCCCACTCACACCCACTCATACTCCCTTAATTTTCCACTTAGAAAATCCAAAGGTTTTTCTTTAATAAATAAATAAAAAAAATTATTTCTTTATTTATATTTGTTAATTCCATTAACAAACATTTGCATGCAGCACCTCAAACCATTTGTTAATTCTATTAACAACCATTCGATGAAAAAACCCTTGAACTATTTCAATTTTCCCCGAAACAATTTTTCGGAGCTGCACAAAATATTCTTCGGTATTCCGTATCCTCTCTAACGCTTCATCGAACCTTAATTGTGTCACCCTACGGTTCGCGAATAATATAGACATGACCGAGACTCCTCTCCGATCAGTAATCAACAACGGGATCTGGAGATCCGTGATGAATCCTATATATTCAACGATGATTCTCGTGATCGTGTGAACCTTTCAACGTCGCAACGATTTCCCTTTGTCTCGCGATGTTTTACTTGTCCGAGATCCGATCATCGGTATCCACCATACCTTGTTCGATCTCGTTATCCGACAAGTACTCTTTTCTCGTTCCCGTGATATAACATCCTTGTGATCATATCACGTGCTTGCAAGTGGTGTCGATGTGATATCACCGAGAGGGCCCTGAGTATATCTCTCCGTCATATTGGATGCACAAATCCCATTCTTGATCCATGAGCTTCAACTAACACTTTACGAATACCTAATGCCACCTTTATAGTCACCCTGTTACGGTGTGACGTTTGATGTCATCAAAGTATTCTTTCGGTATTAGTGATTAACATGATCTCATGGTCTAAGGAACAATGTTACTCCGAATGTAAGACATAACAACAAAACTAAATGACTTGATCGTATTGTTATACTTAGTTAGGGTCTAAGTTCATCATGTCATTCTCCTAATGACATGATCCTGTTATTAACAACATCCAATGTCTATGATCAGGAAACCTTGATCATCTGTTAATCAACGAGCTAGTTTTAAAAGAGGCTTCACTAGGAATGTTGGTTTGTTTATTAATCACACATGTATCAAAGTTTCCGGTTAATACAATTCTAGCATGAGAAATAAATATCTATCCTAAACAAGGAATAACATAATAAACACTTGATTAGTGCCTCTCGGGCATATTCCCTTCACCAAATTTGGGATGTTACACATGGAGAGCTAAGAGAGATTTCACCTTTTCTTGTATGGCTTTGGCTCGTGCTCTCGTCATTGTTTCATTAGGTGTCATATACGAGCTTGGTGGAATGGGCGGTGTTGCATCACCCCCCCCCCCTTCGAAAATATTCATCCACGACTCGTGCCTATCCTCATCACTTGGACTTCAATGGAAGGAAGATAGGTCTCTCACATTGAAAGAGTCGTGTACAAGGTACTTTGATTGTGGAATTTGAAGGTTTTATGCATTGTTGTTCATGCGCTTGAGAACCTTGAAGGGACCATCACCTCTTGGCTTGAGCTTGGAAGTGCGCTCTTGTGGAAAGCGCTCCTTGTGGAGGTGTGATACGTCGAAAACGTATCTCCTTTTCCGTACAGTTTTCCTATTGTTTTCCTCTAAACTTGTGTGTTTTGAATGCAACTAACACGGACTAACGGTGTTTTCAGCAGAATTACCTTGGTGTCTCGTTTTTGTGCAGAAAAAATCAACTTTCGGGAAATTGCCCAGAAAAGACCCCGTTGCTCCTAAAACACCAGAAGACCCCGGGAGCCAGAAGGAGGCCAGGAGAAGAGCCACAGGGGGGTGATGGCTAGGTTGAGACTCCAAGTGCAGAGTGTGTAGCTAGTGGCAAGCCTTCTTCCCCACGAGTGTGACTCGAGGGTTTATATCAAACTCTTGGGGAGCCAGTATTTCAGCAGTTGTCTTCCAAGCTTCCTCCAGGATCCTGCAAACAAGTAGAGAATTTTGTGCCCTCAACCTCACCAAGTGGTTGTCAAGGACAAGGTGTGAGACTTCTAAATTGCAATGCAAAACTGAAAGTAAATGTGCAATAATTAAAGCTACTACTAAATGCAAATGAGAAAATAAATATGCAATGGATTGTTTTTGTATTTTTTGTGATGCAAGTGGTGATGGAGATAATGTAAATTCGAATTGGAGATGCAAGTAAAGTAAAGTGCAACAAAGTAACTAGAGTGTTTTCTTATAATTAAAATAGGACCGGGGTTCATGGTTTCACACTTGCATTCTCTCAAATAAAGTGGTAGACGGTGGACATAAAGAATTACATGTGAGATTACAATAACATGTTTAACATTGAGTACTTTCATATGGGCATCACTTCCTAGCATAGAGATCTCTACGGTCATATTGATCCCTCTTATACTCCACCAACATGCGGAATAAATCATAACACCTTGATAATCAAGGAAAAACCAGAGTATAGCTTTAAGCAATGTGACATGAAGTTGAAGTAAGAACTTGCTAGATCTAGTCATGGAGATTGATTAGTGTCACTTCAAATCCCCGGTAACAAGGTACTCCTTTTTATCCCTAGTGAGGTAACTAAGAAAGGTTTAACAAAACCTAAGTGGATCGCTGAACTTCTGTCACTTTCACAGCACTAGCCACCCCCCGTTACTCCAACTAATGCACCCATCACCCCACACACGCTCTCAAGAACTAGATTGATCAAAGCTAGCAAATAAGAACGGGGTACATAAGATACATCTACTCAAATAACTCAAGAGAAACAATTGCAATCTCAGATTCAATAACTCATAGAAAAGATCCACCACATAGGAATTACAACGGTGCCCTTAATCATGTGAGGCAGCTCATACGGATCTAATTAGTGAAGCACATAGAGAGGGAGATACAAGTGCTACTTCCACAAACCCATAGCCCTAGGGTGGACTACTCCCTCTTCATGGAGATGTCGATGGTGATGACGTTGGAGGGGTAGGAGATCACACCGGCGGCGCCCCGCCGGAGTTTTCCCCCTCCAATCTGGAACTTCTGGTCTCTGTTTTGGTGTTTCGGTGTTTCGGCGGCGCTCCTCTCCGTAAGGGTACGGGGGACCCTTTTTATAGTCGGTTTTAGGTCAAGACGGAGTCGGTAAGTTGAAGATGGAAGGAATTGGGGCCACAGGGGCCAAAAGGGGGCCTCTCACGCGGCCAAGGAATCTGGCCGTGTGGAGGGTCCTCTTTTGGGCCTCCTTGCCCAATTCTCGTGGATCCTTCGCCCGCAATTTTTCTCCTTCCAAGAAAATGACCCCTCAGATTTTCAGGTGATTTCGCGGAAGTTTGGCCCCTGAAACGTCAAAAATATAGAAAACGGGGTTTCTGACAGGCAGGGTTAATTCCATAAAAGTTGGGGGACTTTGTAATTTAACCCCAAAATACTATAAAACATTGAATTATACCCTTATATGATGCAATATGTAATAGAAAACCATGTGAAAATATGCAAAATTCATCTATGCATTTTACATGCATCAACATCCCCAAGCTTAACCCATGCTCGTCCTCGAGTATGAAGGTGATAAAACTAAGATGGGTTTTGCATATTGAAACAATCATGGGATATCAAGGAGGATTATTCATGCTACATATAATCAAATGATTAATACTAGAAATGAGTAGCAATATACAATTCATGTTGTAAGAAATATCAAATATGCAAGCAAAGATGCTTCATGAAAGTTCACAAAGTGTATAATGAAATAAAAGCACTATGGACCAAATGCATACACAAAATGAAAAATAAAATCCTATATTGGTCAAAGAATATCATAATGGAGAATAGAAAATATAGTGGACACTTTGGAGAAAATTGAGTAGAGGTAAAACATGATAAAGTCTTATTTAGCCTCTAAATTATTCAACTAAAATTACTAATTGAAATGTGGTATCCATTGATCTAGGACTCTCATTGCCCCTTTATCACTAGCATCTTAAAATTGTGAGTATTGAAGTAATGAGGATGACAAGGTGGTTGAAAGCCTCATGCCCCGTGAGTGTGAAAACCTACTCCATGATTACTCAACTTAAGATTCCTAATAAGATTTGTACAATCATAATAAGTATTAATGACATCATAGAGAACCGCAAAGAGGTACCTCTTGCCCCATGACATGGAAACAAGCCCATGTTACAATGACAAGATGAACAAACAGAGTAGACTCATCATCCTTTTTATTTTCATTCACTATTATGCATAGCTTCTGATTTTATTATAGGATGTGTTGTAGAGTCACTCAAGCTGTAAGTAAATTTCCACCATGATAAAGCATGGCTTGGGTTAGCGGCCCAATGCGTTTCTCTAGTCATATAGATACTTACTCATCAAAACTTACTATTCCTCTATTTCATTTCGGCATGGCAGGAGTCCAAAAACAAAAGTACATGATATCAAACAAATGTAAAAATTTTGTGCAATGTTGAAAGCTTTCCGGTGATACACGTTTATAGCTAGCTCCCAACCACACACTTGTCAAACGCAAAACTTGTGGCTCCCATTATTGGGTCATGTTTTTTAGATGCATAAAAAGTAAAGTGTGCCTTCAAAAGTTCGTGAGAGTCCTATCCCAAGTTCAACCCATGACAATTAATAAAGTGAATATCTTAATTTAGAACATAAATAACACAATAACATGGTGAACATACTCGGAATAGCAATGAAGCTAATGGGAAGATATGGTGGACTCACTGGAAATACTTGGCTAAGGAGTGTTGGAAACAAGTTTTTACTTGTTGGAATTTTTAAATTTTTGGGCTAGCAAGAGGAAGATAGTTGACCAGCTACTATGCATGCATATGTACATAGAACTACTCATTTCATGAAAAACTAAATAAACCAGCAATTAACATCAAGGACATGAATAAGAGATAGCTCAAGACAACATTATTGCAAATTTCTACACATAAAAAGCCTATAAATCATGCAAACATATGTAGCTCTTCAAATCAACCATGGCATCCCTATTCCAAGTCATAATACTAGCATCCAATACATTCCGACCCCAAACTCCAGTAGCTCAATCTCATATAAAATGATGGTGGTGGTCTTATCAAAACAAAAATAAAAACAAAAACTAGACGCTTCAAGTCTCTACGATAAATGCTTTGCTTAGAAAAACAGAAAGTAGACATGTGCTAACCAAAAGAGTGTAGCTCCAGTGGGGTGTTCATAACATCCCCAAGCTTATGGCTTTCACCATTCTTGGATGTCTTGAGGCGCAGCTCCTCTATTCCCTGTGAAAAAACTTCACAAAACATGTTTCTCCCATTCTTTTTCTGCGGGGTGAGATTAGCAAGGACAAACAAATCACATGCTTGCTGTGAAAAATTCCAAATAAAATGCTCCAGTAGATAGACAATAAGGTTCATTATGTTGTATGTTCACTCTCTTGCTTGAAAGAATCATGGAAATTTGATTCCCAAGCCCAAAGAGTGCATAAAACAAAAGAAGGCAGAATCTGTCCAGAAAAGCAGCAGCAGCAAAACGAACGTTTTTCCCCAAGCTAGACTCGTCAAAAAAAATAAGCAAATTTTTGTGCTTACATAGGACGAAAAGTTTCAGAACATACTAAAAAATTAGCTCAATCTGACATACCAATAAAAAACGTAAAATCATACGGTGAGCAGACTCGTGCTGAAACAGAAATTTCATGCACTAGGATAGCAACTTATAAGTCCAAATGGGTTTGACTTGACTCTTTATTGAAACCTCCAGAATTAAAAAAAAAACTAATCTCTTGAGACAGCAAGAGGACACTAGGAAAATCCAAACAAAAACAACCGGGTTTCCTCCCGTAAAGCGCTTTCTTTATAGCCATATAGCTAGGCTTTACTTACTTGATAATCAAGAGGGATAAAGCTCATGAGGGAGCTTGTTCTTCAGCGTGCCCCTCTTCCTTGGGAAGTGCTCCATGCTTTTCTTGTGAGGGAACTGAAACTTGACATTCCCTTCCTTGGAGTCTATGATTGCACCTGTAGTACGAAGAAAAGTCTACCCAAAATAATAGGACTAGGGGATTTATCCCCCATATCCATAATAATGAAATCAACGGGTACGAAAGTCATGTGCAATTCAATCATAACATCTTTTACTTGTCCTACAGCATGTTTAGTAGAGTTATCAGCAAGGACAAATTCACTTGAGCACTTTTCTAAATTTTCTAGTTCTAGCAATTCATATAATTCTTTAGAGAGTACCGATACACTAGAACCTAGATCTAACATAGCATGGTGAATTTCTTTTCCAATTGAAACTAGCACCTTGGGGATCCATGCATCCCCAAGCTTAGGAGGTATCATGGCCTCATTCTTGTACCTATAATTTTTTTCTTGCAAGACATGATTAGCAATATAAGATCCAAAGCCAGGTTGATTAACATTTATAGTGGGATCACTAGCAAATTTTTGTAGAGTAGCAATAAGTTCTTGCAAGCTACTTTTTTCTAAATCAAGCAATGGATCCTTAATTTCAGTAAGCATCATAATTTCCTCTACTTTTCCTTTTCTATTATGCATATTAAAAATCTCATAGCGATCATCAAAAATATCCTCGGGTACTTCAGCCTTTTTTAAGCTCTCTTTAATTTTAACCTCTAAGAGCAAACTTTCAAGCAAAACATGGGTATTTGCAGCATTAGTACTAGTAAAACATCCCCCACATTCATTATCTAAAAAGGCTCTAGAAGTTTCAGAAAGTCCCTTATAAAACATATGCATAAGTATCCAATCTCTAAAGCCATGCCCTATTCCATATGATCTACTTCTAAATCTCTCCCATGCTTGTATCATTGATTCATCTTTTTCTTGTTTAAAGGTAATGAGCAATTGTTTAACATTATAATTCTTTTCAGTATGACAAAACCTTTCAATAAATGCAGCCCTTAAGTTGAACCAAGTAGTAAAATTGCTAGGAGGCCATCTTAATATCCAATCTAATGCTTTGCCTCCTAGTGAGTAGGGAAAGAGTTTAACTTTAGTAGTGTTGATGTTTGCATGATTCAAGTTCAAAGTTTTACATCTTTCATCAAATTTCTTAAGATGGAACAAAGGGTCTGCTTTAGGCTTTCCATAGAAACGAGATTCATAAATCATTTTAATAACACTAGGATCTACCTCTAATTTTTCAATGGGAATATTTAGCTCTTGAGGGAAATTCCTAACACTGAATGGCCAATAAGTTGTCTGCTCCATTTTCCAAGTTTTTATGTAGTTTTTAATTTTTTATGCAAAACTAAAGTAAAGTAACTAAGCAAATTCGAAATACTAAAATAATCTAGATAACTAAATGCAAAACTAAAATGCAAAACTAAAATAAAATATGCAAGACAAAACAAAAAACAAGAACAAAAACAGAACAAGACAAGAAACAAAACAATCTACTTGAAAGAAGGTGGATATAGAAAGGACGGTACTCACGTAGGTGCAACCTCTCCAAGCTTAGGTGTTTGCACACCTTGTTGGTGATGAAGACTTCTTGTGACCTCCCTTGGACAACTCCTTCACCTATGGCTCCCCGGCAACGGCGCCAGAAAAACGCTTGATGGCTAGGTTGAGACTCCAAGTGCAGAGTGTGTAGCTAGTGGCAAGCCTTCTTCCCCACGAGGGTGACTCGAGGGTTTATATCAAACTCTTGGGGAGCCAGTATTTCAGCAGTTGTCTTCCAAGCTTCCTCCAGGATCCTGCAAACAAGTAGAGAATTTTGTGCCCTCAACCTCACCAAGTGGTTGTCAAGCACAAGGTGTGAGACTTCTAAATTGCAATGCAAAACTGAAAGTAAATGTGCAATAATTAAATCTACTACTAAATGCAAATGAGAAAATAAATATGCAATGGATTGTTTTTGTATTTTTTGTGATGCAAGTGGTGATGGAGATAATGTAAATTCGAATTGGAGATGCAAGTAAAGTAAAGTGCAACAAAGTAACTAGAGTGTTTTCTTATAATTAAAATAGGACCGGGGTTCATGGTTTCACACTTGCATTCTCTCAAATAAAGTGGAGGACGGTGGACATAAAGAATTACATGTGAGATTACAATAACATTTTTAACATTGAGTACTTTCATATGGGCATCACGTCCTAGCATAGAGATCTCTACGGTCATATTGATCCCTCTTATACTCCACCAAGATTCCAAATAAATCATAACACCTCGATAATTAAGGAAAAACCAGAGTATAGCTTTAAGCAATGTGACATGAAGTTGAAGTAAGAACTTGCTAGATCTAGTCATGGAGATTGATTAGTGTCACTTCAAATCACCGGTAACAAGGTACTCCTTTTTATCCCTAGTTAGGTAACTAAGAAAGGTTTAACAAAACCTAAGTGGATCGCTGAGCTTCTGTCACTTTCACAACACTAGCCACCCCCCGTTACTCCAACTAATGCACCCATCACCCCACACACGCTCTCAAGAACTAGATTGATCAAAGCTAGCAAATAAGAACGGGGTACATAAGATACATCTACTCAAATAACTCAAGAGAAACAATTTCAATCTCAGATTCAATAACTCATAGAAAACATCCACCACATAGGAATTACAACGGTGCCCGTAATCATGTGAGGCAGCTCATACGGATCTATTTAGTGAAGCACATAGAGAGAGAGATACAAGTGCTACTTCCACAAACCCATAGTCCTGGGGTGGACTACTCCCTCTTCATAGAGATGTCGATGGTGATGACGTTGGAGGGGTAGGAGATCACACCGGCGGCGCCCCGCCGGAGTTTTCCCCCTCCAATTTGGAACTTCTGGTCTCTGTTTCGGTGTTTCGGTGTTTCGGCGGAGCTCCTCTCCGTAAGGGTACGGGGGACCCTTTTTATAGTCGGTTTTAGGTCAAGACGGAGTCGGTAAGTCGAAGATGGAAGGAATTGGGGGCACAAGGGCCAAAAAGGGGCCTCTCACGCGGCCAAGGAATCTGGCCGCGTGGAAGGTCCTCTTTTGGGCCTCCTTGCCCAATTCTCGTGGATCCTTCGCCCGCAAGTCTTCTCCTTCCAAGAAAATGACCCCTGCAGATTTTCAGGTGATTTCGCGGAAGTTTGCCCCCTGAAACGTCAAAAATACAGAAAACGGGGTTTCTGACAGGCAGGGTTAATTCCATAAAAGTTGGGGGACTTTGTAATTTAACCCCAAAATACTATAAAACATTGGATTTTACCCTTATATGATGCAATATGTAATAGAAAACCATGTGAAAATATGCAAAATTCATCTATGCATTTTACATGCATCAGGGGCACACCACCCCTGGTGCCTCCCCCCCCTTGGCCGCGCCAGCACATGGTGTGGGCCACCCAGAGCCCCCCTCGGTCTCCCCTTTTGACTACAAATAGTCTTCAACCCTAAACCACGAGGGGGTTTGATAGTTTTCAAGAAAGAAGTCCGTAGCTCCGCCACCATCGCGAATCCTTTTCGGGGTTCAAAAACTCCGTTCTGGCACCCTGCCGGGACGGGGAATTGGAGGAGATCATCGCCACCGTCATCACCAATGCCTCTCCATCGACCATCCATGTTTCCCCCATCCATGTGTGAGTAATTCCCCCGTTGTAGGCTGAAGGGGGATGGTAGGGATTGGATGAGTTCGTTCATGTAATAATGTCGTGATTGTTAGGGCATAGTGCCTAGTATCCTCTATTAGTGCTATTGACATTGTTGCAGCTTGTTATGCTTAATGCTTGCCACTTTGGGCCCGAGTGCCATGATCTCAGATCTGAACATGTTATTGAATCATGATGATAATTATTTTTTCTTGATCATACCTGCAAGTTGTTTACACATATCATTGTCCGGAACCCGAGGCCCCGAAGTGACATAAATTGGGACAACTGGAGGGGATGGATGTGATGTGAGGATCACATGTGTTCACGGAGTGTTAATGCTTTGCTCCGATGTTCTATTAAAAGGAATACCTTAATTACCAGTAGTTCCCTTGAGGCCCCGCTGAAACGGGTTGGTAGGACAAAAGATATTGTGCAAGTTCTCATTGCGAGCACGTACGACTATTTACGGAACACGTGCCTATGGTAACTCAGTGCTTGGATGATTTATCTTATTTATCTGCAATGCCCATGACTTGATCATTATATGAACTATCTTATCCATGCAACGCCCGTTCATCCGTCCCTATGCCTACAATATTTGATCCTGCTGTTTACTTCAAACAATACTGCTGATGTTTTCATTTCACTACTGCTATTATTTCACTACTGCTGCTACTATAAAACTGTTACTACTGATAAACCACTGCGAACAAGTCCACTCTCAGGTGCAGGTGAATTGACAACTCACTTGTTAATCCTCACAAATATTCTTTGGCTCCCCTTGTGTCAAATCAATAAATTTGGGTTTTACTTCCCTCGAAGACTATTGCGATCCCCTATACTTATGGGTCATCAAGACTATTTTCTGGCGCCGTTGCCGGGGAGCATAGCTTTATTTGCGAGCTCACCGAAGAGTACTATTATCTACTACCAATCATTCATCATCGGTAAGTCTCACGATGGAACAGTTCCTATATTACCATCCACTACAAGAAGAGGTACACCTCTGTTGCTCTTGATTCACCGTCTGTTATGAGTAAGCTGCTTACACCACCACATACACATGGTACACATGCTACTTCTGCTGAATCTAAAAATACTTCTGATACTTTTGATGATACTTCTACTGTGCTTGATGAGAGTGGTTCTCTCGGTCCTTTCTTAGATTCTACTATTGCTAAAGCTAAAAATATTGCAAACACTGAAACTCCTGATAAAAATCCTGTTACTCCTGCTTTTTCACCTGAGTTTAGAGAAAATCCTAGTGATGATTTTGATGATTCCTATATTGAACTTAGTGATGATCTTATTGATAAAATTCAATCTATGAAGGATAATGATGTTGTTATACGTCTTATTGAAAGTCTTGATGTTAAATATAAATTATATCGTGATGCTAAGTTTGCCACTTCTCCTATTAATATTAGGGATAAGGATTATGATTTCTCTCTTGATTTATCTTATATATCTATTATTGAGAAAGAACCTTTTTCTGGTACTGAAAATGAAAGTGCTATGAAACATATGAATGAGCTCTCCTCTTTGAGTAGTTTACTCTCTGATGATCTTAAGAAATGTAGCTACTTTGTTACTAAAATATTCCCTTTCTCATTAAAAGATGAAGCTAAAACTTGGTTTAATAATTTGTCTCCTGGATCTATTTATAGTCCTATTGGTTTGGTTAATGCTTTCTTTCACAAATATTTTCCTGCTAGTGCTCAACATGCTGCTTTACAAAATATATTTAATTTCAAGCAATTGGAAGAGGAGAAATTGCATGTATCTTGGGCAAGGTTTTGTTCTTTAGTTAGGGCTACACCTGGGCATAAGCTAGAAGATAATAAACTTCCTTATATATTCTATACTAGACTAACTGTTGAGTCTAAGACATACCTGGATAGTTGTGCTAGTTGTGTTTTCAGGCAAAGAACTCCAGAGGAAGCTGAGGAGTTAATGGCTAAAATAAGACAAAATCATGACGATTGGACTATGGTTGAACCTGAGCCGACCCCTACTCCAGTATCAACACCAACACCAACACCCAAGAAGAGGGGAATGATTGAATTAAATGATGAAGTGATGAGAGAAGCCAAGAAATCTCTTAAAGAGAGGGGTATTAAATCTGAAGATGTGAAGAATCTTCCAACTATAGAAGAATTATGTAAGCCATTCCCTCACTCATCACCCATGGAGGTACACTCTCTCCAATATTTTGATAGTAGAGATATTACCTATAGTAAACCTTCTGATCAATGCTTAGATGAATTTGATAATTATGTTATTAAGCAAGATAATTTTAATATGAGAGTGCAAAATCAGCTAATGGAAAACTCTAGAGCTATTAATAATTTGCATGGTATTATAGAAAGAACCTCTAATGATGTTAAAATGCTGGTTAAACATTTTCAAATGGTTCAAACTCAAATTGATCAACTTTCTAAAGTGCAAAAATATTTGTTAGTTAATGCTTCTAAAGAAAAACATGCTTATGAAATAAGAACTAGAAGTGGTATTGCTACACAAGATCCTTTATATCCTGAGGGACATCCTAAAAGAATTGAACAAGATTCTCAGCAAACTAATAATGATGTTATTCATACTAAGAAGAAAAAGAAGAAGAAACATAAAACTGTTGTAGAATCCTCTGAACTTGCTAAAGATCCTAATAGTATATCTATCTCTGATGTTGAAACTGAAAGTGGTAATGAAAAGAATGGTGCTTCTGATAAAGAAGAAATTGAAAAGGAACCTGAAAACCAAACTAAAAATACAAAGTACACTAAGGAAGATTTTATTGCTAATAAACATGGTAATGAAAGAGAACCTTGGGTGCAAAAACCAATGCCTTATCCTAATAAGAAACACAAATCAAAAGAACAATGACAATATAACAAGTTTTGTGAATGGATGAAACCTCTGTTCTTGCAAATTCCTTTAACTGATGCTATTCAATTGCCTCCTTATGCAAAATATATGAAGGACATTGTTTCTAACAAAAGGAAGATTCCTAATGAGGAAATTTCCACTATGCTTGCTAACTATTCTTTTAATGGCAAGGTTCCTAAGAAACTTGGAGATCCTGGTATACCAACTATTCCATGTTCTATTAAAAATAATTATGTTAGAACTTCTTTGTGTGATCTTGGAGCTGGAGTTAGTGTCATCCCTTTTACTCTCTATAAAAGACTTATCCTAGAAAAATTGGTACCAATTGATATATCTTTGCAAATGGCTGATAAGTCTACTGCTATTCCTGTGGGTATATGTGAGGATGTTCCTATTCAAGTAGCTAATAATTGTCTGATATTAACTGACTTTGTTGTGTTGGAAATGCCTGAAGATGATAATATGTCTATTATTCTTGGAAGATCTTTTCTTAATACTGCAGGGGCTGTTATTGATTGCAATCAAGGAAAATTTACTTTTAATGTTAATGATAAAGAGCACACTGTTTATTTTCCCAAGAAGATTGATAAGATATATGGTCTAAATTCAATTGAAAATATTGAGACCATCAAGATTGGAGAATTTTATTGATCCATTCCAGTACCACCAAAGGAATATGAAATTATTATGATTGTGACTATGCCTATCAAGGTTGAGGTAACATAATTATTTAGTGATTAGCAAAGTATTTCTTCATATGAAAATTATTCTGGTAACAAGACTTGATCACCCTCGTTAACAAAATGATTTTTAATGAAGAGGACAATGTTTTCACTATGTTTTCACCAAGTTCACTTCTGTTATAACATTTCTACTTGAGTACAATCATGTTTTCCACCATCCTGATGCATGTTTTCCTGATATTTTCACTCTAATTTCTGAGGATATGCATGTTTTCACCAACCATACTTTTGTTTTCACCACTACCACCTTTGTTTTCTTTGGATATTCTTTCATTAGAGTGGCATAGAACCTCTGTAGTGCTGGTTTTGTTTTTTTCACCTTTTCACTTTTTTCCAGCAATATTATTATTTATTAAAATTCTGAAAAAGCCCGAAAAATAAGTTTCTCGGAAAATTCCAGAAAAATTATAATAAAATTTTACATTTAAAATGAGGCGGAAAGCCACCTAGGAGGCCCCAGGGGTACCCACCAGTCAGGCACACCATAGGGTTGCGCGGCCAGCCCCTAGTGGCGCCAGCACATGGTGTGGGGCCCCTGGCCCTCCACTAACTCTCTCCTCTTCCAAAGTCTTCTCTCTCACCTCACAAACTGAAAACATTTCCTGGAACCCGTGTTCTTGCTGTTCTTCCTCTGGATTTTCGATCTCCTTCTTCAACCCATTATTTGTGCTGATATTTGCTGTGTTTGATCTTCGGTATGTGACTCCTCCGATGATCCAAGTAGAATTTTATTTAGTGAAGTATTTCTTGAGTATTTTGGTACTATAGGTGACAGCTTATGTGAGTTTGCATGCTTGATTTGAGTAGAAATAATTTATTTTGGATGTATGTTTAGCTCTCATATAAGTCCCTATGGTAGTCTCCACCTTATAGTTGCTTGAAATTGATTTTTGTGATGATTCTTGAAAAAATTCAGAGATGGAGAACAATGCTTATCAACTAAACCAGCATGAGTTGGAGGTGCATGAGGTCATGCTCGTGCACCACGAGGAGAGATTGTTCCCATCAATCTACCTGTCTCAAGAATTTATGCGGATTACAGGAATTTTGCATGACTTCAACACTCTTGTGCGGAATGCGGGCTTGGACCGTTTCATCGAGGATGAACCTATCCAACATGTGAAACTAACTATGTCTGTGGTGCAGGATTTTCGTTTTAAGTGGTCTTCAACTAACCCAATGGTCCACTATAAATTTACAATAAAGCTGTGAGTCTGCCTTTCAGTGTTTTCTGTGCAACTATTAAGGTACCAGAGTGGGGTTCTTGTGAGAAGATAAGTGGGCAGCCCAAACCACTGCTGGATTTATATGGAGAGATTTGCCAAGGCAGAAGCTTCACAGGGGAGTGTGGTAAAATTCAAGAAATCCAACTCCCTAGCATTCGATACTTTGCCTATTTTATTTCTAAATGTGTGTTAGCTAGGAAAACTGCCAGTAAGCTATCTGTTTATGATTTGGCGTTTATTGCAGCTGCCTTAAAATACGGCAGGTCTTATAACTTAGGCGGTTTGATTTCTTGCCGCCTCTCACATAACCGTGAGAAGGGCGGAGTTTGTGGAGGTCTTATTGCCTCGCGCTTGCTAGCTTTGCATGGTTTGGAGCCACACCATATAGATGTGCAATTTCCTATAGAGAGGCTTAATCTTGTTTCCATGGTTCAACATAAGTTTCTTTCTACCCATGCTCATTTGCACAAGTTTTCCTTTGAAATAACTTTCTCCAAACAATCTAGGTGGATAGTTATTAAAACTGTTAGGGAAGTACTTTTGCCTGCACACCCTTTGTTTGATCTTAATGGCAGGCAAGGATGGGAGCTTTCTGAGAGTGAGCTGGACACATACCTTGAGCATCTCCCCCAGCAAGGGGAGGACGCCGGAGAGGGGGACGATAGTGATTTCGTACAGCCCTGCGACACCACGGGAATTCCATATCAACACCCCGGCTATGACTACGCACCCGTTGCATCATCTTCCTCTTATGCATCCGAATACGGCCATGCGAGGGATCACCCACCACAGTGGGGATACTTCACGCGCCATGATTGATCTCCACTTAGGCCAAAAGCCTAAACTTGGGGGGAGGTATACCGACATCACACTCATTTATATATCATGTTCTGTCGGTTCTTTGTATATCCATGTTTTCTCTTCTTTCGCTTGTTTTCGTTTCTTTCGCTTATTTTCATTTCTTTCATTTCTTTTGTTTTTATTGTTTTGTATTCGCTTTCCAAAACACAAAAAGACCAAAAAAATCTGTTGTTTCTCTCTATTTGTTTCTTTAGTTGGTTTGCTTTATCCTTTAGTTGCATTTTAATATTCAAAAACCCAAAAATATTTTGTTTTGCTTGCTTTCTTTTGTTCTTGTTTCATTTAGAAAAAACCAAAAAGATTTTGCTTTGTTTGCTTGTTCTCGTTTGCTCGTGCTTTAATTTAAAAATCCCAAAAATATTTGGTGTTCTTCTCTTATTTTGTAAAGTTTGGTGCAGAGTTCAACAGTCGTTCGTGATTCCATTGGAGCTTGGTTTTCATTATATTTTATTCAAGCCACAAGTGAAGAGCAATAATGACGATCTACGACAATTCAAGTGTGGTGAGAGGCTGGTATGAATTCTATTTGCTTTCATTTTTGTACATATATCCATCTATGTGAGCATGCTTAGTTTGTTCGTATAAGATATATGTGACTTAATGGCTGCTTAATAGTTCGTGCTCTCTCATGTTTTGTCCGAATTTATTAATGGTAAATGACCTGTCATATAAATATTTGTTCGCATTGTTCTATTCATAGAAGGGTATGACATTGTGGTACCCTCCTCTGACTATTTCATTTGAATCGAGTTGGCACATGCTCACTCATGCTAAGACTGGAAATAAAAAGTCAATAAGCCTCGATGATTTATTTTGCCTCAGAGTTCTAGTATCAATTTTATGCCTCAGTTAATTTTACTTTGTCGCAAACAAGATTATGATAGTTGTTGCTCTCTTGATTGTCGCTCCCTGTTATTGCTAGCCTTCACCTGTACTGAGTATGGAATTCAACTCGTGCATCCAACTCCCAAAAACCAAAATTTCCCATTGTGTACACCATACCTACCTACATGTGGTAGTTAAATGCCATTCCAAGTAAATTGCTCATGTGCTACCTTTAAAACCTTCTAAAAATTATTCTTGTTTTGTGCCCCTGTTTTAGCTCATGACGGTGTAAATATAGAATCTTTACCTCACTTGTTGATTGGATTTCACACCCTGGACTAGTGGCTTCATCCGCTTATCCAAATGATAGAAGAGCTGGCAGCGGGGTGCCTAACCCCAAATTAATACAAACAAATTCTCTTCACTATTTTTTCCCCTGATTTATCAGTCAATGCATAATTGTGTAAACAAAAGAGAAAGAGGGATGACCTTCTACACCAGTTGCGTCCTTCATAATGGGAGCAGCTCTTGTGAATCCAGTTGGCTTGTGACGTACTGTAGTCTGTTTACCATTCGTTTACATAAGCATACACCTCTCTTAAAAATGTTTTCAATACCTCTGTTTAATAAAATAAAAGCTCTAGCACATGAGTGATATCTGCTTCCCTCCGCGAAGGGCCTTCCTTTTAATTTTATGTTGAGTCTCCTCCATATTCTTTGAGCACCTTCTTGAGAGCATAATTATCATTCTTAGTGTGATGTGTTTGTCCCAAAGCACGGTCAATTGTGGTATAATCTTGATACTTGCATCTTTGGTATCTTTACTCTAGTCTTCCCTTGAACTTCAGAGGTGCCATGGCATTTATGTTTTGCCCCACACATAAGGGCAAGCTAGATACCACTTTATCAGATCCTATTATGAATACTTCAGTCTTGCAAATGTTATGCTTCCTGTTGTTTATTATTAATATGTTGTTATCTCTTCATGGTTTGCATAGCTATTAAGTGAAAGTATCTTGCATGTATCTTATCATGAGCATAACTAAGTATTTGGTCATATAGTGAGTATATTTACATCATATGAAACAAATATGTTGGTAAAAGTCTTTTATCGCACTCAGTTGTCACTGAATTGCTTGAGGACAAGCAATAATCTAAGCTTGGGGGGAGTTGATACGTCGAAAACATATCTCCTTTTCCGAACACTTTTCCTATTGTTTTCCTCTAAACTTGTGTGTTTTGAATGCAACTAACACAGACTAACGCTGTTTTCAGCAGAATTACCTTGCTGTCTCGTTTTTGTGCAGAAAAATCAACTTTCGGGAAATTGCCTAGAAAAGACCCCGTTGCTCCTAAAACACGAGAAGACCCCGGGAGCCAGAAGGAGGCCAGGAGAAGAGCCACAGTGGGGCCATACCACCCCCTGGCGCCCCCCTTGGCCGCGCCAGCACATGGTGTGGGCCACCTAGAGCCCCCCTCGGTCTCCCCTTTCGACTACAAATAGTCTTCAACCCTAAAACACGAGGGGGTTTGATAGTTTTCCAGAAAGTAGTCTGTAGCTCCGCCGCCATCGCGAATCCTTTTTCGGGGTTCAGAAACTCCATTCTGGCACCCTGCCAGGACGGGGAATCGGAGGAGATCATCGCCACCGTCATCACCAACGCCTCTCCATCGACCATCCATGTGTGAGTAATTCCCCCGCTTTAGGCTGAAGGGGGTGGTAGGGATTGGATGAGTTCGTTCATGTAATAATGTCGTGATTATTAGGGCACAGTGCCTAGTAACCTATATTAGTGCTATTGACATTGTTGCAGCTTGTTATGCTTAATGCTTGCCACTTTGGGCCCGAGTGCCATGATCTCAGATCTGAACATGTTATTGAATCATGATGATAATTATTGTTTCTTGATCATACCTGCAAGTTGTTTACACATATCGTTGTCCGGAACCCGAGGCCCTGAAGTGAGAGAAATTGGGACAATCGGAGGGGATGGCTGTGATGTGAGGATCACATGTGTTCACAGAGTGTTATTGCTTTGCTCCGGTGTTCTATTAAAAGGAACACCTTAATTACCAGTAGTTCCCTTGAGGCCTCGCTGAAACGGGCTGGTGATGGCTAGGTTGAGACTCCAAGTGCAGAGTGTGTAGCTAGTGGCAAGCCTTCTTCCCCACGAGGGTGACTCGAGGGTTTATAACGAACTATTAGGGAGCTAGTATTTTAGCAGTTATCTTCCAAGCTTCCTCCAGGATCCTGCAAACAAATAGAGAGTTTTGTGCCCTCAACCTCACCAAGTGGTTGTCAAGCACAAAGTGTGAGACTTCTAAATTGCAATGCAAAACTGAAAGTAAATGTGCAATAGTTAAATCTACTACTAAATGAAAATGAGAAAATAAATATGCAGTGGATTGTTTTTGTATTTTTGTGATGCAAGTGGTGATGGAGATAATGTAAATTCGAATTGGAGATGCAAGTAAAGTAAAGTGCAAGTAAAGTAAATTGCAGGAAAGTAACTAGAGTGTTTTCTTATATTTAAAATAGGACCGGGGTTCATGGTTTCACACTTGCATTCTCTCAAATAAAGTAGTAGATGGTGGACATAAAGAATTACATGTGAGATTACAATAACATGTTTAACATTGAGTACTTTCATATGGGCATCACGTCCTAGCATAGAGATCTCTACGGTCATATTGATCCCTCTTATACTCCACCAAGATGCGAAATAAATCATAACACCTCGATAATTAAGGAAAAACCAGAGTATAGCTTTAAGCAATGTGACATGAAGTTGAAGTAAGAACTTGCTAGATCTAGTCATGGAGATTGATTGGTGTCACTTCAAATCCCCGGTAACAAGGTACTCCTTTTTATCCGTAGTGAGGTAACTAAGAAAGGTTTAACAAAACCTAAGTGGGTCGCTGAACTTCTGTCACTTTCACAGCACTAGCCACCCCCTGTTACTCCAACTAATGCACCCATCGCCCCACACACGCTCTCAAGAACTAGATTGATCAAAGCTAGCAAATAAGAACGGGGTACATAAGATACATCTACTCAAATAACTCAAGAGAAACAATTGCAATCTCAGATTCAATAACTCATAGAAAAGATCCACCACATAGGAATTACAACAGTGCCCGTAATCATGTGAGGCAGCTCATACGGATCTAATTAGTGAAGCACATAGAGAGAGAGACACAAGTGCTACTTCCACAAACCCATAGCCCTGGGGTGGACTACTCCCTCTTCATGGAGATGTCGATGGAGATGACGTTGGAGGGGTAGGAGATCACACCAGCGGCGCCCCGCCGGAGTTTTCCCCCTCCAATCTGGAACTCCAGGTCTCTGTTTCGGTGTTTCGGCGGCTCTCTTCTCCGTAAGGGTACGGGGGACCCTTTTTATAGTCGGTTTTAGGTCAAGACGGAGTCGGTATGTCGAAGATGGAAGGAATTGGGGCCACAGGGGCCAAAAGGGGGCCTCTCACGCGGCCAAGGAATCTGGCCGCGTGGAGGGTCCTCTTTTGGGCCTCCTTGCCCAATTCTCGTGGATCCTTCGCCCGCAAGTCTTCTCCTTCCAAGAAAATGACCCCCGCAGATTTTCAGGTGATTTCGCGGAAGTTTGCCCCCTGAAACCTCAAAAATATAGAAAACGGGGTTTCTGACAGGCAGGGTTAATTCCATAAAAGTTGGGGGACTTTGTAATTTAACCCCGAAATACTATAAAACATTGAATTATACCCTTATATGATGCAATATGTAATAGAAAACCATGTGAAAATATGCAAAATTCATCTATGCATTTTACATGCATCAGCTGGTAGGACAAAAGATGTTGTGCAAGTTCTCATTGCGAGCACGTACGACTATTTACAGAACACATGCCTATGGTTACTTAGTGCTTGGATGCTTTATCTTATTTATGTGCAATGCCCATGACTTGATCATTATATGAACTATCTTATCCATGCAACGCCCGTTCATCCATCCATATGCCTATAGTATTTGATCCCGATGTTTACTTCAAACACTACTGCTGATGTTTTCATTTCACTGTTGCTATTATTTCACTACTGCTCCTACTATAAAATTGTTACTACTGATAAACCAATGCGAACAAGTCCACTTTCAGGTGCAGGTGAATTGACAACTCACTTGTTAAGGCTCACAAATATTCTTTGGCTCCCCTTGTGTCGAATCAATAAATTAGGCTTTTACTTCCCTCAAAGACTGTTGCGATCCCCTATACTTGTGGGTCATCAAGGTGTAACCAAACAAGGTATCCCTCTTTGAACACCATAGGATTTTTTTTCTTGTTCACCTTGTTTGCATGGTGCTCGTAGTTCTTATCAAGTGTAGCTCTTGTGGAGTCATGAAGTTTCTTGATGTAGTCGATGTGCTTGTCAAAGTTCATGTTGACTTGCTCACGGAGAGGCAACGGTAGGATGCCATGAGTGGTATTTGGGTTGAAGCCATAAACGATCTCGAATGGGCTTCTGTTTGTTTCTTGATGAAGTGCTCGATTGTAGGAAAACTCTGCGTGAGGAATGCATTCCTCCCAATTATTTAGTTGGGCTTGATCAAAGCATGAAGTAGTGTAGATAACATCCGATTTACCGCTTCGGTTTGGCCATCGGTTTGCGGGTGACATGCGGTGGAGAAGAGGAGCTTCACTCCAAGCTTTGCCATCAATGTCTTCCAAAAGTAGGAGGTGAACTTGACATTTATATCTGAAACAAATGTCTTGGGCACACCATGAAGACGAACAATTTCCCTGAAAAACAAATTTGCAACATGTGAAGCATCATTCGTTCTATTGCATGGGATGAAATGCGCCATTTTTGAAAATTGATCAACAACGACAAATATTGAGTCCATGTGTGTTTTTGTGCGTGGTAGTCCTAGTGAAGACTAATGCTTGGTGTCACACTAACTCTAGCGGGACACTAACTCTATTGCCTTATGTTAGAGCACTAGATTTTCAATTGTGCAGAATCCTTACTCTTTCTTTCTAGGCTGAAGTTTGATGAAACCTACAAGAGAAGGTCGGCACCGCTATGATCTTTTTCTACTTTCTCTTTTTTTTTTGCTTTTTGATACAAGGATACAACCTTTATTCTTTTGCGGATGCCAAGACAACTACTCGAACACAACACGTTGATTACAAGCGACTCACTTGGTTCCGCAAGTGAAATGCTCGCAATAAATGAGCTAGTCCAATAGGGTAAGGTACACACAAAGAAAGAAGGTCTCGCAACGAATATGGGTGGGGGCATGGTGTCGTCGTCGTTGTTGATGGTGAGTTGGCGTGGTTGCGGAAGCTTGTTGTTGTCGACGAGGATCACTTAAAACGAACACTTAAACAACAATGGATATGGTCAAAACAAAAATTGGAGTCAAAAGTTTGAAATGGGAAAATCTGGGTGGGGTCGGTTGGGAGGTCGTCTGAACCGGTCCTGGAACCGGTCTCGGCCGGTCTGGTGGCCGGTAAGTCCTTCTGTCTAACCGGTCTGGGCCGGTTGAAATCGGCGCTACAACCGGTCTGGGTCGGTTGAAACGGTCTGCCAGCCGGCGCTCGTCGTGATTGGAAAATTGCCTCTAAAACTCCAAATTCGTGGGGAATTGAAAAAATCAAGGCGTGGGAACACAAAGGGAGGTTGATAGGGTCCTTGTGTAACATATCCAGGGAACAAAACTGTCAAAAACTTATCAAATCAAGAAATCCATCCAAATCTAATTGGTGGCTATTTTTTAGATTTTCAAAAAAATTGGGGAGAAGAAAAATTTGGGGGGGGGGGGGTAAAACAGGATGGGTTTGTTGTCTAATTCGTAGCAACGTGGCTCTGATACCAGATGATGTGGGTAATTCCACGATTGGGGTCCCGATGTTCACTAATCGACCAAGAACACAAAGAACGGGGATGAACACGAGGAAGAACAGGAGGGAATATCGAGGGAAACGAGGGTAACCGATAAATAGAAACCCTACCGATCTTAGAACCGGGCAACAAGACCCTAGGGTAGCTTCCGGATCTCTCGGATCAAGTAGAACTTATTTTGATTGAAACCACTTCACGGCGGGTCCGCCGAGCCAGTATGATCTCAAGGGTTAGTTGAGAAAGATTGGGAAGTTGCTAGTTGAATTCCAACGGAGAAGACTAACTAACTCAAGGACACTCCTGATACAATCCAAATCACAGATATGATTGGAGTAGACCTGATACGACTCTAGATACAACTAGAAGTAGTCTATAAAGAGGAACACAAGGAGCAAAGCTCAAATCTCAATTCATCTTTAACCCTAGGAGGGCAGGAGGGGGTCCATTTATAGGAAAGGGGAGGCAAAGGCGGGTAAAAGGTTCAAAACCCCAAATGACTCGTGGATCAAAGGCAATAAATTGCATAGGTCGGTTGGTAAGTTGGTTGAACCAGCACTGGAACCGGTCTGGGCTGGTCTAGGACGGTCTGGGAACCGGTATCCCCTTCTGTAAGGCCAGCATGAGGTCAGTATGTAGGACGGTATAGCCGGCGCTGGAGCGAGTCTAGGCCGGCTGGGACCGGGCTAGAGACAGGTACCCTCTTATGTCTGACTGATGCAGTGGTCGGTCTGGGTTGGCTGTGGCGCCGTTTGGCCAGTCCTAGAACCGGTCTGGGCCGGTTGCAGCCGGGTGCGGGAGCCGACTTCCCTAGAGTTTTTCTTCTTCTTTGGCGTCGGCTCTTTCTTCTTGCCCGTCTTCCATAGAGTCTTCTTGAGTGTCTTTAGCATCATCTTGGGGGTCGTACCTGAGCACACAAAGCACATCCGCATGAGGTAGCGAGCCATTCACCAAGTCATCGTAATCATGGAGAGCTAAGAGAGAGTTCATCTTGTCTTGTATGGCTTTGGATCATCCACTCGCGGAGCCTTCCTACCCGACATCTTATTTGAACGACCTCTCCTTAAGCCACTAGCATCTATGAAAGAGAGATAGAAAGAAAAAGCATGACGAAGAGATGATGCCCAAATGTTGAGTACAAACAAATCAAAGAAATTACGAGTAGTGAATACTAGAGATGAACAGCTACGAAATAGGGGCATAGGTACATGGAGCCATCCTAGTAATCGAAGTAGTTCGTGCCTAGTAGTCACAATCGAGATTTCTAGGGTTTGTACTCGCGAATCCCTACTCCATACGCACAAATACAAATATTTATGGTGATCCTAGTGCATCTCCATCTGTCAACGAGATGAGAGAGAGGGAGCAACATACTCGAATCCATGGCATAGATCGGAGGAGAGGAGAGGTCCATGGAGCTTCCCAAATAAAGGATGGAGCCTCCCTGCGGTGGAGGAGCTCGTCCAGGAGGCGGAGAGCTTGGGGGTCGCGGCGGTTGTGGGGAGGGGAAGGTGGGGCGAGTGGGGGAAAATGAGATCTAAAGATCCCTTCCCTCACTCGGCCCTAGGATTATCCCCACGAAACCGCAGCGAGCGGTACTGCTGGTGGAAACACCGGAGGTACCGCTCCCTATATACACAGCGCGGCGCTGTGATGTCTACGCACGCTTCTATTCTTGTAGACATTGTTGGGCCTCCAAGTGCAGTGGTTTGTAGAACAGCAGCAAGTTTCCCTTAAGTGGATCACCCAAGGTTTATCTAACTCATAGAGGTAGAGGTCAAAGATATCCCTCTCAAGCAACCCTGCAATCAAGATACAAGAAGTCTCTTATGTCCCCAACACACCCAATATACTTGTCAGGTATATAGGTGCACTAGTTCGGCGAAGATATAGTAAAATGCAAGTAATATGGATGATAATAAGTGATAATAGCGATCTGAAATAAAAATGGCAGCAAGCAAACATGTAGCAGAACAGGCGGAAAATGGTGTTTCAATGCTTGGAAATAAGGCCTAGGGCTCCCACTTTCACTAGAGGACACTCTCAACAACGATCACATAAATGAATAACTAGATATCTTCTCTCACTATGCTACTCTTAACCATCTCTGGTTGGATAACGAACACTAATCATTGCGTAGGGCTTTAATAGCACTCCTCAGAGTAAGCACTTTCCCAACCAACTAACCCCCATGCTATCACCATGGGACCCAGATGGTTTCACGCAAACACCACAATTCATAGAGGAGACACACACGATGTGCACACTATCACCTTCACACCGTGATACAAGGTGACTCCATAGTTCATATTAATAAAGCACTTGAGTAGCAAAAGATGAAGAGTAACATCTACGAATTCAAATAGATTACAAAGCTCATGAGCACATATAGATCACACCATGGGAGAGAGATGAACCACATAGCTACCGGTAGAGCCCTCAGCCTCGGAGGAGAACTACTCCCCCCCTCATCATAGGAGACAGCAACGGCGATGGAGATGGCGGTGGAGTCTATGGAGATGGCTTCCGGGGGCACTTCCCCGTCCCGGCAGGGTACCAGAACAGAGATCTGTCCCCCGAAACTTGTCGGTGGCGGCGGAGCTACGGATGTATTTTGCGGAAAAGGTTGATTCCACTAGGGTTTTCCCTCGGGGGAGAATATATAGGCGAAAGGGCGATGCCGTGGGGTGGCCAGGGGGCCCACACCCCTAGGTGGCGCGACCGAGGGGGACCCGCGCCACCCCATGGTGTGGCTACCCTGTGGCCCCCTTCCGGGGCTCTTCGGGACTTCTAGAAGCATCCAGGGCTTCTAAGACTTCTAGCTTTCGAATTTTCCAATTCCGAGAATATTTCCAGAACAACTTTTCTGAAACTAAAAACAGCAGAAAACAGGGAACTAGCTCTGTGGCATCTTGTTAATAGGTTAGTCCCAGAAAATCGATAAAATGACATAAAGTGTAAGGAAAACATGTGGGAAACAACATGGAACATCGGAAATTAAGGATACGTTTATGACGTATCACGCGACACCGTTCTGCTCGGCGAAAAGCCCCTTCACGGAGGGAAGCAGAGATTACTCATGTGCTAGAGCTTTTATTTTATTAAACAGAGGTATTTAAAACATTTTTAAGAGAGATGTATGCTTATGTCAATGAATGGTAAACATAAAATGTAGTACGTCACAAGCCACTAGATTCACAAGAGCGGCTCCCATTGTGAAGGACGCAACTGGTGTAGAAGGTCATCGCTCTTTCTCTTTTATTTACACAATTATGTTTTGACTGATAAATCAGGGGCAAAAATAGTGAAGAGAATTTGTTTGTATTAATTTGGGGCTGGGCACCCCACTGCCAAATCTTCTATCATTTGGATAAGCGGATGAAGTCACTAGTCCAGGGTGTGAAATCCAATCAACAAGTGAGATAAAGATTCTCTATTGACGTCCTCATGAGCAAAAACAAGAACACAGAGCAGGAATAATTTTGAAGGTTTTAAAGGTAACACATGAGAAATTTACTTGGAGTGGCAGTTAAATACCACATGTAGGTAGGTATGGTGTACACAATGGGAAAACTTTGGTTTAAGGAGTTTGGATGCACGAGTAGAATTCCATACTCAGTACAGGTGGAGCCTAGCACGACTGGGAGCGACAAATCAAGAGAGCATAAGAGCCATAATCATGCACATCGACATAAGCATCATTAATTAAAGCATAAGAGGCATCCCAAATTCAAAAATTAAGTGGTCATGGAGGCTATTCGTGACTGGTTTGTAGTCATAAACATGGTGTGAGCATGCGCTAAGTCAACCAAATAAAACGTTCGAAACAGAATACCATAGATTGATGCTTTACTATGACAAGAACAACTCATGAATCTTTCAAGACATATTAAACACTCTCAGATATTTCAGGCTATTCCTGCTACTCAATAACCACAAGGCTTTAAAACTAAAATAAAATTTAGCATGGCATGATAAAGTTCTAGCCACAGTCTATACAAGCTTCTACGTGCACCGTTATAAATTCTACTTCAAGCAGCAGTTTATTTTCCCAACAAGCACCATACAAGATATGTTTTAACAAAAATACTCTTTATTACAGCAAGAAAACATGAGAGTACTCACATAACACTACTAAAACTAACAGCTCTGAATAAGAGATGCATGAAAACAAAGGCTAAACGCAGTACTAAACAAAAGTGAACACTCACAGAACAATAAGAATGAAAACTAGAGTGTTCTAAGCAATGAAAATGGAGTGTGTCTCTCTCCCACACAAGTATGATAGGATCCAACTATTTATTAGAGAAAAGAAAACCAAACAAACTGAAAACAAAAATAAAAGACGCTCCACGTAAAGCACATAAGATGTGGCTGAATAAAAATATAGTTTCACTAGAAGTGACGTGATAATTTGTCGATGGAGAAGGGAATGCCTTGGGCATCCCCAAGCTTAGACGCTTGAGTATTCTTGGAAATTGTTGGGTTGTACCTCCGGGTCATCCCCAAGCTTAGGCTCTTCACTCCTCTTGATCACGTCATATCATCCTCTTCTCTTGACCCTTGAAAACTTCCTTCACACCAAACTTCTCACAATCTTCATTAGCAACGTTAGTGCAATCGAAATAATAAATTCACATGGTTCAGTTTTAGAACAATCCTAACACTCATAAACACATTAGCTACTGTCACCACTTATTTTAAAACTATTTTTCTCAAAAGAACACCAAAAGAAAGAGATTAAGATGCAAATGCAATTATTGGCAGAAATGTGTCAAAACAGAACAGCAGGCAGAGATCGATTTTTTCGAAAATCTTCTGTTGCTCAAATCAAAGAGTGGTAAACTAAGAAAAGTTGCAGAACTATCTGAGGAATAAGCAAAAAACATTTTCAGATTATTCTGATCTTCCAGGATTTTATATGATGTTTTACTGTGGACAGCAGAAATCTGTTTTCTGCGCAGAAATTCGAAAACCAACTCCAACTTTCGTCGGAAACTTTACTTGGCACTACTAGAAAACATGAAAAGAAAGATACAGAGGAGTTTCTACATAAGTATAAAACCCCTTTACTCAAATAAAACAGAGAAAATCAATGCAAAAATAAAACATGGGTTATCTCCCAAGAAGTGCTTTTTTTAAGCCTTTTAGCTAGGCATGAAAATTTGAGAAGATGCGCACATGAGAAATATGAATTGAAGCAAAAGAGAGCATCAAGAAGAAAATGTAAAACAAATTTAAGTCTAACCCACTTCCTATGAAAATAATCTTGTAGAAAAACAAGTCATGAAAACACAAAGTGACTAGTATAGGAAGACAAAATAAGTGCAACTTGAAAATTTTCAACATAAAGAGAGGAAATTTAATATTGTTGACATGCATAAAACCATGTTTCCCTCTCTCATAATAACTTTCAGTAGCATCATGAATAAAATTAACAATATAACTATCACAAGAAACATTCTTATCATGAGCCACATGCATAAAAGAATTAATACTCTCCACATAAGCATAGTCATTCTTATTAATAGTAGTGGGAGAAAATTCAACAAAATAGCTATCATTATTATTCTCATCACCATAATCATTAAATATAGGAGGCATATTGTAATCATAATTAATATTTTCCTCTATTGTAGGTGGACTGAAAATATCATATTCATCATTGTAAACGGGTAGAACTAGAATACCACAATCATTATAATCATCATATATTGGAGGCAAAGTATCATCAAAGTAAATTTGTTCCTCCATGCTTGGTTGACTAAAAATATCATATTCATCAGGACTAGCTTCCCCAAGCTTAGACTCTTCCATAGCATTAGAAATAATAGTGTTCAAAGCATTCATACTGATAACATTCCTATTATCATGCAAATAAAGTTCCATAGGTTTTTTAATTTTCTCTTCAGACATTTCATGTCCTAACTCAAGATAAATATTATAAAGTTCTCTCATATTTTTGTTGTTTTCCATTAAGCCTAACTAGTGAAAATAAAAACAAGAAACAAAAATATATGATTGCAGAATCTAAAGGAAATAACTTCGAGCACTCACACCCAAGGATGTGAGTACCTTTTACCTTACCTCCCCGGCAACGGCGCCACAAAAGAGCTTGATGTCTACGCACGCTTCTATTCTTGTACACAGTGTTGGGCCTCCAAGTGTAGAGGTTTGTAGAACAGCAGCAAGTTTCCCTTAAGTGGATCACCCAAGGTTTATCGAACTCAGGGAGGTAGAGGTCAAAGATATCCCTCTCAAGCAACCCTGCAATCAAGATACAAGAAGTCTCTTGTGTCCCCAACACACCCAATATACTTGTCAGGTATATAGGTGCACTAGTTCGGCGAAGAGATAGTAAAATGAAGTAATATGGATGATAATAAGTGATAATAGCAATCTGAAATAAAAATGGCACCAAGCAAACATGTAGCAGAACAGGCGGAAAACAGTGTTTCAATGCTTGGAAATAAGGCCTAGGGCTCCTACTTTCACTAGAGTACACTCTTAACAATGATCACATAAATGAATAACGAGATATCTTCACACTATGCTACTCTTAACCCTCTCCGGTTGGATAACGAACATCAATCATTGTGTAGGGCTTTAACATCACTCCTCAGAGTAAGAACTTTCCCAACCAAGTAACCCACATGCTATTGAAAGATCATCGTCCGTTTTGGTAATCATATGACAACATAATCATTTGATCTAATGTTTGTTCAATGGATGAAAATGCCCAGGTTATTAGGTTCACTAAGTTTATGGGGCAAATGATCAGCTTATATGAAAAGTGCTAGGAGAAACAAATCCAGAAAGGTGAAACATGCAGGGGCGGAGGCTCCGGTGTTTCCACCGGAGGCTCCGCCAAGGATCCGGTGAGGGTCCGGTGGAAGTTCCGCTGAAACCCCTCTCTGTAGCAGGGGAGCGGAACCAGGGGCGGAACCTCCGGTGGAGTTCCGGTGGGCGGAACCTCCGCTTATTCCACCGGAGGCTCCGCCATCCGCCAAACACTTGGCTCACGCGCAAGAAGGATCCGGTGCGCCTCCGGTGGCACCTCCGCCAAAATGCCCTTCTGTTACCACAGGGCGGAGGTACCACCGGAACCTCCGGTGAACATCCGGTGGACCCCATGGTCCAGTGCAAATGGGCTCCGGTGGAGGGTCTGGTGGTTGTTCCGCCAAAACACCCTTCTGTTACCACAGGACGGAAGTTCCACCGGAACCTCCGGTGAGCCTCCGGTGGGCGGACCCTCCGCGGGTACCACCGGAGCCCCCGCTCCAGCGCAAACTAGTTGGTGCGCGGCGCTACTGTGGAGCAAGATGAAGATCAGCGGAACCTCCGGTGCAGACCACCGGAGCCTCCGGTGAAATCCACCGGAGCCTCCGGTGCCCTGGACTGCAAACGGTCACTTAAATGCAAGGGGTATAAATACCCCTTCCCCTACCTCTTAAATGCCAAGCTTTTCCCATTCTCTCTCCTAGCCATTAATGAAAGCTTCAACCACCTAGATCTCCCACTCCGTCCACCCAAACACTCCCAAACTTGGTGGAGAGCTAGAGGAGACCTAGATCCACACTTCCACCAAAGGAATCTCAAATCCATCCACCACAACCTAGTAGATCTAGAATCCTACTTGAGGCCTAGAAACCTTAGTAGATCTCGTGCTTGTAGTTTCCACCTTGTTGCAAGAAGCTACGGATTGCTTGAGAGCCTCCATCCATCTTGTGGAGTGACCTCAAGTCCTTGTAAGGGTTTGGTCAACGCCTTCAAGTCGACCTCATAGTGGAAACGAGCATCTCCCTCTCCGGAGAAGCTCAAGGAGAACAAGGTGTGCACAACCGTGCTATTGAGGAGCGCCTAGGTGGCTCCCCACCTCTCCAACGTAGACGTACTTCTCTTTGAGAAGGAACTACGGTGAATCATATCCTTGTCTCCTTGTTTACACTTGTCGTTTGCTTTACTACCTTACGCTTTACTTCCGTTGCGCATATAGCTTTGCTCACATAGGTTGCTCACCTAGTTGCACATCTAGAGAACCTTACTTTATCTTGCTAAGCCCCACTAAAAGGAAAAGAAAAGAAAAATTGGTAGTCAACCTATTCACCCCCCCCCTCTAGTTGACCATAGTGCACTTTCAATTGGTATCAGAGCCACGGCTCTTACTAAGGGCTTAACCGCCCAAGAGTACAATGGTCGATGAAAATGCCCCCGGAAGTTCTAGTGCGGAAATGTCCAAAATGGCCGACACTATATCTAACCTACAAGATACGGTTGGAATTCTCCAAACCGAACTATCTAAGGTTAGCTCTAGTGTTAGCTCGGATGTCTCTAGCATGAAGAAAATGATGGAGGCACTGATGGGGAAAACCAAGGAGTCCACGGAACCACCTCTCACTACCGACGATGTTAGCTCGGACGAAGATTCCATTCTGGATATCGATGAGATGGAAGCTAACATCGCCTTAGCTAAGGCGAAAGCCAAAGCAAAAGCCGATAAAAAGGCTAAGGGTGGTGTGAGCTCCGAGGGCTCCAAGTCTCAATCGGCTAACGGTTCGGGGTCTCAATCTAAAGTTCCACCACCTCCCAATTACGACTCTATTCACCCTATTGCCACTATGCCACACATGGTTAATGTTGGAGTTCCTCCCATGCTTAACACTAACGAATTTTCTTCTTGGAAGTTCGATATGGCGTCTCACATTTCAGGATCTTGCACCGCATTCTGGAGAAGCATTCTATATGGATTTCACCCTCACGATCCGAACAACTTGACTCCAAGAGAGGATGTGGAATTCCAACTCAACAAGACCGCTCTTGTGACTATTCAAAAGGCCCTCCCAAGAGAACATCTTGAACACATTCGCGGTATCAAGACCGCCAAGGAAGCTTGGGATAAGCTTGACTCCTTGTTCCAAGGCAATGCAAGCATCCAATCATCAAAATATGATGTTGCTCTTGACCAGTCCGAGAACTTTGTCATGCATGAAGATGAGAGCCCCGAGGAGCTATATAGAAGAGTGGTCACCCTTGGAAATCAATTAAGGGACTTTGGAAAGGAGGAAATCTCCGATGAGTGGATCAAGAGGAAATTTGTCAAGGCCATAACTCCTTTTGAGAAGAATCTCTCCACTAGCATTCGAACAAGATCCGAATACAACTCACTCAACTCCATTGGTGTCCTTAGTGAGTTTATAGCCATATCTTTGTCTCACAAGAGCGCGGATGATGCTCTTGCTCGCTCAAGAGGCCATGGGAAGTCCCCTAACCTTGCCTTAAAATCTAAGGCCATGGCCAAGATAGAAGAAGTGGATGATGATGATGATGATGATGATGATGATGATGAGGACTATGAGGATACATACAAGGGTGCCCACAAATGTATTGCTCTTGCCATGCAAGGGTATTGGAAGAGATGGGAGGCTCACAAGGCCGGTGCCCCTAGACCCTCAAGGAACAAGACCTTTAGGAAGAAAGGGGAGCGGCCAAGGACTTGTTACAATTGTGGAAGTGCAAACCACTTTGTCAAGGAGTGTCCTTTTGAGCCACGAGAAGAGAATGAAGGGAAGCTTGTAGGCAAGGACAAGAACAAGTCTCCACAAAACAAGAACCTCGCTAGAAGAGTCCCAAGGGCTCTATATGTTCAAGAGGGCCCAACATTGGAAACATACTACTCCGGAGATGAAGGAGAAGATGAAGTCGTAGGTGTCGCCCACGTCGCCATAGCTACGACTTCCTCTTCATCGGTCTCTCTATTTGAATCTCCCAATGAGATGGCATCGATCCGACCTACATGTCTCATGGCAAAAGCCACCGCGGTAATATCTTCCACCTCCAAGTCTACTATCACTAGCTCTCCCTCACTATTGGATTGTGTTGAAAACATTGTTGATGATGAGGAGGCCAAGAACCTAGGATCTTGGTTGTGTAGTCTTGAAGGTGAAACTAAAGAAAAGGTAAAAGCTCTCCTAAGGCAACTTGATGAGGCTAACTCCCTCATCGATGAGAAGGAGGAGATCATCATGACCTTAGAGAACCATGGTGGTAGCAATGATAATCATGATGACGAACTCATCAAAGCTCTTGAAAAGGAGAGATCCATGAGAGCCTCTCTTGAAGAGAAACTATCTAGTCTACAAGAGACGTATGCTATTAGTGTTTCAAAGCTTAGAAAAGATAACGAGAAATCTCTTGCCAAGCTTAAGAAAGAACATGCCAAATCTCTTGTTTTACTTAAAGAATTTGAGGAGGAAGAGTTAAAGCTAGGAATAGCCCATGAAAAACTTGTCGAGGAGCATGACAAACTAAAAGGGGAGTTTGCATCTCTCAAAGAAATTCATGACAAACTTGCTAAGTCTCGAATCAAGCTTCTAGCTCAACAATCTAATAAGCATGTTGCACCTTTATCAAATAGCATTGTTATTGTTCCTACCTCTTCTACTACAACTAACATTGTAGGGAAGGAAAGAATTCTCAATGATGCAATAAGCTCTCAAGGTGCCAAGAAAGGAAAAGAGGGACTTGGCTTTGTTTCCAAGTCAAAGAAAAAATCCAAGAGTGTCACCTCTCCCTCCCAAAATGTTATCTTTGTGAAAGAGGGTGAGGTGCCCAAAGAAAAGGAGACCAACGCCATTATGGGTGGTGATACCTCTAGGGGGAGCATCACTCATAATGATTTTGCCGGAAAATATAACCCATCTTATGTTCTTATGAAATCTAGAGATGGACATGTTTATGCTAAATACGTTGGTACTTCTTATGGTGATGACTATCATTGGACTATTTGGGTTCCTAAGACCCTTGTGACTAACAAAAGAGGACCCATTGAAGGATGGGTACCTAAATCAAGAAATTGATCTCTTGTAGGGAAACGCTTCCGGGGCACATAGATGGACAGTGGATAGTGGTGCATCCCAACACATGACCGGAAGCCATGACGCAATAAGCAATATTGAACCTCCTCTACCACATCTCAATTGCGTTACAATTGGTGACAAGTCCGAGCTTAAGGTATTGGGACGAGGCAAGGTAGCTATCTCAAATGATTTATCAATTGAGAATGTTCTCCTTGTTGAGTCCCTTGGCTATAACTTGATGTTCGTTCTTCAACTTGCAGATTGTGGTTTTACCTCGTTCTTTAATAAAGAGAGTGTGATTGTCACTTGGGAGACTTCTCTTAAAGTAGCCTTTGTTGGGTTTGTCGAGAACGGCATGTATGTAGTGGACTTCTCTAAAGAAGACACGTGTGCCGCGACATGCCTAATGGCTAAAGTTGATGTGGGATGGCTTTGGCATCGCCGACTAGCCCACACCAATATGAGAATGTTACATGACCTCCAAAGTGGCAATCACGTTCTAGGACTAACCAAAGCTAAGTTTGCTAAAGATCGTGTGTGTAGCTCTGGTACCTTTGGGAAGCAACATGGAGAACAACACCCAACCAAGACAACCATCTCCACCACAAGAATTCTCGAGCTCATTCACTTAGATCTCTTTGGTCCACTATCTTATGATAGCCTCGGAGGAAAGAAGTATTGCTTGGTGATTGTGGATGATTATTCAAGATATTGTTGGGTGTATTTCTTCAAGAGGAAAAGTGAGACTCAAAATAGGGTCATCGAGTTCATCACTCTAGTGGAGCGCCAACACAATGCTACCATCTTGGCCATTCGGAGTGATAATGGCTCGGAGTTCAAGAACTACACCGTTGAGGGTTTTCTTAGTGAAGAAGGCATTGCTCATCAATATTCCACTCCCTATACCCCTCAACAAAATGGTGTTGCGGAGAGAAAGAACCGGACTTTGATGGATGCGGCTAGGACTATGATTGCGGAGTTCTCTTCTCCTTATAAGTTTTGGGCCGAAGCCGTCTCCACCGCTTGTCATGCTACCAATCGGCTCTATCTTCGCAAGATCTTGAACAAGACTCCCTATGAGATTCTCACGGGCAAGAAACCGGATGTATCTTATTTCAAGGTCTTCGGTTGCAAGTGCTTCATTCACAAGAAAGGAAAACGGTTGTCAAAATTTGAGACTAGATCTTATGAGGGTATCTTTGTTGGCTATGCCAAGAATGCTCATGCCTATAGAGTCTACAACAAGTCCATCGGGCAAGTTGAAGAAGCTATAGACGTAGTGTTTGATGAGGACAACGGCTCCCAAGGGGGGGCGTATAGATCATGGTGTTGTAGGAGATGCAATTCCTCCCATCGTCATAAGAAGAATGGGGATTGGTGAAATAATTCCCATTGAGGGTTACCGGATGACGGAGGGAGAAGGACTATGCCCCACTCAAGTGGAGCCATTGACTACACCCATTGATGATCAAGCTATCCAACAAGATGCACCAAGCCCTCAAGCTAACCATCAAGGCCAAGCTAATGAACAAGGCCAAGCAACACATCTAAATCATGATCAAGATTCTATTATTGTTGAGAATGATCAACCTAGTGGTGATTCATCACCCAACTTTGATCAAGTACGAAATGAAGATGGACATGTCTCCGATGAAGAAGGTGATTCTCAATCGATATCCAAGGAATCTTTGGAGGAGATACTAGCTCGTAGAGCAAAGAGAAGGCTAGAGAATCTTGAACGAGCGGGTCATACGGAGGACATGATTCTTGGACAAGTTCGTGGAAGAGTGGTCACTAGAAGGCAATTGGCGGATTTTAGCAAGGCTCATGCTTTTGTCTCCTTCATTGAACCCAAGAAGGTATATGAAGCTCTCGAAGATCAAGATTGGCTTGAAGCCATGCATGATGAACTCAATAACTTCGAGCGCAACAAAGTGTGGAAATTAGTGCCAAGACCCAAGGATTGCAAAAATGTCATTGGCACCGAATGGGTGTTCAAGAACAACCAAGACAAAGATGCATTGTCATTCGCAACAAGGCAAGATTGGTGGCCCAAGGTTTTTCTCAAGTCGAAGGTATCGATTTCGGTGAAACTTTTGCCCCCGTAGCTCGCCTTGAATCCATTCGTATCTTACTTGCTTATGCATCTCATCATAACTTCAAGTTACAACAAATGGATGTCAAAAGTGCTTTTCTTAATGGTCCCATTAATCAGTTAGTATATGTCAAGCAACCTCCGGGTTTCGAGGATCCCAACCACCCCGATCATGTCTATAAACTTGATAAGGCGCTCTATGGACTTAAACAAGCTCCACGTGCGTGGTATGAGCACCTTAAAGAGTTTCTAGTAGATCGCGGGTTTAATGTTGGTTTAATCGATCCCACTCTCTTTACCAAGACGGTTGGAGGTGACTTGTTCATATGCCAACTCTATGTGGATGACATCATTTTTGGGTCTACTAACACCTTGTTCAATGAGGAGTTTTGCAAGCTTATGACCGATAGGTTTGAGATGTCTATGATGGGAGAGTTGGAGTTCTTTCTTGGCTTTGAGGTCAATCAATATTATGAAGGGACTTTTATCAAACAAGCCAAATACACTCAAGACATCCTCAAGAGATTTAATATGAATGATGCCAAACCTATGAAGACTCCTATGTCCACAACCACCGACTTGAAACCCGACCCCGACGGTAAAGAGGTAGATCAAAAGGTATACCGCTCCATGATTGGCTCTTTGCTCTACCTTTGTGCATCTAGACCCGATATCATGTATAGCGTAGGTAAATGTGCAAGGTTTCAAGCCTCCCCAAGGCAAAGTCATTTGGAAGCTGTGAAAAGAATCTTTCGATATCTAGTTCATACCCCAAACTTCGGTCTTTGGTACCCCAAGGGTTCAAGCTTTCAGCTCATTGGATACTCGGATGCGGATTATGCGGGAGAGAAGACGGATAGGAAGTCCACATCCGGGGGTTGTCAATTCCTTGGCCGCTCCTTGGTATGTTGGTATTCTAAGAAGCAAAATTGCATCGCCCTCTCTACCACCGAGGCCGAGTATATCTCCGCGGCAAGTTGTTGTGCCCAATTGCTATGGATGAGGCAAACCTTGAAGGATTATGGTATTCATTTTGACAAGGTGCCTCTTCTTTGTGATAATGAGAGTGCTATCAAGATCGCCTACAACCCGGTTCTTCATTCCAAGACGAAGCACATTGAGATCCGTCATCATTTCATTCGGGATCATGTTGAGAAAGGTGATATTGATCTCTCATATGTCTCCACAACGGATCAACTTGTTGATATCTTCACGAAGGCCCTTGATGAACCAAGATTTCGAGCTTTGAGGAATTAACTAAATGTCATAGATTCCTCCAACTTCACTTGAAACCTTGCATATCTACCCTCATTATGCATGCTATTAGGCTTAGATGTAGGCATGGACATAGGGGGAGCCCTACTCAACTCATGAATATGCGCTCCTCCTATTATGCGAAAAATAAATCATCATTGCATATCTAGTCATTTGTGACTTATTGTGCTTAAATGTGAGTAGTAATTTTGGACCCAAGATATATCTTCGCGGTGCCAAGTTACACACTCAAACATGGTGTCCTCGGCCACCGACCATTGTATGTTTTGGATCTTTCACGTTTATCATATCTCCGTCTTGACAACTCGTACGGGTTCGGTCTTCCATGTTTTTGTTGCTTTTTGCGGACCCCATCGAGTAATGTCTCTCGTATAACAGTGACGTTCTTCCAACCCAAACCCCACTTGCCCAAAACCTCGTTTCCATAGTATTGCTCGTGTTTTTCCAATCTTGGCGTGCCAAAATTCAGTTGGGCGTAACCTCCGGTGAAACCACCGGAGGCTCCGCTGGGCCTGTCCACCGGAACCCCACCGGAGGCTCCGCTGGGTCCCTGTGGCTCAGCGGGCCAAAACCTAATGTTTTGGGACAGGGAGCGGAGGCTCCGGTGAATCCACCGGAGGCTCCGCTGGCGGGAGCGGAGGCTCCGGTGAAACCACCGGAGGCTCCGCCGGCGGAAATTTTCTGAGGATAAGTTGTGGGCGCGCGGGGGTAAGTGAGATCCAATCTCATTTTCCCCCACCCGCCCCCATCTTCTTCCTCACAAACCGCCGCCGCCCCCAAGCTCTTCGCCGCCGGATTCGGGTGCTCCACCGCGGGGAGGCCTTCTCCTTGCCTCGGGACGCCCCGGGAACCTTCCCTCCTCCCTTTTTCACCATGGATGCAGCCGGTACATGCTCTCTCTCTCTCTCATCTAGTTGATGGATGAGATGCATAGGAGCTCATGTTCTAGCCTTCTATCTTTGTGGATTTGGTGTATTAGGAGTGGATTTTCCCTAGTACAAACCCTAGCAACCTAGAAAATGCATGTTAGGCTTGAATCGTTGTGATGGTAGGGGAGATTCGTTTGCCCTAACCCTAGATTATTCAACCCTAACACCATGAATATCTTGGTTTGTTGGTTTTGTGCGTGCTTTATCGTCTCGAGCTTTACTTGTTCTTCATGTTCTTCTTGCTTTCTCTCTTAGATGTTTCCGGTTCGAGGGGAAAAGGGACACGATACAAGACCACCAGCCGCCGCAAGCCTACACCCGTGGATGAGATCGAGGCCGAACTTGACAGCTCTCAAGGCAAGCGTAAGCGCTTCCCGGCTCCCGAGAAGACCTTTCCAAGAAAGAACACCACACCAACCGCCTCCAAGATGTCCGAGGCTATGTTCTTAAAGGAAAGGGGTGCGAACCCATATGTGATTGCCCGTGATCGTTTGATGCCCCAATTCCGGGGTAAGGATCCTCGTTTTCACACCGTCTTCCAAGCGCAGATTTTCAATGAGATATTGATGAGGAAGTCAAAGGAAAATGTCGTCCCTCAACATGCAATCAATATTGGGCACATGGAAAGGAATCACAAGTACTTTGGAGAGGCTCTTGAGCTTATTAACAAGTTTGGTCTTGGTCCTATTATCACTCTTCAACAAGATTTCGACGAAGAGCTTGTTTGTCAGTTTCTTGCCACAGTTCATCTCTCCAATGAGACCGAGCGTAATATGATTTGGATGACTAAAGATAAGCAGCTTGACATCACATGGAAAGATGTTGGTGTCATTCTTGGTGGCTACCCCGATTTTGGTCCATTTGCTGCGGGAGAAGAGTTTGCAAACGGATGGTTCCGAGTTCATATCATTAACACCTCCTCACTTCCCAAGGATGGACTTACTCCTCTCTATCATTGGAAGAAATATGCCGTGGGGTTTGTGAAGGGCCTCTATCCCACATATGACATCATGTTGCGCATCTATCGCAAGACCATCAACCCAAAGGCGGGCAATGTGGATGAGATTCAAGGCTTTTTGAAGAACCTTATGCTCCTTACTCATCAACACCGGATGGATGAGACTCCACGAGAGCTTGATGTGTTGGATTATATTTGGAATGAGTTATGGTATGCCATTGCCAACCGGAAGAATGCTTGTTTTGGGCCATTTATCATGAAGATCATCCTTGATGTGTGGAACAAGAAGTTCCCGAATGACCCTCTTGATGATACTCATTGGATCTCTCACACGGAAAAGAGGCTTCTCATGAAAGATCACATCGAACCCGTTGTGCATCCCACTCCCACCGTCCGCAAGCACAAGGCTAGGCCTCACATCATTGTTGATGAGGAAGAAGCCGAGGGTCCATCTCATCCTCCTCCCTCTAGCAATGCCTTCAAATGGATGGCACAGGCTCTCAAGAAAGTGTTTTGTTTGAACAAAAAGATTGAGCAACATCAATGGGAAGCACATTATGATCGGGAACTCAAGGACCGCAAAAAGGCTCAAGCATCTCGTGAACGTATCCGTGAAGAGGGTCTGTCCATTGAATCCCCGGCTCTTGATAGTATCACAGATTGGGATGCATGGCAAGCAAAGGACTCCAAGGGCAAGCTCATTGAATGGTCCGAGGAAGAAGGAGATGAAGCCACTAGCTCTCACCACCGTGTTCCCTCCCCGGCTCCGGAAGCCTCTTCCTCCTCCGAGTGATTTGGGACGTTTGCATCTTGGTCTCTCTCTTTTTGGTGTCTTGATGCCAAAGGGGGAGAGCTTTATATTAGGAACGGGCATTTGCATGGGTCTCCCTCAAGCTCTCGATTTGCATCTTTCTCTTGAGGGAGTTTATTTGAACTATTTGGAACTTCGTTTGTGTCTATTCGTATCTATCGTGAACCTTGTTATGTTATGTTCGTGTGAACCTCGTTAGATATTATTTATGTGTTATGTGCTATCATTGTTATATCATTCTTATTTATCATGCCTTAGATGATCTCAATATGAAAGGAGCATATCTTTAGGGGGAGCTCCATTCATATGATGTCTATAATCATGCAAATAGTTATGTTGTCATCAATTACCAAAAAGGGGGAGAATGAAAGATCATCGTCCGTTTTGGTAATCATATGACAACATAATCATTTGATCTAATGTTTGTTCAATGGATGAAAATGCCCAGGTTATTAGGTTCACTAAGTTTATGGGGCAAATGATCAGCTTATATGAAAAGTGCTAGGAGAAACAAATCTAGAAAGGTGAAACATGCAGGGGCGGAGGCTCCGGTGTTTCCACCGGAGGCTCCGCCAAGGATCCGGTGAGGGTCCGGTGGAAGTTCCGCTGAAACCCCTCTCTGTAGCAGGGGAGCGGAACCAGGGGCGGAACCTCCGGTGGAGTTCCGGTGGGCGGAACCTCCGCTTATTCCACCGGAGGCTCCGCCATCCGCCAAACACTTGGCTCACGCGCAAGAAGGATCCAGTGCGCCTCCGGTGGCACCTCCGCCAAAATGCCCTTCTGTTACCACAGGGCGGAGGTACCACCGGAACCTCCGGTGAACATCCAGTGGACCCCATGGTCCAGTGCAAATGGGCTCCGGTGGAGGGTCCGGTGGTTGTTCCGCCAAAACACCCTTCTGTTACCACAGGACGGAAGTTCCACCGGAACCTCCGGTGAGCCTCCGGTGGGCGGACCCTCCGCGGGTACCACCGGAGCCCCCGCTCCAGCGCAAACTAGTTGGTGCGCGGCGCTACTGTGGAGCAAGATGAAGATCAGCGGAACCTCCGGTGCAGACCACCGGAGCCTCCGGTGAAATCCACCGGAGCCTCCGGTGCCCTGGACTGCAAACGGTCACTTAAATGCAAGGGGTATAAATACCCCTTCCCCTACCTCTTAAATGCCAAGCTTTTCCCATTCTCTCTCCTAGCCATTAATGAAAGCTTCAACCACCTAGATCTCCCACTCCGTCCACCCAAACACTCCCAAACTTGGTGGAGAGCTAGAGGAGACCTAGATCCACACTTCCACCAAAGGAATCTCAAATCCATCCACCACAACCTAGTAGATCTAGAATCCTACTTGAGGCCTAGAAACCTTAGTAGATCTCGTGCTTGTAGTTTCCACCTTGTTGCAAGAAGCTACGGATTGCTTGAGAGCCTCCATCCATCTTGTGGAGTGACCTCAAGTCCTTGTAAGGGTTTGGTCAACGCCTTCAAGTCGACCTCATAGTGGAAACGAGCATCTCCCTCTCCGGAGAAGCTCAAGGAGAACAAGGTGTGCACAACCGTGCTATTGAGGAGCGCCTAGGTGGCTCCCCACCTCTCCAACGTAGACGTACTTCTCTTTGAGAAGGAACTACGGTGAATCATATCCTTGTCTCCTTGTTTACACTTGTCGTTTGCTTTACTACCTTACGCTTTACTTCCGTTGCGCATATAGCTTTGCTCACATAGGTTGCTCACCTAGTTGCACATCTAGAGAACCTTACTTTATCTTGCTAAGCCCCACTTAAAGGAAAAGAAAAGAAAAATTGGTAGTCAACCTATTCACCCCCCCTCTAGTTGACCATAGTGCACTTTCAGCTATCACCATGGGACCCAGCTGGTTCCACGCAAACACCACAATTCATAGAGGAGACACACACGATGTGCACACTATCACCTTCACACCATGATACAAGGTGACTCCATAGTTCATATTAATAAAGCACTTGAGTAGCAAAAGATGAAGAGTAACATCTACAAATTCAAATAGATTACAAAGCTCATGATCACATATAGATCACACCATGGAAGAGAGAGATGAACCACATAGTTGCCGGTAGAGCCCTCAGGCTCGGGGGAGAACTACTCCCTCCTCATCATAGGAGACAGCAACAACGATGGAGATGGGAGTGGACTTGATGGAGATGGCTTCCGGCGGCACTTCCCCTTCCCGACAGGGTGCCAGAACAGAGATCTGTCCCCCGAAACTTGTCGGTGGCGGCGGCGGAGCTACGGATGTATTTGGCGGAAAAGGTCGATTCCACTAGGGTTTCCCTCGGGGGAGAATATATAGGCGAGGGCGATGCCGGGGGTGGCCAGGGGGCCAGACCCCTAGGTGGCGCGGCCAGGGGGACCCGCGCCACCCCATGGTGTGGCCACCCTGTGGCCCCCTTCCGGGGCTCTTCGGGACTTCTGGAAGCATCCGCGACTTCTAAGACTTCTGGCTTTCGAATTTTCCAATTCCGAGAATATTTCCAGAACAACTTTTATGAAACTAAAAACAGAAAAAAAAAACCAGGGAACTGGCTCTATGGCATCTTGTTAATAGGTTAGTCCCAGAAAATCGATAAAAATGACATAAATTGTAAGGAAAACATGTGGGAAACAACATGAAAACAACATAGAACATCATAAATTAAGGATACGTTTATGACGTATAACGCGACACCGATCCGTTGGGAAAAAATTCCGCACCAGTGGTAGTACCGGTGGGGCACTGTTAGTACAGGCGCAACGGAGCTACGGATGGTTTCACTGGAGGTTCTGCTCGACCCAATTTCTGCGCGCCAAGACCAGAAAAATGAGGGGATCGAGATGGAAATGACCTTTATGGGGAAAGGGGGTTGGATAGTTGTAACTGACATACGAGATGCAATACTTGAAGCGAGTTTGCAAGATGCAATGAGGAAAAAGCCCAACTCTCACAAGTTGCCGAGGGGGATAATAGTATGCACGTGAAAGAGCCAAATAAAACCAACTCCTTAAGTAGGAGGTCGGTGGCCATGGCCACCATGTTTGAGTGTGTACTTTGGCACCGCGAAGATATATCTTGGGTCCAAAAGTACTACTCACAATGAAGCACAATAAGTCACAAAAATAACAAGATATGCAATGAAGAATTGATTTTCGCATAATAAGAGGAGTGTGCACTCATGAGTTGGGTGACGCTCCCCCTATGTCCATGCCTACATCCAAACCTAATAACACGTATAGTGGAGGTACTTATGCAAGGTCTCAAGTGAAGTTAGACGAATCAATCACATTTAGTTCATTCCTCAAAGCTCGAAATCTTGGTTCATCGAGGACCTTTGTGAAGATATCCGCAAGTTGATCCTTGGTTGATAAATATGAGAGATCAATATCGCCCTTCTCAACATGGTCCCGAATAAAATAATAACGGATCTCAATGTGCTTTGTCTTGGGATGAAGAACGGGGTTGTAAGCGATCTTGATTGCACTCTCATTGTCACAAAGAAGAGGCACTTTGTCAAAATTGACAACATAATCCCTCAAGGTTTGCCTCATCCAAAGAAATTGAGCACAACAACTTGCCGCAGACATGTACTTGGCCTCGGTTGTGGAGAGAGCAATGCAATTTTGCTTCTTGGAAGACCAACATACTAAGGAGCGACCAAGGAATTGGAAACAACCGTATGTAGACTTCCTATCCGCCTTCTCTCCCGCATAATCCGCATCCGAATACCCAATGAGCTTAAAACTTGAACCCTTGGGATACAAAAGACCAAAATTTGGGGTATGAACTAAATATCGAAAGATTCGTTTAACCGCTTCCAAATGACTTTGCCACGGAGAGGCTTGAAACCTTGCACATTTACCTACGCTATACATGATATCCGGTCTAGATGCACAAAGGTAAAGCAAAGAGCCAATCATGGAGCGGTATACCTTTTGATCTACCTCTTTACCATTCGGATCAGGTTTCAAGTCAAGGATTGTGGACATGGGAGTCTTCATAGGCTTGGCATCATGCATATTGAACCGCTTGAGCATGTCTTGGGTGTACTTGGCTTGTTTTATGAAGGTTCCTTCATGATATTGATTCACTTCAAAGCCAAGTGAATGCTCCAATCCCCCATCATGGACGTCTCAAACCTGTCGGTCGTTAGCCTGCAAAACTCTTCATTGAACAAAGTGTTAGTAGACCCAAAAATGATGTCATCCACATAGAGTTGGCATATGAACAAGTCACCTCCAACCGTCTTGGTAAAGAGGGTGAGATCGATTAAACCAACGTTAAACCCACGATCCACCAAAAACTCTTTAAGGTGTTCGTACCACACATGTGGAGCTTGTTTAAGTCCATAGAGCGCCTTATCGAGTTTATAGACATAATTGGGGTGGTTTGGATCCTCGAAACCCAGAGGTTACTTGACATATACTAACTCATTAATGGGACCATTTAGGAAAGCACTTTTAATATCCATTTGTTGTAGCTTGAAATTATGATGAGATGCATAAGCAAGTAAGATCTGAATAGATTCAAGACGAGCTACGGAGGCAAAGGTTTCACCGAAATCAACACCTTTGACTTGAGAAAACCCTTGAGCCACCAATCTTTCCTTGTTGCGAATGATGATACCATCTTTGTCTTGCTTGTTCTTCAACACCCATTTGGTTCCAATAACATTCTTGCAATCCTTGGGTCTTGGCACTAACTTCCAAACCTTGTTGCGCTCGAAGTTGTTGGGCTCATCATGCATGGATTCAAGCCAGTCTTGATCTTAGAGAGCTTCGTAGACTTTCTTGGGCTCAATGAAAGAGACAAAAGAACGAGCCTTACCAAAATCCTCCAATTGCTTCCTAGTGACAACCCTTCCACTAACTTTCCCAAGAATCTTGTCCTCTGTGTGACCCGCTCGTTCAAGATTTTCTAGCCTTCTCTTTGCTCTACGAGCTAGCATCTCCTCCAAAGATTCCTTGGATATTGCTTCAGAATCACCTTCTTCATCGGAACATGTCCATCTTCATCTTGTCCTTGATCATAAATGGGTGAAGGATCACCACTAGGCTGAGCTCTCTCAACCATGATAGGGCCTTGATCATGACCTTGATGAGTATCTTGGCCTTGTTCACTTGTTTGACCTTGATCACTAGCTCGGCCTTGATCACTTTCTTGACCTTGATCATCAGCTTGAGGGCTTGGTGCATCTTGTTGGGTAGCTTGTGTATCAATGGGTGTAGTAAATAGCTCCACGTGAGTGGGGCATAGTCCTTCCCCCTCCGTCATCCGGTAACCCTCAATGGGAATTATTCACCAATCCCCATTCTTCTTATGATGATGATAGGAATTGCATATCCTACAACACCATGATCTATGCGCCCCCCTTGGGAGCCGTTATACTCATCAAACACCACGTATATAGCTTCTTGAACTTGTCCGGTGGAATTTTTGTAGACTCTATAGGCGTGAGTATTTGTGACGTAGCCAACAAAGATACCCTCATAAGATTTGGTCTCAAACTTTGTCAAGTGTTTACCTTTCTTGCTAATGAAGCACTTGCAACCAAAGACTTTGAAGTAAGATACATCTGACTTCTTTCCCGTGAGAATCTCATAGGGATTCTTGTTCAAGATCTTGCGGAGATATAACCGGTTGGTAGCATGACAAGCGCTCGAGACGGCTTCGGCCCAAAAGTTATAAGGAGAAGAAAACTCCGCAATAATTGTCCTAGCCGCATCCATCAAAGTACGGTTCTTACTTTCTGCTACACCATTTTGTTGAGGGGTATAGGGAGTGGAATATTGATGAGCAATGCCCTCTTCACTAAGAAAACCCTCAACGGTATAGTTCTTGAACTCCGAGCCATTATCACTCCAGATGGCCAATATGGAGGCATTGTGTTGGCGCTCAACTAAAGTGAGAACTCGATGACCCTCTTTTGAGTCTCAATCTTCCTCTTGAAGAAACACACCCAACAATATCTTGAATAGTCATCCACAATCACCAAGAAATACTTCTTTCCTCCGAGACTATCATAGGAGAGTGGACCAAAGAGGTCCAAATGAATTAGCTCGAGAATTCTTGTGGTGGAGATGGTGGTATTGGTTGGGTGGAGTTCTCCATGTTGATTCCCAAAGGCACAAGAGCTACACAAACGATATTTAGCAAACTTAGCCTTGGTTAGTCCGAGAACATGATTTCCACTTTGAAGGTCATGCAACATCCTCATATTGGTGTGGGCTAGTCAGTGGTACCAAAGCCAACCCGCATCAACTTTAGCCATTAGGCATGTCGTGGCACACGTGTCTCCTTTAGATAAGTCCACTACATACATGTCTTTCTTGACAAACCCAACAAAGGCTACTTTAAGAGTTGTTTCCCAAGTGACAATCACATTCTCTTTATTGAAGAATGAGCTAAACCCACAATTTTCAAGTTGAAGAACGGACATCAAATTATAACCAAGTGACTCAACAAGGAGAACATTCTCAATTTATAAATCATTTGAGATAGCTACCTTTCCTCGTCCTAATACCTTAAGCTCGGAATTGTCACCAATACCGACGCAATTGAGATGAGGTGCTGGAGGTTGCGTCATTGCTTCCGGTCATATGTTGGGATGCACCACTATCCACCGTCCATCTTCCCGACCCGGAAGCACTTCCCTACAAGAGATCAACTTATTGATTTAAGTACCCATCCTTTAATGGGTCCTATTTTGTTAGTAACAAGGGTCTTTGGAACCCAAATAGTCCAATGATAATCATCACCATAAGAAGTACCAACTTATTTAGCATAAACATGACCATCTCAAGATTTCATAAGTACATAAGAGGGGTTATATTTTCCGGCAAATTCATTGTGAGTGATGCTCCCCTAGAGGTATCACCACCCACAATGGTGTTGGTCTCCTTCTCCTTGGTCACCTCTCCCTCTTTCACAAAGACAACATTTTTAGAGGAAGATGTGACATTCTTGGTCTTCTTCTTTGACTTGGCAACAAAGCCAAGCCCTTCCTTCCCTTTCTTAGCTCCTTGAGAGCTTATGGCATCATTGAGAAATTTCTCTCTTCCTACAATGTTAGTAGTAGTACAAGAGGTAGGCATGATAACAATGCTATTAGAGGAAGATATCACTTGCTTATTAGATTGTTGAGCTAGAAGCTTATTCCGAGACGTGGTGAGTTTCTCATGAATTTCTTTAAGAGACGTGAACTCCTTTTCTAGTTTTTCATGACGCTCAAATGGTCTCTCATGAGCCATTCCTAGCTTCAACTCTTCTTCTTAAAAAGATTTTAGTAGAGCAAGAGATTGTTCATTATCCTTCCTAAGTTTGGAAACACTAATAGCATAGGTCTCTTCTAGACTAGATAGTCTCTTCAAGAGAGGCTCTCATGGATCTTTCTTTCTCAGGAGCTTCTACAAGCTCCTTGTCATTGTTCTCATGGCCACCACCATAACTCTCCAAGGTCACGATTATCTCTTCATTCTCATCTATAAGAGAGTTAGCATCATCAAGTTGCCTCAAAAGGGTCGTTACCTTTTCTTTGGTTTCACCTTCAAGACTAGACAACCAAGAGCCTAGATTCTTGGCCTCCTCATCATCATCAACAATATTTTCAACACAATTCAATAATGAAGGAGGACTAGTTTCAATAGGCTTGGAGGTGGAAGGTATTACCGCGGTGGCTTTTCCCATGAGACAAGTAGGTCGAATCAATGCCTTCTCATTGGGGGATTCGAATAGAGAGACCGATGAAGAGGAAGATGTAGCTATGGCGACATGGGACACACCTAGGACTTCATCTTCTCCTTCATCTCCGGAATAGTATGTTTCCAATGTGGGCCCTTCTTGAACATATAGAGCCCTTGGGACCCTTCTAGCAAGGTTCTTGTTTTGTGGAGCTTTGGTCTTGTCCTTGTGAACGATCTTGCCTTCATTCTCTTCTCTTGTATCAAAAGGACACTCTTTGACGAAGTGATTTGCACTTCCACAATTATAGCATGTCCTTGGACGCTCCCCCTTCTTCTTGTAGACCTTGTTTCTCGAGGGTCTAAGGACACCGGCCTTACGAGCCTCCCATCTCTTCTAATAGTCGTGCATGGCAAGAGCGATACACTTGTGATCACCCTTGTATGTGTCTTCATAGTCCTCTTCATCCTCATCATCCTCATAAACTTCTTCTGTCCGAGAAATCACCTTATACTTCAAAGCAAGGTTGGGGGACTTCCCAATTCCTCTTGAGCGGGCAAGAGCATCATCCGCACACTTGTGAGATAAGGATATGGCTATGAACTCACTAAGAACGCCAATGGAGTTGACTGAATTGTAGTCCGATCTTGTTCAAATGCTAGTGGATAGGTTATTCACAAAAGGATTTATGGCCTTGCCAAACTTACTCTTGATCCACTAATCGGAGATTTCCTCTTTCCCAAAGTCCCTCAATTGGTTGCCAAGGGTGACAACTTTTCTATATAGCTCCTCGGGACTTTCATCTTCTAGCATGACAAAGTTCTCGGACTTGTCAAGTGCCACATCATACTTGGAGGATTGGATGCTAGCATTTCCTTGGAACGAGGTGTCAAGTTTATCCCAAGCCTCCTTGGCGGTCTTGATATCGCAGATGTGTTCGAGATGTTCTCTTGGAAGGGCCTTTTGAATAGTGACAAGCAGGTCTTGTTGAGTTCAAATTCAATATCCTCTCTTGGAGTCAAGTTGCTTGCATCATGAGGATGGAACCCATGGAGAACACTTCTCCACAAGGCAGTGCAACAGCCGGAAATATGAGACTCCATATCAAACTTCCAAGAAGAAAATTCATTAGTGTTAAGCATGGGAGGAAGTCCAACATTTAAAATGTGTGGCATAGTAGCAATGGGATGAATAGAGTCATAACTGGCAGGTGGTGGAACTCTTGAGTTAGACCCCGAACCATTAGCCGTTTGAGACTTGGAGCCTTCGGAACTTCCATCGCTCTTAGCCTTTTTATCGGCTTTTGCCTTGGCTAAAGCAATGTTAGCTTCCATTTCGGCGATGTACGGAATGCAATCATCATCCAAGCTAACATAATCGACGGTGGAGGGGAGTTCCTCGGACTCCTTAGTTTTCCCCGTCATGGCCTCCAACATCTTCTTTATGCTAGAAACCTCCGAGCCAACACTGAGCTAATCTTGGACAATTCGGCTTGGATAGTTCCAACCGTTTCTTGTAGGTTAGTTATAGTGTCGGTCATTTTGATGATTTCTGCATTACAAGCGTCGGGCTCACTGCCATTGACCATTATAATCTTAGGAGGTTAAGCCCTTAGTAAGATCCGAGGCTCTGATACTAATTGAAAGTGCACTATGGTCAACTAGAGGGGGGGTCAATAGGTTGACTACCAATTTTTCTTCTTTTCCTTTTTAGTTTGGGCTAAACAAGTAATACAAGGTTCTCTAGATGTGCATCTAGGTGAGCAACCTATGTGACACAAGATATGATACACAATGGAAGTAAAATAAAACGTAACAAGATAAACCACAAGTGTAAACAAGGAGACAAGGATATGTTTCCCGTAGTTCTTTCTCAAAGAGAAGTACGTCTACATTGGAGAGGCGGGGAGCCACCTAGGCTCTCTTCAATAGCACGGATGTGCACACCTTATTCTCCTTGAGCTTCTCCAGTGAGGGAGATTCTCGTTTCCACTATGAGGTCGACTTGAAGGCGTTGACCAAACCTTTACACGGGGTTGAAGACACTCCACAAGATGGATGTAGGCTCTCAAACAATCCGAAGATTCTTTGCAACAAGGTGGAAGCTCCAAGAACGAGATCTACTAAGGTTTCTAGGCCTCAAGTAGGATTCTAGATCTACTAGGATCTGGTGGATGGATTTGCAATTCCTTTGGTGGAATCACGGATCTAGGTCTCCTCTAGCTCTCCACAAAGTTATGGGGTGATTGAGTGGTTGGAGAGGGAGATCTAGGAGGTTGAAGCTTGCATTAATGGATAAGAGAGAGTGAGAGAAGCTTAGCATTTAAGAGGAAGGTGAAGGGCTTTAAATACCCCTTCCCCAAATCTGTCCGTTGGGCAGCCCACGCAGCACCGGAGGTACCGGTGTTTCCACCGGTACTACCGGTGGTCGTCTTCGTTTGGAGCCTGTATGGCTCCTCTTCTCTTTAGTTGTATCCCCGTGCAAGGAGCTACCGGTGGGAACACCGGAGGTACCGCCTACTGGTACTACCGGTGAGCTCCACCCTGGCCTCCGTCACGTGGCACCCGAAGCCCATTTTAGCGGAGCCACCACTTGTAGCTCCACCGGTGGCAGTCCGCATGTTGTAGCCCTGTTGAAGGAGCGGAGGTACCGGTGGTAACACCGGAGGTTCCGCCCACCGGTACCATCGGTGACCACCGATGTAGGATTCGCCATGTGTCAAGTAGGTTTTGGTGGAGGTACCACCAGTACCACCACCGGATGGCCCCGTCTGGGGCTATGGTGGGAAACAGCAGGGGCGGTACGACCGGTGGTATCACCGGAGGTATCGCTGCCTGGAGAATTTTTTTCCCAGGTTTGTCTTTTCGAGCTCTTTTCCTTTGGAGAATTATTGCGACACCCTTTAGGATATTATGGAGAGTATCGGACATATTGTGAAGTATAGAATAGACCCTGCATATACTCAAAATAAAGATTAGTCCTTTAGTTATGTTGTCATCAATTATCAAAACGGAAGATGATCTTTCACCTGGGATTTTGGTTCGTCCAATTCCGAGAATATTTCCAGAACAACTTTTCTGAAACCAAAAACAGAAGAAGACACGAACTGGCGCTGTGGCATATTGTTAATAGTTTAGTCCTAGAAAATCCATAAAAATGATATAAAGTGTATAGAAAACATGTAGCAAATGTCATAATATCAATCATGAAACATCAAAAATTATAGATACGTTGGAGACGTATCAAGCATCCCCAAGCTTAGTTCTACTCATCCTCGAGTAGGTAAAACGATAAAAACAAAATAATTTCTGAGGTGACATGCTACCAACACTGTCTTGACCATCATTATTGTAAAATAATTGTAAGTTGAGACCAAAGTACTCTAAACATAGGCATGATAGATATAATTCTAACAATGTAACTTAGCAACCATGTTGCAACATGAAAAGTAACACAAACAAAAGATCATGAATAATAATGCACTGAAAGTTATATGTTTGTTTCGAGCATAAAGACAACATAGAAAAGTGGTGTTCCTCTTGTCCTTAAAGTGATAGCAAAACATAAATGCCAGGACAGCTTCAAAGTTCAAGTGGTGACTAGATACAAATAATTTGAGAACAAGTAATAACATATCATGAATCAATCAATAATAATTTTTGGGACTGATGCACATTATACTTAGAATGACGACCATGCTCTCTTAGTTGGTGCATAAAGTTAGAAGATGAAGACTCGAAATAAAAGTAAAAGAAAGACCCTTCGCAGAGGGAAACGGGGATTACTCATGTGCTAGAGCTTTTTATTTGATTAAAACAGTGGCACTGAAAATAATTTTTAAGAGAGATGTATGTCTATGTCAACGAATGGTAAATAAACAATACATTAAGTCACAAGTTAACTAGACTTTACAAGAGCGGCTCCCATTGAAGGACGTTCTTTCTACTGGGGTCAGTAGATCATCCCTCTTCTCTTTTGTTTATACAATTATGCTTAACTATAAATCAGGGGAAAAAGAGTGAAGAGAATTGTGAAGTAACCAAATTTGGGGCTGGGCATCCCGTTGCCAGCTTTTCTAGCGAATTGGATAAGCGGATGTGCCACTAGTCCAGGTGTGTAAAGTCCAATCAACAAGTGAATTAAAGATCATCTAGTTACGTCCTCATGAGCTAAAACAGAGCACAAAACATGTATAATTTTGGAGGTTTTAAAGGTAGCACACGAGAAATTTACTTTGGAGTGGCGGTTAAATACCACATATAGGTAGGTATGGTAGAAACATTTGGCAAACTTTTGGTTTTTGGGAGTTGAATGCACGATTAGAGCTCATACTCAATACAGGTGAAGGCTAGCAAGAGACTGGGAGCGACAAATTAAGAGAGCAATAATGGCCATAATCATGCATAGCGACGAAAACATTATTAATCAAAGCATAAATGGTATTACAAGTCAAAAACTAAATGCTCATAGAGGCTAGAGGTGACTGGTTTGTAGTCATAACCTGGTGTAAGCATGTGCCAAGTCAACCAAATAAAGCATTCGAAGGAGAATACCATAATATTATGCTTCGATATGATAAAAACAACTAATGATTTCTTTCAATGGGATATTAAGCACTCTCAGATATTTGAGATAAGTCATGCTACATCAATAACTACCAAGCATACAATTAAAATAATATCTAACATGACATGTTAAAGTCTAAGCCACAGTCTAAACAAGCTTCACTTGCACCGTTATAAGCATGAAATATTTTATTGCTTTCCAACATCAATCATTTTATTTAAACAAAAACTCTCCAAATAATTTATCAATGAAACAAGAGAGTAATACTCTACAAGAACTAACAGCTCTGAATAAGATATGCATGAAAAACAGGAGCTAAAAGGATTGCAATAGCTAGATGATAAATGAAGAATACAAGTATGATAAATAAATACGAGTATTCAAATGAAAAAGCGGAGTGTGTATCTCTCACACACAAGAATGTTAGGATCCAACCAAGTTTATTGGATAAAATAAAAGAAAACAAAAACATACAGACGCTCCAAGTAAATTACATAAGATGTGACCGAATAAAAATATAGTTTCACTAGAAGTGACTTGATAAGTTGCTGATGAAGAAGGGGATGCCTTGGGCATCCCTAATCTTAGACACTTGAGTCTTCTTAGAATTTGTTGGGATGATCCATGAAGGCATCCTCAAGCTTAGTATTTTCACTCTTCTTGATCACATTATATCATCCTCTTCTCTTGACGCTTGAAAACTTCCTTCACACCAAACTCGAAGTGATTTTCATTAGAGGGTTAGTGCATAATAAAAAACCCACAAGTTCTCCATTGACACAAGCATTAATAATACTTAATAAACATTAGATACATCCACTAATGTTTTTGTGGAGCAAAGAAATCCACTCAACATAGTAAAAGATAGAATGCAAAGTAAAAGGCAGAATCTGTCAAAACCAGAACAGTCTGTAAAGACGAATTTTTTTGAGGCACTTACGTTAATCAGATCAGAAAACTCCGATCTAAGAAAAGTTGCATAAATATATAAGGATCATGCACAAAACAATTCAGTATGTTTCGATTTTTCTGGAAATTATGGCGAATTAAATGGTGGACAGAAAAAAATATGTTCCTGTGTAGAAATCCAAATCTAGCATCAACTTTGCACTAGAGACTTTACTTGCCACAACAATTAAAAAAAGTAAAGATATAAAGGAGTTGCTACAGAAGTAAAAAAAACACCTTGACTCAAAGAAAACAAAAGAAAATTGCAAAAAATAAAACATGGGTTATCTCCCAAGAAGTGATTTTCTTTAACGCCTTTCAGCTAGGCCCAGAAAGAAAGAATCAAGTATTTTCAAGTGAAGAAGCATCCAAATCAATAATTTCCTCTAAAACACAGTTTGTAACAATTGGTAATTTAGGTGCCTCTGAAGATGATTCAACATGTAAATCACTCTTAATTTCACTAAAATTTTATTCAATTTCAAGCTCATTATGGGGTTTCAGTTTAGACACCTTGGGAACATACATGAATTTTTGCTCTTTTCCCGCAAAAGGTTTCTCCCTCTTAGATTTAAAAGGGGAAAACTTTGAACTTAAAGTTTCCATAGCCTCCTCTAGTTTATCAATCCTGGGGTTTTGGTTACCACGGGTATTGCTAGCCTCTAAAACAGTGATTATTTTATTGGTACTTACTACTGATTCATTAACTTTGCTAGCATTATCAAGGAAATTTGGAAAATATTTCTCCAAAGAGTTCAGTTTTTTATAACATCTTCTAAAGTGATATCAGTCTTAACAACTTTAGTAGGTGGTGTTCCTACCAAACTTTCAATTAAATTACGGGCTTCCAAAGTAGGAGTTCCCAGAAAATTACCACCTGTAAGAGTATCTAGAACATACCTATACTATCTAGTAATACCAACATAAAAATTCCTAAGAAGGATCATGGTAGAATGTTTTTTAGTACATCTATTATGAGCATCACTTATTCTATACCAAGCAACTTTCAAACTTTCTCCCCCTTGTTTCCTAAAAGAACGAACCTCAACTTCAGGAGTACTCATTTTAGCAACATTAAACCAGGATAAAAAAATAACAACTATAATAAGAACTAATTTTTGTGTGTGTTTTTATATAAAGAAGAAAACAAGGCAAAATAAAAAAAGTAAGCAAAACGAATAACAAAGGATTAGACGTATAGTGTGGAAAATAATGTATGATTGTAGTGAATGAGAGGAAAACAGTGTTTGCAGTAAAAGAACAGTGCTTGTAGTAGGTTGTATTATCAGTGTAAAAGATTGGACTGGGTCCACAGTTCACTAGTGGTGTCTCTCCAAAATAGATAAATAACATGCTGGGTAAACAAATTACAGCTGGGCAATTGACAGAGATAGAGGCTGCACCGTAGTGCATATGCAAGACACGATGATTACTTTGAGATTTATTTGGGCATTACAACATGATACATAGACCATAATCCAACTGCATCTATGACTAATAATCCACCCTTAGAACTTAATCCATGCATACTTTGGGTATTAAGTTACAAGCAACAGATTATTGCATTAAGTGAAGTGTGTAATGTAAAACATAGAATTATCCTTAGACAAAGCATTATTGTTTTTTCCCTAGTGGCAACAACTCATCCACAATCTTAGAAGTTATTGTCACTCTCCTAGATAACTGGAGGCATGAACCCACTATCGAGCATAAATACTCCCTCTTGGAGTTACAATCCTCAACTTGGCCAGAGCATCTACTAGTAACGTAGAGCATGCAAGATCACAAATAACATATTAAAGATAGATCGACAATCAACTTGACATAGCATTCAATATTCATCGGATCCCAGCAAACACAACATGTAACATTACAATAAGTTGATCTTGAGCATGTTAGGCAGCTCACAAGATCTAAACATGATGGCGCAAAAGGAGGAGAAGACAACCATCTAGCTACTGCTATGGACCCATAGTCCAAGGATGAACTACTCACGCATCACTCCGGAGGCAGGCATGGTGATGAAGAGCCCTCGAGTGATGATTTCCCCTCCCGGCAGGGTGCCGAGGAGAGCTTCAGAACCCTCCCGAACTAGGATTGATGATGACGGGGGCTACATAACTTTTCGTGGATGGAGGCTCGGGTATTTAGGGTTTTCCCGAGAATATCAATTTATAGGCGAAAGGCGATGTCGGTGGGCGCCCGAGGGGCCCACACCACACAGTGGCGCGGCCATAGGGCGCGCCACCATGTGGTGTGACCGCCTCGGAGCCCCCCTCCGGGTCTCCTCCGGACTCCGACTACGTGACAGAAAAATAGGACCCTAGGTTGCTTCGTCCAATTCCGAGAATATTTCTAGAACAACTTTTCTGAAACGAAAAACAACAGAAAACAGGAACTAGCGTTGTGGCATCTTGTCAATTTGTTAGTCCCAGAAAATCCATAAAAATGGTATAAAGTGTATAGAAAACATGTAGCAAATGTCATAATATCAATCATGGAACATCAGAAGTTTAGTTACGTTGGAGACGTATCACTGCCTCAAGGGATCTACTCCAACACCTGCCAAGTGCCAACACCGACTCTGCGTAGTACCAGGTTTGGACCGTAGCCCTCCTTTGTTGGATGTATACCCAAAAGACAATAATATTTATGCATCTGTTTCATAATTATGATTCATATTACTATGCTATAACTGATGTGGTTCCTGAATATGAGATTCGGAGGAAAACTCACGCTCACGTGTAGTAACATGAACACAAAAATAAACCATAGTCTTGCCTTTTAAGAATAATTCATTGGATGCTTGGTGACTATGTTTTCCTGGTCATTGACATTGTTTATGTCAGCATCAATGAATAACATATTGTTAAGTAGATCGATATGCTAAGAGATTCCACTAAGACATCTTTGTCCTTAGAATCATATCACAATACGGTTATTATTACAATGCATCCTTTGACCCATAAGGTTATCTAATATATTCTGAAGGTTTTACTTTAGTACTATCAAGAGTCACACCATAAACTGCGTGAACATAAAGGTAGCCACTTGGTAATTCTTAAGGAGTATATCACCTCGATGTTGTGAGATAGGAATTAATCCTCCGTAAAAGGAGAGATACATGCCTGGTCCCACTCGGTATTATTGATATCCATAAGTTCTGCAGAGAATGCATGATGATGATGCATCATGTGGGATATCATAATACTGTAACGAGTAAAAGGAAACTTATCGGTTAACGAGACAAGACAAAGGTATAAGTGAACAAGAGATTGTTTTACGACAATACCGGCAATCTCAGGGAGTTCCGCGATGACCCCACATTCGGTGAGGACTCGCCGCACTAGGACACTTGGTTCCACCACGAGCACAATATTCGTCGTGAGAGCTTGTTCTCCCGCTCCCCAGCGTTGTTACACACGCACCTCGCCGGCGCCGCACCTCTGCACTCGGCAGGCTCCCCAGCAGCAGTTGCGCATCGGCAACCCCATTGCGGTTATGGCGGGAGAGCAGGAAGAAGAGGACGACAAGGACACAGACTCCTTGAAGCGTGGCCTCGAGGAATCCCTCCTCTTTGAGGAGGCCAGTGGGAGGGAAGCTCCACATCTCTGCCGCCTTGACCTAGCAGGCGGTGGAAGAGCACGTCCCCGGTACAAGTACATGGACTAGGAGTCGGAGCAGCGCCTCCTCCCAACCAAGATTTACGGGGAGCACTGGGTCTAAAGTGGCACAGAGGAGGCCCCAACGCCACCACCGGAGCAGGTGTAGCCGCCGACCCTTCTCCCACCGGCGCACCTCTAGAAGGCATCGGAGTACATCGAGCTGGATTAGGGGTTTAGGGCTAGGCCACCGCCAACGTCGCCCGTAGTTTTTTTCTATTTCCTTTTCCTTTTTGTTATGTAAAAAGACCGGTCTTCTAAGCCTGGTATTCAATTTTTTTTAGGCATACTTATAGAATAAAAAAACTGTCAAATGCCTGTCGAAAAAAAACTGTCAAATGAATCATACGTGTTAGGGCATCTCCAGTCGTCCCCCCAAGGACGCAAAATAGCGCCGTTTTGCGTGAATAGCGCCGTTTTTTCACCAGTCGCCCCCCAGGACCTGAAAAGGCGCCGTTTCGGCGGAAATTAGCGCTGCCGCCCCCAGGCGGAACCTAGCCCGTTGGGTTCGGCCAGGGGGGGGGGGGCGAAAGGAAAAGCGCGCGTGGGCCAGCGCTGTCGGCGAGGGGAGCGCTATTTGCCCACTTTCCCCACCCCCCGACTCGTCTTTTCTGCTCGCCCCATCGTCCCCACATCTTTAGCCATCCCATGGCATCTGCCGTGACACCACCACGACAGTTGGCGCCCACCGTGGGGCAACCAGCGGCGCTGGCTGGAGTTTCTGTTCGGACGGGATCTTCATCAGCGGAGCGCGTAGTTTGTGGCCTTGTCCACAGATTCGGCTCCTTCGACTTCGTCACCGACAACGCCGGCTGTTTCGGCGGCATGGCCATGCCCGAGGGCGGCTCGGTGATTTCCTTCGGCTCTCACCTCGTCTACGTCGCCACCGTCGCCAACAGCGCCTACCCCGAGCTGGTGCATGACGCGGAGGATCCTCCCGCGGTGGTTGCTGCTCGCGGAAGGCCTGCATGTAGCTCTGCATGCTGCGCTGAGGTGATGGTGACGGGCTTGGCGGCAAACACTGGCGCAGACGCTACTGGCGCTGCGGCCGTCGTCGAGGAAGTTGACGACCCGCCTGCTGGTGGCAGGAACCACCGGCCCTACGAGAAGGAGAGCAACCTGCCGCCTTCCACGTCTACGGTCATCCCCGCGTCTGCTGCGCGAACCGGTATGCCCACTCCCACCGACGTCGAGCTGCTAGCCGCGAGGGAGCAGCTCGAGCGGCAACGCCAGGAGCTGCTTGCCGAGCAGGCGGAGTTGGAGAAGATCAGGCTTGAGCTGAGTCTAGACCAGCTCGAGTACAACAAGGCTCACGGCTTCACGCCGGTCGCCAGGAGGCCCAGCAGAGTGGGCGCTATGCGGCGTAACCTGGGTGCCGAGATGGCGACAGTTGCGGAGGAGCCCGCGCAGTCCGCCACCGCGAACACCTTCACAAGGCCAAGGTACAGCACACCCGCCAAGACGCTCAGAGCTGCGCAGGCCGTGGCTGCCGAGTTGCCGCGCCTGGATGGAGAGGCGCGTCTCAGGCAGCAGGAGAGGCTCAACGAGTTGGTGTTGGAGGCCGCTAGGCAGAACGAGGAGTTCCGGAAGGCCAACCCGGGAGCTGGAGCTTCGCAGGTGGTTCATTCGCACGCGGCTAGATCTAACGATCAGGCCTCGTCTCCGCATCCCAGCCGCGAGAAGAGCCGCAGCGGGCGTTCGGGTAGAGACAGGCAAATGCAGGTGTATGACCCGGCTGCTGCCGCGAAACAGGTTGCTGTGCCGCAGCAGCCCGGGCAGGAACACAACGCTGCAAGAGCAGGCTCTCAAGCCCATCAAGCTCAAAGCCGTGCCCGAGAAGCCGCGCGTCCGGGTACTTCTCGGCAACCCGCAGCTCAGCCTACTCGGCAGAGGCAGCAGCCGCGCCCAGTGGCACCAGTCGCCAACCCGGTGGAGCAGCCCGCAGCTACGCAGGTGGATAGGTATGATGATGGCTACTCGGCTATGGAGATGGCTGGTTATGACATCCATGACCGTGTCGGTGAGCGTGTGTTGGCGCCTGGGGATGCAAGGCACCAGCTGGACCGTATCAGCTTGTCGGCGCGGCTTGAGAGCACGGGTCCTCCTGGCCCCGAGTGCTTTGGCCCGCGCATCATGAACGAGCCTTCCGTGAAGGGCTTCCAGCTCGCAAGAGGCACCAAGAGTTACAATGGTAGCACCAAGCCTGAAGATTGGCTTAATGACTATGTCACCGCGGTTCATATCGCGAATGGCAACAGGAGATGGGCGGTGCGCTATGTGCCGCAGATGCTAGAGGGTCCAGCTCGCACTTGGCTCAACAACTTGCCCAAGAACAGCATTAACTGCTGGCTGGACTTCTCGGATGCCTTCATCAGCAACTTCACAAGTACATACAAGAGGCCGAATAGGCCCCAGCAGCTGTCGGCCTGCAGGCAGCGAGAAGACGAGACGGACCGCGAGTACCTTACTCGGTGGAGTACTTTGAGGAACACTTGCGAGGGTGTGAATGAAGCACAGGCCATCACTTGGTTTGCGCAGGGTTGCCGACATGGCAGTATGCTTTGGCAGAGATTGCAGAGGGAGATGCCGAACACCCTGGCCGAGACCATCAAGATTGCGGATCAGTACGCACTCGGTGATCCTACTCAGCCACTGATGGACTCCTCTGAGCCGAGAAGAAACTTCAACAGCAGCAAGCGCAACGAGTTCCGCAACAAGCGCCGAGTAGATACTCGGTATGACCCTGAGGAGGTGAATGCAGTGAATGTTGGAGGCGGTGGTGGCCAAAGGCAGAAACCTGCTGGAGCCTACGGGCAGAACCAGAACCAGAGCCAAGGCAACAAGAAGCCATTTCGCGCCTCCCAGTCGGGTAGCGGGAACTCCGAGCAGCCGAAGAAGTTTGTCTTCGATGACATGAAGGATGGTCCATGCAGCTTTCACACTCATCATCCCTCGAGGCCTGCTAACCACACTACTCGGCAATGCGAATGGTGGGATGTGATCAAGAGTGATGGCTTGCCTCCTCCTCCTCCCCTGCCAGCCGCCAATGCTACTGTTCAGCCTACTCGCGCACCCGCAGCTCGGCCGCCAGTATACCCGAGAAGAGAGAATGTCAACCAGGTGGCTTTAGGAGCCAACCGAAATTTCAACAACGAGAGATACCGCAACAACAACTACAACCGCAACAGCAACAACAGAGGCAACAACAACTATCAGGGCAACAACAACAACAATGGCAACAATGGGGGCAATGGCTCCAACCAGTACCAAGAGCACCATGAGAGCTATATGATCTTCACTTCTGAGGCAGTCGACAAGCAGTCACAGCACAGGCGGGCCATGGAGGTCAACGCAGTGATTCCTGCTGTCCCTCACTACATGTACTGGTGCGACCAGGAGATCAGGTGGACTCGAGCGGACCATCCCAAGGTGATGCCCAATCCAGGTACCTATGCCTTGGTGTTGGATCCTACCTTCCTGGGCCCCGAGAAGAATGTGAGGTTCAGCAAGGTGCTAATCGACAACGGCAGCAGCATCAACATTGTGTACAAGGACACACTCGAGAAGCTTGGCCTGGCCGAGAACATGATGCTGCCCAGCAAGACCACTTTCCATGGCATTGTGCCCGGGATCTCATGCAACCCGATTGGCCGAGTGTGGATTGATGTGCTATTCGGTACTCGGGAGAACTGCCGCACAGAGCGCCTGCAGTTTGAAGTGGTGGATCATCAGAGCCCCTATCATGCTCTACTCGGCAGGCCTGCTCTGAGCAAGTTCATGGCCTCTACACATGTGGCTTATCTGAAGATGAAGATCCCCGGTCCCAATGGCATCATCACCATCTCGGGAGATTACAAGAAGTCCATGGAGTGTGCCTCTGCTAGCTCCCAGCTGGCGGAATCGATGGTGATCGCTGCCGAGAAGAAGAAGATGTACGAGGTGGTGGCCATGGCTCAGTCCGCACAAGCTGGCGCACAAGGTGTGCCGAGTACCCAGCATGGTACTGCTTTCCAAGCTGCCAAGGAGACCAAGACAGTCCAGGTTGACCCCGAGTTCCCGGAGCGCGTGGCCATCATTGGTTCCGGGTTGGCGGAGAAATAGGAAAGCGCGCTCATCCACTTCCTCCGTGAGAATCGGGATGTGTTCGCCTGGACAAATGAAGATCTACCAGGAGTCCCGAGGGAGTTGGTTGAGCACTCTTTGCATGTGCGTCCTGACGCCAAGCCCGTGAAGCAGGCTTTGCGCCGTTTCGGAGATGAGAGAAGGAAGGCCATCGGTGATCAGATCACCAAGCTGCTGATAAGTAACTTCATCATGGAAGTGCTGCATCCGGATTGGTTAGCCAACCCGGTCATGGTCGAGAAGAAAAAGGAAGATCCCAAGGCTGCCACTGCATGGCGCATGTGTGTCGACTACACCGACTTGAACAAGGCATGCCCCAAGGATCCTTTCCCGCTATCTCGCATCGATCAGGTGATCGATTCTACTGCCGGCTGTGAACTGTTGTCTTTCATAGATGCCTACTCTGGTTTCCACCAGATTGCACTCAACCCTGCTGATCAAATAAAGACTGCTTTCATTACCCCATACGGGGCTTATTGCTATCGTGTCATGTGTTTTGGCTTGAGGAATGCGGGTGCAACCTATCAGAGATGCATGCAGAAATGCTTGCACGACCAGCTCGGCAAGAATGTGCAGGTGTACGTAGATGACATTGTCATCAAAACGAATAAAACACATACTCTGCTTGCCGACCTGGAGGAAACCTTTGCTAACCTACGCAAGTACAAAATGAAACTGAATCCGAGTAAGTGCACCTTTGGTGTACCAGCTGGAAAGCTACTCGGTTTTCTGGTTTCTAGTCGGGGCATTGAAGCCAATCCTTCTAAGATAAAAGCTATTGAGAGCATGTCTTTGCCGAGATCGTTGAAGGATGTGCAGAAGTTCACGGGCTGTCTGGCATCTCTGAGCCGTTTTCTGGGCCGAATGGGCGAGAAGGCTCTGCCTCTATATCAGCTAATGAAGAAAAGTGACAAGTTTGTCTGGACTCCGCAAGCGGACGTGGCATTCAATGAGCTGAAAGCAATGCTGGCTAGCGCTCCCGTCTTGGCTAGTCCGCTACCCAAGGAGCCTATGCTGCTGTATATTGCTGCGACTAACCGAGTAGTCAGCGCGGTGATAGTGGTGGAGCGAGAAGAAGAAGGCAAGAGTGTGCAGCGCCCAGTCTATTATCTCAGTGAAGTGCTGTCCAGTTCCAAGCAAAACTATCCGCACTACCAGAAGATGACATATGGTGTGTACCTGGGCGCCAGGAAGCTGAAACATTACTTCCAGGAGCACCCCATCACTGTTGTGAGCTCTGCTCCCATCTCGGACATCATGGGAAACAAGGAGGCGAGTGGCAGAGTAGCCAAGTGGGCAATCGAACTAGCCGCGTACGCTCCCGCGTATACGAGAAGAGAAGCAATCAAGTCTCAGGTCCTGGCGGAATTTCTTGTGGACTGGGCCGAGATGCAGTACGAACCTCCTGCTCCAGTTTCCAACTATTGGAAAATGCACTTTGATGGCTCAAAGGTGAAAGAAGGCCTTGGTGCTGGCGTAGTGCTTACATCACCCAAGCGAGATCAGCTCAAGTATGTGTTGCAGATTCATTTCAAGGCATCCAACAATGTAGCCGAGTACGAGGCAGTGGTGCATGGTTTGCGAGTAGCAAAGGAGGTTGGTGTGCAGCGCATTATATGCTATGGCGATTCGGATCTGGTGGTGCAGCAAGTCTCGGGTACCTGGGATGCATTGGATGCCAACATGGCATCGTATCGTTTCTTGGTGCAGTCAATGACTGGGTTTTTCGAAGGCTGTGAGTTCCAGCACATTCACCGAGCAGAGAACGAAGCAGCAGACGAGCTATCCAAGTTGGGATCTTCTCGGCAGTCCATCCCGGCAGGGATTGCCTTGGAGCATTTGAGGAAGCCGTCCATCAAGCCTTCCCCCAACTCGGAATCTATCTTTGTTCCTTCTCTGCCAAGTGAAGAATCTGACCCAATGGAGATTGACTGGGAGAGTGCTGCAGAGAACCCGGGGACTGCCGTCCTCTACTCGGGGACTGCCATTCCCTACTCGGGGACTGCCATTCCCTACTCGGGGACTGCCACTCCTTACTCGGGGACTGCCACTCCTTACTCGGGGACTGCCACTCCTTACTCGGGGATTGCCGCTCCGTACTCGGGGACTGCCGCCCTCAACCCAGAGGCTGTCGCATTCATTGAAGAGGTTCTCGCTAATCGGTCTGGGCTGCAAAGAAGCGCTCCTACTCCTCCTGTGCAACCACAAGAGCCTGCCCCAATGGAAATGGACGAACCAGTGTTTCCCATGCGGGAGACACCGAGTTGGGCAATGCCCATATTATCCTTTCTAAGGGACGGTACTTTACCTGAAGATGAGGTGACTGCGAGGCAGATTCAGAGAAGATCCAAGGGCTACACTATAGTCCGAGACGTGCTGCACAAGAGAAGTGCCACTGGTGTGCTGCAACGTTGTGTGAGCCCAGAAGAGGGAGAAGAAATCCTGGTGGAGATACATCAAGGGGAATGTGGGCACCACGCCTCATCTCGGGCTTTGGTCAAGAAAGCTTTTCGGCATGGCTTCTACTGGCTCACTGCACTGCAGCAAGCTGAAGATATTGTGAGGAAGTGCACCGGCTGCCAGATGTTCGCAAGTAAGATTCACATGCCAGCTTCCGAGTTGAAAACAATTCCTATCACATGGCCATTTGCTGTTTGGTGCTTGGATATGGTTGGTCCTTTCAAGCCAGCTAAAGGCAATATGACACATATCTTGGTCATGGTGGACAAGTTCACCAAGTGGATTGAGGTGAAGCCTATTCGGAAGTGCGATGGGGTCACAGCTGTGAAGTTCGTGAAGGATGTGATCATGAGATATGGCTACCCGCACAGTATCATCACCGACAACGGCACCAACTTTGCAGAGGGGGCAATGGTGCGATTCTGCAGAGACAAGCATATCCGACTAGACGTTGCGTCAGTCGCGCACCCTGCCTCCAATGGGCAAGTTGAGAGAGCAAATGGAATGGTACTGGCAGGCATCAAGCCAAGTCTGATTGAGCCATTGCTGAAAACACCTGGGTGTTGGCTAGAAGAGTTGCCAGCAGTGTTGTGGAGTCTAAGGACTACCCCTAACCGGTCAACCGGCTACACGCCATTCTTCTTGGTATACGGGGCTGAGGCCGTGTTGCCAATAGACTTAGAGCATGACTCCCCCCGAGTAGCCCTCTACACTGAGGTGGAGGCGAGAGAAGCTCGAGAAGACGACGTTGACCTGCTTGAAGAAGCAAGAGAGCTGACTCTGTCACGTTCGGCTATCTACCAGCAAAACCTGCGGCGTTATCATAGCCGAAAGGTGAACCCAAGGGTTTTCCGAGAAGGAGACATGGTCCTTAGGCTGGTGCAGCGCACAGCCGGGATGCACAAGTTGTCTCCTCCATGGGAAGGGCCTTTCATTGTCAGCAAAGCGCTGCACAATGACGCGTACTATCTTGTAGATGTGCGCCCATCGCAGGCGAACAGGGCAGATAAAGCTGGAGAGGAAACCAAGCGCCCTTGGAATGTAGCTCTACTTCGTCGTTTTCATTCGTAAGCAAAGATGTGTATGTACCCTCTTATCCGAGTTGAAATTCTACTCTGCAATCTGAAATTGTTCTCGGGGACTGCCCTCGTCCAAAATTGCTCTAAGTGTTTTTACTCGGCTTGTTCCTTTGTCTATTCGGTTGCTCCACTTCAGAACTCATAAGTGCATTGAGTACTGTGTTTAAACCTATATGCCAACTCTTCGACTCTGCTGCTGTCCGGAACTCGGCTTCATGGCAAGCAAGAGAACAAGCAAAAGGTCAATGAGCACACGAAAATCGCTAAGGAAGAAAGAGTGCAGGAACCGAGTAGATTGTTGGTTACTTTTGTTCCCTGTTTTCGTCTTCTCGGCTAAGTGGTGGGCTGCGTTACCATGATTGTTTCTAGCGGCTAAGTATTTGCAGCCCTACTACTGGATTCTTGTGACTCGAATACCAAAAAAGCGACAAGTCGCGGGTAGAGCAGAGATGAAAAGATAGGGTGAATAAGAAATGCAACTCGGGGACTCGCATGGAAACGCAACTCGGCATTAAGCCAGTGTCTTTCAACTTGAATAATGTCGAAATAAACAGAGTGGGCATAAAAATTGAGTAGCAAGCAAAACAAAGGTAGTCTATTGCATCTGCTCCCGGCATCCCGGGGATCTGATAAGTATTCGAGTTGAAAGAGATTGCAGGTTGCTTCAAGATGAGGAGGCAGCGTTCTCGGCGCTGGCCTTGGCTGCTGTTTCTTCGGCGGCGGTCTTGGCAGCAGTTTCTTCGGTGGCGGTCGTGGCAGCCGTTCCTTCGGTGCTGGCATGGGTGGCATCCGCTTCCGTCTGGACGGTGGCGGATTCCTTCATCTCGGCATCATCCTGGGTGGCCGCCTGCTCAGAAGTGGCCGTGGCCACCGAGACGAGTCCTGGAGCCGAAGAGGAGCCTGAAGCCTGGCCAGGAGGGGGCACCGTGTCGTCGAGAGCAGCACCTGAGGAGGTGCCAAAGTCGAGTGCGGCGGTGTCAATGTGGGCGTACTCGTCCTCATCGCTACTCGCGACGGCGACGTTCTTCCCCTTCCCGGCCTTGCCCTCAGGAGATTCGAAGTGGCCTTCCAAGTCGGATTCTACTTCGTCGTCCTCTTCCTCTTCCTCCTCGTACTCGGTGTCGGGCTCAGGGAGGCCCTCGATGAAGGTCTCCGTCTCAGCGCACTCCGCGACCTCGTAGGCGATCTGCTTGCGTGTGGCCACGCAGTCGGGATCCACCTCCCACTTGGAATTGTTGCGCTTCCCGCGGATGAGCTGCATGTTGAGGTTTTCATACCAGGATGAAATGCAGAGAAGCATCACGTCTGCACCAGCACGGGCGCCCGAGGCACGCCACTTGTTCAACTCCTTCTTCACATTCTTCAGCTTGAAGGCTAGGCCCTTCATGGTGGTTGGCCGATCATCATGAGGCCAAAACAGCCTGTGGAGCTCAAAGCCCTCGTGCACCAGGTCAGTTCCGACGCCAGCCAGCTGTTCGAAATAGTTGTTGAGAACCAGCAAGCTGTCCTCGATCTCGGCCCTGGTATCTGCCGCCTCACCTTTCGCAAGGCGAGCTGCTTTGGCCTTGGCCACCATAGGCACAGAAGGGGAATCAAGATGAGGCCAGATCTGAAATAGCATGTGGTAACTTCAGAACCGAGAAGAGAAAAACCGAGTAGAAGAAAACCGAGAAGAAATACGACCGAGAAGAAAAGAAGCAGCGAAGAAAAGACTCACCGGACAGTTCGTTGCGCAGCCGCTGCAGCTGGGTCCTCCAGGACTCCTCGTTAGAAATGTGCTTTTCTTGGATCAGGCGCAAGGAATCCATCTGAGCGAAGAGATCAGCGTTGGTCTTCTTTAGCGTTTCGCATTCCTGCTCAAGGGCCCTCTCCTTGGCTCTGAAAGTGGTCTCGGCCTTGGCCTTCTCGGCAATGGCTCTGTCCCTCTCGGCGCCAATCTTGACGGCATCCTGGAGTGCCTTTTGCAACTGGAGTTGCAGCTTCTCGGTCTCCGTGGTGTGGTCCTTCAACAGCTCAACGGCCTGGTCGGACAGCTGCTTCTGCACTTCTGCGGGCTTGACACAATCTTGGTGTGCCTCAGCAAACAACTTGTGATCTTCTGCGAAGAGATAGATGAGGTCAGCAGAGGAGCAGAGAAGAAACAAATTCAAAGTCAAACCGAGTAAACAACAAACTTACCTTCTAGCCTTTTGATGGTGGCCTCGGAGTTCTCCACGAAGCTGCGGCATTTCTCATGTTCGTCTGCTAAGGCCTTCAGTTTTTCTGCAGAGAAGGAGAGGTTAGCGCATAAGAAAGCATAAGCGAGCGTAAACAAAAACGCATGAATCGCACAGCTAAAAGCGTACCTTGCACTTCAGTCAGCTGCTGGGTGCTGTCCTTGGCGTTCTTGCTGGCTGCCTCCGCAGCTGCCTTTTCCTTCTCTAGAGCAGCAATTCGCCTCCTGGCGATGGAATGGTTCCAGAGAAGAATGCGGTATAAGTGGGTCCGCTTAAGAACGCTATCCTGAAAAACGAGAAGAAAATGAGTTAGGCAAAGCAGAGAAGATTCAGCCCGAGTAGGAGGCTACTCGGAGAGTATCCGTCTACTCGACCCGAATCTCGGGGACTGGGGGTGATGGTAAGAAAGAAGAAAGGCGAGTAGAAGAGAAGAAAATTCAACTCGGAAAAGGCAAGAAGGACTTACTGCATAGGACTGCTCGATGTCTTCGGCGTTCTTGCGGTGCAGGAACATTTTGGCTGCAAGGGTTGCGGTCTCGGTGGAGACGGACATGGGCTTGTGTCCCAAATCGACCTTGTTCCAATCCACGCGCATGTGGTCGATGCCGCCAAGGGTCAAGCCGTGCCATTTCTCCTCCCCGAGAACCCTGCTGTCCCACCTGGCGTTGATGTGGCCAACGGTGTCCAATACCTGTTCAAGACCCTTGGAAGTTATTGGTTTGTCTTGGACTCCACGAGAAGCGATGTTGACAGACTGGGGTTGGCTTGGATCTGGAGGAGGGGAGTTCATGGCTACAACCTTCCTTCCCCTCTGGATAGCTAAAGCTTTGTCCTTGGGAGGGAAGCCGATTGAGTGCTGATGGCTAACCTCAATCATGTACTCCGGGTAGCAAGGCTGGCCAGCAGCGCGAGCGTCTGCAGAGAGCACAGCAGGAATCGGGCCGGACTCGTGGATCACGAGCGCTCCGCCTGAGGATGTACTCTGGTCTCTGGCCCGCTTCTTCGTTTGCTCCTTCTCAACCCTTTGCTTCTCGGGATCCTCAGTCGTCTTCCCGTCAGTCTTGGCCTTCGCCTTCTCGGCGACTGCCTTCTCGGCAGCTTGCTTCTCGGCCTTCTTCTGCTCAGCCCTGGCTTTCTTCTGCTCAGCCTTGGCCTTCTCAGCAGCTTCCTTATCAGCAGTTTCCTTCTCGGCTTTGGCCTTCTCAGCAGCTTCCCTCTCGGCTGCCCTTCTGACAACCTCATCCTTCAGAGCATCCAAGGCTCGCTGCCTGGTTACTCGCCCGGCAGGAGGGCTGGATGCGTCCTTACTCGGCGGGGACGAGGAGGAAGTTGGCGGTGTAGGGCCTTGCGCAGTTGGTGGTGTAGGGCCTTGCGCAGTCGGTGGTGTAGGGCCTTGCGCAGTTGGTGGTGTAGGGCCTTGCGCAGTTGGCGGTGCCGCAGATCCGTCGCCTTGTGCAGCTCCTGGCTGGGCGCTACTCGGTGTCACGCCCGGTTGCACACTACTCAATGGGTAAGCATCCGTCATGGTGGCATCCGTGGCGGTGGTGTCTTCTGCTCGCTGCTCGGCAGCGAGATTCTCTTGTGCAGCAGCCCCTGTGGTGGGCTGCTCTTGCTCTGCTTCAGGCCGCTCGGCGGCGGTGTTGTCTTGCATCTCCTCGGCATTGCTAGCCGGAGGAGAAGGGGGTCTCTCATCGTGGATGGTAGTGTCATGTGCTGCTGGTTCAGACGCTGCTCCTTGCGCACCGGCGGTCTGCGGATTGGCAGCAGCAGCGTTGGCGGTGTCGTCCTCATCATCATCCAGATTGACCAGAGGTACTGGTTTTTCCTTAGTGTGGTCAGAAGCGAGAGCTGCGTTCGCGTCCATAGGAGGTCTGCAGAGAAAAGGAAATCACAAATTAGAAGAAGATTGGGGAAATTAGCACAGCGCGAGAAGGGAAGCGACCGAGAAGAGGGCTTACGCGGTGGTGCACTTGAGCTCTCGTCTGGACCTCTTCACGACCACCTTCTTCTCGGCGGGCTTCTTCTTCTTGGCAGGGGGCGCTGGTGCTCCGCTACCAGCCCGTTTGCGGGTCTCAGGAGCGGCGATGGACAGGGGCTTGACGACTAGGGGCGCATCGCCCTCGTTCTCGTCTTCGTCCTCGTCGTCCTTGTCCGCGGCAACTTCATCTGAGAATCCAAGAGAAAAGAGAAAAGAATCAGAAACAGCAAACGAGGGACTGGTGCTTCTCGGAAGCAAACAAAGTGAAAGTGTAGTTACCGTCAAAGTCTTCATCAGACCAGGTGCGGAGAGCATCGCGCTTGTCGGTAGTGGGGGAGCGAGAAAGGTTGGGCTGCTCCGCGGCATCGAAAGAAGGCACATCGTCCTCCTCACGATCAGGAGACCAGTTGCCCTCGAAAACCTCGCAGCTCTCGATTATCTGGCGAGTGAGGACCTGAAAAACAGAGAAGGATCACAGACTAGCCGAGTACCAGGAAGGAATTCTACTCGGATAGGCGTGCAAACACCAAGCACACTAAGCCTAAGCATGTTTGCCGAAAGGTATTACTCGGAAGGGCGTGCAGGTATAAAGTACATCGAGCCTAAGAATCGTTCTCGAGTAGGCTATCCGGCAAGGCGTGCAAACACAAAGCATACTAAGCCTAAGTCGATTCGGCTAGATGTCCTACTCGGAACGCAAGGCAATTGCTAGCTGATGCAAGAAGGAGAAGCTATCTACTCGGAAAGAGTATGCAGAGAGCAAAGTAAGAAAGGCGTACCCGCTCAATCGGCTTTGTACGGCTATACGGGACGAACCCGTATTGCCAGTGGTCGCCAAGATTCGTCGTCAAGATGTTCCTTGCGTGCCAGGGAACGTCGATGTTGTCGATCTCGATGGTGGTGGTCCTGGTGCAGTCGCGGGGGCCTCCCATGTAACACATGAGATGGCACCGCTCCTGCAAGGGCAGCACTCGGCGCTGGATCCAGCAGGCCACCGGGTCGTCGTTCTTGAGGCCCTGCGCCTTCAGCCAGCCGAGTCTGTTCTCCATCTCGATGGCGTCATCGTCATTGACGGGCTTGTCCTTCCAGTACATCCCAATTGGAGCGCGATTGCTCCAAACGGGCAAGTTGATTCGATCGTTCACCGGGGCTCCTTCCGCGGCGGCAACGTTCCTGACGTAGAGGAACGTCTTCTGCCACAGCTTGACGGAGTCCAGCCCCTTGATGCGGGGGTGGTTCGTCCCGGACCGCTGCACCATCATGGCGCAGCCGGTGTCGGTGGCGCGGGCGACGCCCGCGGAGTCCTTCTTCCCGGTGGATTGCTGGCGCAGGTGGAAGTACCTGAGCCACGTCTCCCACGTGGGCGGGATGCCGAGGAAGGCCTCGCAGACCACGGCGTGGTAGGCGAGGAAGACGACGGCATTGGGGGGCAGATGGTGCATCTGGATGCCGAAGTGGTTGAGGAACTTCCGCAGGAAATCGGAGGCGGGCAATCCGAACCCGCGCTCGAAATGCGCCAGGAAGACGACGCGCTCTCCCTCCCGCGGGGACGGCACGATTTCACCGTCCGGCGCCCGGCACTCCACGCCGGGAGGGACTCGCCTGGTATTGACGAGCCAGGCGCAATCTTCCGCGGTGACGGAGGAGCCGGCCCAGCCGGATTTGGCCATTGTTGCGAGTAGGGAAGGTGGAAGATTTCGAGGGGAGTTGGGTGGTGGATTGAGTCCGCGGCGGCGCGAGAGCTTGCGCGGCGGCGGAGAGCTCGGTGGCGGAGAAGAGCAGGAGACGAAGAAGGAATAGTGCGAGGGAAGGGGAAAAGGAAGTTACCGGCGGGGGTATTTATATCCCCTCCGCGAGTTTACCGTTACCGTCGTGGAAGTGGGATCGATTGTGGCGTGTGGTGGGTCCTGTGGCCGGCTAGAAACGCACACAAGCGTCGGTTGCGCGCGTAATGGCCGCAGTTGATCCCACCACCAAATCGTGGCCTATAACTGCACTTGATGGGACATGACGGCCGGTGGGCCCATTGCGTGAAAACTGGACGCGTGGCAGGTCGTGTCCTGGGCAACGAAACGACAAGGTCGTGGATGCTTGACACGTGTGCAGTTGCTGCGCGAAGGGCTGGATTGTGCTCTGTGCTGCAGAGGCTCAATCTGAGAAATTTCTCTAAGTCTTTTTACTCGGTTACAGAGTAGAAAGCAAGTGCTACTCGGAAGAGAGGAAACTCAAGGTACTTTCCAGATAGCTACTCGGAGGACCTACTCGGCATCTTGAGGTTCAAGGGCTGAGATGCAAGGGCTGGTTTTAAGCTGGCAGAGCCTAGTGAACAAGTTCGCAAGACTCAACCAGCTTCGGGGACTGCTGTCGGGGGGTTACCCCCGAGTAGGGTAAAGACAGGTGGTAAAGGCAGCTTACAGAAGAGAGGTTTGGTCGAGTAGCCGACTACCTGGTACTCGGTACCCGGTCGACTGCTACTCGGTCTCACCTCAAGATGACCAGAAGGAGATATCAATCAAGTTCTATCCTTTCGAGTAGAAGAGTTGGCCCGAGTACAATTGGCGGGAACCATTGGCGGGAACCTACTCGGGCCAGAAAGTCAAAGGAGCCGTTCTGACACAGGATCCCGCGTATCCTGGGTCCGTACTTGGCAGCATTCGAACTACTGTTCATCTGGGGCCGGTCTCCCTGATAGTGACAGCATGGAAGCAGGCGGTGGCAGGATAAGGGGGCCCTACTCTGTGCCTAGGTACAGTGATACCAGTCTGTCCCCTAGTTTTGCCCAACGACTTTACAGAAGCAGCCAAGGTTAGGAACCAAAGCTGTCAGCGGGTACTCGGAGAAAGGACGATGTGCACACTATGTCGACACTTGTCTAGATTTGGACGTATCCGGCTGGGCACCGTGTATATAAGGTGCCCCGCCGCCTCCTGCGCGAGGCATGCTCTGGGATCTTGCTCTACGCTCATTCTGGAGCCCTAGAAACCCTGAGTCCTTGACCTAACTCTACTCGGAGAGGAGAGAGAGGCTACTCGGTAGAGATACCATTTGTACTGTGGCTACTCGGAGAGACATCATAATACATAGAGAAAGGCAGGAGTAGGGGTTTTACCTCCTCACGAGGGCCCTGAACCTGGGTACATCGTGTTGTTTGTGTTGTGTGGATCTTACCTCACGCGGCTACTCGTCGCGTGATCCCTCCCCGGACACCTCCAGCGTCCATCGTCCCCACATCTTTAGCCATCCCATGGCATCTGCCGTGACACCACCACGACACACGCACCTCGCCGGCGCCGCACCTCTGCACTCGGCAGGCTCCCCAGCAGCAGTTGCGCATCGGCAACCCCATTGCGGTTATGGCGGGAGAGCAGGAAGAAGAGGACGACGAGGACACAGACTCCTTGAAGCGTGGCCTCGAGGAATCCCTCCTCTTTGAGGAGGCCAGTGGGAGGGAAGCTCCACATCTCTGCCGCCTTGACCTAGCAGGCGGTGGAAGAGCACGTCCCCGGTACAAGTACATGGACTAGGAGTCGGAGCAGCGCCTCCTCCCAACCAAGATTTACGGGGAGCACTGGGTCTAAAGTGGCACAGAGGAGGCCCCAACGCCACCACCGGAGCAGGTGTAGCCGCCGACCCTTCTCCCACCGGCGCACCTCTAGAAGGCATCGGAGTACATCGAGCTGGATTAGGGGTTTAGGGCTAGGCCACCGCCAACGTCGCCCGTAGTTTTTTTCTATTTCCTTTTCCTTTTTGTTATGTAAAAAGACCGGTCTTCTAAGCCTGGTATTTAATTTTTTTTAGGCATACTTATAGAATAAAAAAATTGTCAAATGCCTGTCGAAAAAAAACTGTCAAATGAATCATACGTGTTAGGGCATCTCCAGTCGTCCCCCCAGGATGCAAAATAGCGCCGTTTTGCGTGAATATCGCCGTTTTTTCACCAGTCGCCCCCCAGGACCTGAAAAAAGCGCCGTTTCGGCGGAAATTAGCGCTGCCGCCCCCAGGCGGAACCTAGCCCGTTGGGTTCGGCCAGGGGGGGGGGCGAAAGGAAAAGCGCGCGTGGGCTAGCGCTGTCGGCGAGGGGAGCGCTATTTGCCCACTTTCCCCACCCCCCGACTCGTCTTTTCTGCTCGCCCGCCTCGCCGTCGCCACACCACCGGCCGTGCTCCACGCCGCCGCTGTCGGTGACAATCGCACAAGATCGACGAGACAAACCACCGCCGGCTAGTCCCCCACATCGTCGCCGTCGTTCGATCGCGTCTCCGCCGCGGAGGAGGTTGTACCCGGTGAGCCGCGTCCACCCGCCCGCAAGGTGTTCGACGCTCTATCCGAGCCATGGACTCCGACACCGAGGAGATGCTCGCCGAGCTGTTCGACGAGGAAGACCAGGCTGCCATCGACGACGAGGAGCACCTGCTCGTCCTGAGCTGCCTGGCCGGATTGCAGGCCCAGGACGCCGCGCCGCGCCGCACTGGATCGAAACCCGGTCGCCGCAAGAGCAGGCCGAGACAGCGGTACGAGGGCTACTGCATCCTCTACTCCGACTACTCCGCCGAGGATCCCACCAACGACGAGAAGGTGTTCCGGCGTCGTTTCAGGATGAAACGCACGCTCTTCCTCAAGATCATGCATGCCATCCGGGAGTTCGACACCTACTTCAAGTTGAAGAAGGACTGCACCGGCACGGTAGGGTTTACCTCTATCCAGAAGTGCACGATGGCCATGAGGTTGCTTGCATACGGTGCTCCCGCAGATGCACAAGATGACTACCTGCGCATGAGCGAGTCCACGGCCCTCGAGTGCTTGAACAAGTTCTGCCGGGCAGTGGTTGCAGTTTTTGGCCCAATATACCTGCGATCACCCAATGCGCAAGACACTGCTCGTCTCCTCGCAGAGAATGAAGCAATAGGGTTTCCGGGGATGCTTGGCAGTATCGACTGCATGCACTGGGCATGGAAGAACTGCCCATTTGACTGGCAGGGGTTGTACAAGGGAAAGGAGGGAGAGTGCTCGGTGGTTCTCGAGGCCGTGGCTTCGTACGATCTATGGATTTGGCTTTCATTCTTTGGTATGCCTGGAAGTCACAACGACATCAATGTCTTGCAGTGCTCGAATGTCTTTGCCGATCTTGTCGAAGGCCATGCCCCCCTGTGAACTATGAGATCAATGGACACCAATATACAAAGGGGTACTATCTTGCAGATGGCATCTACCCGAAGTGGGCAACATTTGTGAAGAGCATCTCCAACCCTATCCCAGGAAGCGCAAAAGCTTGGTCTACCAAGTGTGAGGAGGCTTGCAGGAAGGATGTTGAGCGGGCATTTGGTGCGCTGCAATCTCGATTCGCTGTTGTCCGGTACCCAGCTATGACTTGGTCGAAGTCCAACATGTGGGAGGTGATGCAGTGTTGTGTGATCTTGCACAACATGATCATTGAGAGTGAGCGGGATGACCCGGTGCCTGACAGTGAGGCAAGCACACCATACTACCGGCAGGGCCCTCTTGCAGATGTTGATCACCAGGTGCCGGCATCATGGACAGACTTCCTCACCAAGCGACAGGAGATTCGACACGCTGCAACACATCATGCTCTGCAGGATGACCTGGTGCAGCATTTGTGGGCGCGAAAGGGGAATGGCAATGTTGAGGAAGATGACTAGTGTACTTTTTTTTTTAAATTGTTGAACTATTTATTTGTGTGGCAAAACTCTATTTATTTGTGTGGCAAAACTCTATTTATTTGGTGGGATTTTTTTTTGATTGCCCAAATTTGACCGAGTCGCCGCTGGGGGCGGCCTGGGTTCACGGCTGGGAAACGCGCCCCCCCAGTTCCGAGAATAGCGCCGTTTCGCGCCGCGGCGCAAAAAAAACTAGGGTTTTTGCGCGGAAACACTATATGACGCTTATTGCACTACGTTGTAACGACACGCCCATGTAATTTTTCTAAACGGGCCGGCCCATTAAGCGGATAAATTCGCCAAAATATATGTGCAAGTGCGGGGGAGGGGGTTCGAACCCGCGCCCTCCCCTTGCGCAAGACGGGGCGAAGCCACCCGGCCCAGCGATGGCTTATGTTCTGTTCGCGTTTTTAGCTTTTTATAGTTTAGCTTTTTCCATTTTTTCTTTTGCCATTTTCTGTTTTCTTATTTCTGTTTTATTTTTTTTCTTTTCTGTTTTCTGTTTTCTTTTTTTTTCTATTCGAGATTTTTTCGTTTTGAAATATGTTCAAACAAGATTTTGAATTTTGAACAAATTTTGAATGTGAACAAATTTCGAATTTGAACAACTTTCGAATATGAACAAATTTCGAATTTGAACAATTTTCGATTTTGAACAAATTTTCAATTTGAACGATTTTCAATTTGAACAAATTTCGTATTTGAACAAATTTCGAATTTAAACATTTTTCAAGAAAAAGAAAAGAAAAAGGTAAATGGGCCGGCCCATTTAGCGTAGTACATGGGCGCTCCCTACTACGTAGTGCTATAAGCACTACATAGGGGAACCCGTTTTTGCGTCCTGGGCGCAACGATGGCGGACAAATACAGCAACCATGCGGAGTCACCGAGCGTCAGAGATGCTCTTAGGCCCATTAACTTGGCCCGGAAGCCCAAACCTCCTCTCCCCTGTCTCGTCCTCTCTCCTGCCGCCTTCCATTCCTGCGAACCCTCTTCCTCGCCGGACTACCGACGACGGCGTGGCCGACCTACTCTCTCTCAGTCGCCTAGTATCGCGCTTTCGCTACTTTTTAATCCAGTGTACCCTTCTCACCCTCCTCTTTTCACAGAAGGAAAGCCTCTTTTCACAGAAGGAAAGCGACTTCCATAGACTCGCCGGGAAATCTCAGGCACTGCTCCTTTAGCTTTATCTGCCTTGTCATATAGCCACTGGCGAATGAACTTGGAAGATTTTGTCTGACCTTGGGTCGATCTGCGCACTTCACTTGTTTCTGTTAGTGAAAAATCCCCTCTATTGACACATCGACTGATCTTTGGTTTTGCTTCCTGCACGCAAAATCTCACATGCTCACTCACTGAATCACCTTCTCCTTTAGCTTAATTTGCACTGTCATTTCACCATTGACATTCTTCCCAATGTGTTTTACTGACTGACATATATGATTGGTGAGTGGTGACTGGTAGCACCTTTGTTCCTTTTCCTACCCGGGTGGTTGGAGCGATTTTCTTAGGTGACGGCTAAATCAGATAGTGAAATGTGGCTATTCCTGTCTTTCTTTCTTGATCACAACCTGACCGGATACACGGGATCTTTGAGAAAGTTGCACTCACTCAAGATACTCTTACGAATTTGAAGTGTAATGTCCTGCTCCACAGTGGTAGCCTGACTACCTACCCACTAATAAGTTTCTAGTCCCTCTTGTCTGCATAAGAAAACTTCCTGACGCTACCCCTTTTTCCAGTTTTATATATTTGCTATCTTCTTTCCATGGCGTTTAGCATGTGGGTTAAGAGGAAATGAGATCCGAATCACTATGACCTGCCAATAACTAAGAAGGATCGAAGTGTCATGTCTGAATAATTGTTCCAGCAAAGTCGATATCTATGACAAGAATCGTGCATTGGAAGCTTAGCTAATCGTAGATTCCCTCATGTAAATTAACAACACTTTGCTCCAAGAAACCTGTTCCATTTGCCATGTATTTTCTCCCATTCCCATAGCAAGCTGAGGTTGATATATGGTGATTTCTATCTTCTAACTTTATATACTCCTATGTTGATGAGATGTCGATATCTGTATATACATTGTGTAGTCTTCTCATTAGGGTGCTTATGACTCCTTCTCTTGACTAATTGACCGACCAACACTTTCTTTTCTTCTTGACAGCTTGATTATGAAATGTTGTCTGTACGATTCGTGCACTCTTGTATGGTAAGAATGTAAGATGCTGTTGGTGCCTCACCTGTTCGCTCGCTGCGCCTTTCTGACTTTCAGTAACCATCATTTTTTTTTCTTCTTGACAGCTTGATTATGAAATGTTGTCTGTATGATTCGTGCACTCTTGTATGGTAAGAATGTAAGATGCTGTTGGTGCCTCACCTGTTCGCTCGCTGCGCCTTTCTGACTTTCAGTAACCATCATTTTTTTTTCATGGATACTTTGACTAATTATGCATCTATATAAGGCTTGGAGCTTCAAACTGGCAGCCACAAAAAGACCCAAACCAACACACGTAGAGGGATGGAGGCCCTTGTATGTGCATCACATGGAGCCATGGTCTCCCTCCTAAGGAAGCTGGGTGATTTGCTCTCTGATGAATACAAACTTCTCACTGGGGTGAGAGGTGATATCATGTCTCTTAAGGCTGAGCTTGAGAGCATGCATGCTTTCCTCAAGAAGATGTCCGAGGTTGAGGACCCCGATGAGCTGTCCAAGTGCTGCATCAAGGAGGTGCGGGAGCTGTCCTATGACATGGAGGACGGCATCGACAATTACATGCTCTCCCTCGGTGTTGACTCCGGCTACAAACCCCGTGGTTTCAAGGGTCTCGCTGGAAGGTGCATGGACTTGCTGACGAATTCCAAGACACGCCATCGGATTGCCAAGGAAATTAAAGTTCTCAAGCGAAGCGCTATGGAGGCTAGCAGTCGGCGTGCTAGGTACAAGGTTGATGGTGTTGTCTCCAAGCTGAGCAGGACAAGCATAGACCCTCGCTTACCAGCATTATTCACGGAGATGACAAGGCTCGTTGGCATCGATGGCCCAAGGGATAAAGTAATCAAGTTGCTAACAGAAGGGGAAGGTGCATCCGTGCAGCAGCTAAAGGTGGTGTCAATTGTTGGATCTGGAGGCCTTGGAAAGACTACTCTTGCTAACCAAGTGCACAAGAAGCTCGAGGGGCAATTTGAATGTCAAGCTTTCATTTCGGTGTCCCAAACCCCTAACCTGAAGAAGATTCTGAGAAATATACTCTTCCAGATCTGCTGGCAAGAGCGTGTCAGCAACAAAAAATGGGATGAGCAGCAACTCATCAGCACAATAAGACAATTCCTCAAGCATAAAAGGTATGCAACCTTATTTACTCATGACAATCATGTTTTGGAACTGATACGCATGTCATCTTATCAAAGATTTATAATTTGTGTTTGTGTTAGTGCTAAATCAATTTTATCTAGAGGATAAGATATGTAGATCATGCTTACTACTGCCATTCATTGGTTTCAGCTTTAGGAATACATGTTTTAATTTTAAAAAATTTGTGATAGGTACTTCATAGTAATCGATGATATATGGAGCACGTCAGCATGGAGAGCAATCAAATGTGCTTTTCCTGAAAATAGTTGTTCCAGTAGAATACTGACAACAACGCGTATCAACTCAGTAGCCAAGTATTGTGCCTCTCAGCACCATGATCATGTGTATGAAATAAAGCCTCTTAGTGCAATTCACTCAAAGGGCTTATTTTTCAAACGAGCTTTTGGCTCAGAAGGTGAATGCCCTCTTCATCTGAGGGAAGTTTCAGACGAAATATTAAAAAAATGTGGTGGCTTGCCATTGGCGATTATTACAGTAGCTAGCTTATTGGCAAATAAAGCTAGTACCAAAGAAGAATGGCTGAGGATAGTGAAATCTATTGGTTCAGCACTTGAAAAGGATTCAGACATGGAAGAGATGAAAAAGATATTGTTGCTTAGTTACAATGATCTCCCCTACCATTTGAAGACATGTTTGCTGTATCTAAGTATATTTCCTGAAGACTACGAGATCAAGAGGGACCGTTTAGTAAGGAGATGGATCGCTGAAGGTTTCATCACCACAGAAGGTGGACAGGATCTGCAGGAAGTAGGAGAAGGCTATTTCAATGATCTGATCAACAGAAACTTGATTCAACCGGTTGAAATCCAGTATGATGGACGAGCTGATGCTTGCCGTGTCCATGATATGATTCTCGACCTCATTATATCCAAGTCGCTTGAAGAAAATTTTGTAACCTTATCTGGTGACAAAAATCTCAACTCACTGCAGCATACCAAGGTTCGTCGACTATCCCTCGACTATTATCATACCCAAGAACATACTATTGTACCGCAAAACATGATTGTATCTCATGTTCGATCCCTCACTATCTTTGGATGTGCTGAAGATATGCCTTCTCTTTCAAACTTACAATCCATAAGAGTTCTAGATCTGGAGAATCGAGAAGTTATGGAACACGATTATCTTAAATACATAAGCAGGCTTTCTCAGCTGAAGTACCTGCGACTTGATGTAAGAAGAATCACTGCACTTCCTGAACAACTAGGACAATTGGAGAATTTGCAGACCTTAGACTTAAGATGGACATGGGTAAAAAAGTTGCCTGCGAGTATTGTTCAACTACAGCAACTGGTATGCCTGTTGGTTAACAGTGCACAGTTACCTGAAGGGATTGGAAATATGCAAGCTCTTCAGGAACTATCAGAGGTTGAGATCAACCAGAACACCTCTCTGTCTTCTTTGCAAGAGCTGGGCAGTCTGACCAAACTAAGAGTACTTGGGCTGAACCTGAATTGGCACACAAGTAATACAAATGGTGGCATGAAAGCTTATACATATAACTTGCTCATGTCCTTAATCAAGCTAGGCAGGCTGAACCTTCGATCCATACAATTTCAAAGCTACCATTCTTGTTCCCTTGATTTCTTACTTGACTCTTGGTCTCCTCCTCCTCGCTCCCTCCAGAGTTTTAATATGTCCATAGACTACTATTTCCCCAGAATCCCAAGGTGGGTAGCCTCACTTGACCACCTCTCTTACCTAAATATCTATGCTGATCCTGTGGATGAGGAAACATTCCGAATCCTTGGGGGCATGCCCTCTCTATTATTTCTCTGGTTAACCTCAAGAACAGCAAAACCTAAACAAAGTCTCATCATCGGCAGCAGTGGATTTCGATACCTGAAGGAATTCTACTTCACCTGCTGGGAGACGGGAAGAGGGCTGATTGTTGAAGCAGGGGCCATGCCTGAGCTTGAGAAGTTCCGAGTTCCATTTAATGCACATAGTGTGTTTTCTTCGCGTGGTGATCTTGATTTTGGCATCCAGAATCTTACTGCGCTCAAGCATCTCCATGTCGAGATTGTTTGTTATGGTGCTAAGGTTGGGGAGGTGGAGGCCCTGGAGGATGCTGTCAAGAGTGCCACTGGATGTCTTTCAGATGAGCTCACTCTTGAAGTGAGTAGATGGGATGAAGAAGAGATCGTCAAGGATGAGGACCATAAACTGGCAGAAGCGGAGGCTGATGCTGATAATTTAGTGCGTAACACATCATTGAGGTAGTATTCATTCTCTTATGACACAAGCCGTCTTTTGTTTTTGCATTTCTTAGAGATTTTGGGTATGTCATGGTTCATTCTAGATTAGCCAGATACTTACCCCAGATGCAATGCTCTAATCTGAATACTTGATTCGTTTAGTCGTCACCTATAACCATCTAACAGTGGAAGGCCTCTTCGTTCAGTCAATCTATGTAGAGCGAATTGGTCCCTAAGGAACCCACTGCATATGCATTTTTTTGCTCTTACATTTCAGGTATATTACTGTTTGGGTGTGCATTTAAGGGGTAGAGACTGGAATAGGAATGTAGGATGAGCTTGATAACCACATGCATTTTTTGGTTCTTACATTTTGGATATATTATTGTTTGGTGTCCTTGGTCTTCCATCCTTACTTATTTGATGTTTTGCAGCTCTCTTGCCGATGTATCTTGCTAGTGTCATAATATCTTGTACATTCTTTGTTACTGTGTTTGACAATTTGTGCATGGAGGAATGGAGACCGATTTCCATAAAAAGATACAAAATGATGAACCGGAAGAGTTTATCTATGTACTTCTTTCATAGGAGATTGAGTGAACGTAGATCAAATCTTTGTTAATTACTTATGCTGTACATAAGTGATGCAGATTCAGTAAACACAGTCAAATTTTCCATGGGAGATCATACGCCCACAACCAATTTGTTTCTGTCTTCTGAGCAAAGCTTATTTTTTAAGGTTCTTTTCCAGTGCAGACTTCTCAGCAATTTTTTTTTTTTTTTTTTTTTTTTTTTTTTTTTTTTGCAGTGGTGGTGAAACTTGTAGTTAATTACCCTGCTGTTACTGCCACAACACACCTTTTTTCTAAGAACGTATATGTAGCTGTCTCCCCATTTATTCGATGGCGCAAGCAATACTGTTCTTGTCAGCAATTAGGTGGTTTAGCAACCCAACATAGGATTGCTAATTTGATGTTGCTTCTACTAGTGTATCACCAGTATTTTGTCTTCCCATTTTCTCATTGTCCACGTCCCTTTTGCTGCCACTTGATGGTTACGTTCTGCTACTTTTAGGCTAAGTGCAATCTTATCAGTACTAGTTGATCTTATGACACTTTTCATTTGCTCATACTAAATTTTTTATTATTCCCAGTTTGCTGATTATTACCGTACTAAAAAAACTCACTCACGTCAGTCTCATTTCATTTGCAGGGTTCATGAAGGGTGTTCATTTTGAGGTGCTGAAAATCGCTACAGCGACATCTTGATTAGCTGAATACTCCACGAGGAATGTTCTTAGCGTCTTTTTATATCTGCTCATTTCAGTGGTTCTGTTATGTGGTATTTAGCTCAGTAGAGTATCTGAAAGAGTGTTCTCAGTTGTCAGTCATCAATCAGTGGTAATTTTCTCATTGAGTTGTTTCACGTTTGAATGATCGACCAAAACGGCATCTATATGCTCGAGGGTCACATTTGGAACACTGGATTTTGTTCCCGTGTCTGCGGCGAATGGACCGATTGGTTGACCTTTGAGACTTTTAACTGCTTGCCCCCATTTGGCTGGCCAATTCCTAGTCCTTTTTTTAATGTACATTTGTGTTGATTTTTTTGCATCTCACGAGTTTGAACATGTCATTATGTGGTCATGGAACAGGCTTTTGTTCTTACACTTCAGTGATAAGCTTTTTTACTTACTCAATTCAATTGAATTTGTTACTTACACAATAGATACATTACTTTTTTTTATGACTTGTACTCTAATCGGAAAACCTGCAAAAAAAATATTCCACTGACCAATGGTTCTGTTTGGGGATTATTTTAGGCAACTTTTTGGAAAAAAAGGCTGCACCAAGAGCAAAACAGGGGCTAGCTATCATGCTGTGGGAGTGTAATTCAATCCATTCCTAACTCAAACTTCTCCAAGAAATAACCAGACTCTATAATTCAAACTGCAGTTTGGGTTGCAAGATTTGCAGTGGATTGACAAAATGGTTTGGCGCACCTGCCGCACAACCAAACATACGAGGGGAGGGGAGTGGCGATTGTATTTGCTCCGGGATGAACAGGATGACACTAAAAAATAAATAGAATAAGTCCGAAGTGTTCTAAAAAATATGTGTACCCAAAGTTTATGAATAAAAGACATGGTGGCTGCTGAGCAAAATAAAGCAAAATTTGGTCACAGAATATTTATTTCTATTTTTTAACACATGCCGCCAAACTAGTAATTTTTGTAAAAAAATTTGAAGCCGCGCATGGAACTTGGACATGTTCAATTTTGTCACAGCTTTTTACTCCCTCCGTCTCAAAATAATTGACTTAGAGTTGTCTAAATACTACCTCCATTCCATAAAAGAAGGCGTATTTCGCTTCATTTGACCGAGACTTTGACCAAGTATTACGCATTTAATATGCGACATATTTGATAGATCTCATAATCATAGTGAACTACTTTTGAATAGGTATACAATGATATTAATTATATGTCAAAAAAATTATATATAAATAGACTAATTAATGGTCAAAGCAAACTAAATACGCCTTCTTTTGTGGAACGGAGGTAGTATGAATATATGTAAACGTGTTTTAGTATATAAATACATCCATATTTAGACAAAGTTGAGTCAGTTATTTTGAGACGGAGTGAGTACAATATAATAGCACTACATGGGCCACATTGTCATGACCTTTTTTCGATTATTGAATACCAATCTACAAAAATTGTATTTATTTCAGAAAATTTATTAATCACTTTGATGGATGAATAAATGCTCATAGTTTTTCTATAAATAGTAAATGTTCACAAATGTCACAGGGAATGCTTGTGTATATTTTTTAAATTTTTTCATGTATTTACCAAAATTGTTCCCTTAATGTGAACACAAACATTGATAAAAATTTAAAATATTTCCATGGTATAAAAATGGAAATAATTATTAAATAATAAATTAATATGTATCCAAAATGTTCATATACTAACTAAAATAAAAACCCGATAAATTACTGAAGTAATATAAGAAAAAGAGAATAAAACCGTGAAAGGTAATAATGTATTCTATCTTAAAATATGTTTAGGTATTTTGGAAAAGTTAAAAATAAATACATAAGTTAAATAAATACAACAAAAAAATGAAGAAGAAAAATGGAAATAAAATAAAAATGTGAAAAAACACAAAAATAAAATCGTCTTTGTTTGGCTCAACACAACGGGGCCATGAGAACATGCCCAACGCCCCCTAAACCAGACACAAATTGTGTCCATTTTGGTCCGCTTGGGGAGATCCTCACACACAAATTGGGGGGTGCGGTGGGGGGGGGGGGGGGGGGTTGAAAGATCATCTTCCGTTTTGATAATTGATGACAACATAACTAAAGGACTAATCTATATTTTGAGCATATGCAGGGTTTGTTTGATACTTATCAAAATGCCAAAATAGTCCCAATAATATTCTCAAAGGCATTACATTTTTTATCCAAAGGGAAAGAGCTCAGAAAGACAAGCTTGGGAAGTTGTTTCTACAGGCAGCGGAGGTTCTGGTGAAACCACCGGTAGCTCCACCCCCTGCTGCTTCTCAGCACAATCCCAGGTGGGGGGGTTCAGGGAGTGGTACCGGTGGTACCTCTGCCAAAAACCCCTTCGGGTGGCTCACGACGGAGCCCAGAGCGGAGGCCACCGGTAGTACCGGTGGGCGGAACCTCCGGTGTTCCCACCGGTACCTCCGCATGTCCAACTGAGCTACAGGTGCGGGTTTTCTACCGGTGAAGGTTCCGCTAAAACCCCCTTCGGGTGCATCACAGCGGAGGCCAGGGTAGAACCCACCGGTACTACCGGTGGGCGGTACCTCCACCAGAACCACCGGTACCTCCGCCACAGAAGAATCAGCTAAAAAGAAAAGGATTCACGCGGGCTCCAGATTGTGAAGACCGCCGGTGGTACCGGTGCAAACAACGGTACCTCCGGTGCAGCGTGTGAATGGTTCGTTGCATAGAAAAAAATCCCTATGCGAGAGACACCCGAAAGGCCAAGATCTAATCTAGGAGATGAAAGCAACGGGCATAGAGAGAATCTTAAGGAGAACATAACCTCGAAGACACAAAGAGTTACGAGATCGAATCTCATTGTTGATGTAGTCAAACTCACATCGATCTCAAGATCGCGAAGAAGAGCGCTGCAATCCGGCAGCGCTTCCGCACTCGGTCACACGTACAGCTCGATGACGACCTCCGTTCCCTTGATCCAGCGGGGCAGCGGAAGTAGAGGATCACTCGGAAATCCAGCAGCACGATGGCGTGGTGTGGTGGAGAAAACTTCGTTCAGGGCTTCCGCCAAGGGCATGAACATGAGGTGGATCAACGGAAGGAGGGAGATGGAGATGACACCAAGTGTGTGGGGAGAGGGAGGTCCAACCCCTCTTTATAGAAGGGGGAGGCAGCCACGAAATTTTGGTGCCTCCGCCTCTCCTCTCATCATGTGGGTGGAGTCTCCACTCAACCCACTCATTCTCTCATCGATCCTCACTCAAAATTCCAAGAGTTTTCTTTAATAAATAAATAAAACAATTTTATTTCTTTATTTTAATATTTGTTAATCCTATTAAAAACATTAACACTTATCCCCTTGAACTATTTGTTCACCAAAAATTAACATGTACCACCTTGAACTATTTCAATATTCGACGAAACAATTTCGATGACTATTTCAATATTCCCCGAAACAATTCCAGTGTTGTCCAAACTTTTCTCCGATATTCTGTATCCACTCAATCGCGTCATCAAACCTTAAGTGTGTCACCCTACGGTTCATGAATAATGTAGACATGATCGAGACACCTCTCCGATCAATAGTCAACAGAGGGACCTGGAGATCCGTAATGACTCCTACACATTCAACGATGAATCTAGTGATCGTGTGAACCATAAACGTCGTAACCAATTCCCTTTGTCTCACGATATTTTACTTGTCCGAGATCCGATCATTGGTATCAACCATTCCTAGTTCAATCTCTTTACTGACAAGTACTCTTTTACTCGTTCCGTGATATGACATCCTTGTGACCTAGTCACATGCTTGCAAGCGGTGTCGATGTGATATCACCGAGAGAGCCCAGAGTATATCTCTCCGTAATTTGGATGGACAAATCGCACTCTTGATCCATGAGTCTCAACTAATACTTTCCGAATACCCAATGGCACCTTTATAGTCACCCTGTTACGGTGTGACGTTTGATCACATCAAAGCACTCTTTCGGTGTTAGTGATTGACATGATCTCATGGTCTAAGGATTAGAGTTACTTTGTATGTGTGATATAACAATGTAACGTAATGACTTGATCACACTGATATATTCACTTTGGGTATATGTTCATCACATCAGTTGTCGGATATATACTGATTAGGGGTGTGTCCGGCATTGGCCTAAAGAGCCGGATTACCAGAGTGGCCTGTTGGTAATGGATCACAGTCCATTAGGCGGCCCAGTAAGCTGATGCGCAGAAGCCGGATTCTAGAAGAACCCGGACCACGGCCCAAAGTGGTGCGGCTTGGAGTAGAGGACGGATTCCTTACTTTCCAAGTTAGATACTTTCCGTAGTCTTCTAGGTTTCCTTTCTATAAGCCCTAACCCGGCTATCTATATAAAGCCAGACAGAGAGACGAAAGATAACAGACAATTAGCTAGAAGCTAACTCGCCGAGAAGTTGATCCTCGACGAGTTAGCGAAACCCTACTCACATTGTACTTTATATACTTCAGGCTTCAGCCCTGATTTAGTGAGATTGCAGGAGTAGGAATGTCGCCTAGTTGCGCCGTACCGAACCTGTGTAAACTTGGTGTTCTCGATTGTCGTACTACCACGTCCCCCCACGTCTCTACCCGTAGGCTCATGGCACCCCCGTCTATGATCCTTACTACGATGTCTCGAAAGTTGGCGCCCACCATGGGGCCAGCGATGTCAGGCGTTATGTTTCGATCGGGGATACTCGGCGAAATCGGCAGTACCATAACTGTCGGAAGCCTGGAATTCAACGACGACGTCAGGCGCTTCCTCGACAACGGATCGTACATGCCAGCACGGAATCACCTGGTAAGTGCCTGCGTTTTACCGATTGGATCTGCAAATATCTTTATCGGATTAACTGCAGAAGCAATGGGATTCTGTGGTGGAAGCAAATTTATCCCACCCGCCCTATACCCAGTTGAAGAAAACTATGATACCGGGTTCTGCTCAGATCGCCAAAACCCTGAATTTGCTGCCTCTTCGGAGATGCCCGCAATCAGATCTCACTTCATTGGCATGGTGCAGTCTGAGGTCGCTGAAAACACGGAAGTAAGCAATCCCCTGCAAGAAGCAGAAAACAACAATCCCACAGAACAAGTGGAAGATCCGACACCCGTCAGCGAAACGATGAACTCGGAAGCCGACTCTATGTTAGCCGCTATAGAAGCAAGATTGGAGTCGGAACCCGGATCTGAAGACATAGATTCGGAAGACGAAGATGAATATGCTTTCAAGAGAAAAGTCAAATCTATGCAGGGGAGCTTCCATGAAGTACTTATGGAAAAACCGGCTGAAAACACGGATGCTGAAGATGATGAAGACCCCAAAACACCTCCGCCAAATAAGGAGAGAGAGGATGGTGAAACCAGTCCAATTTATCCCGATGTCAAGGAATTGACAGAGGACGAATCTGGTAGAAAGCCTCCATCTTCCAAGAAGAATAAAAAGACTGCCAAGAAACTCTAGTATAAACTCCTGAAGAAAAAGTTGGCAGACATTGCTAACCAAAACCTGGAAGAAGGAGGAGGAAGCGTAGTCACACCTGCGGAGAAGAAAAAGAAAAGAAATCCATGTCCCCCAAATGTCGGAGCAGGACGAGATCGATCTGATCAAAACCCCGGTTGGACCGTACGAACCACCGGAAGTGCTGGAAGCCAGAAGGCAAGCCCTTATGCGGCAGCAGCAACAACTATTCTGATCTCAAGAAAATCTCCTAAAAGCCCAAGCTACTGTAAAAGCAAAGCAAGAGGAAATTGAAGAATTCGAAAGACGGAATATGTCCGGGATAAAACTCACGAGATTACCCGGAATTGCAAGTCCGGATGCGCTGCCGGTAAAAGAACGGTTGCAAAACCCTTCTTGGCAAAGACAGGTTAATGGCGTAAACGCTAAGGGCGAACGCATCTACAAAACCGCAGCTGAAAACACGGAAGCCACATTTTCCATCCTTAATGATGATCTATACTCCAAAGACGAAAAGCTTCAGAGAGTGTATGCTTTCCTAGGAAAAGCATTACAATAGCAACAACGAGGACATGCACGATCAGGGAAGTTGCACGATGACTCGGCCCTACGCAAAACTGCCACATGCGCCGCTGGAGCACCTGGACCTGGCAAACCTGGAGATTCAGACGATTCTAAGGAAAAGAAGGGAGATCCCAAAAAGTACAAGAAAATCCCAGATAATAAGGATGCAGCGTCCAGGACAGGATCCCATCCGCCAAAAGGTGGAAATAAAACCCCGTGACTACAAAGAACGGGAGGAACAAAACCGGAAAGACGGAAAAATGATGCCGCCTCCAAGACGCCCGGCTGATAAACCCGGAAGATATGACAATCCTCGCATGAGAGATCCCGTACTCCTGCTAGGAACAAAGAAAGGCCAAGGAGTAGAACTCCACCTTATTCCAAAGGACACAACAACAGACGAAACAGGGATAATCTCGAAAAAGCGCACTCGTGCAACAATGGCCCAGAAAGGATCAGATTCCCTATCTGTCCATTCAGCCGGCAGATATTCCGCTCACGTCGATAAGACAGAAAGAGATTATCTATACTTTGGACCTAAGTGCTTCACTGACAGGATCCGAAGAATAACCCTACATTCTGGCTTTGCCAAAGTTGGTCCAACTTACCAAAAGTATAACGGAAGCACAAACCCGGATACATGGCTTTCTGATTACTATACTGCCGTTTAGATCAACAAAGGGACAGACTTGGAGGCGGTAAAATTCCTCCCCCTAATGTTACTGGATGGAGCCAGAGATTGGATCAATGGGCTTCCGACAAGAACCGTGGATAGCTGGGATGATATGGATAGAGTATTTTCTCAACATTTTCGGGGTACGTACAAACTCCCTAAGAGCATCAACCAGCTAAATCGCTGCGTCCAGTTTGAAGACGAGTCGTATGTCGACTTTATATCAAGATGGACAGCAATGAAAAATAGTTGTTCTGGAGTAAGTGATGTACAAGCAATGCATGCTTTCATCAATGGATTAAAACCCGGCCTTGTACTGTTCATGTTGGATCAAAGGAGCACAAAGATCTCGGATCTATGCTTACCACCGCCAATGAGCACGCAGCGGCCGAAGATGATATCAGAGCGAGAGGTGGAAATATTGACGCTTTGGTTCAGGCCAAAAAGACGCCTCGTTTTGAAAAGAAAGCTACTCCAGAAGCGCAGCCAAATCCCAAAGAAGTTAACTTAACCTTTGGAAAGGATAATGAAAGCAAATGGAAAGGAAGAAGCATAGAACCTATCTCCTGCTCAAAGGAAGAATGGGAAAAGATTAAGTCAGAAAATTGTGTCCACCATTCGCAATTTGGGCAACCTACCCATACAAATGCGCAGTGCCGGCTCAATAAGCACATGAAAGGCACTACAAGATCCAAGAGTAAAGGAAAGAATTCCAAGTGGAAGTTCAACAAGCAAAAGTCAGAAGCTAAAAAGGATGAAAGTGAATCGGACACTGACGATAAACTCCAGGAACAACAGCGAAAAGGCGAGCCAAAATTCCCGAGAGTTGAAGGAGAATGTAACCTAACTTTCCTGGCAACTCCATCAGCAAAGCAGGCGAAAAGAACACTTCGAGAAATTAACGCGGTGGTGCCTCCAACCCCCAAGTTCTTGAAGTATTCAAATACACCAATTACCTGGGATTAGTCGGATAATCCCGGAAACATCCCAGAACCCGACACACATGCTTTGGTCGTAAGCTCTATTATTCAAAACACTAGGATCAAAAGAGTGTTGATGGATGGAGGATCTAGTATCAATATTATGTACTTAAGTACACTTGAAGCATCTACACATGTCCGAAACCTAGCTCAATCACAGCAACATACGTTTCCATGACATTGTTCCTGGCAGACAAGCACAATCCCTAGGAGAAATTTCCCTAGATGTAACCTTTGGAAAAAGAGAACACTTCCGCCAGGAAAAGATCTCATTCTAGGTGGTGCCGTTCGAAAGTGTATACCACGCAACTGGGACATCCAGCTTTCGCCAAATTCATGGCAAGATCATTTTATATCTATAACAAGTTGAAGATGTCAGGGCCAAAAGGAGGAGTAATCACCATTACGGGAGACTACAAATTGGAAAACGAGCTGGAAAAAGGAAACGCCCTTTGCGCTGAACAAGTGATTGCAAAGGAGGAATTGAAAGAGCTGGCAAAGGAAGTATCGCCGAAAGAAATATCGTTAGGAAAAGAAAGTCGGAAGCCGGCAGATAGCTTCAAGGCCTCGAAAAATACAAGACAAGTTATCCTAGATCCCAAAGATCCGACAAAGTTTGTCGTAGTGGGAACTGGGATGACTGACAAATAGGAAGACACGCTCATCAAGTTCCTCCGTGAGAACTGGGATATTTTTGCCTGGTATCCCGCGGACATGCCGGGAGTACCCAGGGAACTTGCTGAGCATCAACTGAAAGTGATTCCAGGTTCAAAACCCGTCAAACAAGGTCTCGTCGTTTTGAGGGAAGAAGACGGAAGGCTATAGGCAAGGAAATTATCCGGCTTTTAGAAGCTGATTTTATCCGGGAAGTTATACATATTGATTAGTCTGCAAGCCCATTATTAGTCCCGAAGAAAGACAGTATTGTTCTTAGGATGTGTATAGATTACACCGGCTTGAACAAATTGTGTCCAAAAGATAGGTTCGCGCTACCGCGAATCGATCAAATAATAGAAGCCACTGCTGGCTCTGAGCTCTTATGCTTTTTTGATGCTTATTCCGGGTACCATCAAATACATATGAAGGGGGAGGATCAAATAAAAACTTCCTTCATAACCCCGTATGGAACATACTATTACATAACCATGCCTTTTGGCTTGAAGAACGTCGATGCAACTTACCAGCGTTACATGCAAAGATGCTTGCATAGTCAAATCGGCAAAAATGTCCATGTTTACATGGATGGCATTGTCATAGTTTCCAAATAAAATGATACACTCCTTGAAGATCTATGAGAAACTTTCGAAAATTTGTGCACTTACAAAATGAAGTTGAATCCATTAAAGTGCGTATTCGGAGTTCCCTCGGGAAAGCTTCTGGGTTTTATTGTTTTCCACAGAGGAATAGAAGTAAACCCAGAAAAGATCAAGACATTCTTGAATATCAAAAGGATTACGTGCTTAAAAGATGTCCAAAGATTGACGGGTTCTGCAGCCGCAGTCAACAGGTTTATAAGCCGGCTAGGTGACAAAGGCTCTGCCATTATACAAATTGTTGAAGAAATCCGACAAATTTGAATGGAAAGAAGAGGCGAACAAAGCATTAACCCAGCTAAAAGAAACCTTGATGAAAACTCCGATTTTGGCATTCCCAAAAGACGAAGAACCCATGTTACTGTATCTTACAGCAACAAACAGGGTTATTAGCGCAGTGATAATTGTGGAAAGGCGGAAGGACGAACAAAGTATACCAGATCAGCATCCAGTGTATTACGTTAGTGAAGTATTCTCCGAGTCAAAGCAAAGGTACCCACATTATCAAAAACTGGCATATGGCGTGTTTTTTGCATATCAAAAACTCCGCCATTATTTCCAAGGATATTCCATAACAGTGGTAAGCAAAGCACCACTAGGGGATATTATCAACAATGCGGACGCAACAGGTCGAGTAGCCAAATGGGGCATTGAGCTCGCTGCGTTCGACATTAAGTACCAACCCAGGACGGGAATTAAATCCCAGGTGTTGGCAAATTTTATCGTTGATTGGACAGAAGCAATGGAAAACACACCAATGTCGGAGTCGGAATATTGGATAATGCATTTTGACGGATCCAAAATGAAGGGAGGCGCCGGAGCTGGTGTAGTGCTAAAATCTCCAAAAAGTGACATTATGGAGTATGTATTACAAATACACTTCAAGGCCAGCAACAATGTGGCAGAATACAAAGCTTTGCTTCATGGCTTGCATATTGCAAAGGAAATAGGCGTCAAGCGCATACTCTGTTATGGTGACTCGGATTTGGTACAACATCAGCTAAACCAAACATGGGATGCTAAAAGCCCTACTATGGCCGAATATTGGAGAACTGTGGACGGGTTTGCCATTTGCTTCCTAGGATTTGAAGTGGTTCATATCAAAAGAGAATAAAATTGGAACGCAGATGCATTAGCCCGCATGGGATCGAAAGAGTGAAAACCCTACCACCTGATGTGTTTGTACAACATTTGCATGAACCATCAATCAAAGGCGGAGATGTAGATTATCCTCTCGTTTCCGAGTCAATTGAAGTCCTGCTTGTTAACCCGGATTGGACAATTCCATACTTAAACTTCTTAGTCGATCAGAAGTTCCCGGATGGAGCAGATGAAGTCCTGCAAAGACAGATACAACATCGATGCAAAGGACACATGGTAATTAATGGTTGCCTCTATAAACGCAGTACTATCGGAATTTTTCAGGGGTGTATTTCACCATAAGAAGGACGAGAAATATTGCAAGAAATCCATGCAGGAGATTGCGGACATCATGCTCAATCAAAAAGCATAGTCAAAAAAGCATTCCGCGCGGGGGGTTTTCTGTCTCACAGCCAAGACAGATGCAGAGCACATAGTAAACACATGTGCCGGATGCCAATATTATGCCAAGAAGACGAATATGCAAGCTCAAGCACTCAAAACTATCCCTATAACATGGCCATTTGCGATCTGGGGGCTAGATATGATGGGACCATTCAAAACTGCAAGAAGCGGACTTACACATCTACTCGTTGCAGTAGATAAGTACACCAAGTGGGTGGAGGCGAAACCCATCAAAAAACTTGACGGTGTGACTGCCAGGAATTTCATCATTGACATAGTCATGAGATACGGCGTTCCGCACATCATAATCATGGATAACGGGACAAATTTCTCTATTGGAGAGTTGGCAAAATATTGCCGACAACAAGAATTCGCCTAGATCTAGCATATGTGGCACACCCACAATCCAATGGACAGGTTGAACGAATGAATAGTTCTATCCTGCAGGGAATACGCCCAAGACTCAAATCTCCTCTTCATAGAGCAGTTGGAGCATGGGTAGAAGAATTGCTTTCCGTGCTTTGGAGTATTCGAACGACGCCAAATAGATCAACTGGACAAACCCCGTTTTTCCTGGTTTATGGCGCAGAAGCAGTGCTTCCTACGGACATGCTCCATGATAGCCCAAGAGTGCTAGCATACGAAGACTCGGATGCCGAAAACGCACGACAGGATGCCGTCGATCTCTTAGAAGAAGAACGAGAGCATGTGCTACAAAGATCTTCCATTTATCAGCAAGGACTGCGACGATATCATAGTCGTAAAATCAAGCATCGTTCTTTCAAAGAAGGTGACCTAGTGCTAAGATTAGTGCAGGAAAGGAAGCACAAATTATCCCCAGTTTGGGAGGGACCGTTCGTCATTAGCAAGGCTATGAAAAACGGATCATACTATCTTGTAGATATTCGGGATACGGAAGATGATCCTAAAAGACCTAATCGTAAAAGAAAGAGAAAGATAGATGTCGAACTAGGAGAGACAAAGAGACCCTGGAGCATTCAGTGGTTACTCCCTTCTACACTTAGTTCAATTTCTATGTAAACATCTTTGAGATCATGAAATAAAGTTGTCGGAATTCATGCATTACTATTTTATCTGTTCATTTTCATACAAAGCATAAGTCCGCCTTATCTATTTGCCAATGATCTTTCAAAATGCTCAATGTTAACCCGAATTGTGCCTGCGTGATCGGAGTTATAAAACTGAATTCTTTGCCGCCTAAGGAGGCTTAAAGAAACCCAGATTGTGCCTGAGTTTCATATATTTTCAAAATTCCTTACTTTTTCCTAAGTATTATCTGATTGTTTGTGTGTTGGGTCACTGAAATTAGTAAGTAAAAATGCCTTAGTACAATCCATGTTTCCGAGTTCTGACTGATAGGTTAAACCCAGTCACTTGGCATGAAGATTAAGTACTATTGAGCCATTTCAACACTAAGGACAGCCAAAACATATAAACCGGAGAACTTAGAAGGCAAAGGAATTAAAACCCGAAAAACTTGCAAAGACATAAATTTTACTGCAAAAGAGGGATACTTGTTTATATAAATGATAGATAGCATTACAATGGATATTACATTGAGAGAATAGTAATGCTTCTATTTTTTCCTGCAAGCTACTCAGGAATCAGGCGGCCTCCTTAGAATCCGAGTCCTCCTCTTCGCTGCTAGGGTCTTCGAGAGTTTCCGGAATTTCCTCCTCCACGTAGAAGGTGGAGATCGACACTATTTGCGCTATCTTTGTAGCGTGCCCTTTGACAGAGTCGAAGATGCTGGCTTGCCGCGCTTCCGTGTATCCTTGGGGGATACCGGTCGCCACACGCCAAGACTTGGCGGTGGTGTAGTGCATACGCATTAGCCCAAGGGCCATGCGCGCACCACCGCGAGCTGCGGAACGGAACCAGGACTCCTTCTGGTTCGCCACCTCCTCTATTGCTTCCGGAAGCTTGCTAACTTCCGAGATTTCTTCCGCTTTGTCGGGAATGTACTTGTTAACAAGTAACATCCCTGCAGTCTTCAGCGCGACAAATATCTTCCCGAAATCCCGGATTCTGTCAATCCGGGTAAGCAAGGGGTTCCCCTCTATTTGAATCAACAAACGAAAGTTAGAAAAAACAGAGGTGGAGAAAGAAAATATACTGTGAAAAGTATAAGGAAAAAATCCGGTAAAAGTGCTAAAAACTTACCGAGAATCTTGTCCATCTCAAGGCCTTCTTCAAGGCGTTGATTTAGAGCATTCTTCGGGTCTCGGATGGTGGACTTGTCCTTCTCGGCCTGGACAGATGTCTTGGACTCGATGATACCGACAGCCAGCTGGCTGGCCTCCAGATCCTTCTCGAGCTTTACATTGATTTTGTAAAGCTTCGAGTTTTCCTTTCGGAGGTTCTCAGCATTGTCGGCATCTTCAGCAATTTGCTTGGCTTTCGCCAAAGAAGCTAAAAAGCAAGGAAAAGGAAGAGTTCAAAAACTCGGAAAATGACTTAGAAAATTTCTCACAAAAATAGCAGTGCGAAAGAATGAAAAAACTACCTGCTGATTCCTTCAGCTCACGCTGAACAGATGCCAATTCCGAGTCTTTATCGTCAAGAATTCCAAGGAGAGTTTTAACCTCCTTATTCTTGATGGTAAGTTTATTAAAAACTTCCATGTTAATATTCTCGGCAGTTTGCTGAAACATGGAAAAGAGAAACATCGCTTAAGTCAAAAAAAAAACATGCAAGGATAAGAAGAAAAGCATTCAGTCAAAAAGTATACAATTGGCTAAATGCTTGGGGGATAGAGATATTACCTGGCTCATTTTTTGAAGACTTTCCAGATTGTCGGTAAATTCTTTTGCATAGTCTGCAAAAAGGATGCCGACATGGCAAATGCCGTCTTGTATGACCTACCGAGGCGAGAACGCGTAATTATTCCTAACTATAAGCCCGCCTTGCATCCAGGGACGGATTAAAGGAGCTGGAGCAAAGTACTTTGTCGCCCATAGATGGATATATCAGTGTTCGTCAAAGTGCTCTTCTTTTACCTTGAACTCAGGATCAAAGTTGGGGATAGGCTCCTCCTTCGATAAATTTGAAGGGCCTCCCACTTCCGGCTCTGCCCTTTCCCTCGTGTCCGACTCGGGCGCAATGGGATGGCTGGACTGCAAGGGATATTCTTCCTCCCTTGCAGCCGAGTTTTCTTCCCCCGCTGCAGTCGAAGTGTCGGGTGTAGCAGAGGGAGACGGCTTCGCTCCTCTCTTAGCAATAGCCTTGTGTTTCTTCCGGATTTTTGGCTTCAAAGAGGTAGGGGCCAGGCTGGAAAGAGAAACTCCGAGAAATAAGAATTCCGAGAAACAAAATTCATGCAATAAAAATCATAGGAAAAGAAAAAACCCGAGATTTCTTTACCTGGATGTTGCGACGGTAACGCCGTCAAGATCAATCACGTACGGAGAGGCGGAAGACTTCTTGCGCTTCCGTCCGCCTGCAAATTTGGCACGCAGCGCGTCCAACTCGGCATCAGTGGCAAGCTCCTCCTTAGGAAGATTGAGAAGCTGCAAAAAGAAGCAAAGTCCGGGTAAGGCAAAGTTCCGAGAAAGAGGAAAATCAAGAAATTGCCCAAAGAGGAAAAATTCTACCTTTGGAGTTGGATTGCCAGCGTGGTACATTTCCCGGCTTTCTTCATACTGGTCCCGAGCGGAAACCAGTTGGTTTAGCCGTTTCTTGATATCCTTCTTCAAAAACGCTTGGTCTGTTGCCCTCATTGCATCCTCCGGGCCTGAGTACTCGCACATTAGCCGCTTTCCGCAGTGGGCCAAAGGCTGAATCCGCCTTCTGAGGCAGCACAAAACTGTGTCTGTGCCGATGAGAGGAGGGGTGGCGGAAACAAGCTTGGCGATTCGCCGCGTGATCCTCGTCAGATCTGGCGGCAGCGTCTTGACCGCGTCCACTGCCCAATTGTCCTGGGGAGTGGCCGCGGAATTGACGAAAGGCGGGATTCCCATTTCCTTTCCCGGAAAAGGGACATCCTCATGATAGAAGAAGGAACCCGTCCAGAATTTGACGGATTCCGAAGTTTTGATTTTCGGGAACCAATCTTCCCTAAACCTATGTAAGGTAAAGGAGATGGCCCCGCAAGTTGGGAGGGCGCCCTTAGAAGGGTTTAGCTTAACCCCAAAGCAGTATTGCCAGAAGTCTAACCTAGGATATATTCCTAAGTACCCCTCGAAAAGGGCTTGAAACCCGGCAAGATAAAGAATAGAATTGGGAGGAAGATTGTGCGGCTGGATTTGGTAGTGGTCGAGAATTTGGAGGAAAAAGGCGGATGGCGGAAAACCCATACCTTTGTTTATGTGCGAGGCAAGGAGAACCCGTTCGCCGGATTTCGGGGAAGGCTCGGTGTCTTCCTCGTCGTACCTCCATTTGCCCTTCAACACGAATCCCTCTTTATCCATTGCTGGAAGAAGGGACGGAACCACATTACAGTGGCTTCAGTTCCCGGAGTTTTCCTCCGCTTCTTCTTCAACTTCGGCGGCGCCAGAGGCAGCAACCTCCTCGCCACCGAGAATGGTATTTCCCTCCGTGGGCTCAGTGACGAGAGGTGGAGGAGGAGCCGTCGACGATGATGGCACGTTCTCGGCCGCGGGAGGTGGATCCATGCGAGCCGAGTCGCCGGCGTTTCCCTCCGGCATGCTTGCGGTGGCGCGTACGGGGGAGTCGAGTTGTGGGTCCAAATCATTGATGATGGACTCGATGTCCATGGCGGCGTTAGTTGCGTCTGCGGAGCGGCGAGATTCTTTGTCAGCCATTTGCGGGCGGCGCAACCGTGAAGATGAGCCTCCAATGGTTTTTTCGGGGAAGGATAGGAGCTCGTTCTGTGCGCTCACTCGCTCGGGATCTGGCTCTGGCTCTGGTTGCAGGCTATGGCGCTGGGGGCTTGAGGAAGGAGATGGTGCGGAAGAGATACCGGAGCCCCTGAGGCGGCTATTTATAGCCGGAGGCGCGCTAAGATTGGTTCCGACGGCTATTTTAGCCGTTGGATGATCGATGCGTGTCACGCCCGTAATTTCTGGGAAATGAGGGGACGGGGTGATAATGGTTATCTCCTCGTTTCCCGCGAGAATCTGGCAGAGGATACGTTTCAGGGTTTTGACTGAACCCAAACGTCTGTGATGTCAGCACGATTTCATCGCTGACGTCATGAAGTTCCTTCTCCACGAAGGCTCGTGGAAGAAAAGGTCGGATTTTGGTAAATCCGAGTTATGTGTTATGAATTTTTTGGGAAACGAAGAATCAAGACAATGTGCCAACATTTCTCGACATATTGATGAAAGGTGGCGGAATGAAGTCTCAATCCTTCTTTGGGGGCTACTGCCGGATATATACTGATTACGGGTGTATCCGACATTGGCCTAAAGAGCCGGATTACCAGGGTGGCCTATTGGTAATGGATCACAGTCCATTAGGCGGCCCAGTAAGCTGATGCGAAGAAGCCGAATTCTAGAAGAACCCGGACCACGGCCCAAAGTGATGCGGCTTCGAGTAGAAGACGGATTTCTTACTTTCCAAGTTAGATCTAGGAGGTCTCCTCTAGCTCTCCACAGATCTCCCTCTCCAACAAGAATTCCCTCTCCAACCACGCAATCAGTCCATATATTAAGCTTAAACCTCTCCACAGATCTCCCTCTCCAACAAGAATTCCCTATCCACATATTAAGCTTAAACCTCCTAGATCTCCCTCTCCAACCACGCAATCACTCCATAACTTTGTGGAGAGCTAGAGGAGACCTAGATCCGTGATTCCACCAAAGGAATTACAAATCCATCCACCACATCCTAGTAGATCTAGAATCCTGCTTGAGGCCTAGAAACCTTAGTACATCTTGTGCTTGTAGCTTCCACCTTGTTGCAAAGAAGCTTTGGATTGTTTGAGAGCCTCCATCCATCTTGTGGAGTATCCTCAACATCGTGTAAAGGTTTGGTCAATGCCTTCAAGTCGACCTCACAGTGGAAACGATAATTGTCGTGGGATAATCACGGCAGATGTTACCAGGGGTAACTGATCTTGGGGCAAGTCGACACAGGCGTTCGGGAGAGGGTTTAGCTCAAGAGAAGACATGGTACAGCTTGATCTGACAGCCGGCAATCAAAGTCGCCGGATCTCTATTCTCGATACAATAACTCGATTTAGGGTTTACACTGGATACTCGATATCACACGATATTGCTAGGGTTCTTAGATCTCTCTCTGCAAAACTATACCTGAGGGTCGGTTTATAAAGCACCCGTACCCCCTAACTTATTCGGCAAGGCATATTCCGGATCCTACATGAACACGGCGCACTAACCATAACTTTCCTTTACAATAGCCCATAACCCGGGCCGTTAAGCCCACAAGTTTGGGCCTCCACAAGCTTCTTTATTCTTAGCCGAATCCTGCACGCCATCCTTCGGGCCGGGTTATTTCCTCAGAGCTTGGCATACCGGGTTAGCATCCCCCTGTCAGTAGTCCCCAGAATAGCCTGGGCTTCATGGATCTCCTTGAAGCGCTTGCTATTCCCTGCAAAGATATCGATCATACGGGCGTATGAAGACCGGGTTAAGATGTTTTGATGTTCGGCTAGGCCTTACTCCATGGTGGCCATGTGATAACCCGGATTTGGCCTCCAGACATTTAGGTTCAAATTCCCAGGTCCAGACTACAACAAAAATGCCAAGATCTCATGCTCGATAATCAGTCCCGTCATTACGGGGCAAATCCTTTCCTTCTTCTGTCCCAATGCCTCGCCCAACACTCGACGCATATCTCGCAAGATCTTCGCTGATAACCTTTACCCCGCGGTTTCCGGCTACTGGCCGTTAGGATAGGCTCACCCTTGCCTTATAAATAGTACTTAATGGGCAACCCTAAGCCTCTCACCACGCCACAACTTCCCCTCTTCTTCCTTGCTCCCAACACCCTCGCAACACCACCGTGAGGAGCTCGCACCTGTTACCAACGCAAGACCACCAGCGGCCGCGCCCGCCCTTGAGTCGCCTTACGCCACCGTCAAGTGTCACCGTTGCTCCTCCGTTCCTCTCATTCGAGCCACGCCGCCCGTCGCCATCGTATTAGACTCCAATCTCCCCGGTAAGCTCCTCGCAACTAGTCAATTAATCCTCACAACTTTCAATTTATCCAAGATCGGATCTAGGTCAACCCGCAAGTCATTTGTCCGATTGCACCAAATTAGATCGACTCGAGGCCTGCCAACTCCTTTAATCATCTGCCCTATAGTCACAAATGATCCTCCAACCCTCATTGATTACCAATTTTACTTAAAAATCATCCGCAAGCATTTCCATCTAGATCCGTTCCTCCTCGATTTTCCGCTTATTGCATTAACACCCGGAAAAACCCTCCTTTTCCAGCCATTTCATTTGCGATATAAACATGGGCAACCATCCGTCATCCCCGAATACCTTTCCCTATGTAAGTGACCAACAATTTCACAAGTGTGCTCAATACCCGGACAGTCCTCGGCTTCGCACCTTCTTGATACCTTTATACTCGGATGTCTCAGTATTCCTGGGTCTTATTTCACACGCCTCTTCTCTTTGTGTTTTGCAGGCTGGCCCCATGGCTCCCAAGCGACAAGGAAAACAACCGGCTCCGACGAGGACCACCCAAACCATATCTGCCAACTGGGGGCGTTCCACAACCACCAAAGCCAAATTGGACGAGCTAGCTGAATTAGGAACCCTCCCTTCTCAAAAAGACATCCACTGGAGGGTCCCGGGTAATGAGACTCGTCCCACCCCCGAAGAAAACGAGGTAATCTGCTTCGTTGACCACGTGACCCGGGGATTTCGTCCTCCGGGTCATCCTTTCTTTAGGGAGGTCTTAGATCATTATGGACTCCGGGTGTTCGACATAGGGCCTAACTCCATGTTAAACATTACCCACTTCATTGTCCTATCTGAGTCGTACTTGTGCATGCCACCGAGTCTGACTCTTTTCATTGAGTTATTCCAGTGCAAGCCGTGCCGCGAAAGCGGCGACGGAGCGCTTCTCACTTGCGGCGGGGTATCCATCCAACGCCGTAAGAATTCTTTGATGCCAACCCTCAACCTGCACTCCCACGTTAAACATTGGCAGCTATCCTTCTTTTACTGCCACGATACCTCCCCCAACAGCGAAAAGAAGCTGCCGGGTTACTCAGAGGCCCCCCTCAAGCTCTCCGAGTCTTTCAATGCCTTCGCATCAGACTCAGACAGGGAGGCAATCCTTCCTTCGCTAGCCAAGATAGCCATTCTCTCAGCCCAGGGCCTCCTAGGGCTCAATTTAATAAAAACTTGGGTCGATTTCCGAATCCAACCTAATTCCGTTCGCGCCAAATTGATGTGCGAGTATTCGGGGCACACCACAGACGCGCTCCGCTACTCCACCAAGAGCTTTGCGACCGGTGATACTATAAAGACTATCAAGGGCTTCTTGGCGGAGAAACTGGAGGCGATAAAGGGCATCGCCGGGTTACCTCCGTTTACCCGGGAAAATCCAGCTCCAGCGGTAATACCCGGCGCTCATAGCTTGTTTCCACATTTCAACTCGATACTGCTTCTAAGCCTTTAATCTTATCTTTTTACCTCAGGCTGATGACCCTTTCTGGAGAGTTGAACCACTCCCCCCCTCCAGAGACCCGGAAGAGGAGGACGAGGCGACTGACGATAGTGAAGGTATTCACTCAGGATCTGCATATTTTTACTTGCATTACTTTCCTCTCGTCTGTCTTTTTTCCAATGAATGCACACCCGGTTCGCAGGGCTAGAGGACGAGGGTGGAAACAATGAAGACGACCCGGAGAGAACCGAGTCTGACCCAGAGGCAACAGTCGGGGCCAAGAGGAAAGGCAGGGGGACAGTGTCCAAGGTTCCTTTTTCCTCATTATCCTCTGAACCTTACTCCTTTGACGTCATGCGACGACTTAACCATCAATTATCAAATTCATCATGCTTGAAGGATTCCCTCCCAGCCAAGCGCAGGGTAACTCGGAGCTCCCCAGGTGAAGATCCACTTAACCCGGGCATCTCCGCCCCCTCGGTCCCTCGTGGCAGTGCTCCTCCATCTCGTTCTTCCAACTCTCCTCAGCGCCACCCTTCTCCTAACCACCCACGTGCCGGGCAATTCCGGGTTCCACTAGTGGTTCCTGCGAATACCTCGTCTGCTTCCAGTGGCGAGCTCCCACCGGATTACACCGTAAATGCCGGGTAAGTTTTTGCCTTACTATTTCTTTTTGCATCTAGCGAACTTTCATCCGAGCCGCCGTCATCATTAATAACTGCCTTTTTTCATCTTTCTTTCAGCGCTCAGGTCACCGTCAGTGACCCGGAAAACACAGAAACGGATAACCTCCAGGTGGAGAAGCCGACTGACGACGCAGACGCCGCAACTGGTGGTGATGCGACCACTAACCGGGAACAAGGCCCTCTGAACAATCCACTTTCCCAAACCGTCGGATCTCCTTCCTTATCGGAACCAGTAGACGAAGAGATAGAAATCCTAGATACAAGGATGAGCCCTCCCAACCCGGACACTCAGACTGTCCGGGTCTCCACTCCAAATGCAAGGAGAACCCCCCTACCAGATGATCAAGCTGCCGGCTCTTCCGGGACTCGCTCCGAGGAGTTAACTTTTGCCCAGATGCTAGAAACCCTACGCGCTTTAAGGGCTAACGAGGAAAACATCTTGGGGTCTTTAATAACCAAACACGAGGTAAGTTCGATTAATGTTGCTTGTACCTTTGTCCAGTCCCCAAGTTCCGAGGGAGTTCATTCATGACTTGCTCGGTACTTTTATTATACCAATGACTGATAACTGTGCTCTTCTACCTGACTAATGCTTTTTTAACATCCATGCAGTCCTTCGTGACTCAATACGAGGAGAAACTTGCGGATGCCGCCAAGCTTGTTGAAAAGGAGATATCTTTACGTGAAGCAGCCGAGGCTGAAGCCAGGAGGAATAGGCAATTAATGAAGAAGTACCGAAGAAGGGCTCACCAAGCCGAAGATGACCTGACAAGCCTTTCCGTCGAAATATCTGACACCTATCGTTCTTTGCTTGGTATGCTTCCTTCTCTGGTTTTATCCTTTTGACAAACAGCAAAAGTTTTCCGACTTATATCTTCATTTTACTTCAGGCCCGGACGAAGCCATGCCGGATGAAGATGACATTGCCAAGCTGAAAACCATAAAGAGTGCTATCCGGCAGCTATGTGCCGGGACCAGATGGATCCTTGACGAGTTACGGTGTCCGGGTAGAGGACATGTTGACCTGAAGAGGCTGTTGGACGCCCTATCCACTATTCCCGAGTGGATTCGGCACTGGAAGCGCTCATCTTGCCGGGTTGGAGTGACCCGGGGGCTTGCACTTGCGAAAGCTTATCTCCCCAAGCTCGAGTTAACGAAGCTTATGGGCGGCTTCCCAGAGTTCAAGCTTGACGGATCCAAGTTTTCAGTAAAGGATTTCCAGGCCGTCCAGAAGGAGGTCCGTTACCCGGCCAGCGTAATTGCTGATGAACTGGATGTTAACATACTTGTTCCAGCATATGATTCTGCCGATAAAGTAATTAAGTCGGATCTTCCTGAGCCGTATGACATGCTGGCTCGGTGGAAGGAGGAAGCTGCTGCGATAAGGGCGGAGGCTGCCAAGAAACAAGCTGAAGCCGGCTCTGCTCCTGCTGCCTCAACATCAGTCGTTCCGCCCCCTGCAGGGGCTGGCGCCGCCGATCCGGGTGTTGCTGCTACCACCAATGATGGCAAGGGTAAGGCCAAGATGGGCGCCGAGTGATATATGGTTTCCAATGCCTCTTCTTAAGCGTCAGTCGGTCGACATACTTTTTGAAACAGTCATTTTTTAGGCGGTGCGCCTGTGCACCTTTGATATTTTTTCACCAGTATTTTGTAATGCACACTAAGGCCTTGATATACTCGATGCCTGTTCCGACCTTTTTAAGTTTAAGCTCATCTGTTCTCGGTATCTGGTTTTATTTATTGCTCCTTTTGTGAAAACTCAATTTCCGGGTCTCATGGGTATTGACAAGCGGATTTTGCTTCGAAGTCCCCAAGTCCCCAAGACTCGGATATTTGGATTTTTGCAACTATACAAGTAAGCCAGTTCTTTTCAAGATTTCAAGCTACCGGGCCCGGATTGCCGAGCCTAGGACACTTGATCTTGAAAAGGGAACAAAATGCTTATTGCTATTTTCACAAAGATCCATGAGTTGTTTCACATCGGTTTTGAAGTTATGCTTAATAGTCATTGAGTTTCCAGCTATTCAGCCTTGTACTCTGCATAACTTGTGGTTTAGATGACCCTTTTGACTGTCTTGTACTGTAAGCCGGCTTTCGCGTGGATACCATGTTGTTACATCAATACGAAGACGTAGCCAGCCAATTCCCGTCGGGTTTCATGACTAACTGCCATCGTAAGCGAACAAATCATGCCACTTTAATGCGAGTCACATCGAGCTTAAGTAAGAGTAGCCAAGAAATTTGGACTTCTTTGTCCGGTTATAAGATTGTAGCCGTACTCGTTTGGGAGTAATCGGCCCTTATAACTCATAGGCATCATGGCCGGGTCTTTGAGTTTGTAACTGTGCTATTTAAGCGACCAGCCCCCAAGACCTAGATATACGCACCGTACTGAGAATACATAACCTGATAACAACCATCTCTTTTCTTGATATCCATCTCTTTACTTGATATGAAAAACTGATAACAACCATCTCTTTTCTTGATAACCATCTCTTTACTTGATATGAAAAATGTAGGTCAGCAAGCCGCCTCATTAAAAACCCGTCCAGTCCCCAAAGGTGCCCTGGATAGGAAAAGAGTACGTCAGAAAACCTGCTGCCTATTACATCGTGCAATTCCACTTGCCAATATAGTCTTTACTAAGTATAATACGGACGCAGCTGAGCCACGTTCCATGGTCTATCTCTTTCTTGCATAGATGAAGTGGTGTGTGCGGTGTCATTGACTGTAGCCGACTCTTCCCTTGCATCTATCAAATAATATGATCCGTTATGTAGGCTCCGGCTTATGATAAATGGTCCTTCCCATGGTGGTGATAATTTGTGTTTTCCTTCGTTTGACTGTACCAGACGCAGAACCAAGTCTCCTTCCTGGAATACCCGGGTCTTCACACGCCGGCTATGATACCTCCGTAGATCTTGCTGATATATGGCTGATCTTTCCAGGGCTTGTTCTCTTTGCTCTTCTAACATATCTACGGCGTCCTGCCGGGTTTTTTCGTTCTCTACTTCGACATAAGCTGACACTCTAGGCGAATCGTGAATAATATCACTTGGTAACACTGCTTCCGCACCATAGACCATGAAGAAGGGTGTCATCTGAGTGGATCTGTTAGGTGTAGTGTTGATACCCCAAACCACAGAAGGAAGTTCCTCGACCCATGCACCAGCGGCCCTGACACAGGGAACTCGCAATCGTGGTTTTAATCCGCGAAGCAGTTCTTGGTTTGCCCTCTCCACTTGTCCATTGGCCTGGGGATGAGCCACCGATGCCACATCGAGCCGGATTCCATTGTTGCCACAAAACTTCTCCATCTCACCAAGGGACATGTTGGTTCCATTGTCGGTAATTATGCTGTGGGGGTACCCAAACCGGTAGATAATCCTTTTCAGGAACTTGACTGCTGTAGCTGCTTCGCAATTAGTAACTGGCATAACCTCAACCCACTTGGTAAACTTATCAATGGCCACCAAAAGATGTGTTTTCTTGCATGGTGACATATGGAAGGGGCCAACCATGTCCATACCCCAGACGGCAAACGGCCAAGTCAACGGGATAGTCCGCAACTCCATAGCCGGCACATGGGTTTGGCGAGCGTACCTTTGACATCCGCACACCTTGCTACCAATCGCTCCGCATCCGTTAGGGCCGTGAGCCAGAAAAACCCGTGTCGATAAGCTTTAGCCACAAGAGACCTTGTGGACGCATGATGTCCACAGTCGCCTTCATGGATTTCCTTGAGAATCTGTCTGCCTTCTTCCGGCGCTACGCAGCGCAAAAAGACTCCTGCTGCACTTCTTTTGTACAATTCCCCATTGATGATAGAGTACCCCTTTGCTCGCCTCAAAATTTGCCTTGCTAATACCTCCTGTTGTGGTAACTCGCCTCGTGATAGGTAGGCCAAAAACGGTTCTGTCCACTCGGGAATAGTACGTACAGTGGCTACGAGCCCTGAATCCGAGTCTTGATTTGCCAATTCCTCCTCTGACTCGATTTTAACTGATGGTCGCCATAATTCGTCCAGGAAAACGTTAGGTGGAACCGGCTCTCTGCGCGAGCCGAGTCTGGCGAGGGCGTCGGCTGCCTCGTTCTTTCTTCTGTCTATATGCTCCACCTCATACCCGGAAAAACATCCTGCTACCCTATCAACTTCCCTGCGGTATGCCGCCATAGTTGCGTCCTTTCTATCCCACGTTCCTGACACCTGCTGTACCACAAGGTCCGAATCTCCGAAGCACCGTATCCTCTTGATGTTCATCTCTTTGGCTACCTTTAAGCCATGCAATAGGGCCTCATACTCGGCCACGTTGTTGGAACAGTCGAAGTGAATTTGTAGCACGTAACTCAATTTGTCCCCTTTGGGTGATGTTAGCACCACCCCAGCTCCTGATCCCTCGTACTGCTTTGACCCGTCGAAGTGCATGATCCATGACTCGGAATTTGGAACCGTTGCAGTCATGCCTGTATGTGTCCAGTCGTTAACGAAATCAACTAAAGCTTGAGACTTGATTGCTGACCTGGGTTCGTAGTTGATATGATAATCCCCCATCTCTATCGCCCATTTGGCTATTCTTCCCGTCGCGTCCGAGTTTCTGATGATATCCGACATTGGTATTGAACTAACCACTGTTATCGGATGCTCTTGGAAATATGGCTTCAACTTCCGGCTAGCCATAAAGGCCCCGAATACCAACTTTTGCCAATGCGGATAGCGCTGCTTTGCTTCTGATAATACCTCACTGACGTAATAAACCGGCCTCTGAACCGGGTAACCTTTCCCGTCCTCTTTGCGTTCCACGACAACCACTGCGCTAACGGCTCGGGGGCCAGCTGCCACGTATAGCAACATAGGCTCTTTAGGACCCGGCGCCGCTAGTACTGGTGCTTCAGATAATTGCTTCTTTAGTGCTTCAAACGCTTCATCTGCCTCTTCGTCCCATACGAATTTATCCGATTTCCGCAAGAGCCGATACAAGGGTATTGCTTTTTCTCCGAGTCTAGATATGAACCGGCTCAAGGCTGCTACACAGCCCGTGAGCTTTTGAACATGCTTCAAGTTTTCCGGCTTTTTCAAACTCTGGATTGCCTTGATTTTATCTGGATTTGCCTCAATTCCTCTCTCGGAAACTATGAAGCCGAGTAATTTCCCAGCCGGAACTCCGAACACGCACTTCGTTGGATTAAGCTTCATCTGGTACCTCCTCAGGTTTTTGAATGTCTCCTTTAGATCATCAATAAATGTCTCCGCCTTCCTAGTCTTGATGACCACGTCATCCACATAAGCATGGACGTTACGTCCGATTTGGTCCTCAAAGCACTTTTGAATACACCGTTGGTAAGTTGCGCTAGCGTTCTTCAACCCAAACGTCATAGTTTTATAACAAAAGGCCCCAAACGGGGTTATGAATGATGTTTTCTCCCAATCCTCCCTTTTGAGCTTAATCTGATGATACCCGGAATATGCATCCAGGAAGCATAACAGATCGCTTCCAGCTACTGCGTCTATAATCTGATCTATCCTTGGGAGCGCGAACGGATCCTTTGGGCAATGCTTGTTGAGACTAGTGAAGTCAATGCACATCCTCCACTCGTTGGTCTTTTTCATCACAAGAACCGGGTTAGCCAACCAATCCGGGTGAAATACTTCCATGATAAAGCCGGCTGCCAATAGCCGAGCGATCTCTTCGCCTATAGCTTTCCTTCTTTCCTCATTCATTTTCCTCAAACCTTGTTTCACGGGCCTGGACTTGGGATCCACATGCAAACTGTGCTCAGCCAATTCTGTAGGGATACCTGGCATGTCGCTAGGCGTCCAGGCAAACACATCTGCATTCGAGCGAATGAACTCCACGAGCGCTCCCTCCTGCTCTTTTCCCAGGTTAGACCCTATGGTAAACTGCTTAGTAGAATCCCCTTCGACAAAATCTATCTTCTTGGTGTCTTGCGCTGCCTTGAATTTTGCTCTCTCATCCTCAGTATTCGGCTTTTTCAAGGCTGTTCTATCGTCCGGATTTACTTGAGACCGGTAATATTCGAGCTCTTCCTTCCTGCATGCCTGCTCGGCCATAACTGAATCTCCCTCGTCGCACTCGGCCGCTATATCCCGGTTCCCATGTATAGTGATGGTCCGTTTAGGACCCGGGATGTCGTGGGATAATCACGGCAGATGTTACCAGGGGTAACTGATCTTGGGGCAAGTCGACACAGGCGTTCGGGAGAGGGTTTTGCTCAAGGGAAGACATGGTACAATTTGATCTGACAGCCGGCAATCGAAGTCGCCGAATCTCTATTCTCGATATAACAACTCGATTAGGGTTTACACTGGATACTTGATACCACACGATATTGCTAGGGTTCTTAGATCTCTCTCTCAATCTATACCCGGGGGTCGGTTTATATAGCTCCCGTACCCCATAACTTACTTTACAAGGCACACCCGGGCCCTACCCAGACACGGCGTGCTAACCCTAACTTTCCTTTACAACACCCACAATCCGGGTCACTAGGCCCACAAGCTTGGGCCTCCACAAACATCTTTATCCCTAGCCGTATCCTGCTCACTGTCTCTGAGCCGGGTTATTCCTCGGATCTTGACATACCGGGTTAGCATCCCCCCATCAGTAGTCCCCAGAATAGCCTGGGCTTCACGGATCTCCTTGAAGCGCTTGCTATTCCTGAAAAAATATCAATCACACGGGCACATGGAAACCGAGTTAAGATGCTTTGATATTCTGCTAGGCCTTGCTCCATGGTGGCCATACAATAACCCGGACCTTTCCTCCATATACTTGGGTCCAAATTCCTGAGTCCAAACCACAATAAGAAATGACAAGATCTCATGCTTGATAACCAGTCCTGTCATTACGGACGAACCCCTTCCTTCCTCTGTCACGATGCCTTGCCCAACACTTAACGCACATCTTGCGAAATCTTCGTGGATAACCATTACCCCGCGGTTCCCGGCTCCTAGCCGTTAAGATAAGCTCTCCCTTGCCTTATAAATAGCGCTTAGAGGGTAACCCTAAGCCCATCACCACGCCACAACTTCTCCTCTCCCCCATTGCTCCTAATACCTTCGCAGCACCATCGTGAAGATCTCGCGCCTGTTACTGACGCAAGATTAACAGCGGCCGCGCCCGCCCTTGAATCGCCTCGCGCCGCCGTCAAGCGCCACCTTTGTACCTCCATTCCTCCCATTCGAGCTGCACCGCTCGTCGCCATCACATTAAGCCCCAATCTTCTCGGTAAGCCCTTCGCAACCAATTAATTCAGCCCCGCAGCTGTTAATCCATCCAAGATCAGATCTAGGTCATCCCGCAAATTACTTGTCCGATTGCACCAGATTAGATCGATTCAATGCTCGCCAACCCCTTTAATTGCCTGCCTGATAGTCACAAGTGATCCTTCAACCATTACTGATCACCAATTTTACTTAAAAGCCATCCGCGAACCTTTCCATCTAGATCCGTTCCTCCGCTGTTTTCCGCTTATTGCATTAACACCCGGAAAAACCCTCCTTTTCCAGCTATTTCATTTGCGGTATAAATATGGGCAACCATCCGTCATCCCCAAATACCTTTTCCTACGTAAGTGACCAACAATTTCCACAAGTGTGCTCAATACCCGGACAGTTCTCAACTTCGCACCTTCTTGATACCTTATACTCGGATATTTCAACTTTCTCGGGTCTTATTTCATACATCTTTTTCTTTTTGTGTTTCGCAGGCTGACCCCATGGCTCCCAAGCGACAAGGAAAACATCCTGCTCAAGCAAGGACCACCCAAGCCATATCCGCCAATTGGGGGCGCTCCACAACCACTAAGGCCAAGTTGGACGAACTAACCGAGTTAGGCACCCTCCCCTCTCAGAAAGACATCCACTGGAGGGTGCCAGGTAACGAAACTCATCCCACCCCCGCAGAAGACGAGGTAATCTGCTTTGTAGAGCACGTGACCCGAGGATTTTGCCCTCCGGGTCACCCTTTCTTTAGGGAGGTCTTAGATCACTACGGACTCCGGGTGTTCGACATAGGGCCTAACTCTATGTTGAACATCACCCACTTCATAGTTCTATCTGAATCGTATTTGTGCATGCCACCAAACCTGACTCTTTTCACTGAGTTATTCCAATGCAAACCGTGCCGCGAAAGCGGCGACGGGGCGCTTCTCACTTGCGGCGGGGTATCCATCCAACGCCGTAGGAATTCTTTAATGCCAACCCTCAACCTGCAATCCTGTGCCAAACATTGGCAGTTATCCTATTTTTATTGCCGCGATACCTCCTCCGACAGCGAAAAGAAGCTGCCGGGTTACTCAGAGACCCCCCTCGAACCTTCCGAGTCTTTCAGTGCCTTTGCACCAGACTCGGACAGGGAGGCAATCCTTCCTGCACTAGCCAAAATAGCCATTCTCTCGGCCCAAGGCCTCCTAGGGCTCAATTTAATAAAGACATGGGTCGACTTCCGAATCCAACCTAACTCCATTCGCACCAAATTGATGTGTGAGTATTCGGGACACACCACAGATGCACTCCGCTATTCCACCAAAAGCTTTGCGACCGGTGATACTATCAAGACCATCAAGAGCTTCTCAACAGAAAAACTGGAGGTGATAAAGGGCATCGCCGGGTTACCCCCGTTTACACGGGAGAACCCTGCCCCAGCGGTAATATCCGGCTCTCATAATTTGTTTCCGCATTTCAACTCGATACTGCTTCGAAGCCTTTAATCTTATATTTTTACCTCAGGCTGATGACCCTTTCTGGAGAGTTGAACCACTCCCCCCCTCCAGAGACCCGGAAGAGGAGGACGAGGCGACTGACGACAGCGAAGGTACTCACCCAGGATTTGCATACTTTTGCTTGTATCATTTTCCTTTCGTCTGTCTTTTTCCCAATGAATACACATCTGGTTCGCAGGGCCGGAGGACGAAGGTGGAAACAACGAGGATGACCCGGAGAGAACCGAGTCTGACCCAGAGGCAACAGCCGGGGCCAAGAGGAAAAGCAGGGGGACAGTATCCAAGGTTCCTTTTTCCTCACTATCTTCTGAATCTTACTCCTTTGACGCCATGCGAAGACTTAACCATCAATTATCAAATTCGCCGTGCTTGAAGGAATCTTTCCCCGCCAAACGCAGGGTAACTCGGAGCTCCCCGGGTGAAGATCCCCTTAACCCGGGCATCTCCGCCCCTTTAGTCCCTCGTGGCAGTGCTCCTCCATCTCGTTCTTCCAACTCTCCTCAGCGCCACCCTTCTCCTAACCACCCGCGTGCCGGGCAATTCCGGGTTCCATTAGTGGTTCCTGCGAATACCTCATCTACTTCAAGTGGCGAGCTCCCATCGGATTACACCGTAAACGCCGGGTAAGTTTTTGCCTTACTATTTCTTTTTGCCTCTAGCGAACTTTCATCCGAGGCACCGTCATCATTAATAACTGCCTTTTTTCCTCTTTCTTTCAGTGCCCAGGTCACCGTCAGTGACCCGGAAAACACAGAAACGGGTAACCTCCAGGTGGAGAAGCCAACTGACGACGCAGACGCCGCAACTGGTGGTGATGCGGCCACTAACCGGAAACAAGGCCCTCTGAACAATCCGCTTTCCCAAACCGTCGGATCTCCTTCCTTATCGGAACCAGTAGACGAAGAAATAGAAATTCTAGATACGAAGATGAGCCCTCCCAACCCGGACACTCAGACTGTCCGGGTCTCCACTCCAAATGCAAGGAAAACCCCCCTGCCTGATGACCAAGCTGCCGGCTCTTCCCGGACTCATTCCGATGAGTTAACGTTTGCCCAGATGCTGGAAACCCTGCGCACCTTACGAGCTAACGAGGAAAACATCCTGGGAGCCTTAATAACCAAACATGAGGTAAGTTGAACTAATGTTGCTTGTACCTTTGTCCAGTCCCCAAGTTCCGAGTGAGTTCATTCATGACTTGCTCGGGACTTTATTATACCATTGACTGATAACCGTGCTCTTCTATCCGACTAACACTTTTTAACATCCATGCAGTCTTTCGTGACTCAATATGAGGAGAAACTTGCAGACGCCACCAAGCTCATTGAAAAAGAGATATCTTTACGCGAAGCGGCCGAGACTGAAGCCAGAAGGAATAGGCAATTAATGAAGAAGTACCGAAGAAGGGCTCACCGAGCCGAAGACGACCTGACAAGCCTTTCTGTCGAAATTTCTGATACCTATCGTTCTTTGCTTGGTATGCTTCCTTCTCCGGGTTTATCCTTTTGACCAACAGCAAAAAAAAATGCTTATCTGATATATTCATTTTACTCCAGGCCCGGATGAAACCATGCCGGATGAGGATGATATTGCCAAGCTGAAGAGCATGAAGAATGTTATCCGGCAGCTGTGTGCCGGAACCAGATGGATTTTGGAAGAGTTACGGTGGCCAGGTAGAGGACATGTTGACCTGAAGAGGATGCTGGACGCCTTTTCCACGATTCCTGAGTGGATTTGGCACTGGAAGCGCTCGTCCTGCCGGGTTGGAATGACCCGGGGGCTATCACTCGCCAAGGCTTACTTCCCCAATCTCGATCTGGCAAAGCTCATGGGCGGCTTCCCCGAATTCAAGCTTGATGGTTCAAAATTCTCGCGGGAGGATTTTCAGGCTGTGCAGAAAGAGGTCCGTTACCCGGCTAGCGTGATCGCTGACGAACTGGACGTCAATACTCTTGTCCCTGCTTATGATGCTGCTGGTGTGGCAATTAAGTCAGATCTTCCCGAACCATATGACATGATGGCTCGGTGGAAGGAGGAAGCTGCTGCGATAAGGGCGGAGGCTGCCGAGAAACAAGCTGAAGCCGGCTCTGCTCCTGCTGCCTCAACATCAGTCGTTCCGCCTCCTGCGGGAGCTGGCGCCGCCGATCCGGGTGTTGCTGCTGCCACCAATGATGGCAAGGGTAAGTCCAAGATGAGCGCCGAGTGATATATGGTTTCCGATGCCTCTTCTTAAGCGTCAGTCGGTCGACATACTTTTTGAAACAGTCATTTTTAGGCGGTGCGCCTGTGCACCTTTGATATTTTTTCACCAGTATTTTGTAATGCACACTAAGGCCTTGATATACTCGATGCCTATTCCAACCTTTGTAAGTTTAAGCTCATCTGTTCTCGATATCTGGTTTTATTTATTGCTCCTTTTGTGAAAACTCAATTTCCGGGTCTCATGGGTATTGACAAGCGGATTTTGCTTCGAAGTCCCCAAGCCCCCCAAGACTCGGATATTTGGATTTTTGCGACTATACAAGTAAGCCAGTTCTTTTCAAGATTTCAAGCTACCGGGCCCGGATTGCCGAGCCTAGGACACTTGATCTTGAAAAGGCAACAAAATACTTATTGCTATTTTCACAAAGATCCATGAGTTGTTTCACATCGGATTTGAAGTTATGCTTAATAGTCATTGAGTTTCCAGCTATTCAGCCTTATACTCTGCATAACTTGTGGTTTAGATGACCCTTTTGACTGTCTTGTACTGTAAGCCGGCTTTCGCGTGGATACCATGTTGTTACATCAATACGAAGACGTAGCCAGCCAATCCCCGTCGGGTTTCATGACTAACTGCCATCGTAAGCGAACAAATCATGCCACTTTAATGCGAGTCACATCGAGCTTAAGTAAGAGTAGCCAAGAAATTTGGACTTCTTTGTCCGGTTATAAGATTGTAGCCGTACTCGTTTGCGAGTAATCGGCCCTTATAACTCATAGGCATCATGGCCGGGTCTTTGAGTTTGTAACTGTGCTATTTAAGCGATCAGCCCCCAAGACCTAGATATACGCATCGTACTGAGAATACATAACCTGATAACAACCATCTCTTTTCTTGATAACCATCTCTTTACTTGATATGAAAAACTGATAACAACCATCTCTTTTCTTGATAACCATCTCTTTACTTGATATGAAAAATGTAGGCCAGCAAGCCGCCTCATTAAAAACCCGTCCAGTCCCCAAAGGTGCCCTGGATAGGAAAAGAGTACGTCAGAAAACCTGCTGCCTATTACATCGTGCAATTCCACTTGCCAATATAGTCTTTACTAAGTATAATACGGACGCAGCTGAGCCACATTCCATGGTCTATCTCTTTCTTGCATAGATGAAGTGGTGTGTGCGGTGTCATTGACTGTAGCCGACTCTTCCCTTGCATCTATCAAATAATATGATCCGTTATGTAGGCTCCGGCTTATGATAAATGGTCCTTCCCATGGTGGTGATAATTTGTGTTTTCCTTCGTTTGACTGTACCAGACGCAGAACCAAGTCTCCTTCCTGGAATACCCGGGTCTTCACACGCCGGCTATGATACCTCCGTAGATCTTGCTGATATATGGCTGATCTTTCCAGGGCTTGTTCTCTTTGTTCTTCTAGCATATCTACGGTGTCCTGCCGGGTTTTTTCGTTCTCCACTTCGACGTAAGCTGATACTCTGGGCGAATCGTAAATAATATCACTTGGTAACACTGCTTCCGCACCATAGACCATGAAGAAGGGTGTCATCTGAGTGGATCTGTTAGGTGTAGTGTTGATGCCCCAGACCACAGACGGAAGTTCTTCGACCCATGCGCCAGCAGCCCTAACACAGGGGACTCGCAACCGTGGTTTTAACCCACGAAGCAATTCTTGGTTTGCTCTCTCCACTTGCCCATTGGCCTGCGGGTGAGCCACTGATGCAACATCAAGCCGGATGCCATTGTTGCCACAGAATTTCTCCATCTCGCCAAGAGACATGTTAGTTCCGTTGTCGGTGATTATGCTGTGGGGATACCCAAACCGGTAGATAATCCTTTTCAGGAACTTGACTGATGTAGCCGCTTCGCAATTAGTAACTGGCATAACCTCAACCCACTTGGTAAACTTGTCAATGGCCACCAAAAGATGCGTCTTCTTGCATGGTGACATATGGAAGGGACCAACCATGTCCATACCCCAGACGGCGAACGGCCAAGTTAATGGGATGGTCCGTAATTCCATAGCCGGTACGTGTGTTTGGCGAGCGTACCTTTGACATCCGTCACATCTTGCTACCAAACGTTCTGCATCCGATAGAGCCGTAAGCCAGAAAAATCCGTGTCGATAAGCTTTAGCCACCAGAGACCTTGTAGATGCATGATGCCCACAGTCGCCTTCGTGTATTTCCTTGAGAATCTGTCGGCCTTCTTCTGGCGCTACGCAGCGCAAGAAGACTCCTGTTGCGCTTCTCTTGTATAATTCTCCGTTGATGATAGAATACCCCTTTGCTCGCCTCAGGATTTGTCTTGCTAATACCTCCTGTTCTGGTAACTCGCCCCGCGATAGGTAGGCCAGGTATGGCTCTGTCCACTCGGGGATGGCGTGTACTGTGGCCACGTACTCCAAATCCGGGTCTTGATTTGCCAGTTCTTCCTCAGACTCAGTTTTAACTGATGGTCGCCACAACTCGTCCAGGAACACATTAGGTGGAACCGGCTCTCTACGCGAGCCGAGTCTGGCGAGTGCGTCTGCTGCCTCGTTTTTTCTTCTGTCTATGTGCTCCACCTCATACCCGGAAAAGCACCCGGCAACCCTGTCGACTTCCCTGCGGTATGCTGCCATAGTTGCATCCTTTCTGTCCCAAGTTCCCGATACCTGTTGTACCACAAGATCCGAATCTCCTAAGCATCGTATTCTTTTAATGTTCATTTCCTTGGCTACCTTTAAACCATGCAACAGGGCCTCATACTCGGCCACGTTGTTTGAGCAATCAAAGTGAATTTGCAGTACGTAACTCAATTTGTCTCCCTTGGGCGATGTCAGCACTACTCCAGCTCCTGATCCCTCATATTGCTTTGACCCATCGAAGTGCATGGTCCATGACTCGGATTTTGGAACTGTGGTAGCCATACCTGTATGTGTCCAGTCGTTAACGAAATCAATTAAAGCTTGGGACTTGATTGCTGACCTGGGTTCGTAGTTTATGTGATAATCTCCCATCTCTATTGCCCACTTGGCTATTCTTCCCGTCGCGTCCGAGTTTCTGATAATATCCGACATTGGTATTGAGCTGACCACCGTTATAGGATGTTCTTGGAAATACGGCTTCAACTTCCTGCTGGCCATGAAGACTCCGAACACCAACTTTTGCCAATGTGGATAGCGCTGCTTTGCTTCTGATAATACTTCACTGACGTAATAAACCGGCCTCTGAACCGGGTAACCTTTCCCGTCCTCTTTGCGTTCCACGACAACCACTGCGCTAACGGCTCGGGGGCCAGCTGCCACGTATAGCAACATAGGCTCTTTAGGACCCGGCGCCGCTAGTACTGGTGCTTCAGATAATTGCTTCTTTAGTGCTTCAAACGCTTCATCTGCCTCTTCGTCCCATACGAATTTATCCGATTTTCGCAAGAGCCGATACAAGGGTATTGCTTTTTCTCCGAGTCTAGATATGAACCGGCTCAAGGCTGCTACACAGCCCGTGAGCTTTTGAACATGCTTCAAGTTCTCCGGCTTTTTCAAACTCTGGATTGCCTTGATTTTATCTGGATTTGCCTCGATTCCTCTCTCGGAAACTATGAAGCCGAGTAATTTCCCAGCCGGAACTCCGAACACGCACTTAGTTGGATTAAGCTTCATCTGGTACCTCCTCAGGTTTTTGAATGTCTCCTTTAGATCATCGATAAATGTCTCCGCCTTCCTGGTCTTGATGACCACGTCATCCACATAAGCATGGACGTTACGTCCGATTTGGTCCTCAAAGCACTTTTGAATACACCGTTGGTAAGTCGCGCCAGCGTTTTTCAACCCAAATGTCATAGTTTTATAACAAAAGGCCCCAAACGGGGTTATGAATGATGTTTTCTCCCAATCCTCCCTTTTGAGCTTAATCTGATGATACCCGGAATATGCATCCAGGAAGCATAACAGATCGCTTCCCGCTACTGCGTCTATAATCTGATCTATCCTTGGGAGCGCGAACGGATCCTTTGGGCAATGTTTGTTAAGACTAGTGAAGTCAATGCACATCCTCCACTCGTTGGTCTTTTTCATCACCAGAACCGGGTTAGCCAACCAATCCGGGTGAAATACTTCCATGATAAAGCCGGCTGCCAGTAGCCGAGCGATTTCTTCGCCTATAGCTTTCCTTCTTTCCTCATTCATTTTCCTCAAACCTTGTTTCACGGGCCTGGACTTGGGATCCACATGCAAACTGTGCTCAGCCAATTCTGTAGGGATACCCGGCATGTCGCTGGGTGTCCAGGCAAACACATCTGCATTCGAGCGAATGAACTCCACGAGCGCTCCCTCCTGCTCTTTTCCCAGGTTAGACCCTATGGTAAACTGCTTAGTAGAATCCCCTTCGACAAAATCTATCTTCTTGGTGTCTTGCGCTGCCTTGAATTTTGCTCTCTCATCCTCAGTATTCGGCTTTTTCAAGGCTGTTCTATCGTCCGGGTTTACTTGAGATCGGTAATATTCGAGCTCTTCCTTCCGGCATGCCTGCTCGGCCATAACTGAATCTCCTTCGTCGCACTCGGCCGCTATATCCCGGTTCCCATGTATAGTGATGGTCCGTTTAGGACCCGGGATTTTCAGCTGCAAATACACGTAGCACGGCCTAGCCATGAATTGGGCGTAAGCCGGTCTCCCCAACAGCGCGTGGTAAGGACTGCGCAACTTGACCACCTCGAACGTGAGCCACTCCACTCGATAATTATCCGTCGATTCCCCAAAAGCAACTTCCAAGGTGATCCTTCCCTCGGGGCTCGCCGAGTGACCCGGTACGATCCCGTGAAAGATTGTTGAACTTTTCTGCAGCTGGGACTCTTTGAGACTCATCCGTAAGAAGGTCTCCCAATAAAGGATGTTGATGCTACTTCCACCGTCCATCAGGACCTTCTTCAGCTCGTAACCATTAACCTGTGGAGCGACCACCAACGCCAAGACTCCTGGACGCTCCACCTTTTCCGGATGATCTCTTCTACTCCACGTTATCTCTTGTTCTGCCCATCTAAGGTATCCCGGCGCGGCCGATGAAACCGAATTTGCCGCCTGCTTTGATGTCTCTTTGTTCCTGCTAGAAGTTCCTGTAGTATGCACATGATATTGTCCTTTTAAGTTAGTCGTTCGTACCGTGTCGACGAAGATATTGATCCGGCCGATCGTCAATATGAATCCGGACTTGAGGTGATCCGACTCTGGCCCCCAGCCGGGATCGTCCACCGACTTTTCTTCTTCGTGGTCGATGTAGATTTCGCCAATGACACGATCCTCCATGCCCTTCCGAGCTTCTCCCGTGATGTAAACGCCTTTGGACGCAGGCCCCACGGTGGGCGCCAACTGTCGTGGGATAATCACGGCAGATGTTACCAGGGGTAACTGATCTTGGGGCAAGTCGACACAGGCGTTCGGGAGAGGGTTTTGCTCAAGGGAAGACATGGTACAATTTGATCTGACAGCCGGCAATCGAAGTCGCCGAATCTCTATTCTCGATATAACAACTCGATTAGGGTTTACACTGGATACTTGATACCACACGATATTGCTAGGGTTCTTAGATCTCTCTCTCAATCTATACCCGGGGGTCGGTTTATATAGCTCCCGTACCCCATAACTTACTTTACAAGGCACACTCGGGCCCTACCCAGACACGGCGTGCTAACCCTAACTTTCCTTTACAACACCCACAATCCGGGTCACTAGGCCCACAAGCTTGGGCCTCCACAAACATCTTTATCCCTAGCCGTATCCTGCTCACTGTCTCTGAGCCGGGTTATTCCTCGGATCTTGACATACCGGGTTAGCATCCCCCCATCACGGGATTTTCAGCTGCAAATACACGTAGCACGGCCTAGCCATGAATTGGGCGTAAGCCGGCCTCCCCAACAGCGCGTGGTAAGGACTGCGCAACTTGACCACCTCGAACGTGAGCCACTCCACTCGATAATTATCCGTCGATTCCCCAAAAGCAACTTCCAAGGTGATCCTTCCCTCGGGGCTCGCCGAGTGACCCGGTACGATCCCGTGAAAGATTGTCGAACTTTTCTGCAGCTGGGACTCTTTGAGACTCATCCGTAAGAAGGTCTCCCAATAAAGGATGTTGATGCTACTTCCACCGTCCATCAGGACCTTCTTCAGCTCGTAACCATTAACCTGTGGAGCAACCACCAACGCCAAGACTCCTGGACGCTCCACTTTTTCCGGATGATCTCTTCTACTCCATGTTATCTCTTGTTCTGCCCATCTAAGATATCCCGGCGCGGCTGATGAAACCGAATTTGCCGCTTGCTTTGATGTCTCTTTGTTCCTGCTAGAAGTTCCTGTAGTATGCACATGATATTGTCCTTTTAAGTTAGTCGTTCGTACCGTGCCGACGAAGATGTTGATCCGGCCGATCGTTAATATAAATCTGGACTCGAGGTGATCCGATTCTGGCCCCCAGCCGGAATCGTCCACCAACTTTTCTTCTTCGTGGTCGATGTAGATTTCGCCAATGACAAGATTCTTCATGCCCTTCCGAGCTTCTCCCGTGATGTAAACACCTTTGGACGCAGGCCCCACGGTGGGCGCCAACTGTCGTGGGATAATCACGGCAGATGTTACCAGGGGTAACTGATCTTGGGGCAAGTCGACACAGGCGTTCGGGAGAGGGTTTAGCTCAAGAGAAGACATGGTACAGCTTGATCTGACAGCCGGCAATCAAAGTCGCCGGATCTCTATTCTCGATACAATAACTCGATTTAGGGTTTACACTGGATACTCGATATCACACGATATTGCTAGGGTTCTTAGATCTCTCTCTGCAAAACTATACCTGAGGGTCGGTTTATAAAGCACCCGTACCCCCTAACTTATTCGGCAAGGCATATTTCGGATCCTACATGAACACGGCGCACTAACCATAACTTTCCTTTACAATAGCCCATAACCCGGGCCGTTAAGCCCACAAGTTTGGGCCTCCACAAGCTTCTTTATTCTTAGCCGAATCCTGCACGCCATCCTTCGGGCCGGGTTATTTCCTCAGAGCTTGGCATACCGGGTTAGCATCCCCCTGTCAATAATCTCCCTCATCGGAGAAGCTCAAGGAGATTAAGGTGTACACAATCATGCTATTGAGGAGCGCCTAGGTGGCTTCCCACCTCTCCAACATAGACGTACTTCTCTTGAGAAGGAACTACGGGAAACATATCCTTGTCTCCTTGTTTACACTTGTGGTTTATATTGTTACCTTTCATTTTACTTCCGTTTGTATCATATCTTGTATCACATAGGTTGCTCAACTAGATGCACATCTGATGCAGCACACCCTACTCCACCAAGCCCATCACCAAGTGGGACAATGACAAGATCATGAGCAAAGGCAATACATGATAAAGTGAACTCACTCCTCTCTCTTCATGCTTTCGGTGACTTGGTGAAGGCGCGCTACCTCATGGAAATTCCCTATGTGTGCTCAGGTTTGACCCCACCATGGACCCCCAAGACGATGAACAAGATGCCCGAGAACGTGCTCAAGATGATGCCCAAGAAGCCATGGAAGATGACCAAGAAGAAGCCCTCGAAGAAGAAGGAGAGAAGAAGGAGGAGTCGAGGTGCAGGAAACCCAGCCTCAAGCCCGGCCAAGCCAGCCTCCAGGCCGGCACCCTAACCGAGCCGGCCGGCCTCCCTGCGCGCCCCAGGTCGGCTGCCTAACCGAGCCGCCCGGCCTGCTGCCCGGCCTAGGTCGGCCTCCCTGCATCGCCAGGCCGGCCACCACACAGACCCGGCTGGCCTCCAGGCCGGTTTTCCTGCTGCCTCGCAAAAGTGGGTGAAAGAGCCCCTTTTCACCACCACCTACCCCCTAGGCTATATAAGGATACCCCTTGGACCAGATCTAGGTTAGAGATGAATTAAGAACTTCGAGCTTTGCTCTTGTATCCCTCTTGTGAGGTGACTCCTCTTGTGAGGCTACTCCTATGATGTGTACCTAGGACCGTATCAAGATTCACCTCAATTACCTATCCTTTCCCCTTGGGATTCAGTTATGGAATACCCAATCTTCCTCAGCTAACCCTTGAGGTTCTATTGGCGTGGTGGACCGGCCACGGATGTGAAGCGGTTTCCGATAAGGTGAGTTCAGTTGGATCGATCGTCCCGTAGGTGGCCCTCGGGGTTTAGTTGATGGGAGATTTGGGGTTCTTCGGTTTTTACTAGTTATCTCCCCTTGATTTCCCACGTGTCCCTCTTGAATTCACCCGATTTTCCCCTCGTGTTCATCGCGTTCATCGTTCGTTCTTCGTGTTCTTGGTCGATTCGTGAAGATCGGGCCACCCTAGAGTTTACCCTCCATGTCATCTGGTATCCAGAGCTAGATTGACACGAATTCGACCCCCACAACCCTCCTTTCCACCCAATTTTTCTTCTACCACCATAAATTCGAAAATTTCACCAAAAATAGCCAAAAAGGGATTTCAACCGATATGTGGATTTGTTGAGTTTTTCGTGTATTTGTTACGTGGATTTGTTGCTTGAGACCATTCCCCACCTTTATATTCAGCCACTTTCCTCGAATTTGTCCAATTTTTTTTTGGATTTGGAAGGAATTTCGAAATTGAGCAAATATCTCAGAAAAATCCTGCTCTTCGATTCTTGGACATATTTTCAAACGTGTTTTTCTTTGTCGTTGTTGATTCGATTTGAGTGATTCAAGTTTCCACGCGAAGCCCACAACAGCATCTACGCAACTACACCAATGGATCGACACGACATTGACAACCACTGGCCACAAGTCTGAGATCATCCACAAGATAGGTATAACTTGCTTCCGTTTGAACTAACCCAACTAGATCTTTTACATCGCTTGGCATCACATTAGTTGCACCGAGAGTGCATTTTTGGCACTTGTAAGAGAATAGATTCGAGTAGGCATTGGCATTTTGGAATCATAAAAAGGAGAAAATAAAAAAAAGCAACATAGAAAAAGAAGCAAAAGATCGATGCCAATTGCTATCACTTGTAGGAATGTGTAGCTTCGCGTCGCAAAAGAGAAGAGAGTGACCGGTTGCCACAGTGTGAATCTTGTTGCCTCTTATAGTTTGCGGTTTGCAACAAACTTTTCCTTGGATTTGTTGTTTTTCCTTGTCACTTTTCTCTCCCATTTTCCTTCCACATAAAGCGTGTGTGTTATCGTTTGCGGTTTTCTTTTGATCTTTTTGGACTCACTTTTGACATACCGCCCTACACCTAGGCTCGTCCACTAGCCTCAATACGATCAAAAAAGGTAACATTGGGTAAGTGAGACATCAATTTCTTCATATCACCCTTGTGTGTTTTTGATATGGATAGGGAAGGAGTGTTCACAAGTCCAAGCTTGGAAGATGAAGGAAACCCATTCTTCAACGACAACGACAACGCCTACCACAACTTCGTCACCCACAACAACCATTTCCAACTCTGCCAACTTGTGAATGATGGATTGGAGCGCTATGAACATCGACTCCAAGCACAAGAGGCTTGATTGAATGATCAAATGACGCGCATCAACATCAACTTGGCAAAACTTGCCAACCTTCATGGATCATCATCATCCTCAAGGTCTAGACGTTCAAGCCACCACAATCAAGATCATCACCAATCTCGTCGCCATGATAACAACCCCAACATGGAGGATGGTGGACAACCACAACAAGGACCTCAACAACAACCACCTCCTTAGCCACAAGCTCCTCGACGACATTGGTATGACGATAGCTCGCCATCACCACCACCTCAACATTGCCAAGGCCGTGGTGACCCTCTTAAACATCAACCTCAACGACCGGACCTTCGACAACATCGTCCACCACCTCCACAAGGCCATGACAATGACTATGGTCACAATGACTTCGTGAAAGGTGCTCGTCAACATAGAAGGCCACCTAGGCGCAATGCGCGTCCCAACCACAATGACCGCCAAGACCAAGAGCGTCCTCAACACCCTCACCGAGAACAAGAACTTCCGCAAAACCCCCACCATGATCAAGAACGTGCTCAAGAACAACACCGTGACAATGATGATAGTGAACGCCGAGAAGCACGACTATGTCACCGCCAACAACCACCTCCTAATGACCACCAGCGTCATCCTCCCCATCATGATCGCCAACGCCAATACAATGAGGATGACCCATATGATATTTCACCTCCTCTCTATGATGAAGACCCACATGAGCGACCCCATCGACAACATGAAGACAACAACATGAGTGCCCTTCGTTTCAATGTTCCAAAGTTCAATGGTGAAAATGATCCCGAAGAATACCTTGCTTGGGCTCTCAAGGTAGACAAGATCTTCGGCATGCACAACTTTGGTGACAAGAAGATGGTTGCTATGGCTTCTTTGGAGTTCAAAGGCTATGCACTCTTATGGTGGGATCGCCTCTAAGCGGAAAGAGTTCAAAACCGAATTGCTCCTATTGACACTTGGAACAAAATGAAGCAATTCATGCATGCACGTTTTGTTCCTCCACACTACAAGCTTGATCTCTTCAAAAAGCTTCAAGAAATTCGACAAGGTTTGAAGTCGGTTGATGAGTACTACAAGGAGATGGAGACCGCATTGATTCGAGCTCACGTGATGGAATCTCAAGAACAAACAATGGCCCTCTTCCTCAATGGCCTCCACTATCCTATAAGGAAAATTGTCGAGTATCAACCACATGACAACATTGTTCCCCTTGTCCATCAAGCTCTCAAGGCTGAACGCCAAATTGCGGAGGACCTCAAGTACAACAAGCAAAAGGCCTTCTTTGTCTCACGACCTTCCTCTTATTCGTATCCAATGACACAAGTGACTACACCAACCAACTCTCATGCTACAAACAAATCTCTGCAACCGTTCAAGAAACAAGTGCCTTCTACCACCACTTCGAATACTCCTCAAGTCAAGTCGAGCACTATCACTTGCTTCAAATGTGGTGGAAGTGGACACAAGTCCTTTGAGTGTTCTAACAAGATGATCATGAATGTCAACCAAGATGGTGAACGTGATTCCATGAGTGAAGGCGAATATTATGCATTGCACCAAGTTGTTCTAAATTCCTTGGACGTGCCCAGTGATGATGAAGAAAGTGTCTATTGCGATGAGGACAAGAATCCATCGCTAGTGGTAACAAGAGTCCTTACTACTTATCCTCAAGATGAGCATGACCAACGTTGCAATATCTTCCAAACTCGAGCTGGCATCAATGGCAAATCAATCAAGGTTATGATCGATGGCGGTAGTTGCCACAACTTGGCTAGCAAAGAGCTTTGCGACAAACTACAATTGACTTACAAGCAACATCCGCATCCATACCATGTCAAATGGCTTAGTGACTCCGGCACCTTCAAGATTCAACATATGGTCTCCGTGCAATTAAAGATTGGTCCCTATGAAGACACGGTTGAGTGTGACGTTGTGCCTACGACCATGTGTCATCTCCTTCTTGGACGACCTTGGCAATATGACAAGAGTTCTATTCATGATGGGTATACCAACCACTATAGCTTCAAGTTAAATAACAAGACATTTGTGCTCTGCCCCATGTTTCCTAGCCAAGTGATCGCCGACAACGCCAAGACTCTTGCACGTAAACAAGAAGAGCTCAAATCTCGTGAGATGAGTGGTGAGAGAGCGATCCACCTCAAAGAGAGTGAGAGCCACAAGCCAAATATGAGTGGAAAAAGTTTGAGTACTCCCAAAGGCCTTGCCTTACTTTCCACCAAAAGAGAGATGCGAGAGTTACGAGATGACCCATCCATCCTTCACTTTGTCCTCGTGTGCAAAGGATAAGCACTTGAAACTAACGCCATAACAAGCTTTCCTCCGTCCTTGTTACCATTGTTGCAGGAATTTGAATATGTGTTTCCCTACGAACTAACACCGGGTCTACCTCACCTACGTGGCATCAAGCACCGCATTGACCTCATTCTGGGTGCTCCACTTCCAAACCGTTCTCCCTACCGCACCAACCCCGAGGAGACTAAGGAGATCGAGCGGAAAATACAAGAACTAGTTTACAAAGGTTTCATTCACAAATCTCTTAGCCCTTGTGCCGTTCCAGTTATCCTTGTCCCTAAGCAAGATGATACTTCTCACATGTGCATGGATTCTTGCCCTATCAATGCTATCACCGTTAGATATAGACATCCCATCCCTAGGCTTGACGATATGCTTGATGAATTAAGTGGTGCTACTATCTTTTCCAAAATTGATCTTAAAAGTGGATACCACAAAATTCGCATGAGTATAGGTGATGAATGGAAAACAGCTTTCAATACAAAACTTGGTTTGTATGAATGGCTTGTCATGCCCTTTGGTCTTTCGAATGCCCTTTCCACTTTTATGTGTCTTATGAATCAAGTCTTGCATACTTTCATTGGAAAATTTGTCGTGGTTTACTTTGATGACATCCTCATTTATAGCAAGTCTTTGGAGGATCACCTTGATCATATCTCTCAAGTATTGTTGGCTCTTCGCAAAGCAAAACTTTTTGCCAATCTTTCCAAATGCAATTTTTGCACCAACAAGCTTGTTTTCTTGGGATTTGTGATTTCTTCAAATGGAATTGAAGTCGACAACAAGAAAGTCGAGACAATTAGAAATTGGCCTAACCCTACTTCTGTGGGTGAGATAAGGCACTTCCATGGCCTTGCCGGTTTCTATCGCCGTTTCGTGAAGGATTTTTTCATAATTGATTGCCCTTTGAATGAACTTACAAAGAAAAATATACCTTTTGTTTGGGGCAATGCACAACAAAAAGCTTTTGACACCCTCAAGAAATGTTTAGCCGAAGCTCCTTTGCTTGTCTTGCCGGATTTTGAGAAAATCTTTGAGATTAAATGTGATGCTAGTGGAATAGGCATTGGTGGCGTTCTTATGCAAAATGGACGTCCCGTTGCTTATCATAGTGAAAAATTAGATGGTGCTAGACTCAATTACCCAATTTATGACAAGGAACTATTTGCTTTGGTTAGAGTCTTAGAAGTTTGGAGACACTACCTTTGTCCTAAATAATTTGTCATTCATTCTGATCATGAATCCTTGAAATATTTGAAAAGTCAAGCTAATTTGAACAAGCGACATGCTAAATGGGTAGAATTCATAGAATCTTTTCCTTATGTCATTAAGTACAAGAAAGGTAAAGAGAATGGTGTAGCAGATGCTTTCTCCAAAAAAGAGTATCTTCTTACCCGCCTTGACATCAATGTGATTGGTTTGGATGAGATCAAAGACTTATACTCTTCTGATGTTTTCTTTGGACCCATTTTTGAGAAATGCTTGCCAAATCGAGGTTTTGATGACTACTATCTTCACAAAGGTTTTTTGTTTAAGGCTAACAAATTTTGTATTCTGGAGTCCTCTCTTCGTTTGTTGTTATTGAAGGAATCATATGAAGGAGGTCTCATGGGACACTTTGGTCGGGACAAGACCTATGCCATGCTCTCCAACCACTACTATTGGCCTAAGATGAGGCATCAAGTTGAAAGACTCGTCAAGTGATGTCCTACATGACTTCGAGCTAAGTCTACTTCCAACCCTCATGGTCTTTATTTGCCATTACCTATACCACATGCACCTTGGAGTGACATTAGCATGGACTTTGTGTTAGGACTCCCACACACTAAAACCAACATGGACTCAATCTTTGTCGTTGTTCACTATTTCTCTAAGATGGAACATTCCATTCCATGCAATCGAACGGACGATGCTTCACATGTTGCCACCTTGTTTTTCAGGGAAATTGTGCGTCTACATGGTGTGCCCACGTCAATTGTGTAGGATATAGATGTCAAGTTCACATCATACTTTTGGAAGACATTGATGGCCAAGCTCGGCGTCAAGCTACTATTCTCCACCTCCTACCACCCACAAACGGATGGCCAAACCAAAGTGGTGAATCGCACACTCTCTTAATTCCTACGGGCATTGATCAAGCCCAACCTCAAGAATTGTGAGGAATGAATCCCACATGTCGAGTTCGCCTACAATCGCGCCCTACACCAAGCTACCAAGCAAAGCCCCTTCGAGACCGTCTACAGCTTCAACCCCAACACTGCTCTCGAGATCCTACCATTGCCTCTACGCGAGCAAGCGAACATGGACATCGACAAGCGCACCGACTACATCAAGAAGCTCCATGAAGCCACAAGAGCTACCCTTGAGAAGCATTCCGTGCATCGTGCATATATCATGAACAAGAACAAGAAGGCCATGGTGTTCCAAGAAGGTGACCTTGTTTGGCTACACTTGTGCAAGGACCGTTTCCCACAAGAGCGTAACTCCAAGCTCAAGCCAAGAGGCGATGACCCTTTCAATATCATCAAGCGCATCAACAACAGCGCATACAATCTCGACTTACCACAATCCAAGTACCTCGACCACAACTCCTTCAACGTCAAGGATCTCTCTCCCTTCCATGGGTACCCTAGTGATGAGGAAGATCACGAGTCGAGGTCGACTCTTTTTCAAGGGATGCACATCTGATGCAGCACACCCTATTCCATCAAGCCCATCACCAAGTGGACCAATGACAAGATCACGAGCAAAGGCAATACATGATAAGGTTAACTCACTCCTCTCTCTTCATGCTTTCGGTGACTTGGTGAATGGTGCGCTACCTCATGAAAATGCCCTATGTGTGCTCAGAATTGACCCCACCATGGACCCCCAAGACGATGAACAAGATGCTCGAGAACGTGCTCAAGATGATGCCCAAGAAGCCATGGAAGATGACCAAGAAGAAGGAGAGAAGAAGGAGGAGCCGGGGTGCAGGAAACCCGACCTCCAGCCCAGCCCAGGCCGGCCTCCCTGCGCGCCCCAGCCTGGCTGCCTAACCAAGCCGTCCGACCTGCTTCCCGGCCTAGGCCAGCCTCCCTGCATCGCCAGGCCGGCCACCACACAGACTCGGCCGGCCTCCATGTCGGTTTTCCTGCTGCCTCACAAAAGTGCGTGAAAGAGCCACTTTCACCCCCACCTACCCCCTAGGCTATATAAGGATACCCCTTGGACCAGATCTAGGTTAGAGATGAATTAAGAACTCTGAGCTTTTCTCTTGTATCCCTCTTGTGAGGTGACTCCTCTTGTGAGGCTACTCCTATGATGTGTATCTAGGACCGTATCAAGATTCACCTCAATTACCTATCCATTTTCCTTGGGATTCAGTTAGGGATTGCCCAATCTTCCTCAACTAACCCTTGAGGTTCTATTGGCGTGGTGGACTAGCCACGGGTGTGAAGCGATTTCCGATAAGGCGAGTTTAGTTGGATTGATCGTCCCATAGGCGGCCCTCGGGGTTTAGTTGACGGGAGATTTGGGTTCTTCGGTTCTTACTAGTCATCTCCCCTTGATTTCCCACGTTTCCCCTTGATTTCACCCGATTTCCCCCCTCGTTCCCCTCTCGTGTTCATCGCATTCATCGTTCGTTCTTCGTGTTCTTGGTCGATTCGTGAAGATCGGTCCACCCTAGAGGTTTACTCTCCATATCATCATCTAGAGAACCTTGTATTACTTGTTTAGCCCAAACTAAAAGGGAAAAGAAGAAAAATTGGTAGTCAACCTATTCACCCCCCCCCTTCTAGTTGACCATAGTGCACTTTCAATTGGTATCAGAGCCTCGGCTCTTACTAAGGGCTTAACCGCCTAAGAGTATAATCGTCAATGAAAATGAGCCCAATGCTTCTAATGCAAAAATTGCCAAAATGACTGACACTATAACTAACCTACAAGAAACAGTTAGAACTATCTAAGATGAATTGTCCAAGGTTAGTTATAGTGTTGGATCAGAGGTTTCTAGCAAAAAGAAGATGTTGGAGGCCATGATGGGGAAAACCAAGGAGCTTGAGGAACCTCCCTCCGTCGCTGATGATGTTAGCTCGGATGATGATTCCATTCCGTACATTGCCGAAATGGAAGCTAACATTGCTTTAGCCAAGGCAAAAGCCGATAAAAAGGCTAAGAGCGGTGGGAGTTCCGAAGGCTCCAAGTATCAAACGGCTAATGGTTCGGGGTCTAACTCAAGAGTTCCACCACCTGCAATTATGACTCTATTCATCCCATTGATACTATGCCACACATTCTAAACGATGGACTTCCTCCCATTCTTAACACTAACGAATTCTCTTCTTGGAAGTTCGATATGGAGTCTCATATTTCCGGATCTTGCACCTCCTTGTGGAGAAGTGTTCTCCATGGATTCCACCCTCATGATGCAAGCAACTTCACTCCAAGAGAGGATATTGAATTTTAATTCAAGAAGACCACTCTTGTTACTATCCAAAAGGCTCTCCCAGTATAACATATTGAACACATCCGCGGTATCAAGAACGCCAAGGAGGCTTGGGATAAACTTGACACCTTGTTCCAAGGAAATGCTAGCATCCAATCCTCCAAGTACGATGTGGCACTTGACAAGTCCGAGAACTTCATCATGCTTAAAGAGGAAAGTCCCGAGGAGCTATATAGAAGAGTTTTCACCCTTGGCAACCAATTGAGGGACTTTGGAAAATAGGAAATCTCTGACGAGTGGATCAAGAGAAAGTTTGTCAATTCCATAACTCCTTTTGAGAAGAACCTATCCACTAGCATCCAAACAAGATCGTACTACAACTCACTCAACTCCATTGGTGTTCTTAGCGAGTTCATAGCCATGTCCCTATCTCACAAGAGTGCGGATGATGCTCTCGCTCGCTCAAGAGGAATTGGGAAGTCACCCAACCTCGCCTTGAAGTCTAAGGCGATTGCTCAGATAGAAGAAGTTGATGAGGATGATGACGATGAAGAGGACTATGAAGACACATACAAGGGTGCTCATAAGTGTATTTCTCTTGCCATGCACGGCTATTGGAAGAGATGGGAGGCTCACAAGTCCGGTGCTCCTAGACCCTCGAGAAACAAGGTCTACAAGAAGAAGGGGAGCGGTCAAGGACATGCTGCAATTGTGGAAGTGCAAATCACTTCGTCAAAGAGTGTCCTTTTGAGCCAAGAGAAGAGAATGAAGGCAAGATTGTTCGCAAGGACAAGAACAAAGCTCCACAAAACAAGAACCTTGCTAGAAGAGTTCCAAGGGCTCTATATCTTCAAGAAGGGCCCACATTAGAAACGTACTACTCCGTAGATGAAGGAGAAGATGAAGTCGTAGGTGTAGCCCACATCTCCATAGCTACGGCTTCCTCTTCATCGGTCTCTCTATTTGAATCCCCCAATGAGAAGGCATTGATCCGACCTACATGTTGGTATGTCATAAACGTATCCTTAATTTATGATGTTCCATGTTGTTTTCTTATTGTTTCCCACATGTTTGCTATACACTTTATGTCATTTTTATCGATTTTCCGGACTAACCTATTGACAAGATGCCACAGAGCTAGTTCCATGTTTTCTGTTGTTTTTAGTTTCAGAAAAGTTGTTCTGGAAATATTCTCAGAATTGGAAATTTTGAAGCCCGGAAGTCTTAGAATTCCCAAAGGTTCCACAGAGTCCCGAAGAGACCCGGAGGGGGGCTCAGGGGGGCACACTATAGGGCGGTGCGGCCCCCCCTTGGCCGCGCCAGGGGGTGGTGTGGGGCCCCCAGTCCTCCACCGCCTCTGCCCTTTTGCCTATTTAATCCCTCCGAGACATAAACCCTAGGGGATCCCACTTTTACCCGAGAAACTCCCGAGGCCGCCGTCACCGTCATCCCGAGATCGGGAGGGTTCTGGAGCTCTCCCCGGCACCCTCACGGAGGGGTAAATCATCACCGGAGGGGTCTAGACCACCATGCCCTCCTCCGAAGTGATGCGTGAGTAGTTCATCCATGGACTACGGGTCCATAGAAGTAGCTAGATGGTTGTTCTCTCCACTTTGTATCTCATGTTTAGATCTTGTGAGCTGCCTATCATGATCAATATCATCTTTATGTAATGCTACATGTTGTGTTTGCTGGGATCTGATGAATGTTATGTCTTCTGATTATCAATCTATGATGTTATCTTCATGCTTATGTTATTTATGATATTGCATGCTCTCCTTTATTAGTAGATGCTCTGGCCAAGTAGATGCTAGTAACTCCAACAGGGAGTATTTATGCTCAATAGTGGGTTCATGCCTCCTTTTCATCTGTGCTCGAGTGACAGAAACATGATGGATGGAGGATGTGCTGTTGCTATTAGGGAGAAAACAACAATGCTTTGTCTAAGGATGATGTTATTGTTTACATTACACACTTTGCTTACTGCGATTATCTGTTGCTTGCAACTTAATACCCAACATTTGTTCGGATAATATTCAGAGGGTGGATTATTAGTCATAGATGCAGTTGGATAACGGTCTATGTATTTTGTTGTAATGCCCGCATGAATTACATAGTAATCTTTATGTCTTGCATATGCACTACGGCGCAGCCTTCATTTCTGTCAATTGCCCAGCTGTAATTTGTTCACCACACATGTCTTTCACGGAGAGACACCACTAGTGAACTGTGGACCCCGGTCCATTTTCCTCATACTGATAAAACACCTACTGCTTTCATACTGCTCTCATACTGTTCCTACTGTTTTCGACACCATACGTTTAACCTCTTTGTATTCAGCAAAACCGGTGAGATTGAAAACCTCACTGCTTCATTGGGGTAAAGTGATTTGATTGTGTTGTGTAGGTTCCACGTTGCTACTGAACCGGTAGTGCGCCCTGCCATCTCAGCTGCTTCAACCTTCTGAAGTTACTCCCTCCTCCTACTGGTCGATTCAACCTTGGTTTCTTTCTTAGAGAGACTTGCTGCTGCACTCTTCATACCTTCCTCTTGGGGTCTCCCAACGAACGTGTGTTCGCACGCATCAAGCACTTTTCTGGCGCCGTTGCCAGGGAGGAAGAGAATTTATGCAAGGGGAGTCTCTCACTTCCAATCTCTTTTCTTTGTTTTTGTTTTTGTTTTTCTTAGTTTATTTTATTTTGTCTTGTTTGCTTCTCTTTATAAAAAACACACACAAAAAAGTAGTTCTTATACTAGGTGTAGTTTTATTCTTGTTTTTAGCTTTGTTAAGATGAATACTCCTGTTATTGTTACCTTGTCGCATGAGGAAATTATTTCCACTTTGAAACAAAGGAATGATGAGAGTTTCAAGGAAGTTTGGTCTAGAGTTTTTTGTTCCTATTGCAAAACTGAACCTAAAATGACTCTAAGCTTGTTTCTGTGTAGTTTTTATTTGGGTCTTGTTCTTTACTATAGATGTGCTTTGGATACTGTGGTAGGAGGATATTTCCTTCATTGTGATGAAGATCAAAATTTTTATGCTATTAAAAAATCAATTGTCACTTTCAACTCACCTAGTAGCTCTGATAAAGCCTTTGCAAGTATTTATGCTATATTGAACACTCTTGAGACACATGTTTCTAGTTTAAGTGAGGGTCATAATCGGATTCGTGAACAACTTGATCATGTTCCAATAAAATCTAAAGCCTCAAATATAATCCCTACTGTGAAGGTTACTATTATTGGTGAAATTTTTCATGCTCGTTGTGATGTTATGTCTGAATTTTGTCTTATGCATAAATAGATTTATGAATCTTTGAACCTTTGGGGACTTGCTAAGGGAGGGGAAGAAATTCCTCTCCTTAATAACACCACTATATTTCCTATTGGGATAGTTGAGGGAGTGTTTACAAAACTCTTAGGAAAAACGCGATCCACTGATTATCTTGTTATTGAATGTGTAGGAGGGGGACAAATTACCCTTGGAAGATCTCTGCTCAAGCTCTTAGGAGCAACTATTGATATGGGGAGAGGTACCATAACTTTTGCTCCAAAATCATGTGCAGACCATCACTTCCCTAAAAGCAAGAATAAGGGTATGAAAGGTAAACGTAAGCCTCGTAACAATTTGGATGCTTCTCCATTTGAAAATACTTGATTCCACTTTTCTGGGCCTAGCTAAAAGGCGTTAAAGAAAAGCACTTATTAGGAGATAACCCATGGTTTTATTTTTGCTTTATTTTTCTCTGTTTTCTTTGAGTCAAGGGGTTGTATACTTCTGTAGCAGCTCCTTTGTATCTTTCTTTTCCTGATTTAGTAGTGCCAAGTAAGGTTTCTGACGAGAGTTGGAGTCGGTTTTCGGATTTCTGCGCAGGAAACAGATTTATGATGCCCACCGTAAAAAAATTGTATAAAATGCTAGAAGATCTAGTGCAGTAGTGAAACCGATCCAATCTACAGCAAGAACTAGACAAAAGAATTGCAGTAGCATCTCGTACAGATGAGAGAGATACGTACGGTGCAGCGGAATCGGCACCGGCTGCGGTGTTGTCGTTGTCGCCCATGTCATTGTCGATGAAGAGGTTGCCAAGATCTAGAAACCAGTTGTCGTTGGGGAAGTAGTCGCCGTCATCAGTCGCGCGAGTGCGCTCCCCAAAAACCTGATCGCCCCTCTCCCGTACAGGATCACAAGAAGTGGGGTTCCGGAGGCCTGTTGTCCCTTCTCGCGGTGCACGCCGGAAGGAGGGATGGAGAAGACTTTATTGGCGGCCGCAGTGGTTTGGAACGGTGCGAAACCATAAGACAAAGTGGCCGCTATGGTTTACCGTATGCGCGTATTTATACTACGGGCTGGGAGAGACTTGGGCGTGACTCCACGTCCGAGTCGGTTCGGTTCCACAATCCAAAAGAAGTGGAAATGGTTTAGGCATTAACGCATCCGTTAATTACCGTCTTAATGACTCATTAAGTTTTCCCAATTGGAAAAATAAACGCTCTCGGCTCGGCTCATTCCCGCAACCCGCGGCGCGGCGCGTCGTGACGAGGTGAGGCGAGACGGGCGGCAGAGGAGGAGCGCGCATGTGGCACACCTCTCCTCTTGCCTTGCCAACTCATACATGATTTAGAATGGCTCATCTTATAAGGTGGTGCCATCCTCTCCAAACTAGCAATGTGGGACTAAACTTTAGTCTCACCCTCCACTTGTATTATTCATGAATGGGTCATGACAATTTCAGAATTTTATTGGGCTTATTTGGGCTAGGCATGTTAGGCCCATATAAATTCCAATAATCCCCCACAAAGTGTCATTAGCACATCTGATAATCTCAGTTCCAAATCATTGTTTATATACCGATGTTTAGTGGATACTGTTAAGTTGAACTTCCACTTAGAACATTATGCTACACTAGTTCACAACTTCAATAGTGGACTACGCCTTGAACTACAAGTTTTATGTGATACCAGTTTCACACAACGTCTGAACCGATACTAGGCTGCCACAAGGCTTCCCCGCGGGTGGAGCGTATGCGTCATACTCTGAAGGCCTTTCATGAGTTTATTAGAGAGCACCCAATTCTCATAGACTGCGACGTTTAACAGTCAGACTCATATAGGTGAGTTCCTCAGGAGATGTTCTGCAGGACACATCTCTGCTTATATAAATAAGCCACTTGGAACACATTAAGACAAATGTCAATCTACCATACAGATCAGGAGAATATTGCATCTTCATGTAGTGGGATAAAATATAAGGATACTCTCCTATCAGCAGACCAACAGTTTGTCTCCCACTTCTAATTCACGGGATCTCCGATCACATAGAGTGGGTTACCACTATGGGCAACTCATACCGTGGGTCTCAAACCCATCTCCCTCGATGCATTACCTATCACATTCCGTGATAAACCCTCTGTGAAGGGATCTGCCAAGTTCATAGATGTTTGGATATAATCCGACGCAATAACTCCGGAGTTCTTCAATTTTCTGACAGATTTCAATCTCCTCTTCACATGTCTTGATGACTTCGCATTATCCTTAGAATTGTTCACTTTGATGATCACAGTTTGATTATCACGGTTCATTAGGATTGCGGGTATTGGTTTTTCAACCACAGACAAATCCATCAAGAGCTCACGAAGCCACTCTGTAGGAAAAATGGGGTAGGCTACACTAGCGCAAATCAAAATTTCTACCGCGTCAACCAAGATTTGCTGAAGATATAGATCACGAGATTACCACTAGACGCGCTGTGCCGATCTCAGTGAAGCGGGTCGGGGCAGGGTAGTCGTACGAATCCTTCGGATCCCGTCGCTCCCACAAACAGCTCCTCTTGGCGGCTCGTCCGAGTGCTACAGATGCAGCACCTCTATTGGTATCCACACGTGCGGCGTGGAAGCACCGCTCGCCGGACTGCTAGGTCCGCGCGGGCGGCTGGGGCGTGGAGAGACGGTGGCTGCGGTGGAATGTGGTGTGTAATTAGCAATCCTAAAACACACAGCCTCCTCTCCTTTATATAGACGTCCCCATAATGGGCTGCCACTAAAACAGCCCACTCTAGAGTCCATTTCCAGTCCATTTCGGATCCCATCCGAATTCTGCCTCTTTTGCCTTAAGTGTGCAACCCTATAGGTTCACGCATGTTTAGACATGACACGAGTACACCTACTCGGCCAATAGTTGGTAGCGGCTTCTAGCAAAACGTGCCAACTCCCAAACGTGCATAAAGATCACATCGGACGAACCATCACATGTTTATGCTATTCCTTTTGCCTCACGATATTTGATCATGCTCTTAGCTGATCACTCTTTCTCGATCTTGTGAATCTAAATCCCTTTCCAGGTTAACTATTAATCTTATTCAGCATGGCCATGCATTTCTCGATCCGATCACTCGAGGGGCCCAGAGAAATATCTCTCTCTAGTGAAGAGAGGGGCAAATCCCATCTTGACTGACCATGCCTTGCAGCATGCTTCATGACAAACCCGAAAGCTACCTTTATAACTACCCTGTCACGGTGTAGCGTTTGATAGCCCCAAAGTAGGTCGATTCACATCTCAAGAACATGCGACAATCTTAGGTCTAAGGACAAAGCAAGCACGATGTGTAGAGAGAGAGCTATTAGCATTGTTGTAATGTCTCAAGCTGGGTCAATCCAACACAATGTTCGTAACATCACTAGTACAAAAAGGCTTATATGTGGCGCACCTTTTTTAATTATGTGGCGCACCTAGGGGCCAGAGGGGTGCGCCACAGAATTCACGCCACTAAATTTTTTTCTGTGGCGCACCTCAGCCGTGCGCCACAGAAATGTCAATTCTGTGGCGCACCTCAGCCATACGCCACAGAAATTTGCAATTCTGTGGCGCACCAAAGGGTGGTGCGCCACATAATTTGTTTTTGAATTTCAAAAAAAGGCGGCCAGATCTAGATCTAGATCTGGCCGCCGGAATTTTGGCGAAATTTTGAAATTTCGCCGGAGATGGTGGTGGTGGAGGAGGAGAAGCTCGCCGGAGATGGTGGTGGAGGAGGAGGAGGAGCTCGCCGGAGTTGGTGGTGGGGGAGGTCACCGGAGTTGGTGGAGGAGGAGAAGCTCGATGGAGGTGGTGGTGGAGGAGGAGCTCGCCGGAGGTGGTGGTGGAGGAGGAGGAGCTCGCCGGAGGTGGTGGTGGAGGAGGATGAGAGGTGGTGGTGGAGGAGGAGAAGGAGAGGTGGTGGTGGAGGAGAAGGAGATGATAGGGACATAATAGAGGTCCATGAGGTTTATTCATGCTTGAGTTGGAAAGAAATATTAAGCCTCACGATGTTTATTATAAGGTGAATTCTTTCCTAACAAATAATGTTTGTGTTTATGAGAATGTTATACTACCTAAGCCTATGAATTTATGTATGATTAGTTTTATTAATAACACAAACATGGATGGAGAAGAGGAAGCAAGGAGCAAGAGAAGGAGGCGTGGAAAACAACAACAAGGAAATAATGTTTCAGTTCGGACTGCCAGAAGTCCCGAATTTGAAATAGTCATGGATTCTTCATACGGGCTCCAAATGCAGAAAACGAGCACAATCCTATTAGGAAATTTGAAGAGCTTTCCAATGGACCCGGCCCCATCAACAAATTCTACTCGTGCAAGCCGTGGTGACCAAAACAATCCACGAATAGTTTTCTGCCAGTTTTCCAAATAGAGTCCAATTGGCTGCACCCATGTTGGGTCAGTTTGTATCCGAGTTGGTTGAGTCCAAACGAGTAGGGATAAGTTAATTTCGTGGGAAACACTCTCTCCCTCATATATATCTACCACCTGTGTGTGGAATAGATTATACTACGTTAAAACATAAACCCTAGACCTCTAGATTGAAACAGCTTGTAAGCCTTCATCTGGAAGTTCCTCTGCAAACTTTACGTGTTACCTGCTGTTCCACTAGGAATAAGAAGGTACAGGACCACTTGTAGTCGGTGGATTATTTGTGCAAGAGTGTGGAGTTGAGAATATCCTTGGGGTTGCTATCTTTTGCATTGGCATCAGGGATCAGCCGGGAGAGTTCTTAGTGGCGCACTAGTTATCAATCAGAAGTTATCTGTGAGTTCACTGAGAAGATTGGACCACCCCTTATCATCTTGGTATCAGATTTACAGGTTGCCTCGGTGAGCTATCATATTTTCCCTTTAGATTCGAGTGTTTTTATTCCTATACAGAAAATTGCCCCACAAAAATAGAGTAGATCATAGCCATAGCCGTAGATCATCCCCAATTTGCAATCCCTAGTTGTTGTTCGTGTTGATTTTTGTGTTTCTTTTCTCCTTTTGAGTCTTCAATTTTCGAGTTAGGGTTAGGGTTCTTCATGTTCTTCATAGAGTCCACCGAAAATTCCACCAAAAACATCCAATCCGAGTTGCTGTTTTGTCTTGTTGAATTCGAGTTGTGGAAGGTTTCTCTACCGCGACACAAAACTACCAATTTTTCTGCCGTGGTTTCCTTCTCCTTCTCGGTTTTTCCAATACTACCGCACCACCGATTTCATGCTGATCATAGTAGCTATAGTTGGTTTCGAGTTGGATTCGGTTTTTCCTGCCGCGGTACAGAAACTAGTCTATTTGCTGCCGCCGCCGTTTTCCTTCCCATACTCGGTTTCACCTCCTGCCGCACCCTTGTTCCGATCGGATTCGGTGCCATCCGCGCATAGGAACGCACATCATACACGCACACATCCGTGATCACCGTGTGCTGCCGCGGTACGAAAACAGAGCGAAACGCTGCCGTCGCTACCTGCATCTTCACGCGCGCGTCCTACCGCGGCACAGAACTAACAAATTTGCTGTCGCGCGCGTTCTACTGTGTGTTACCCTACTGCCGTAGGAGTTCTGCCGCGGGCACAAAAACGCGGCGTTTCTCTGCCGCCACGGCACGAAAACACTTCATTCTCTGCCGTGAGTTCTAGTTGTTTCTGTCCGTTTTTCTTCACAATTTCGTTTGTTTTCCACTCCGTATCCTTGTGAGCCATAGACACGGCCTATCAATATATATTTTTAGGAGCATACCCACATAAGACTAGCTCGTTTTTGTGCTCACAGGCTGTTTTTTTGTCCGTACAGTCCGTACAAGTGGCATAATTTGGCCCAAAAGATTGGAAAAATAAGAGAGAAAAAACATAAAAAATAAAAGAGAGAAAGAGGCCTAAAATTGGTGATATTTGCCACACGATTGGAGCTGTTTTACATCAGTTTGCACTACTTTTTTTGAGCAATCTTGTGCCTGTTTCTAAGAGCTGAAGCTAGTGTCTTTCGAGTGCATTGCAACAAGTCCATCCATATAGTTGCTTGCCACATTATTCTCCACGTGTGAGTTTCATGTGTTCTTTTTATATCACATTGGACAGCAAATAGGATTGTTATTTTGGTGTTGTTAGGTATCCATACCAAGCCCCACCATATACCTTGTTTGTCATGTGATTGTTAACAACCTGGGTATTCTCTTCTTCACATCAAAGCATATTAGTTGCCACTACTTGTTGGTAAGTATTTCTATTCACTTTGGAACGGTAAGGTACTCAATTGTCTTGCTAGTTTTGAGTGAGTTGTGAGAGAACACCACATCCCATTGTTATTTTGTTACTAACAAGTTAATCAATGGAGTTTTCTAGTTCTTCTATGTGCAGTGATACTTTCTGGGAGGAGGATTCTAGTGGAATACCTGCGGCAAATTTGTTCCACTTCACAGGAGACATCAATGGTAGTATTGTTGCTATTACCCTTGATAAGGGTACATGGTTTAATTTTGTCAGTATTGAGGTTGTTGAAGCATTACAGTTGACATCTTATGCAACTCGCAGTTCATTTATGTTAAAAACTAATGATGCTACACTTCACATTACTCATGCTACTTGGATTCCGTTAACTATTCATGATCATAAAGTACAAATTAGGTGTAATGTGCTTCCTAGAGCATTTACTTGCTGTCACCTTTTGTTGAGTACATTTTGGTGCAATAGCTATAAGGTTAATTTTGATAGCCATTATCCTGATTTACAATTCTTTTGGAATAATAAGAGAGATTGGATAATACATGAATGTCCTACAAAATTTAAAAGAATTATACATCAACCATTGGTTATGAGATTTGTAGAGGTTGAGAAGACATATGAGGTTTTTTCTACTAATGTAATTATGTCTACTCCTAGTGTTGTGTCTTGTGATGTGCAGGTTGCTTTTGAAGAAAGGGAGCCCATAGTACAACCTGCACCAACACCATCATCACATCCATTGGAGGAGCATACCATTGTGCCTAGTATTATTTCTTGTGATATGCAGGTTACTCTTGAAGAAAGGGAGCCATCAATAGTACAACCTGCATCAACACTTGAGAGAGATGAATCAGTGCCTATTATTTCTGAGGAGGATGTCATTGACATTGGTACTGATTTGGAGCTACCACTTACAAGTACAACTTTTTGTGAGTCTACTAATGTGCTAGTTAATTCTTCTGAGTTGATAGTCACATATAGTACACCATCATGTGATATTTTGAATATTTCGAATTTTGATCATGTGGTCTTGCTTACACATAAAGAAGTACTTGCTAAAATACCACCTATTAATATTGTGTATTCCATCATGTTACATGAACCAATTAATGTGCAATGTGCTATGAATAGGATTGCTTAAATTTTATATATCAATTCTAGCACCCATGCTACTTGCTTCACTTTTAATTTGGTTGGTGCATACAACATGAACGAAATTTTTATGGTGGGTTACATATGTATTACTTGTGATAAAATTGCTGAATTGAACATTGTGTTACCTCGTTTGGATTGTGTACAATTTGCTAAATTTAAGCATGATTCTCCACATATGTTTGATTTGGAACAAAACATGATAAGTACATATGCTACTGATTTATACTTCACTTATATTTGCAAAATAAGTTGCAATTTACATGATGGTTATACTAAACATAAGAAGAAAATTATGTGTACTACTATTCGGCCATTACTTTGTTATACATATCAGAGTAGCGTAGTTGAAGCATGGTATCCACTATACAATGAGTTAATTTGTTTGGATTGCTTTGACTTTACTACCACCAATTTTAATCATAGATCTTCTGTGGAGACACTTGGTTTGATAATGCACAATAAAAATTTATACATACATGTCTCTTCTTTTGATCATGATTTTATGAGCCTCACTTATATTTGCAATTATGATTGCTATTTTATGACATGTTATGACATTTATGTGATGTTTTCATGCCAATTTCGTGGTGACATGTCATGTGGAAAAATTAATGAGAGTATAGCGAAAAGGTTGATTCTTGTGAGTTAACAAACATAGATAGTCCACCTACATGTGATAATGCAATAATTTCGAAATTTAATCATGTGGTGTTGATTTCACATAAAGAAGTGATTGCTAAATTACCACCTAATGATATTGAGGATTACATCATGTTAAATGAATCAATTAATGTGCAAAGTGCTATGAAAAAGGTTGCTGAAATTTCATATGTCAATTCTAGCAATTATGTTTCTTCTTTCACTTTTAACTTGATTGGTGACTTGAACATGAGTGAAATTTTTATGGTGAATCATATATGCATAACTTGTGATAAAGTGGCCGATTTGAACATTGTTTTACCTTGGGTAACTAAGCTACAACTTCCTACATATGAGGCTGATTTTACACATATGTTTGGTTTGCCACAATACTTGTCACATACATGTGCTAATAAATTGTTCTTCACTTATATTTGCAAATTAAGTTGCAATTTTCATGATGAAAATAATAAGCATGTTACCACCTTTGAGTGTACTAATAAACATAAATTTGATCATAGATCTTCTGTGAGAACACTTGAATTGATACTAAACAATAAAAATATATACACATATGATTCTCCTTTTGATCATGATTTATTGAGCTTCACTTATATTTGCAATTGTGATTGCTATTTTATGGAGTGCTATGACAATTATGTGATATTTTCAAGCAAAATTCGTGGTCACATGTCTTGGGCACAATTTTATGATATGATAACAATTAATGCACCTCATTATAGATATTTGTATTGTGCATACACGTTGTTCTTTTTGTTTCTTCCACTTTCAGCTTACTACAAGCCGAGGACGTCTTGTCTTGAAGAAAGGGAGGATTATAGGGACATAATAGAGGTCCATGAGGTTTATTCATGCTTGAGTTGGAAAGAAATATTAAGCCTCACTGATGTTTATTATAAGGTGAATTCTTTCCTAACAAATAATGTTTGTGTTTATGAGAATATTATAATACCTAAGCCTATGAATTTATGTATGATTAGGTTTATTAATAACACAAACATGGATGGAGAAGAGGAAGCAAGGAGCAAGAGAAGGAGGCGTGGAAAACAACAACAAGGAAATAATGTTTCAGTTCGGACTGCCAGAAGTCCCGAATTTGAAATAGTCATGGATTCTTCATACGGGCTCCAAATGCAGCAAACGAGCACAATCCGATTAGGAAATTTGAAGAGATTTCCAATGGATCCGGCCCCATCAACAAATTCGACTCGTGCAAGCCGTGGTGACCGAAACAATCCACGAATAGTTTTCTGCCAGTTTCCAAATAGAGTCCAATTGGCTGCACCCATGTTGGGTCAGTTGGTATCCGAGTTGGTTGAGTCCAAACGAGTAGGGATAGGTTAATTTCGTGGGAAACACCCCCTCCCTCATATATAACTACCACCTGCGTGTGGAATAGATTAGACTACATTAAAACATAAACCCTAGACCTCTACATTGAAACAGCTTGTAAGCCTTCATTTGAAAGTTCATCTGCAAACTTTACGTGTTACCTGCTGTTCCACTGGGAATAAGAAGGTACAGGACCACTTGTAGTCGGTGGATTACTTGTGCAAGAGTGTGGAGTTGAGAATATCCTTGGGGTTGCTATCTTTTGCATTGGCATCAGGGATCAGCCGGGAGAGTTCTTAGTGGCGCACTAGTTATCTGTGAGTTCATTGAGAAGATTTGGCCACCCCTTATCAGGAGAGGTGGTGGTGGAGAAGTTGGGAGAGAAGGGGAGATGAGAAGTGGAGGAGAAGTAGAGAAGTGGAGAAGTGGAGGAGAAAGAAGAGGGAGAAAAGAAGGGTTGGTGGGCGAATCCTGTCGAACAATTCTATGGCGCACCAAGTAGGGGTGCGCCACAGAAATCAACAATTCTATGGCGCACCAAGTAGGGGTGCGCCACAGAATTTTTTTTCCATTTTTTTTATTTTCTAGTCAAAAAACTTCAAACGGCCATAACTTTTTTTCCTTTTAGAATTTGGCAATTCTAAAAAAAGCTCACAGGCCGAAGGCGAGTGAGGTTGGGTTCCTTTTTCTCTCTATTTTTTTTTGATATCTTGATCATTTTTTTTCGACATCGTATACAAAAGTTATACCCATTTTACTTTTTTTAACGAACCTTTGCTCAGAAAGTCGAAATTCATATTTCAAAATTTGATAAAAAAGTAGACCTTAAACTCTCCGTGCATCTATAAGGGATTTATTTTTTGATACTTTTTAGACCGGCAACTCTTCCGTCAAAAACTAAAAAAGGCGTTCCCGGGGGTGGGGGGGAGGGTGTGGAGAGAAGAAAAAAAATCTGTGGCTCCATATGTGGTTGGTGCGCCATAGAAATGTTGGATTCTGTGGCGCACCAATGCCCGTGCGCCATAGAATACCACATTTTGGTGGCGCACCAGATTACGTGCGCCACAGAAATGCTCGCCTGCAATGGTTTAGGCGGGCCCATCCATGTTCTGTGGCGCACCCTTCCCTCGTTCACCACAGAATCCAACATTTCTGTGGCGCATATTTTGGCGTGCGCCACAGAATTAAATTTCTATGGCGCACCACTCTCTGGTGCACCACAGAAAGCCTTCCATAGAAAGGCAGTTTCCTACTAGTGCCTGAGTTCACATTATTAGTTTGACATCACCATGTCTATGACTTGCGAAACATAGCCATCAACCAATACATATGCTAGTCTAATGTTCAGGTGTGTCCTCACATGAACTCCGACTAGGGACATATTTAGAATAACCATGTAAGTAAAGAGTTTCACAAACAAGTCACATACTTGCCAATCAATACAAATGTATTATTCAAGGCACATTATTACAAATCATGGATACATAGATATATCATCATCTCTATGATTGCCTCTCGGGCATATCTCCAACAGTCTCCCACTTGCACTAGAGTCAATCTAGAAGATATCTAATACCCATAGCTCTTGTGTGCACCTCATGCTTAGGCTTGGGGAGAGGTTTTGTCAAAGGATTAGCAACATTCAGATCCGTATGTATTATGCATAAGCTTACTTCTCCTCGTTCGATGAACTATCGAATGAGATGATAACGCCGCATTAAGTGTTTGGTTTTCTGGTGACTCCTTGGCTCCTTGGTTATCGCAATGGTCCCACTATTGTCACATTAGAGATCCCATGGATTGGACGCACTAGGGAAAACACCTAGATCAGAAATGAACTGCTTCATCCAAACACTTTCCATGCCGGCTTCAGCTGCCGCGATGTACTCGGTCTCCATTGTAGAATGAGCAACTGTGTCCTGCTTGGAACTCTTCCAGCTAACCGCTCCACCGTTCAACATGAACACATAGCCCGATTGCGATTTGGAATCATCCATATCGGTTTAGAAACTAGCATCAGTGTAACAATTTACAACGAGCTCCTCCTCACCTCCGTAAACTAGGAACATATCCTTAGTTCTTCTCAAGTACTTAAGGATATTCTTTACCGCTGTCCAGTGCCTCTCACCGGGATCATCTTGGTACCTGCTCGTAGCACTTAGAGCATATGAGACATCTGGGCGAGTACATATCATTGCATACATGATAGACCAAATTGCCGAAACATATGGAATCCTACTCATGCGCTCTCGCTCATCAGTTGTCGAAGGACACTGAGTCTTGCTAAGATTTATGTCGTGTGACATGGGCAAGAACCCTTTCTTTGCCTCTTCCATGCTGAATTGTTTCAGCACTTTGTCAATGTAAGTACTCTGGCTTAATCCTATTAGCCTCTTTGATCTATCTCTATAGATCTTAATACCCAGAATGTATGCCGCTTCCCCTAAGTCCTTCATAGAAAAACTATTTTTCAATGAGGTCTTAATGGACTCGAGCATAGGTTCACGCATGTTTAGACATGACACGAGTACACCTACTCGGACAATAGTTTGTAGCGGATTCTAGAAAAACGTGCCAACTCCCAAACATGCATAAAGATCACATCGGACAAACCATCACATGTTTATGCTATTCCTTTTGCCTCACGATATTTGATCATGCTCTTAGCTGATCACTTTTTCTCGGTCTTGTGAATCGAAATCCCTTTCCACGTTAACTATTAACCTTATTCAGCATGGCCATGCATTTGTGGATCCGATCACTCGAGGGGCCCAGAGAAATATCTCTCTAGTGAAGAGAGGGGCAAATCCCATCTTGACTGACCATGCCTTGCAGCATGCTTCATGACAAACCCGAAAGCTGCCTTTATAACTACCCTATCACGGTGTAGCGTTTGATGGCCCCAAAGTAGGTCGATTCACATCTCAAGAACATGCGACAATCTCAGGTCTAAGGACAAAGCAAGCACAACGTGTAGAGAGAGAACTATTAGCATTGTTGTAATGTCTCAAGCTGGGTCAGTCCAACACCATGTTCGTAACACGAGTTCACATTATTAGTTTGACATCACCATGTCTATGACTTGCGAAACATAGCCATCAACCAATACATGTGCTAGTCTAATGTTCAGGTGTGTCCTCACATGAACTCCGACTAGGGACATATTTAGAATAACCATGTAAGTAAAGAGTTTCACAAACAAGTCACATACTTGCCAATCAATACAAATGTATTATTCAAGGAACATTATTACAAATCATGGATACATAGATATATCATCATCTCTATGATTGCCTCTTGGGCATATCTCCAACACACTCTGCTTCAACAGTGGCTGTGTCTAATGCTGCGAGTTCTGCTTCCATAGTTGACCTCGTTAAGATGGTCTGCCCTCAAGACTTTCAGGAAACAACGCCACTACCAAGTGTAAAACATAACCACTAGTGGCCTTAAACTCATCAGCATCAGATATCCAATTAGAATCATTATATCCTTCCAGAACCCTCGGGTTTCCGGTATAGTGAATTTCATAGCCCGCGGTGCCTTTTAAATAGCACATAACTCTCTCAAGCGCACGCCAATGATCATCTCCCGGATTGGAAACAAACCGGCTCAATTTGCTCACAACAAAAGAGATGTCAGGCCTCGTGGCACTCGCCAAATACATAAGAGAGCCTATAATCTGAGAATACCTCACTTGATCTCTAGTAATTCGTCGATTCTTTCGAAGCAACACACTAGCATCATATGGAGTTGTAGAAGGCTTGCAGTCACTATACCCGAAGCGACTCAAGACCTTTTCCACATAGTGAGACTTAAGCAGTGTGACCCCACCATTATCATCTCTCAACAGCTTGATGTTCAAGATAACATCAGCTACTCCTAGATCCTTCATCTCAAAACAGCGAGATAAGAAATCCTTAACTTCCTTGGTTACATCAAGATTGGTCCCAAAGATCAATATGTCATCGACGTATAGACATAGAATGACTCCCTCGCCCCCACCATGGCGATAGTACACACACTTGTCAGCTTCGTTAACAACAAAGCCTTCAGCAGTCAAAGTCCTTTCGGACTTCTCATGCCATTGCTTAGGTGCTTGCTTGAGGCCGTATAATGATTTAAAAAACTTGAACACCTTGCCTTCCTGACCGGGTACTAAAAAACCATATGGCTGCTCCATGTAAATTTCCTCGTCCAACTCTCCATTAAGGAAAACCGTCTTAACATCCATTTGATGAACAAGAAGACCGAGGCAGCCAGTGAAAGTAGCACACGGATAGTGGTTGATCTAGCCACAAGTGAGTAAGTATCAAAGAAGTCTTCACCTTCTTTCTGGGTATAACCCTTGGCCACAAGCCTTGCCTTGTACTTCTCAATTGTATCATCTGGCCTAAGCTTTTTCTTGAACACCCACTTACATCCTACAGATTTATACCCATAGGGACGATCAGTGATTTCCCGGGTTCCGTTAGCCAAAATGGAATCCATCTCGCAACGGACATCCTCCTTCCAGTAGTCAGCATCAAGAGATGCACAAGCTTCTGAAATAGTCCTAGATGTGTCATCCACGAGGTATACAATGAAATCATTACCAAAGGACTTTGCAGTCCTCTGTCTCTTGCTCCTTACAGGAACTTCATTGTCATCCTCCTCGAGATTCTCAACGTGTTCTATCGGAATGGTGGGTTCAGGAATCTCAGCTAATTCCTAACTAGATGAAACAGGTTTCTCCTGATTTGATGAGCTAGGCATATCCTTCATAGGAAATATGTTCTCAAAGAAAGTCGCATCATTCGACTCCATAATCGTACCAACATGCATGTCGGATACCTCAGATTTTATTATAAAATCTATAACCAATGATATTAAAAGCATAGCACAGAAGAACACGATCTACGGTTTTTGGTCCAAGCTTGCGCTTCTTGGGAATTGGTATATTGACTTTCACCAAACAACCCCAAGTACATAGGTAGGAGAGTTTCAACCTTTTCCTTTCCCATTCCTCAAATGGAGTAATGGTTTTATTCTTTGTGGGAACTCGGTTTAGGACATGACACGCGGTCATTAGCGCCTCCCCCCCATCATACCTTGGAGAGACCCAAAATATCTAACATGGCGTTAACCAAATCAGACAACATTCGGTTCTTTCTTTCAGCCACCCCATTTGATTGAGGTGAGTAGGGAGGCGTCCTCTCATGGATAATACCGTGTTCAGCACAAAAAGAATTAAACTTGTTGGAAAAATACTCTCCACCACGATCAGACCTAAGCCGTTTAATTTTACGATCAAGTTGGTTCTCATCTTCGGCCTTATATTTCTTGAAATAAGTTAAAACCTCATCTTTTGATTTCAGAAGATACACATAACAATATCTAGAGGAGTCATCAATAAGTGTCATGAAATATTTCTTTCCACCTTTTGTCAATACGCCATTCATTTCGCAAAGATCAGAATGTATAAGCTCTAGTGGTGTCAAGTCTCTCGCCTCCGCAGTTTTATGGGACTTGCGAGGTTGCTTAGCCAGAACACACACTTGACATTTAGAACCTTTAATAATACTGAATTTCGTAATTAAACTCATATTTTCTAATCGCGTCATGCAGCCAAAATTAATATGACAAAGTCGTGAATGCCAAACATCAGAATCATTATCGTGGCAAACATGATTAATAACTTTGGTGCAAATATCTAACAAGGATAGGCGGAACAATCCTCCACACTCATAGCCTTTACCAATAAATTGTCCATACCTGAAAATTACAACTTCATTAGACTCAAAAACCAACTTAAAACCATCTCGACATAAACGTGAGCCGCTGACGAGATTTTTATTGATGGAGGGCACATGATGAACGTTCTTCAGTCGCACGACCTTCCCCCAAAGTAAACTTCAGATCGACCGTACCAACACCACGAACAGTAGCATGTGAACCGTTCCCCATCAGCATGGGGGAAGTCCCTGTGACCTGATAAGAAGAGAACATGGAAGCATCAGCACAAACATGTACATTGGCACCTGTGTCAACTAACCATTCAGGTGAATGACAAACTGAAAGAATAGTAGGAACTATACCGTGCCCAGAATCATTCATCTCAGTGTCAGCCATGACAACATTAGCGGTCTTGCCGCTGTTCTCCTGCTGCTGCAACTCATAACGTCTATGGCATTTGGAGCCAAATGAGTCAGTTCACGGCAAACGTGACATGACCCCTTCCTCTTCTTGAAGTTGGTAGAGACTTGCCATCGGGTTTGCCTTTACCCTCGGATTTCTTCTTGTTATATTTAGACCTATTGGGCGGGTAGTGTTTCTTCTGTACCACATGGGCAGCAGAACCTACCTCAGCAACCCGAGCACGTGTATCATTTGCTATCGCCTTCTCTTCCACATCAAGAGATCCGATGAGGTCCGAAATGGAAAACTCCTGTCTCTTGTGTTTCAGAGAAGTAGCAAAGGTGCTCCATGAAGATAGAAGCTTGGCAATAATGCCTTCGGCCACAAATTTGTCCGGTAACATACACTTAAAGTGCTCAAGTTCTTTAGCGAGTGACTGTATCTCATGAGCCTGTTGAACAAGAGAACGCTCATCAGTCATCATGTAGTCATAGAATTTCTCCATGACGTACAGCTCGCTGTCAGCATCCGAGGCCCCAAATTTGGCCTCGAGCGCAACCCACATATCCTTGTCGTTATCAAACTACATATAGGGATCCACAATGGAACCATCAATGATACCGAGGAGGGTACTTTTAAACATAGTGTCCATATTCTCAAAAGCCTCCAGGTGTGCTGGATTGAGATCGCCCTCAGGCTTTCCCTTGGTGGCCGCATAGCAGCTCAAGGTTTGAAACCATAGCACTTCTCTCGTGCGCCACCTCTTATAGTCCACACCCTTGAAAGGGTTTGGCCTTGTCGCCACAATAATAGCAGGTGCAGGTGCAACAAATTGCCTATAATCAGGTTTTTGGATTGTTGAATATATTAGCAATTGAGCACATGATTTAATATGAAATAGTATCAAATAAATTATGACCGTAACGAATACAGTAAGCATGCACATATCGAAATCTAGTGCAATAGTGAAACCGATATAATCTACAGCAAGAACTAGACAAAAGAATTGCAATACCATATCGTACGTACGGTGCAGCGGCAGCGGCACCGGCTGCGGTGTTGTCGTTGTCGCCCATGTCGTCGTCGATGAAGAGGTTGTCGAGATATGGAAACCAGTCGTCGTCGGGGAAGTAGTCTCCGTCAGCAGTCGCGCGAGTGCGCTCCCCAAAAACCTGATCGCCCCTCTCCCGTACAGGATCACAAGAGGCGGGGTTCCGGAGGCCTGCTGTCCCTTCTCGCGGTGCACGCCGGAAGGAGGGATGGAGAAGACTTGATTGGCGGCGCGGTGGTTTGGAACGGTGCGAAACCATAAGACGAAGTGGTCCCTAGGGTTTACCGTATGCGCGTATGTATACTGCGGGCTGGGAGAAACTTGGGCGTGACTCCACGTCCAAGTCGGTTCGGTTCCACGTTCCAAGGGAAGTGGAAACGGTTTAGGCATTAACGCGTCCGTTAATTACCATCTTAATGACTCATTAAGTTTTTCCAACTTGCAAAATAAACGCTCTCGGCTCGGCTCATTCCCGCAACCCGCATCGCGTCGTGACGTGTCGTGACGAGACATGGCGAGGCGGGCGGCGGCGGAGGAGCGCGTGTGTGGCACACCTCTCCTCTTGCCTTGCCAACTCATACATGAGCTAGAATGGCTCACCTTATAAGGTGGTGTCATCCTCTCCAAACTAGCAATGTGGGACTAAACTTTAGTCCCACCCTCCACTTGAATTTTCATGAATGGGCCATGACAATTTCAGAATTTTATTGGGCTTAGTTGGGCTAGGCATGTTAGGCCCGTATAAATTCCAACATTCTTTACTTCACGAAACATCAGTGGCTGTAGCTAATGTTTAGAAGTATCAATACCACTTGTGCCATACAGAACCAATGGATTTTTAATTGTTGCACTAACCCTCTAATGTGAATTACTGTTTGAGTGTGGTGTGAAGGAAGTTTTCAAGGGTCGGGAGAGGAGGTGATATATGTGATCAAGAAGAGTGCAAGGTCAAAGCTTGAGGATGCCCCCGTGGTTCATCCAACCATATTTCAAGAAGACTCAAGCATCTAATCTTGGGGATGCCCAAGGCATCCCCTTCTTCATCAACTATCTATCAGGTCACTTCTCGTGAAACTATATTTTTATTCGGTCACATCATATGAAGTTTACTTGGAGCGTCTGTTTGTTTTTCTTTTGTTTTCTTTTGTTTTCCTTGATGCAATAATATAGTTGGATCTAGCATTATTTGTTTGGTAGAGAGACATGCTCCGCTTTTTCGTTTGAATATTTGCTATGCTAGTATTGTTAGTTTTTATTCTAGTTGCTGCAAAAATTCCTGTTTAGCTCCTGTTTTCATTGCATCTCTTGTTCAGAGCTATTAGTTTTAGTAGTGTTATGTGAGTCCTCTCATGTTTGCTTGCTTTAGAAATTAGAGAGTTTTTGTTAAAGCATGTTTGTATGGTGCTTGTTGGGAAAAGAAACTGCTGCTTGAGGTAGAATTTTTAATGGTGCAAGTAGAAGCTTGTATAGACTGTGGCTAGAATTTTTCATATCATGCTAGATGTTATTTTAGTTTTAAATCCTTGTGGTTATTGAGTAGCATTATTAGCCTCAAATAGCTGAGAGTGTTTAATGTGTCATTGAAAGAATCATGAGTTGTTCTTGTCATATTGAAGCATAAATTTGTGAGGCAATTCCTTATTTGACACTTGTTAAATTTTCAGTTCCTTATTTGACACTAGGAAATTTTAGCTTCCCTATATGACACTTACTACAAATTTCTTTCCTTATTCAACACTCTAGTTCATTTTGAGTTCCAACGGTGTTAACTCGGAATGTAAAAAGACGCTTGTGCCCCTGGTGTATCACAGGACAATTTTTTTAGGATAAAAACACCAGCAGTGCCGTGATACATCTGATCATGGTTAAACGACCAAATGAGACCCTTGAACATTTGGTCACATAACATTTGATTTTAAAATTATTAAATTGGCCATCTACGTAGGACATGCTCGTTATATCCATACAAATACAAAATAGACCCATGTGTCACACGCTCTAATTTCTTAATTTCACAAATCAATATATCACAAATCCATATACAAAAGTTTGCCAATTTTTGCATCGTCTCGTACACCTACTAGACTACTAGTTCAACAGAGTACAAAAAAAAAAAATTGGACTTGCAAGTTGCAACCGAGTACCACACTAGCTACCGGTCAATATACCAAAGTTTTTCCACACAAGAAAAATATACCACTACCAAGAGCTAGCTCATTTTGCGGCTGATGCATACTGCACTCGGCCCATTGCATATCATGCTCACCGGTGCCACGCGAATCCTGCATGCCGCTCACTTTAGAAGCACCACGCGCATGTGCACGACGTGATCACCACGACCCCACCGAATCGGACGACTGGTCGAGCCTTCCATGGGTTGAGGCAGCGCACGCCGCCTACCTCCGTGCGCGGCCACCGCGCTCGCACACGAGGCGCGCATGGTTAACCTTGCCGACGACCGCGCGCGCATGGTTGACCTTGCCGACGAGTTTGTAACGTGGTGGGCAGGTGCTCGGCCGGCCGGCCTGCCCTGGGCACGTGCATGGTCCCGATCGCGAGCAGGGAGAGGCAAGGGGAGGCTCCCCGGCGGAGTGGAACGCAGGGGCGCGAGGGTGAGCCTTCGGACGGGCTGATGAAAGCTGCGACCCGGCTGCTGATGTGGACGGGCAAACGCTCAACCAAAGTAGCACGGCAGCCTCGCCGGAGGTCTCCAGGGCGGCATCCAGCTCCATCTGCCCATGGCATCTTTCTTTTCCAGCATTGCGTATAGATTGATAACAAGGGCAATTTCGTCCAAGAAAAACAAAAGTAACGGTTGGCGCTAACAGAGTTGACGGCGGTGTCATATAAGTAAAGAAATTTTCAACTGGTGTCATATAGGGAAGAAATATTTTCCCAGTGTCAAATAAGGAAGAGAAACTTGAAGTAGTGTCAAATAAGGAATTCTCTCTAAATTTGTGGTGTTCTCCTTTGAATGTTTTATTTAGTTGACTTGGCGCATGCTCACACCATGTTTATGACTATGAACCAGTCACGAATAGCCTCCATGATCATTTAGTTTTTAAACTTGTGGTACCACTTATGTTTTGATTAATGATGTTTATGTAGTTAGCATAATTATGGCTCTTATGCTCTCTTGATTTGTCGCTCCCAGTCTTTTGCTAGCCTCCACCTGTACTGAGTATGAGCTCTACTCGTGCATCTAACTCCCAAAAACCAAAGTTTTCCCATTGTGACCACCATACCGACCTACATGTGGTATTTAACCGCCACTCCAAAGTAAATTGCTCATGTGTTACCTTTAAAACTTTCAAAATTACTCTGTTTTGTGCTCCTCTTTTAGCTCATGAGGACGTAAATAGAGAATCTTTATCTCACTTGTTGATTGGACTTTCACACCCTCGACTAGTGGCTTCATACGCTTATCCAATGATAGAAGAGCTGGCAGCAGGGTGCCTAGCCCCAAATTAATAACACAAATTCTCTTCACTATTTTGCTCCTGATTTATCAGTCAAAGCATAATTGTGTAAACAAAAGAGAAAGAGGGATGACCTTTTACCCAGATGCGTCCTTCTATGGGAGCCTCTCTTGTGAAGTCTAGTTGTCTTGTGACGTACTGTATTTTCTGTTTACCATTCGTTGACATAAGCATACACCTCTCTTTAAAAAAAATCAATACCTCTGTTTAATAAAATAAAAGCTCTAACACATGAGTGATCCCTGCTTCCCTCTGCGAAGGGCCTTTCTTTTACTTTTATGTTGAGTATCCATCTTCTAACTTTATGCACGGTTGAGAGAGAATTTTTGCCATTCTGAGTTTTATGTGCATTTGTCCCAGAAACATTATTAATTGATTCATGATGTGTTATTGCTTGTTCTTTAATTATTTGTTCTAGTCTTCCTCATGAACTTTGAAGGTGTCCTGACATTTATGTTTTGCCCCATTCTTAAGGACTAGCGAAATATCACTTTGACATGTTCTCTCTATACTTGAAACAAACGTATATCTTTCGTTACATTGTTATTCATGATCTTTTATTTGAGTTACTTCTCATGATGCAAGGTGATTGCTATGCTTTATTAATAAAGTTCTATTTATCATGCTTGTATTTAAGTTCTATGATCTCAACTTACTTATGCTTTTACATTATTGATGATCAAGTTTATGTTGGTAGCATGTCACCTCAGAATTTATTATGTTTTTATCGTTTACCTACTCGAGGACGAGTAGGAACTAAGCTTGGGGATGTTGATACATCATAAATGTATCCTTAATTTTTGATGTTCCATGTTGTTTTCTTATTGTTTCCCACATGTTTGCTATACAATTTATGTCGTTTTTTATCGATTTTCCGGACTAACCTATTGACAAGATGCCATAGAGCCAGTTCTCTGTTTTCTGCTGTTTTTTAGTTTCAGAAAAGTTGTTCTGGAAATATTCTCGGAATTGGAAAATTCAAAGCCCGGAAGTCTTAGAATTCCCGAAGGTTCCACGGAAGGGGCCCACACCATAGGGCGGCTCGCCTCCCTTGGCCGCGCCGGGGGGTGGTGTGGGGCCCCCAGGCCACCACCGCCTATACCCTTTCGCCTATTTAATCTCCCCGAGACATAAACCCTAGGGGGGTCCCACTTTTACCCGAGAAACACCCGAGGCCGCCGTCACCGTCATCCAGAGATCGGGAGGGTTCTGGAGCTCTCCCCGGACCCTGCCGGAGGGGGAAATCATCACCGGAGGGGTCTACACCACCATGCCCTCCTCCGAAGTGATGTGTGAGTAGTTCATCCCTGGACTACGGGTCCATAGCAGTAGCTAGATGGTTGTTATCTCCACTTTTTACCTCATGTTTAGATCTTGTGAGTTGCCTATCATGATCAAGATCATCTTTATGTAATGCTACATGTTGTGTTTGCTGGGATCTGATGAATGTTGAATGCTATGTCTTCTGATTATCAATCTATCATGTTATCTTCATGCTTATGTTATTTATGATCTTGCATGCTCTCCGTTATTAGTAGATGCTCTGGCCAAGTAGATGCTCGTAACTCCAAGAGGGAGTATTTATGCTCGATAGTGGTTCATGCTTCCTTTTCATCTATGCTCGAGTGACAGAAACGTGACGGATGGAGGATGTGTTGTTGCCATTAGGGAGAAAACAACAATGCTTTGTCTGAGGATGATGTTATTGTTTACATTACACACTTTGCTTACTGCGATTATCTGTTGCTTGCAACTTAATACCCAACGTTTGTTCGGATGATATTCGGAGGGTGGATTATTAGTCATCGATGTAGTTGGAGAACGGTCTATGTCTTTTGTTGTAATGCCCGCATGAATTATATAGTAATATTTATGTCTTGCATATGCACTATGGTGCAGCCTTCATTTATGTCAATTGCCTAGCTGTAATTTTTTCACCACACATGTTATTTATCTTTCACGGAGAGACACCACTAGTGAACTGTGGACCCCGGTCCGTTTTCCTCATACTGATAAAACACCTACTGCTTTCATATTGCTTTCATACTTCTCTCATACTGTTCCTATTGTTTTTCTACTTTTTTGCACGCCATACGTTTAACCTCTTTGTATTCAGCAAAACCGGTGAGATTGACAACCTCACTGCTTGGGCAAAGTGATTTGATTGTGTTGTGTAGGTTCCACGTTGCTGCTGAACCGGTAGTGCGCCCTACCATCTCAGCTGCTTCAACCTTATGAAGTTACTCCTTCCTCCTACTGGTCGATTCAACATTGGTTTCTTTCTGAGGGAAACTAGTTGCTACACTCTTCATACGTTCATGTCGAGACATCATAGTAGGGTTCATAGACGGGGGTGCCATGAGGCCTACGGGTAAAGACATGGGGGGGACGTGGTAGTATGAAAACTAGGGACACCAAATTTTACCCAGGTTCGGTATGTCGCAACTAGGCCGCGTTCCTACTCCTGCAATCTCACTAAATCAGGGCTGAAGCCCGAAGTATACAGAGTACAATGTGAGTTAGGGTTTGCTAACTCGACGAGGATCAACTTCTCGGTGAGTTGGCTTCTAGCTAGTTCTCTCTTATCTTCTTCTCTCCCGTCCGGCTTTATATAAATAGCCGGGTTAGGGCTTACAGAAAGGAAACCTAGAAGACTACGGTAAGTTCTAACTTGGAAGGCAAGAATCCTCCTTCTACTCCAAGCCGCACCACATGGGCCGTGGTCCGGGTTCTTCTATAATCCGGCTTCTGCGCGTCAGCTTACTCGGTCGCCTAATGGACCGTGATCCATTACCAATCAGGCCACCCTGGTAATCCGGCTCTTTAGGACAATGCCGGATATACCCCTAATCCATATATATCCGACAGTATCCCCCAAGAAGGATTGAGACTTCAATTCGCCCCCAAGAAGGAACTTCCTACGTCAGCGATAAAATCATGTTGACGTCAGGGACGTTTGGGTTCCAAATGTGAAACCTTGAAACGTATCTCTGACAGATTCTCGCGGGAATCAAGGAGATAGCAGTAATCACCCGCCACCTCATTTCCCGGATTTTCCGGCGAGTGACACGCGTTGAAGATCTAACAGTTCAAAGAGCCGTTGAAACGCATCTCAAAGGTTTTCCGGCTATAAATAGCCTCCTTCATTCCCGCCGCGATTCTTCTGCTCTCACTTCACCTCCCAGCTCCCAAGCGCCATAGACCCCGAGCCAAAGTTCTTCCAACGAGAGTAGAGCACATGCGCGTCTGGCACCGTTCCCGAAACTTCCTCGTCAGAAACTCGAGACCCTCATTGCGCCGCCTGCAAATGGACATCGGTGGATCACCGCGCGCCGTAGAGGAGCACTCGGTCGCCGCCGACATCGACGAAATCATCAACACAATGGACCCGCAGCTTGATTCTCCGAGCCGCGTCACCGCCAGCGCACCGGAGAACGCTTCCGGCGACCAGGCCCGCGAGGATCCTCCTCTCGCGGCTGAGAACCTGGCCGCCTCTTCCTCTGCTCCTCCTCCGCCACTCGGCCCCAAAACGGCGGAAGAGAAAATCCTCCTCGTTGGGGAGGAGCTCGCCGCCGCGGCCGCCGCGGCCGCCGCCGAAGACGAGGGCGAGATCTCCGGCAATTGGAGCCGGTGCAACATGATCCCCTCCCTTCTTCCGACAATGGAGAAGGAGGGGCTAATCGTGAAGGGAAAGTGGAGGCACGAGGAGGACGACTCCGAGCCCTCGCCCAGAGCCAGGGAACGGGTTCTCCTGACCTCGCACATTTCTCGAGGTATGGGAATTCTGCCTTCCACCTTTTTCCTCCAAGTTTTCCAGCACTATAACATCCAACCCCACAACTGCCACCAAACTCTATTCTATACTTAGTCGGGTTCCAGGCCATCTTCGAAGGGTATCTAGGATTAGCACCTAGGCTAGATTTCTGGCAGTATTGCTTCGGGGTTAAGCGAAACCCCTCAGAGGGAGCACTCCCGACTTGCGGGACCATATCCTTTACCATGCGTAGATTCAGGGAGGATTGGTTCCCCAAGATAAAAACATCGGAATCCGTCAAATTCTGTACGGGTTCCTTTTTCTACCACCAAGACATCCCGTTTCCTAGAAAGGAAACAGGGATTCCACCTTTCAACAACTGCGCTGCCACTCCCCATGATAACTGGGCAGTGGAGTGTGACGCCCCGAGATCGGGCACTATGCAGATTTCGGCATTTCTACCCAAATCCACATAATAACCGATTCCAGGTTGCCACTTGTGATAACATTACAACAGTTCACGAATATTCCGCAACAACAACAGAAAAGATATATACAAGACGACTCAAACGAGTCAAGGATACAACTGATACAATACAAAGATCCAAATGACAGTGGAAGAAACAACATTGTGTCCGACTACGGACAAGATACAAATTGGACTAAGAGTCCTGAAGATAACCGATGGCGTCCAATCCCTGCCCAGGCCAAGCCGGAGGGATTCCCAAGCTAACATCGTCAGACTTCAAACATGTTGACTGCAATGTGGAATATGCAGCCACGAAATGGATTCGTGGGTCAGTACTATTAAGTACTGGCAAGTGGATAAACCATACTCACAAAATACCAGCGTAACCAATCATCACAAGATACAAATACTTTGGGTACAACGGAAAGGAAGGGATTATTGCAAAGAAGCGGCAGTGGGCTGCACTAACTAACTACAGAGACGCGCTACAACATCCGGCTAAAAGAAAGGGATAAGATAGCGCGACAAAACCAACTATAACTACTCACCAAACAATACCCATCCAGTGTTACCCCCTACTAAGGAAGCAACCCAAGGAAACTCACACTGTTGATTAAGGTGACATTCATTTTTATGGTGGAGGTAATCTATATTACTAGTCAAGTTATCATCGTTAAGTGTAAGTTGTCTGAGTACTTGTTAGCCAGCACTTTCACCAAGTCATCCATAACCGCGGACAACACGGCTTCTCGAGAAGATTTAACCCTGCAGGGATGCACCAATTTGGCCGTACACGTAAGAATAACCCGCCAGATGGAAATGCACTTCCACCAAGCGAGGCACTCAACACAAACCAACTCTTCTTCGCATCAAGCCCAAAGAACCACGTGTTGTGCGTGCGCGGCTAATCGAGCCCCCACGAAGAAAAGGGGGACCCTCATAGCACTGGAAGACCACACCGTCCTAAATGCCGACTACAAAAGTTCCACCCTGGCGCCAAGGGTTCGCACCTGCATATGCATGCATCAAATGGAAAGCCCGAACTAAGTGTGGCGATTTGGACGAGATGCGAATCGAATCAGAATTACGGGGGGGCGCCCATACTCGCTCCCACATGCGGTTAGTGCGGTCATCATGGATCGGAGGACAAGACCCTTTTCCTAATTAAGTTTGACACTAGCAGGCCTCAAAACCACGCCGGGCCTCCTGCCGGTGCCTTATCATCAAATTATTATTACCCCAAACATTAACATGTTGTTGGTTAAGTTGAAACCCAACAATCAAACTAAACAGGTGCTAGAACAAAGGACAACAGGACTAGAGCGCAAACAACACTAAGCATGCAACTACGACACGAGGGCCAACAAGGTAAACAAACAACAGTTAATAGGAAGTGGAAGGAAGGCTATATCATGGTTGCAAGGTAAACATATGATAGGATCGAGACACAAGCATCGAATCATAAGGCTAGAATAAAGACAACGGAAAGAATCGGTAACAAGTGATGAAAGGCAGCCATAGGTAGCAAGTGAGTATACTTGCCTGGAATCCAGCAAGTAGGGGTACATCCGAAGAACTTGTCGTTGCTCACATCATCTCAACGTCCTATCCGCGAAGAAGCAACGAACTAGAACAAACACCGGATGCAACAATTACTACTACGGCAAAAGATCCAGCATGATCGAGATATGGATGCATGACAATTTTAAGGATGCATCAAAGATAAACGAGTTGACATAAGGAATCAATTTAAATGAACCCATATGCATTTGAGGTGCATATGGCAAAGTCCATGTGCATACATAGTTATGTTAGTAAACTAATAGCAAACTTTATGTTGAAGTGATTAAATGGCAATATGCAACATGAAAACAGCAAGAAAACAAGTTTAGCTTCAAGTTGGTAATTCATTTGTCATTTTTGGAATTATAATTATTTAGTTATGAATTATTACATTTTAAATGGTTTAATTAAAGCATTAATGTGCTCACCACTTTTAATTATAGAAAACTAGGATATTATTTTATAAACAGAAAGAACATTGAATTTTGGATGGAAAACATATTTTGTTTGTCCACTTTAAAAAATTTATGAGCAAGATATGAATTTGGCAATTTTAAATGAATTAAACAAGGTTGGAATTACTTAACCATTTTTAATTATGCAAAACAGGAAACAAAGTTTATATTTGGACAGCTTATTCAATTTTGTATGGAAAACATATTTTGCATGTTGGAATTGGATTTGAATTGCCTAAGTTATGAATTTTGCAATTTAAAAGGTGTAATTAAAGTATTGAATTATTACTCCAATTTTAATTAGGAAAAACAGTGAACAAATTGCATATTTGAAAGTACAGGAAATTTGGAATGGAAAACATATTTTATATGTTGAAATTGGATTTAAATTGAATTACTTATTCAATTTTGAAAACTACGGACTAATCTGCAATTTCTGGAAAGATAAGTAAAAGAAACCGGGCAGGAAAACATTTTGCACCGGGGGGGGGGGATACCCACACCGGCTGACAGTGGGCCAGCGCCATCCTGGCGCTGACTGGGCCGAGCTGGAGGCCAGCTGGGCCTTGGGAGCCTATGCCAGGTGGGCACAGCGCCCATGCGAATAATTCGCAAAAAAGGGGCTGCTGCTTGCGCCCGCGGGGATTCGATCCCGCGCCCTAGCGCTGCGGCAGGCGGGACGCTACCACTGGACTGCTGTTCGAGTCGTGACAGAATAGGGTGCACAGGGAAGATCAAGTGTACTGCTTTGATTTTTTTAACTGACGAAACTGAACCGAACACGTGCTCGCGACGGACAGTCAGACTACGGCTAGCAGCGATCTGGAGCGGAGGGGATGGTGCCGCTCGATGGCGATCACCCAGAGCAAGAGGGGGGGAAGCAGGGAAGGGGCCCGAGGACGAGGCGCTTACCTTGGGCTCGAGGGGCGCCGTGGTCCGCAGGAAGGCTCGTGGAGGCGCTGTGGGAGAGCAGCAGCAGGCAGCGGTCGACGGCGGAAAACTCGCCGGTGTCGCGCCCCCTGGTGCCTCTCCGGGCCAGCCGAGGAAGCGGAGACGGAGGTGGATGTGCCCCGGTTCCATTCCTGCCGGAACCGGGGTCCATCGAGGAGGGTACCGGCGGCGCCATGGCCCCAAACATTCGGCCATGGCAGCTGACGCTGGGGTTCAGAAACTCAGAGAGAGAGGGGATCAGAGAAGAAAGGAGACGGAGGTGGAAGGGATGGTTCGAGATCTAGGGTTCAAGAGGGGGTGGAGTGGTTGAGGATGAGGGAGGCGTGGAGGAGGGGAAAGAAGAGGAGGAGCGGGGGGCAGGTGGTGGTGCTGCCTCTGCCTGCCTCGCTTTTCTTCAGAGAAAGCGACGGGGAGCAGGTGGGGGATGACGCCCCCCCGTGGATTGGGCCGTGGTGCTGGGTTGGGTTGTAGGTGGGCCAAATGGCCTGCCTCCCCAGCCCGAAGTGGTTACATTTTTATTCTTTTTTTTGAAATAGAAAAGGTAAGAAAAGAAAGGTATTTTGATGGGTTAAAAACATGAACTCAATTTTAATGGATTAACCACTTCAAATGCCCAAGTGCATGCTATTTAGTTTTTGAAAATTTCAAATTGTGACATTGATTTGAATTTGAACTTGGATTTACCATTAGGGTGTTAATAAAAGGGGATTTTATTAACAAGCAATTTAATTGATTCAAATTTAAAACTATTGAAACCAAATTGAGTTGTTTAGTTTGCAATTTTTTATTGGAAACTTTGGACATGTTTGAAAGTTTAAATTGGTTTGAACTTTTTTAAGTTGTTTTGAAAACAAGGTGCAATGCATAGGATGCATGATGCAATGCAATACAAAAAGAAAAGAAACAACAACCAAAATCTTATTGGAGGAAAATCCCCCGGGTGTTACAGCCGACACCACTAACAAAGGGATTGCGCCCTCGCAATCCGCCAACCCCAAGAGAGAGGGAAAAACCGGACTATCGAGTCTTCGGTCACCTTGTTGATCTCCTCGACACCACTAACAAGAGATTTGTGCTCACGTTGATGACGATGTTCTTCCGTTGAGAGATCTTCCGGAGATCGAACCTATTAGGTTAAAAGCTCAGAAAACGTCCACCCACGTAGGATCCTAAAACTTTGAAAGATAGGTACGAGAGTAGACTCCAAAACAAATGAGATAGAAGGAGAAGTAGAATAGAGGAAAGGAATAAACAAGAATCCTATCGAGAGGTTTCCAAAACAGTTTTTGCACAAATAGTTTTTGACACTCTAGGAACAACGACCGTTAGCGAGGTTATCCTACAAGCTTTGCGGACCCGTTGCTTCGATAACCATTCGTATCGAAACAACATTGGGAATCGGAACCATGCTCTGATACCATTTGTGACGCCCCGAGATCGGGCACTATGCAGATTTTCGCATTTCCACCCAAATCCACATAATAACCGATTCCAGGTTGCCACTTGTGATAACATTACAACAGTTCACGAATATTCCGCAACAACAACAGAAAAGATATATACAAGACGACTCAAACGAGTCAAGGATACAACTGATACAATACAAAGATCCAAATGACAGCGGAAGAAATAACATAGTGTCCGACTACGGACAAAATACAAATTGGACTAAGAGTCCTGAAGATAACCGATGGCGTCCAATCCCTGCCCAGGACAAGCCGGAGGGATTCCCAAGCTAACGTCGTCAGACTTCAAACCTGTTGACTGCAATGTGGAATATATAGCCACGAAATGGATTCGTGGGTCAGTACTATTAAGTACTGGCAAGTGGATAAACCATACTCACAAAATACCAGCGTAACCAATCATCACAAGATACAAATACTTTCGGTACAACGGAAAGGAAGGGATTATTGCAAAGAAGCGGCAGCGGGCTGCACTAACTAACTACAGAGACGCGCTACGACATCCGGCTAAAAGAAAGGGATAAGATAGCGCGACAAAACCAACTATAACTACTCACCAAACAATACCCATCCAGTGTTACCCCCTACTAAGGAAGCAACCCAAGGAAACTCACACTGTTGATTAAGGTGACATTCATTTTTATGGTGGAGGTAATCTATATTACTAGTCAAGTTATCATCGTTAAGTGTAAGTTGTCTGAGTACTTGTTAGCCAGCACTTTCACCAAGTCATCAATAACCGCGGACAACACGGCTTCTCGAGAAGATTTAACCCTACAGGGATGCACCAATTTGGCCGTACACGTAAGAATATCCCGCCAGATGGAAATGCACTTCCACCAAGCGAGGCACTCAACACAACCCAACTCTTCTTCGCATCAAGCCCAAAGAACCACGTGTTGTGCGTGCGCGGCTAATCGAGCCCCCACGAAGAAAAGGGGGGCCCTCATAGCACTGGAAGACCACGCCGCCCTAAATGCCGACTACAAAAGTTCCACCCTGGCGCCAAGGGTTCGCACCTGCATATGCATGCATCAAATGGAAAGCCCGAACTAAGTGTGGCGATTTGGACGAGATGCGAATCGAATCAGAATTGCGGGGGGCGCCCATACTCGCTTCCCACATGCAGTTAGTGCGGTCATCATGGATCGGAGGACAAGACCCTTTTCCTAATTAAGTTCGACACTAGCAGGCCTCAAAACCACGCCGGGCCTCCTGCCGGTGCCTTATCATCAAATTATTATTACCCCAAACATTAACATGTTGTTGGTTAAGTTGAAACCCAACTATCAAACTAAACAGGTGCTAGAACAAAGGACAACAGGACTAGAGCGCAAACAACACTAAGCATGCAACTACGACACGAGGGCCAACAAGGTAAACAAACAACAGTTAATAGGAAGTGGAAGGAAGGCTATATCATGGTTGCAAGGTAAACATATGATAGGATCGAGACACAAGCATCGAATCATAAGGCTAGAATAAAGACAACGGAAAGAATCGGTAACAAGTGATAAAAGGCAGCCATAGGTAGCAAGTGAGTATACTTGCCTAGAATCCAGCAAGTAGGGGTACATCCGAAGAACTTGTCGTTGCTCACATCATCTCAACGTCCTATCCGCGAAGAAGCAACGAACTAGAACAAACACCGGATGCAACAATTACTACTACGGAAAAAGATCCAGCATGATCGAGATATGGATGCATGACAATTTTAAGGATGCATCAAAGATAAACTAGTTGACATAAGGAATCAATTTAAATGAACCCATATGCATTTGAGGTGCATATGGCAAAGTCCATGTGCATACATAGTTATGTTAGTAAACTAATAGCAAACTTTATGTTGAAGTGATTAAATGGCAAGATGCAACATGAAAACAGCAAGAAAACAAGTTTAGCTTCAAGTTGGTAATTCATTTGTCATTTTTGGAATTATAATTATTTAGTTATGAATTATTACATTTTAAATGGTTTAATTAAAGCATTAATGTGCTCACCACTTTTAATTATAGAAAACTAGGATATTATTTTATAAACATAAAGAACATTGAATTTTGGATGGAAAACATATTTTGTTTGTCCACTTTAGAATTTTTATGAGCAAGATATGAATTTGGCAATTTTAAATGAATTAAACAAGGTTGGAATTACTTAACCATTTTTAATTATGCAAAACAGGAAACAAAGTTTATATTTGGACAGCTTATTCAATTTTGCATGGAAAACATATTTTGCATGTTGGAATTGGATTTGAATTGCCTAAGTTATGAATTTTGCAATTTAAAAGGTGTAATTAAAGTATTGAATTATTACTCCAATTTTAATTAGGAAAAACAGTGAACAAATTGCATATTTGAAAGTACAGGAAATTTGGAATGAAAAACATATTTTATATGTTGTAATTGGATTTAAATTGAATTACTTATTCAATTTTGAAAACTAGGGACTAATCTGCAATTTCTGGAAAGATAAGTAAAAGAAACCGGGCAGGAAAACATTTTGCAACGGGGGGGGGGATACCCACACCGGCTGACAGTGGGCCAGCGCCATCCTGGCGCTGACTAGGCCGAGCTGGAGGCCAGCTGGGCCTCGGGAGCCTATGCCAGGTGGGCCCAGCGCCCATGCGAATAATTCGCAAAAAAGGGGCTGCTGCTTGCGCCCGCGGGGATTCGATCCCGCGCCCTAGCGCTGCGGCAGGCGGGACGCTACCACTGGGCTGCTATTCGAGTCGTGACAGAATAGGGTGCACAGGGAAGATCAAGTGTACTGCTTTGATTTTTTTTACTGACGAAACTGAACCGAACACGTGCTCGCGACGGAGACAGTCAGACTACGGCCAGCAGCGATCTGGAGCGGAGGGGATGGTGCCGCTCGATGGCGATCACCCAGAGCAAGAGGGGGGAAGCAGGGAAGGGGCCCGAGGACGAGGCGCTCACCTTGGGCTCGAGGGGCGCCGTGGTCCGCAAGAAGGCTCGTGGAGGCGTTGTGGGAGAGCAGCAGCAGGCAGCGGTCGACGGCGGAAAACTCGCCGGTGCCGCGCCCCCTGGTGCCTCTCCGGGCCACCCGAGGAAGCGGATACGGAGGTGGATGTGCCCCGGTTCCATTCCCGCCGGAACCGGGATCCATCGAGGAGGGTACCGGCGGCGCCATGGCCCCAAACATTCGGCCATGGCAGCTGACGCTGGGGTTCAGAAACTCAGAGAGAGAGGGGATCAGAGAAGAAAGGAGACGGAGGTGGAAGGGATGGTTCGAGATCTAGGGTTCGAGAGGGGGTGGAGTGGTTGAGGATGAGGGAGGCGTGGAGGAGGGGAAAGAAGAGGAGGAGCGGGGTGGCAGGTGGTGGTGCTGCCTCTGCCTGCCTCGCTTTTCTTCAGAGAAAGCGACGAGGAGCAGGTGGGGGATGACGTCCCCCCGTGGACTGGGCCGTGGTGCTGGGTTGGGTTGTAGGTGGGCCAAATGGCCTGCCTCCCCAGCCCGAAGTGGTTACATTTTTATTCTTTTTTTTTGAAATAGAAAAGGTAAGAAAAGAAAGGGATTTTGATGGGTTAAAAACATGAACTCAATTTTAATGGATTAACCACTTCAAATGCCCAAGTGCATGCTATTTAGTTTTTGAAAATTTCAAATTGTGACATTGATTTGAATTTGAACTTGGATTTACCATTAGGGTGTTAATAAAAGGGGATTTTATTAACAAGCAATTTAATTGATTCAAATTCAAAACTATTGAAACCAAATTGAGTTGTTTAGTTTGCAATTTTTAATTGGAAACTTTGGACATGTTTGAAAGTTTAAATTGGTTTGAACTTTTTTTAAATTGTTTTGAAAACAAGGTGCAATGCATAGGATGCATGATGCAATGCAATGCAAATAGAAAAGAAACAACAACCAAAATCTAATTGGGGGAAAATCCCCCGGGTGTTACATGGAGGCAGTCCAAACTCTGCCGCCGGATTTGCTTAGGATTAAGTGACGCATCGCCAAACTCGTCTCCTCCTATCCACCTCTCACCGGCATGGATACAGTTCTATGCTGGTTGGAGAGGCGAATTCAGCCTCTGGCTGACCACGGTCAACGGCTCTTATGCGAATACACGGGAACCAAGGACGCCATGCGGACAACAAACAAATCATTGACGGCGAATGATTTGAGGAAGCGCGTAAACCAGTTGGTCGCAGCACGCGACCAATATGAGGAAAGTCGGCCGATGTACACGTCGACAAACCCGGCTCCAAAGGTACATCTTTTACATTTTGGGCTTTGGTTTTGCGTTTTCTTCTTTCTCGGATAATTGTCTTAACCCGGACTTTGTCCTTTTTAACAGATTACCGATCTTCCCGAAGCAGATCTTGCGACCGGTGCCGAGTTGGACGCAATGTGTGCCAACTTTGCAGGCGGACGGAAACGCAAGAAAGCCTCCGCTACCCAGGAGATAATCGACCTTGACGGGGTTCCCTTCGCTACTTCCAGGTAAATCATCTGGGTTACTTCTTTCTCTGCTTTTTGTCGCAGGACTTCTTATTATTTTCTCGGAATTCTAACATCTCGGATTTTATATTTCTAGCCTGACTCCTACAACATTGAAGCCAAAAGGCCGGAAGAAACTCAAGTCTCTGGCCAAAAGAGGGCCACATCCTTCTCCTGCTACTGCCCCGGACACTCCAGTCACGACCAAAGAAGGAAATACTGCTACCAGGGACGAAGAAACCCAGCAGACCAATTGTGCCGGAAACGGACACAAGGGAAAGGGCGGTCCCGGAAATGGGTGGTCCTTCTCGCACAGCTGAGGAGGAGCCCATTCCGACTTTCGATAAGGATTTCAAGATCATCCAGGAAGGCCTCAGTCACGTCGGTACTCTTTTTGCAGAGTATGCAAAATAGTTCAACGAAAACTTGTCGAGTCTGCAGCGGATGAGCCAGGTAATATTCTAGCCCCCAAGCAATAAGTCAAAATGCATGCTTTTGTCTTAATGCTTTTTTTATCGTTATGCTTGTTTTTAACTTAAGCATTTTTTGTCTCTTTTCCGTGTTTCAGCAAACTGCTGAGAACGTAAACATGGAAGTTTTCAACAAACTAACCATCAAGAACAAGGAGGTGAAAACCCTTATTTACATTCTTGAGGATAAGGAGGCAGAAATGGCATCTACTCAACAACAGCTGAGTGAATCAGCAGGTAATTTTTTTCTCTGCTATTAGTTGTGAATCAACAGATAAGTAGTTTTCCGATTTTTTAACTCTTCCTTTACTTGCTTTTTAGCTTCTTTGGTGAAAGCCAAGCAAAATTCTGAAGATGCCGGCAACGCCGAATACCTCCGTCGCGAGAACCTGGATCTTCACAAGCTAACTGTGAAGCTCCAGAAGGACCTGGAGGCCAGCCAACTAGCTGTTGGCATTGCCGAGTCTAAGGCCTCCAGCCAGGCCGAGAAGGATAAGGCCACCATCCCGGATCTGGAGAATGCCTTGAACCAGCGCCATGAAGAAGGCACCGAGATGGACCGGATTCTCGGTAAGTTACTTTGCCTTTTACTGGATTTTCCTTGTTTTCTCTTCTCCTGTTTTTTCTAACACTTGTGTGTTGATTGAAATAGAAGGTAGCCCCAAGCTTACCCGGGTTGAGAGAATCCGGGCTTTCGGGGAGGTCTTCACCGCAATCAAGGCCGCGGGAATGCTACTTATCAACAAGTACGTTCCCGAGAAATCTGGAGAGCTCTCGGAAGTTGAAAAACTTCCGGAATCTATTGTGGAGGTGGCGAATCGCAAGGAGTCCCTGCTCTGTTCTGCGGCTCGCGGTGGTGCACGCGTGACCCTTGGGCTCATGCGCATGCACTCCCCTACTGCCAAATCTTGGCGTGTGGCGTCCGGCATCCCACAAGGATACACGGAAGCTCAACGGGCCAGCATCTTTGATGAAATCAAAGGTCACACCACCAAGATTGCGACCATGGTAAACATCTCCACCTTCTACCCTGAAGAAGCAATCCCGACAACTCCCGAGGAATCCAGTAGCGAGGAAGAGTCGGATGCCTGAAGAAGCTGCCTGGTCCTGAGTAGGAGATGGGAAAAAAATAAAAGCATTATTGTTCTTACAATGTAAACCTTATTATAATGTTTTCTATTCTTTTGTATAAACAAGTACTCCGCCTTTGCAGTTTAATTATTAAGTCTTTGCAAGTTTTCCGGATTTTTATTCCTTTATCTTCTAAGTTCTCTAGTTTATATGTCTTAACTGTCCTTAGTGTTTGAAATGGCTCGATAGTATCTAATCTTCATGCCAAGTGACTGGGTATAACCAATCAGTAGAAACTCGGAAACATGGATCATACTAAAGGCATTTTTACTTACTAGCTCCAGTGACCCAACATAAAAAACAATCATATAATACTTAGAGAAAAAGTAAGGAAATTTGTATGAAACTCAGGCACGCAGGCACAATCTGAGTTTCCTTAAGCCTCCTTAGGCTGAAAATCATTCAGTTTTTTAACTCCGAGCACGCAGGCACAATTCGGGTTAACACTGAGTATTTTGAAATATCATTGGGAAATAGATAAGACGGACTTATGCTTTGTATGAAAATAGATAAAACATTAATGCATGAATTCCAACAAAACTTTATTTCATGATCTCAAAGATGTTTACATAGAAATTGAACTAAGTGTAGAAGGGACGTAACTGCTGGATGCTCCAGGGCCTTCTTGTCTCTCCTAGCTCAACATCTATCTTTCTCTTTCTTTTGCGATTCGGACGCTTGGGATCATCTTCCGTGTCTCGAATATCTACAAGATAATAAGATCCATTTTTCATTGCCTTGTTAATGACAAATGGTCCCTCCCAGACCGGGGCTAACTTGTGCTTCCTTTCTTGTACCAATCTTAGCACTAGGTCACATTCTTTAAAAGATTGATGCCTGATTTTTCGACTATGGTAGCGTCTCAATCCTTGCTGATAAATGGTGGATCTTTGAAGCACAAGGTCTCGTTCTTCTTCTAAAAGATCGACGGCATCCTGTTGAGCACATTCGGCATCCGAGTCATCGTAAGTCTTTACTCTTGGGCTATGATGGAGCATATCGGTTGGAAGCATTGCTTCTGCGCCATAAACTAAGAAAAACGGGGTTTGCCCTGTTGATCTATTTGGCGTCGTTCGAATACTCCAAAGCGCGGAAGGTAATTCTTCTACTCATGCTCCATCTGCACTATGAAGAGGAGATTCGAGTCTTGGGCGTATTCCCTACAGGATTGAGCTATTCATTCTTTCAACCTGCCCATTGGATTGTGGGTGAGCCACGGACGCAAGGTCTAGGCGTATTCCCGTTTGTCGGCAATATTTTTCGAACTCTCCAATAGAGAAATTTGTCCCGTTTTCAGTGATTATACTGTGTGGAACGCCATATCTCATGACTACGTCAATGATGAAGTTTCTGGCGGTCACACCGTCAAGTTTTTTGATGGGTTTTGCCTCCACCCACTTGGTATACTTATCTACTGAAACGAGTAGATGTGTGAGTCTGCCTCGTGCAGTTTTGAATGGTCACATCATATCTATCCCCCAGACTGCAAATGGCCATGTGATAGGGATAGTTTTGAGTGCTTGGGCTGGCATATTCGTCTGCTTGGCGTAATACCGACATCCGGCACATGTGTTTAATATGTGTTTAGCATCTGTCTTGGCTGTTAGCCAGGAAAACCCTGCACGCAATGCTTTCTTAACTGTGCTTTTTGATTGTGCATGATGTCCCCTGCATGGATTTCTTGCAGTATTTCTCGGCCTTCTTCTGGCGAAATATATCGCTGAAAGATTCCGGTAGTGCTGCGTTTATACAGGCAACCATTGATTACCGTGTATCCTTTGCATTGACGTTTTATTTGTCTTTGCAAGACCTCGTCTGCTCCATCCGGGTACTTATGATCTACTAAGAAGTTTAAATATGGAATTGTCCAATCCGGGTTAACGACCAGGACTTCAATTGACTCGGACACAAGAGGATAATCAACATCTCCACCTTTTATAGATGGTTTATGCAAATGTTGGACAAACACACCTGGTGGTAGGGTTTTCACTCTTTCCAAGCCCATGCGGGCTAATGCATCCGCGTTCCAATTTTCTTCGCTTTTGACGTGAAGTACTTCAAATCCCAGGAATAAAATAGCAAACTCGTCCACCGTTCTCCGATATTCGGCCATGATGGGGCTTTTGGCGTCCCATGTTTGGTTGAGCTGATGCTGTACCAAATCTGAGTCGCCATAGCATAATATGAGTTTGACGCCTATTTATTTTGCGATTTGCAAGACATGAAGCAAAGCTTCGTATTCTGTCACATTATTGTTGGCGTTGAAGTGTATTTGTAATACATACTCCATAGTATCTCCCTTTGGGGATTTTAGCACTACACCAGCTCCGGCGCCTTCCTTCATCTTGGATCCGTCAAAATGCATAACCCAGTATTCCGACTCCGGCATTGGTGTGTTTTCCATTGCTTCTGTCCAATCAGCGACGAAATCTGCCAACGCCTGGGATTTAATTGTCGTCCGGGGTTCGTACTTAATGTCGAACGCAGCCATCTCGATGCCCCATTTGGCTACTCGGCCTTTTGCGTCCGCATTGTTAATTATATCCCCTAGTGGTGCTTTAGATACCACTGTTATGGAATGTCCTTGGAAATAATGGCGGAGTTTTTGAGATGCGAAAAACACGCCATATGCCAGCTTTTGATAGTGTGGGTACCTTTGTTCGGATTCGGAAAAAACTTCGCTTACATAATATACCGGATGTTGATCTGGTATGCTTTACTTTTGTTTCCGCATTTCCACAACTATCACAGCGCTAATAACAATGTTTGTTGCTGTGAGATACAATAACATGGGTTCTTCGTCTTTTGGTGATGCCAAAATCGGAGCTTTCATCAAGGTTTCTTTTAGCTAGGTTAATGCTTTGTCCGCCTCTTCTGTCCACTCAAATTTGTCGGATTTCTTCAACAATTTGTATAATGGCAGAGCTTTGTCTCCTAGCCGGCTTATGAACCTGCTGACGGCGGCTGCAGAACCCGTCAATCTTTGTACATCTTTTAAGCACGTAGTCTTTGTGATGTTTAAGATTGCCTTGATCTTTTCCGGGTTTACTTCTATTCCTCTGTGAGAAACAATAAAACCCAAAAGTTTTCCTGAGGGAACCCCGAATACGCACTTTAATGGATTCAGCTTCATTTTGTAAGTGCGCAAATTTTCGAAGATTTCTTGCAAATCTTTAAGGAGTGTGTCTTTTTCCTTGGAAACGACAGCAATGTCATCTACGTAAACGTGAATATTTTTGCCAATCTGACTATGCAAACATTGTTGCATGCAACGCTGGTAAGTTGCACCTGCGTTCTTCAGGCCAAAAGGCATGGTTATGTAATAGTATGTTCCGTACGGGGTTATGAAAGAATTTTTGATTTGATCTTCTTTCCTCATACGTATTTGATGGTACCCGGAATAAGCATCCAAAAAGCATAAAAGCTCAGAGCCAGCAACAACGTCTATTATTTGATCGATTCGCGGTAATGCAAACCTATCTTTTGGACACAACTTGTTCAGGCCGGTGTAATCTATACACATTCTAAGAACGGTACTATCTTTCTTCGGGACTAATACTGGGTTTGCAGACCATTCTGTATGTATAACCTCCCGGATAAAATCAGCTGCTAATAGCCGGATAATTTCCTTGCCAATAGCCTTCCGTCTTCTTCCGTCAAATCGACGGAGACCTTGTTTGACGGGTTTAGATCCTGGAATCACCTTGAGTTGATGCTCAGCAAGCTCCCTGGGTACACCTGGCATGTCCGCAGGACACCAGGCAAAAATATCCCAGTTCTCACAGAGTAACTTGATGAGCTCGCTTTCCTATTTGTCAGTCATCCCAGTTCCCACTACGACAAATTTTGTCGGATCTTTGGGGTCTAGGATAACCTGTCTTGTATTCTCAGAAGCTTTGAAACTATTTGCGGGCTTCCGGCTTTCTTTTCCTGCCGGCATTTCTGTCGGCGATACTTCTTTTGCCAGCTCTTTCAATTTCTCCTTTGCTATCACTTTTTCTGCGCAAAGGGTGTTTCCTTTTTCCAGCTCGTTTGCCAATTTGAAGTCTCCTGATATAGTGATTACTCCTCCTTTTGGCCCTGACTTCTTCAGCTTGTTATAGATATAACATGATCTTGCCATGAATTTGGCGAAAGCTGGACGTCCGAGAATTGCGTGGTATACTCTCTCGAACGGCACGACCTCAAAAGAGATTTTTTCCTGTCGGAAGTGCTCTTTTTGTCCAAAGGTTACATCTAGGGAAATTTCTCCTAGGGATTGTGCTTGTCTACCAGGAACGATGCCGTGGAAACGTATGTTGCTATGATTGAGCTGGGTCTCGGAGATTCGCAGATGCTTCAGTGTATCCAGGTACATTATGTTAATGCTGGATCCTCCATCCTTCAGCACTCTTTTTAGCCTAGTGTTTTGAACGATAGGGCTTACAATTAGAGCTTGTGTGCCGGGTTCTGGGATATTTCTGGGATGAGCAGACTGATCCCAGGTAATTGGTGTATTCGAGTACTTCAAGAATTTGGGGTTTCGTGGAACAACCGCGTTTATTTCTCGTAGTGTTCTCTTTGCCACTTTTGACGAGGGAGTTGCGAGGAAAGTTAAATTGCATTCTCCATCGACTCTCGGGAACTTTGGTTCGCCTTTTCGCTGCTGTTGCTGGATTTTTTCGTCAGTGTCCGATTCACTGTCTTCTTTTTCAGCTTCTAGCTTTTGCTTGGAGAACTTCCTCTTGGAGTTCTTCCCCTTGTTCCCGGATCCTGCACTGCCTTTCATATGCTTATTAAGCCGACATTGTGCGTTAGTATGGGTGGGTTTCCCAAATTGCGAATGGTGGACATAGTTCTCTGACTTAATCTTTTCCCACTCTTCCTTTGTGTAGGAGATAGATTCTGGGTTTCTTCCTTTCCATTTGCTTCCATTGTCCTTTCCAAAGTCTAGGTTAACTTCTTTGGGCTTTGGCTGTGTTTCTGGAGTAGCTTTTTTCTCGGAACGAGGCATCTTTTTGGCCTGAGCCAAAGCGTCGATACTTCCACCTCTCGCTCTGATGGCATCTTTGGCCGCTACATGCTCATTTGCGGTTGTAAGCATAGATCCGAGATCTTTGTGCTTCTTTGATCCAACCATGAACGGTACGGGGTCGGGTTTTAAGCCATTGACGAAAGCATGCATTGCTTACTTACTCCAGAGCAGTTGTTCTTCATTGCAGTCCATCTTGAGATAAAGTCCACATATGGCTCATCTTCAAACTGGGTGCAGCTGTTTGGCTGGTTCCGATTTCAATCTCGCCTCAATGGCGGCTAGGACGGAATCGGCTTCCGAGTTCGTCGTTCTACCAACGAGTGTCGGATCTTCCACATCTGTTGTTGGATTGTTTTCTTCTGCCTTTTCCACGGGATTGTTTTCGTCCGTGTTTTCGGCGATCTCGGTCTGCACCATACCAATAAAGTGTGATCTCGTTGCGGGCATCTCCGAAGAGGCAGCAATTTGAGCAGGATATTGGCGATCCGAGCAAAATCCGGCATCATAGTTTTCTTCAACTGGGTATAGGGCGGGTGGGATAAATCTACTTCCACCACATAATCCCATTGCCTGTGCAGTTAATCCGATAAAGATGTTTGCAGATCCAATCGGTAAAATGCAGGCTCTTACCAGATGATTCCGTGCTGGCATGTACGATCCATTATCGAGGAAGCGCCTGACGACGTTGTCGAATTCCAAGCTTCCGACAGTTATGGTACTGCCGATTCCGCCGAGTATCCCCGATCGAAACATAACGCCTGATGTCGCTGGCCCCACGGTGGGCGCCAATGTCGAGACATCGTAGTAGGGTTCATAGACGGGGGTGCCATGAGGCCTACGGGTAAAGACGTGGGGGGGAACGTGGTAGTATGACAACCAGGGACACCAAAGTTTACCCAGGTTCGGTACGTCGCAACTAGGCGGCGTTCCTACTCCTGCAATCTCACTAAATCAGGGCTGAAGCCTGAAATATACAGAGTACAATGTGAGTTAGGATTTGCTAACTCGACGAGGATCAACTTCTCGGCGAGTTGGCTTCTAGCTAGTTCTCTCTTATCTTCTTCTCTCCCGTTCGACTTTATATAAATAGCCGGGTTAGGGCTTGCAGAAAGGAAACCTAGAAGACTACGGTAAGTTCTAACTTGGAAGGCAAGAAGTCGCCTTCTACTCCAAGCCGCACCACATGGGCCGTGGTCCGGGTTCTTCTAGAATCCGGCTTCTACGCGTCAACTTACTGGGCCGCCTAATGGACCGTGATCCATTACCAATCAGGCCACCCTGGTAATCCGGCTCTTTAGGACAATGCCGGATATACCCCTAATCGGTATATATCCGACACTTCCTCTTTGGGTCTCCCAACGAACGTGTTCGCACACATCACATGTCTGTTGGCAAAATCCACCGCGGTAATATCTTTCACCTCCAAGCCTATTGCTACTAGTTCTCCCTCATTATTGTATTGTTTTTAAAACGTTGTTGTTGATGATGAGGAGGCCAAGAATCTAGGCTCTTTTTTTTGAAACATTTTCTACTGCAGGGGAGTCCCCCGCAACCCTTTATTGCCAATCAAAGAGTGTTACAGTTATGTACAAATATACATTAAGGGAAATAGACTAAGGCAGTCTATCACCAGCTAACTCTAGCTAGCTAAGTTAGGGTCTTGATCCATGATGATAAATCCGCAGCCAAAGAAGCACTCAACCTATGCTTAAGCATAAGAAGATCTAACAAGAAACCAACTTTCCATCCCATAAAGGAGTGTCTTTCCGATTTGAAAATAACTCCATTCCTTTGCTTCCAGATGTTCCAACAGGCAAGGATCACTACCTCAGTGAAACAAGGTCCTTTGAAGTACTGTGTTATCACTCCAGCTGATTTGCAAGTAACTCCAAATCCTTGAGCTAAACACACACTGCAAGAACAAATGAATCCAGTCCTCATGACAATGGTTACAGCAAAGAACACAGTAATCAGTCCCCTCAATCTTCCAGTTCCTTCTCTTGATCATGTCCTTGGTATTAATTCTATCTTTTAGAATCAGCCAAGCAAAAAATTTATGCTTTGACATGCATTTGGACTTCCAGATCCATTTGGCAGGTCCATCATCAGGTAATTGAGCAAACTGCAGCTGATAGAATTTGTTGGAAGTATAAACCCCTTTATTAAAATTACATTTCCAAACATCATTACGGTCATTCACTTGAACATTATCCAAGAGAGCTTGCAGATCAGTAAACTCAAGGAAAGCTTCATTTGAAAGAGGCAAATGAAAAGCATCCGAGAGATCAGTCAACAGTTTCAAATCACTCACTGATGACAATGGGTCCTTGGCAAAGGAGAACAATCTCGGAAATTTTACTGACAAAGGTTGTCCCATCCAAGAATCTTTCAAGAACAGCCCAGTATAACCATTCCCCACAATGCAACAAGATAAAGAACACCAAGTATCAGCCAATTGCATAACACCCCTCCACCAGAATGAACCACAGGAGGTCACAGCATGTGGAACTGACTGGGAATAATAAGCATTCCTGACTAGATGAACCCAAGGAATATCCATAGAGTTGTAGAATTTTGCCAGGAATTTCAGCAGTAAAGCCCTATTTTGGATCTGAAGATTAATGACCCCTAGGCCTCCTTTACGTTTAGGCTTACATACCATATCCCAAGCAGCAAAGAATTCACTCTTTGCTTATTTTTGTCCTTACTCCATAAACATCTCCTCCTTGCTTTATCAATGACATCAATGACACCCTTAGGTATTACTAATGTGCACATATAATAAGTGGGCAAAGAGGACAGAACCGAATTCACTAGAACCAAGCTATCCCTATAAGAAAGAAAGGAGACTGTAGCAGAAAGTCTCCTCTCAACTCTGTCAATGAGTGGTGCAAAATCTTTGATAGATGGCTTAGTTGTTCCCATGGGCAAACCCAAATATGTGAAGGGCATAGAAGCCACATTACAATCCAAAACAGAGGCCAAATCAACAGTTTCCTGCTGTGATAAATTAATTGGTATCATGGAAGACTTATTATAATTCACCTTTAACCAAGTGATTTGAGCATAAAGGTTGAGAAAATTTTGAAATACCAATAATTGATCAGAATCAGCAGGTAAAATGACCAAGGTGTCATCAGCATATTGAACAATAGGAAAATCTCCCCCAATGGGAATTGGTAAACGGAGACTTCCCTCCCTTAGAGCTAGATTAACGATACTCTGCAACAAATCTCCACCCAGCACATAGAGAATAGGTGACAAAGGATCACCCTGCCTGACTCCTCTTTTGCAGACAAAAGGTTTGCCAGGAACTCCATTTAACAGAACAGAAGAAGATCCAGAGGATAGAATTCCCTTCACCCAATTTATCACTAAAGAAGGAAATCCCTTAAATCGCAAAATTTGGAGAATAGCACTATGCTCAATGGTATCAAAAGCTTTCTCAAAATCAATCTTGAAAACCACCACTTTCTGTTTAGATTGCTTACACTGAAAAATGTACTCAAAACACCATGCCAGGCAATCTTGAATAGTTCTGGACTTGATGAACCCATATTGATTTGCATGGATGCATCTAGAAATTTTATCTTGCAAACGATTAGCCAAAATCTTAGTGATGAATTTCAGGCAAGTGTTGGTCAGAGAAATAGGCCTAAAATCATTCACTGTCTCGGGAGAATGTGTCTTTGGAACTAAAGTAATGGAAGAACCATTAATACTTTCCAAAGAAATCTTAGCACTGTGAAATTCATTGCAGAGTTTGATAAAATCCTCCTTGAATACTCCAGCAGTGTTTAATAAAAAGGCCCGTGAAACCGTCTGGACCAGGTGCTCGAGCAGGTTTAAAATGTTTTACAACCCCCTCAATTTCTTCAACAGAAAAAGGATCAGCAAGGCCCTCTAATCCATCAACCACAGGCAGGAATTGAGACAAATCAGTATCAATAACAGGTGGACAGGAGACACCCATTCTGTTTTTGAAACAAGACCAAAAAGCAGCGGCTTTGTCCTGATGATCCACCAACAAATTTCCAGACGCATCCGAGATGGAGGGAATAGAATTACGCCTAAACCTCTCAGTAGCTCTGGCATGAAAATATTTAGTGTTTTCACCAGAGAGCTTGGCCCATCTAATGGTACATCTTTGCTTCCAATAATCAGACTGCAAAGCAAGCAAATTCTTAATGTGCTTTTTAACAATAAGTCTAAAGTTAAACTCAGGAGTACTAAGATTCCTCTCATCTTCCAACTGGTCCAGAAACAGAATCACTTTGCTACTCATCTCAATAAGCAGTTTCAACTGAGAGAGATTCCTTCCCCAATCCTTAAGGTCATATCTAAGATTCTTTAATTTAGCAGTGATTCTGGAAGTAATTGATTTGTTCATGACTGGGGTATTCCAAAAAAAAATCACAAGGTCAAGAAAGCCAGGTTGATTAACCCAATGGTTCTCAAAACGAAAGATCTTAGCCTTCGGGATGTTTGTTCCAATTTTAACAGTACATGGCAGATGGTCAGAGGTGATTTTGGACATGGGCAAAACCATAGTATTGGGAAAATCCAATGTCCATTGGCAAGATGTAAAAAACCAATCCAATTGGACCAACAGAGGATCCTTTTGCATATTATACCAAGTGAAATTCCTACCTTTAACAGGCAACTCCAATAAACCCAGATGACTAATGACATCATTAAATATAAAAATATCATTAAGATCAGCCCCTGGTTTATTTCTATTATCCAAAGATCTAATAAAATTAAAATCTCCAAGAATCATCCAGTTCTGATGGATAGGAATAGAGAGATTATATAACCAGTTAACAAAATCATCTCTTTCCACTCCTTTGCAGGGGCCATAAACATTCACTAGGAACCAAGAAACAGAGTTATGAACTGAGGTGAATTTAATGTGAATGGCAGAACGATGAACTTGCAGTAATTCTCCATTGAAAATGGAACTATTCCAGAGCACAATTAAACCCCAGAGGCTCCAACAGAAGGAGAGAAAACAAATTGATCAAACCTCTTAGGAAAAAAAGACCTAATAAATGAATGATCAAAATCCTGGCATTTAGTTTCCTGGAGGCAAATAACAGAAGCCTGGCTCTCCTCAATTTTATTATAAACAGCTTCTCTTTTAGATTTATCATTTAGTCCTCTCACATTCCAATCAAACACAATCTAGTCCATTTTCATAGAGGTTGTATTATCCATTGAAGATTGAAAAAGCAATAAAACCTGTTGGCAATCATAAATGACCAACATAACAGATAACCAAGTAATAACAACCATGTCCAGATAGAAGTACAAAATGCATCCCTCATAATAAAGTGTAGCAAAAAGGACCAACATACACTCCAGGGACCAACAAGGCCCAGAAAAGAAGACAAAGGCCCACTAATCATCAGAACTAGATGGGCTAGTGGGCTTCTTTGGAGCAGCTTCAAGCTTCTCCACAGTTAATTCTGAGTCTTCAATCTGCAGCATCTTTCCCGCCCTCCTCAACACAGCAACTGGAGTGATCGGAGGCACTCCATCCGAGGAAGTCTGAGGACGAGAAGACTTTGCTTTCTTCCTTGGTTCCGGCTTGTCCGAGCCAGGCAGAACCCGGAAGCCAGCATTCTTGGCGAGGCTCCTCGTCACCCGATGCTCCTCAAGGACCAGAGGAGTAGCAGCCTTCCTAGCTCTTTTCTTAGATGCAGCAGGCTCATGAGTCACAGAGCTAAACTCCAACAGCATAGGAGTAGGGGCAGGAGATGCAGGTTCCACCAGGGGCAACAGCGAGGACAGAAATTCAAATCTGTTGGCAAACATAATCCTTGCTTTGTGTTCCAGAAAATACCTGGACCACTCCAACACAGGATCAGGCAGGAGAAATTGCAGTATCTAAACTTCGTTATCCGGAGCTGCAACATTCTCAGGGACTGGTGGAACGAATGGAACAATAGCCAACTGATTTTGTTCCACTTGTTGCTGCAGCTCCACAAAATGTTTAGGACCTTCTGTCCTGACAGCATTCATCGAATCCATCGATGCACCAGAGAACTGAATAGATACAGAAGATTGTACCTGTTCCAGCTCCGGAGGCTGGTCGACAGGATCCTCCTGCGCCTCATTCTCGCCCTGTTCCTCGTTGTTCCAATTGCCCCACCCACCATGCTGTGGTTCAGGATGAACTGGTGGTACCCACGGCTCATGAACAGGTGCGGCAGGTGCACCAAAAGCAGTGTGCGGGTTGCCATCTGGAGGGGGAAGATCCTCATCCCCCGGAAGAGCGTCAGCAGCATCGCTGTTCAGAATAAAAACAGGGCAAGTCCAGGAGACCACATGCCCTCCATATCTTTGAACTTCACGAATAACAATCGAACGAGGAATATCCGCAGCTCCTCCATAGGTAACCTTGAGCAATGTACGGACAGGGGAAGCATCTTCCCTCCACCAGGATCTGAGTTTGCCAAATTTGGAAACCACCTCCCGAATAAATTCATCGGTACGGTAGTCCATGTGCAGATTCAGAATCATTATCCACCCAGTCCTGGTGTAGACAGTTGCCCTGACATTCTCCCCTTCATCGTGCCTCACGAAAGAGAGCATCCTACCATCAGGGAAGCTAAACGGAGGGGAATTTACCAAGCAATCCCTAGCCACCTGATCCGCTATGCGGAACATGCCGACTCCAACCGCACTCTCAGAGAAAGATACGACCTGCAGATGTAGCTCTTGAAAAATATAGTCGACGATCTGCTGCAAGATATCGTCAAGCTCTTCAACCGGCGGCCTGGGGACTAGTTGAGCAATGGCCCAAGATTCATGGCGGCGAGCAGGAGCCATGGAAGATGTGATGTAAACTCGAGCAGGCCTCTCCTCTTCCGCCTAGGGCTCGACGACATACATCCCCGCCGGTAGGAACCTAGTAGGATCACAGGGGAAGTTCGCCATTGCTGGTGTAGGTTCCGATTCGATAGGGGATTCCGGCGAGGGTTTTCGTGGAACAGGGGCAGGGGCAGGGGATAGAGCAGAGGGGGGGGGACTCCTCGGTTCCGATATTCGGCGATTTAACTACCCAACTCAGAGTTCCATCAATTCCCGGGCAGTTTCTGCGGATATGGCCCGAACGTGAACAAGACCAACACCGAATCCGGCCCGTACACTCTGCCGTTGCATGTTTAGCTGATAGACAGTTAGAACAAGGCCAGACCTGGGCCGCCAGCTTATCAATTAATTTGGCGAAGCCATCATCTACGGGTACAGCCACAGCAGGGGCCACAGGAGCCGTATCTCTAACCGACTTAACAACAGAAAATCCAGGCTCAGACGAACCAAACTTGATGGCAGGCGTCTCGAGATCAATAGCAGAATCAGTATCATTAACAGAAGGAACATCTGACTCATTGGCATGAGAAGCAATAGGTTTATGAATAAAACACTGATTCCGTGGCTTGTACTGTTTAAATTTTACCTTTTTCTTATTCCTCGAAACCAAAGTCCACTCATTATCCTGATCGTGATTCCACCTCTTTAGTTCAGAAATCCAATTTGGACCACCGAAACTCCACAGATGAAAAAAACACTTGAAGTGAAAGCATGAGAACCACTTAATTTTCAGGATATGAAAACCAACCTCCTTTGATGAGACCTCAAAAGAGAAAACCCGATCATGGAGACACGTGACATTTAAGGAGCCACAATAACCGCCAATCGCCGCCTCAAGAGCTAATGCAACAGTGTTTTCATCAATTTTAAAAGCAGCACGGCCAAAAGATACCACCATCTTGAAAACCCCATAATTCTTAGAAGCATGAACATCCGATCCGAAAAGTAATCGGACTTCCTTAGCAAGAGCAAGACCTCTAGAAAAATCCAGGTCTAAAACCTTAGCTGCGTGGACTAAACCCACCGAGGGATCAATAGGGTTCCGATCCAATAAAGGAACCAGAGAATCCGCATCCAATAGAGGAACCATGACATTAGAGTGATCCATAAGAGAGCCATTACGCGGCACCAAATGATCTTGAACCTTGGCACGATGATATGCAAATTGGATCTCAGATCCAGGATGAACATTCTAACGTACCTTGAGAAAACGTTGATCAAGCACAAAGCCTGCTTGATCTACAAGTTGAATCTTCTTGTCTTTCGGATCTAGTAGAACAAAACCCACGTAAATGGGATTGAACTTTAGATCCACCTCGGTGGAAAAGATTTCCCTCCAACGCCAACAAGAACGATCAAAAAGGGACTTTGCCTTGGACATGATGGAAAGAGAAGTGGGCGACAGTGCCGGAGTGACAGATTTCGAAGGGGAGGTGGGCGACAGTGCCGGAGTGGCAATTGTCGGAGAGAAGAGTCTAAAACCCTAGATCGCCATGGAGTCGCCATGAGCGCCGCCTAGGGAAGGAGTCGCCATCCTCAGGCAAAAGTCACCAGCCCTAGAATCTAGGCTCTTGGTTATGTAGTCTTGAAGGTGAAACCAAAGAAAAGGTAAATGCCCTTTTGAGGCAACTTGATGATGCTAACTCTCTTATAGATGAGAAGGAAGAGATCATCGTGACTTTGGAGAGTTATGGTGGTGGCCATGAGAACAATGACAAGGAGCTTGTAGAAGCTCTTGAGAAAGAGAGATCCATGAGAGCCTCTCTTGAAGAGAGACTATCTAGTCTAGAGGAGACATACGCCATTAGTGTTTCCAAACTTAGGAAGGATAATGAAAAATCTCTTGCTCTACTCAAAACCTTTGAAGAAGAAGAGTTGAATCTAGGAATGTCTCATGAGAAACTTATTGAATGTCATGAAAAGCTAGAAAAGGAGTTCACGTCTCTTAAAGAAATTCATGACAAACTCACCACGTCTCGGAATAAGCTTCTAGCTCAACAATCTAATAAGCAAGTGATACCTTCCTCTAATAGCATTGTTATCATGCCTACCTCTTGTACCGCTACTAACATTGTAGGAAGAGAGAAAATTCTCAGTGATGTCATAAGATCTCAAGGATCTAAGAAAGCGAAGGAAGGGCTTGGCGTTGTTTCCAAGTCAAAGAAGAAAACCAAGAATGTCACCTCTTCCTCTCGTAATGTTGTCTTTGTGAACAAGGGAGAGGTGACCAAGGATAAGGAGACCAACGCCGTTGTGGGTGGTGATACCTCTAGGGGGAGCATCACTCACAATGACTTTGCCGGAAAATATAACCCCTCTTATGTTCTCATGAAATCTAGAGATGGTCATGTTTATGCTAAATACGTTAGTACTTCTTATGGCGATGATTATCATTGGACTATTTGGGTTCCTAAGACCCTTGTTACTAACAAAACAGGACCCATTGAAGGATGGGTACCTAAATCAAGAAATTGATCTCTTGTAGGGAGGTGCTTCCGGGTCGGGTAGATGGACGGTGGATAGTGGTGCATCCCAACATATGACAGGAAGCAATGACGCAATTAGTAATCTTGAACCTCCATCACCTCATCTCAATTGCGTCACTATTGGTGACCTCCGAACTAAAGGTATTGGGACAAGGCAAGGTGACTATCTCAAATGATTTATCAATTGAGAATGTTCTCCTTGTTGAGTCACTTAGTTATAACTTGGTGTCCGTTATCCAACTTGCAAATTGTGGTTTTACCTCTTTCTTTAATAAAGAGGATGTGATTGTCACTTGGGAAACAACTCTTAAAGTAGACTTTGTTGGGTTTGTCGAGAATGGCATGTATGTAGTGGACTTCTCTAAAGGAGACACATGTGCCGTGACATGCCTAATGGCTAAAGTTGATGTGGGTTGGCTTTGGCACCGCCGGTTAGCCCACACCAATATGAGGATGTTGCATGACCTTCAAAGTAGCAATCATGTTCTAGGACTAACCAAGGCTAATTTTGCTAAAGATCGTGTGTGTAGCTCTTGCGCCTTTGGGAAGCAACATGGAGAACTCCACCCAACCAAGACTACTATCTCCACCACAAGAATTCTCGAGCTCATTCACTTGGATCTCTTTGGTCCACTATCCTATAATAGTCTCGAAGGAAAGAAGTATTTCTTGGTGATATTGGATGACTATTCAAGATATTGTTGGGTGTATTTCTTCAAGAGGAAAAGTGAGACTCAAAAGAGATTCATCGAGTTCATCACTCTAGTTGAGCGCCAACACAATGCCTCCATATTGGCCATCCAGAATGCTAATGGCTCGAAGTTCAAGAACTACACCGTTGAGGGTTTTCTTAGTGAAGAAGGCATTGCTCATCAATATTCCACTCCCTATACCCCTCAACAAAATGGTGTAGCAGAAAGAAAGAACCTGACCTTGATGGATGCGGCTAGGACGATGATTATGGAGTTCTCTTCTCCTTATAACTTTTGGGACGAAGCCGTCTCCACCGCTTGTCATGCTACCAACCGGTTATATCTTCGGAAGATCTTGAACAAGACTCCCTATGAAATTTTCACGGGCAAGAAACCGGACATATCTTACTTCAAAGTCTTTGGTTGCAAGTGATTCATTCGCAAGAAAGGTAAACGCTTGTCCAAATTCGAGACCAAATCTTATGAGGGTATCTTTTTTTGGCTATGCCACAAATGCTCACGCCTATAGAGTCTACAACAAGTCCACCAGACAAGTTGAAGAAGCTATAGACGTGGTGTTTGATGAGGATAACAGATCCCAAGGGGGCGTATAGATCATGGTGTTGTAGGAGATGCAATTCCTCCCATCGTCATAAGAAGAATGGGGATTGGTGAAATAATTCCCATTGAGGGTTACCCGATGACAGAGGGAGAAGGACTATGCCCCACTCAAGTGGAGCCATTGACTACACCCATTGATACTCAAGCTACCCAACAAGATGCACCAAGCACTTAAACTAATGATCAAGGTCAAGCAAGTGATCCAGGCCAAGCTAATGATCAAGGTTAAACAAGTGATCAAGGCCAAGCTACTCATCAAAGTCATGATCAAAGTCCCATCATTGTTGACAGAGCTAAATCTAGTGGTGATCTTTCACCCATTGATGATCAAGGCCAAGATGAAGATGGACATGAATCCGATGAAGAAGGTGATTCTCAAGCAATATCCAAGGAATCTTTGGAGGAGATACTAGCTCGTAGAGCAAAGAGAAGGCTAGAGAATCTTGAACGAGCGGGTCACACGGAGGACAAGATACTTGGGCAAGTTCGTGGAAGGGTTGTCACTAGGAAGCAATTGGCGGATTTCAGCAAGGCTCATGCTTTTGTCTCTTTCATTAAGCCCAAGAAGGCCTATGAAGCTCTCGAATATCAAGATTGGCTTAAAGCCATGCATGATGAACTCAACAACTTCGAGTGCAACAAGGTTTGGAAGTTAGTGCCAAGAGCCAAGGATTGCAAGAATGTTATTGGCGCTAAATGTGTGTTCAAGAACAAGCAAGACAAAGATGGCATCGTCATTCACAACAAGGCAAGATTGGTGGCCCAAGGGTTTTCTCAAGTCGAAGCTGTTGATTTTGGTGAAACCTTTGCCCCTGTAGCTCGTCTTGAATCTATTCGTGTCTTACTTGCTTATGAATCTCATCATAATTTCAAGCTACAACAAATGAATGTTAAGAGTGGTTTAAATGGTCCCATTAATGAGTTAGTATATGTCAAGCAACCTCCGGGTTTCGAGGATCCCAACCACCCCGATTATGTCTACAAACTCGATAAGGCGCTCTATGGACTTAAACAAGCTCCACATGCGTGGTACGAGAACCTTAAAGAGTTTCTAGTGGATTGTGGGTTTAATGATGGTTTAATCGATCCCACCCTCTTTACCAAGACGGTTGACGGTGACTTGTTCATATGCCAACTTTATGTGGATGACATCATTTTTGGGTCTACTAACACTTTGTTCAATGAAGAGTTTTGCAAGCTTATGACCAATATGTTTGAGATGTCTATGATGGGAGAATTGGAGTACTTCCTTGGCTTTTAAGTGAATCAATATCATGAAGGAACCTTCATCAAACAAGCCAAGTACACTCAAGACATGCTCCATAGGTTTAATATGCATGATGCCAAGCCTATGAAGACTCCCATGTCCATAATCCTTGACTTAAAACCTGATCCGAAAAGGTATACCGCTTAATGATTGGCTCTTTGTTTTACCTTTGTGCGTCTATATCGGATATCATGTATAGCATAGGTAAATGTGAAAGATTTCAAGCCTCTCCGAGGCAAAGTCATTTGGAAGCGGTTAAACGAATCTTTCGATATTTAGTTCATATCCCAAATTTTGGTCTTTGGTGTCCCAAGATGAATATGAAGTCTACATCCGAGGCTTGCCAATTCCTTGGTCGCTCCTTGCTATGTTGGTCTTCGAAGAAGCAAAGCTGCATTTCTCTCTCCACCACCGAGGCCGAGTACATCTCCGCGGCAAGTTGTTGTGCCCAATTGCTTTGAATGAGGCAAACCTTGAAGGATTATGGTATTCATTTTGACAAGGTGCCTCTTCTTTGTGACAATGAGAGTGAAATCAAGATCGCCTACAACCCTGTTCTTCACTCCAAGACAAAGCACATTGAGATCCGCCATCATTTTATCCGGGATCATGTTGAGAAGGGTGATATTGATCTCTCATATGTATCAACCAAGGATCAACTTGCGGATATCTTCATGAAGGCCCTTGATGAACCAAGATTTCGAGCTTTGCGGAATGAACTAAATGTCATAGATTCATCCAACTTCACTTGAAACCTTGCATAAGTACCTTCAGTATACTTGTTATTAGGTTTGTATGTAGGCATGAACATAGGGGGAGCGCCACTCAATTCATGAGTGCACCCTCCTCTTATTATACGGAAATCAATTCTTCATTGCATATCTAGTCATTTTTGTGACATATTGTGCTTAATTGTGAGCAGTACTCTTGGACCCAAGATACATCTTCGTGGTGCAAAAGTACACACTCAAACATGGTGCCCACGGCCACCAACCTCCTACTCAAGGAGTCAATTTTATTTTGGCTTTTTCACGCCCATACTACCTTCCCCCTTGGCAACTTTTGCGAGTTCGGATTTTTCCCTCTTTGCATCTTGCGAACTCGCATCAAGAAATGCATCTCGTATGATAGTTACAACTTTCCAACCCAAGCTCCCTTTCCCCAAAAGCTCATTTCCATCTCCATGCTCTTGTTTTTCTGATCTTGGCGCGTTGAAACTGGGTCGAGCGGAACCTCCGGTAAACCACCGGTACCTCCGCTGCGACTGCCCCACCGGTACCCACCGGTACTACCACTGGTGCGGAAATTTCGCCCATCGGTTCTGTGCCGCACCGCGTGGGAAGGGAGCAGAACCTCCGATCAAACCACCGGGGCCTCCGCTCGCTGCGGTTCTGAGGGGATAACCCTAGGACAAGCGGGGGAAGAGATCCCTAGATCTCATTTTCCCCCACTCACCCCACCCATCCTCCTCACAACCGCCGCCGCCCCTATTCTCTCCGCCGCCGGGACGAGCTTCTCCACCGCCGAGAGGCCTCCTCCTCGGCTTGGACTGCTCCGTGGATCTTCCTCCTCCTCCAATCCTCACCATGGATGTGGGTTTGTTGCTCCCTCTCTCTCCCATCTCGTTGACGGATGGAGAAGCACTAGGATCACCTTGTTCTTTGCATTTAGGTGTTTGGAGTAGGGATTCGCGAGTACAAACCCTAGAAATTTAGGTTGTGACCACTAGGCATGAATTACTTCGATTACTAGGGTGGATTGTTGTCATATGCCCCTATCTTGTTGTTATTCCTCTCTAATGTTCACCAATCTTGATTTCTTTGTTTTGTGCGTGGATTAAACTTGAGCATTATCTCTTCACCCTGCTTTTCTTTCTATATCTCTCTCATAGATGCATCCGGTTCAAGGGGAGTTCATACCAAGAAGATGGGTAGTCGCAAGGCACCACGAGTGGATGAGATCGAAGAAACATTGGATCCCTCTCAACCCAAGCGCGAACCAATGTTCCCGGCTCCGGAGAATACTTTGCCCCGGAAGGAGAAATCTGCCTCTCAGGTGTCCGAGAGTGTCTTTTTGGAAACTCGCCGTGAGAACCCGTACATCATTGATCGAGACCGCTTGTTGCCATAGTTTCGGGGACGGGACACTAGATTTCATACCGCGTTCCAAGCACAGATCTACAATGAGATTCTTATGAGGAAGACCAAGGAAAATGTTGCTCCGCAACATGCTATTAATCTTGATCATATGGAGAGGAAGCCCAACTACTTTTGTGAAGCTCTAGAAATTGTTGATGCCTTTGGTCTTCGCCCCATTATGCAAGTGCAACAAGACTTTGATGATGGGATCGTGTGTGAGTTCCTGGCCACTGTTAACCTTGCCAATAAAACCGAGCGTCACCTCATTTGGATGACAAAAGGGAAGAAGCTCGCCATCAAGTGGTCCGAAGTGGGTGTTCTTGTCGGTGGCTATTCGGATCATGGCCCTTTTGGTGGTGGACCCGAGTATGAGAGCGAGTAGTTTCGATTTCACTTTGCCAACGGCTCTACCATCAACAAGGATCAACTCACTCCTCTCTATCATTGGAAGAAGTTTGCCGTTGGGTTCACCAAGGGCCTCTACCCCTCCCATGACATTATGCTTTGTATCTATTGCGAGACAATCAACCCCAAGGCGGGCAACATTGATGAGATCCAAGGTTACCTCAAGAATCTCTTGCCCCTTACTCATGAGAAGCGGCTCTCCGGTATGAATCAAAAACTTGATGTGCTTGACTATATATGGAATGAACTGTGGCATGTCATTGTGCAAAGGAAGAATGCTTGCTTTGGGAAATTCATCATGAAAATAATCTTGCACGTGTGGGATGACAAGTTCCCGGTGGATCCCCTTGATGACACCAATTGGATCCCGCACACGAAAAAAAGGCTTCTTATTAAGGACCACACCGAACCGGTTGTGCATCCCACTCCCGCTCCTCGCAAGGGCAAGGCCAAGCCAGGGGTCATTATTGATGATGAGACGAAGAAGTCGGGCCCTCTCGCCCTCCTCCTTCTGACAATGATTTCAAATGGTTGGCTCGGGCTCTCAAGAAGGTGTTCTGTGTGAACAAAAAGATCGAGCAGCATCAGTGGGAAGTTCACTATGACAAGGAACTCAAGCACCACAAGGCAGCACAGGCAGTGTCGGATATATACCGATTAGAGGTATATCCGGCATTGTCCTAAAGAGACGGATTAACAGGGTGGTCTGATTGGTAATGGATCACGGTCCATTAGGTGGCGCAGTATGCTGACGCGCAGAAGCCGGATTTTAGAAGAACCCGGACCACGACCCATGTGGTGCGGCTTGGAGTAGAAGGCGGATTCTTGCCTTCCAAGTTAGAACTTACCGTAGTCTTCTAGGTTTCCTTTCTGTAGTCCCTAACCTGGCTATTTATATAAAGCCGGACGGGAGAGAAGAAGATAAGAGAGAACTAGCTAGAAGCCAACTCGCCGAGAAGTTGATCCTCGTCGAGTTAGCAAACCCTAACTCACATTGTACTATGTATACTTCAGGTTTCAGCCCTGATTTAGTGTGATTGCAGGAGTAGGAACGCCGCCTAGTTGCGAAGTACCGAACCTGGGTAAACTTTGGTGTCCCTGGTTGTCATACTACCACGTTCCCCCCACGTCTTTACCCGTAGGCCTCATGGCACCCCCGTTTATGAACCCTACTACGATGCCTCGACATTGGTGCCCATCGTGGGGCCAGCGACACCAGGCGTTATGTTTCGATCGGGGATACTTGGCGGAATCGGCGGTACCATAACTGTCGGAAGCTTGGAATTCGTCAACGACGTTGGGCGCTTCCTCGACAATGGATCGTACATGCCAGCATAGAATCATCTGGTAAGAGCATGCGTTACCCAGTTGAAGAAAACTATGATGCCGGATTTTGCTCGGATCGCCAATTTCCTGCTCAAATTGCTGCCTCTTCGGAGATGCCCGCAACGAGATCACACTTTATTGGTATGGTGCAAACCGAGATCGCCGAAAACACGGACGAAAACAATCCCGTGGAAAAGGCAGAAGAAAACAATCCCACAGCAGATGTGGAAGATCCGACACCCGTTGATACAACGACGAACTCGGAAGCCGATTCCGTCCTAGCCGCCATTGAGGCGAATTGAAATCGGAACCTGGATCTGACCAACTCGATTCCAAAGACGAAGATGAAGATGCTTTCGAAAGAAAGGTCAAATCTTTTCAAGAGGTATTCCATGAAGTGCTTATGGCAAAACCGGCTGAAAAGACGGACGCCGAAAGTCAGGAAGACCCTCAAACACCTCCGCCAGATGAGGAAAGAGAGGACGGAGAAACCAGTCCGATTTACCCTGATGTCAAGGAATTGACAGAAGAGGAACCTGGTAAAAAACCTCCATCTTCCAAGAAAAGAAACAAGGCTGCCAAGAAACTCCAGTACAAACTCCGGAAGAAAAAACTGGTGGATCCCGCCAACGAAAACCTGGAAGTAGGAGGAGGAAGCGGAGTCAAGTATGTGGAGAAGAAAACGAAGGAAATCCCTGTTCCACCAATGTCATAACAGGACGAACAAGATTTACTCCAAACACCAGTGGGGCCCCACGAACCCCCTGAAGTGATGGAAGCCAGGAGACATGCTCTCCAAAGGCAACAGCAACATCTATTCAGAACTCGGGAAAATCTCTTACAAACCCAGGCTGACATTAAGTTGAAGCAGGAAGAAATTGAGGAGTACGAGAGAAAGAATAGATCTGGCATAAAACCTACACGGTTACCCGGAATCGTAAGACCGGAAGTATTGCGGCCAAAGGAGCGGTTTCAAAACCCTGCCTGGCAAAAGCAAGTAAACGACATCAATGCCAGGGGCGAACCTATATACAAAAACGCAGCAGAAAACGCGGAAGCCGCATTCGCCATCCTCAATGATGATCTGTACTCCAATGACGAAAAACTCCAAGGGGTGTATGCTTTCTTAGGAAAATCATTGCAACAACAGTAGCGAGGGCAGGCAAGATCAGGGAAGTTGCATGACGACTCAGCCCTATGCAAAACAGCCACATGCGCCGCTGGAGCACCTAGACCTGGAGAACTTGGAGATTCAGGCAATTCAAAAGAGAAGAAAGGAGATCCGAAAAAGGACAAGAAAATTCCCGATAACAAGGACGCAGCGTCCAGAACAGGATCCCATCCGCCGAAAGGTGGAGTCAACCCCCGTGATCGGGAAAAACAGAACCGGAAGGACGGAAAAGCAATGCCGCCTCCGAGACGCCCTGCTGAAAAAGCCAGAAGATATGATATTCCTCACAGGCGTGAGAGATCCCGTACCCCTCCTAGGAATAAGGAAAGACACAGGAGTAGAAATCCACCTTATTCCAAAGGACACGATAACGGAGGAAACGTGGATAATCCCGGAAAAGCGCACTGGAAAAGAAAGGAGCAGATATTCCGTACACCCTGATAGAGCGGAAAGAGATGATTTATACTTTGGACCTAAGTGTTTCACTAACCAGATCCGAAGAATAACTCTACATTCTGGCTTTGCCAAAGTTGGTCCAACATATCAAAAATATACCGGTAGTACAAACCCGGATACCTGGCTCTCAGACTATTATATAGCCGTCCAGATCAATAAAGGGACAGATTTAGAGGCGGTAAAATTCCTCCCCCTAATGTTGCTGGATGGAGCCAGAGATTGGATTAAGGGGCTTCCATCAAGAATCGTAGACAGCTGGGATGATATGGCTAGAGTTTTCACTAAGCACTTTCGGAGAACTTACAAACACCCCAACAACATCAACCAGCTAAACCGCTGCACCCAGTTTGAAGATGAGCCATATGTGGACTTTATCTCAAGATGGACTACAATGAAGAACAACTGCTCTAGAGTAAGTGACGTACAAGAATGCATGCTTTCGTCAATGGCTTAAAACCCGACCTCGTACCGTTCATGGTTGGATCAAAGAAGCACAAAGATCTCGGGTCTATGCTTAGAACCGCAAATGAGCATGCAGCGGCCGAAGATGACATCAGAGCGAGAGGTGGAAGTATCGACGCTTTGGCTCAGGCCAAAAAGATGCCTCACTCTGAGAAAAAAGCTACTCCAGAAACACAGCCAAAGCCCAAAGAAGTTAACCTAGCCTTTGGAAAGGACAATGGAAGCAAATGGAAAGGAAGAAACACATAACCTATCTCCTACACAAAGGAAGAGTGGGAAAAGATTAAGTCAGAGAACTGTGTCCACCATTCGCAATTTGGGAAACCCATCCATACTAACGCACAATGCCAGCTTAATAAGCATATGAAAGGCAGTGCAGGATCCAGGAACAAGGGGAAGAACTCCAAGAGGAAGTTCTCCAAGCAAAAGCCAGAAGCTGAAATAGAAGACAGTGAATCGGACACTGACAAAAAAATCCAGGAACAGCAGCGAAAAGGCGAACCAAAGTTCCCGAGAGTCGATGGAGATTGCAATTTAACTTTCCTCGCAACTCCTTCGGCAAAAGTGGCAAAGAGAACACTTCGAGAAATAAACGCGGTTGTTCCACCAACCCCCAAATTCTTGAAGTACTAGAATACACCAATTACCCGGGATCAGTCTGATCATCCCGGAAATATCCCAGAACCTGGGACACAAGCTCTAATTGTAAGACCTACCTTTCAAAACACTAGGCTAAAAAGAGTGCCGATGGATGGAGGATCCAACATTAACATAATGTACCTGGATACACTGAAGCATCTGCGAATCTCCGAGACCCAGATCAATCATAGCAACATACGTTTCCACGGCATCGTTCCTGGCAGACAAGCACAATCCCTAGGAGAAATTTCCCTAGATGTAACCTTTGGAGAAAAAGATCACTTCCGACAAGAAAAAATCTCTTTTGAGGTCGTGCCGTTCGAGAGCGTATACCACACAATTCTCGGACGTCCAGCTTTCGCCAAATTCATGGCAAGATCATGTTATATCTATAACAAGCTGAAGTTGCCAGGGCCAAAAGGAGGAGTAATCACCATATCAGGAGACTTCAAATTGGCAAACGAGCTGGAAAAAGGAAACGCCCTTTGCGCAGAAAAAGTGATAGCAAAGGAGGAATTGAAAGAGCTGGCAAAAGAAGTATCGCCGACAGAAATGCCGGCAGGAAAAGAAAGTCGGAAGCCCGCAGATAGTTTCAAAGCTTCCGAGAATACAAGACAGGTTATCCTAGACCCCAAAGATCCGACAAAATTTGTCGTAGTGGGAACCGGGATGACTGACAAATAGGAAAGAGAGCTCATCAAGTTCCTCCGTGAGAACTGGGATATTTTTGCCTCGTGTCCTGCGGATATGCCAGGTGTACCCAGGGAGCTTGCTGAGCATCAACTCAAGGTGATTCCAGGATCTAAACCCGTCAAACAAGCTCTCCATCGATTTGACGGAAGAAGACGAAAGGCTATTGGCAAGGAAATTATCCGGCTATTAGCAGCTGATTTTATCCAGGAGGTTATACATACTGAATGGTCCGCAGAATCCAGTATTAGTCCCAAAGAAAGATAGTACTGTTCTTAGGATGCGTATAGATTACACCGGGATGAACAAGTTGTGTTCAAAAGATAGGTTCGCACTACCGCGAATCGATCAAATAATAGACGCCACTGCTGGCTCTGAGCTTTTATGCTTTTTGGATACTTATTCTGGGTACCATCAAATACGTATGAGGAAAGAAGATCAAATCAAAACTTCCTTCATAACCCCGTACAGAACATACTATTACATAACCATGCATTTTGGCCTGAAGAACGCAGGTGCAACTTACCAGCATTGCATGCAACGATGTTTGTATAGTCAGATTGGCAAAAATGTTCACGTTTACATAGACGACATTGCCGTTGTTTCCAAGGAAAAAGACGCACTCCTTAAAGATTTGCGAGAAACCTTCGAAAATTTGCGCACTTACAAAATGAAGTTGAATCCATTAAAGTGCGTATTCGGGGTTCCCTCAGGAAAACTTCTGGGTTTTATTGTTTCTCACAGAGGAATAGAAGTAAACCCGGAAAAGATCAAGGCAATCTTAAACATCACAAAGCCTACGTGCTTAAAAGATGTACAAAGATTGACATGTTCTGCAGCCGCCGTCAGCAGGTTCATAAGCCGGCTAGGAGACAAAGCTCTGCCATTATACAAATTTTTGAAGAAATCCGACAAATTTGAGTGGACAGAAGAGCCGGACAAAGCATTAACCCAGCTAAAAGAAACCTTGATGAAAGCTCCGATTTTGGCATCACCAAAAGACGAAGAACCCATGTTATTGTATCTCACAACAACAAACAGGGTTATTAGCGTTGTGATAGTTGTGGAAAGGCGGAAATAAGAGCAAATCATACCAGATCAACATCCGGTATATTATATAAGCGAAGTTTTTTCCGAATCCAAACAAAGGTACCCACACTATCAAAAGCTGGCATATGGCGTGTTTTTCGCATCTCGAAAACTCCGCCATTATTTCCAAGGACATTCCATAACAGGGAGTATGTAAAGCACCACTAGGGAATATAATTAACAATGCGGACGCAACAGGCCGAGTAGCCAAATGGGGCATCGAGTTGGCTGCGTTCGACATTAAGTACCAACCACGGACGGCAATTAAATCCCAGGCGTTGGCAGATTTCGTTGCTGATTGGATAGAAGCAATGGAAAACACACCAATGCCGGAGTCGAAAGACTGAGTTATGCACTTTGACGGATTCAATATGAAGGAAGGCGCCGGAGCTGGTGTAGTGCTAAAATCCCCAAAGGGAGATACTATGGAGTATGTATTACAAATACACTTCAACGCCAGCAATAATGTGGCAGAATACGAAGCTTTGCTTCATGGCTTGCAAATCGCAAAAGAAATAGGCGTCAAACTCATATTATGCTATGGCGACTCAGATTTGGTACAACATCAGCTCAACCAAACATGGGACGCCAAAAGCCCCATCATGGCCGAATATCGGAGAACGGTGGACGAGTTTGCTATTTGCTTCCTGGGATTTGAAGTACTTCACGTCAAAAGGGAAGAAAATTGGAACGCAGATGCATTAGCCCGCATGGGCTCGGAAAGAGTGAAAACCCTACCACCAGGTGTGTTTGTCCAACATTTGCATAAACCATCGATAAAATATGGAGATGTTGATTATCCTCTTGTGTTCGAGTCAATTGAAGTCCGGCTCGTTAACCCGGATTGGACAATTCTATATTTAAACTTCTTAGTAGATCATAAGTACCCGGATGGAGCAGACGAGGTCTTGCAAAGACAAATAAAACGTCGATGCAAAGGATACACGGTAATCAATGGTTCCCTGTATAAACGCAACACTACCGGAATCTTTCAGCGATGTATTTCGCCAGAAGAGGGCCGAGAAATATTGCAAGAAATCCATGCAGGGGATTGCGGACATCATGCATAATCAAAAAGCATAGTTAAGGAAGCATTCCGTGCAGGGTTTTTCTGGCTAACAGCCAAGACAAATACCGAACACATAGTAAACACATGTGTCGGATGTCAGTATTACGCCAAGCAGACGAATATGCCAGCCCAAGCACTCAAAACTATCCCTATCACATGGCCATTTGCGGTCTGGGGGATAGATATGATGAGACCATTCAAAACTGCACGAGGCGGACTCACACATCTACTCATTGCAGTAGATAAGTATACCAAGTGGGTGGAGGCAAAACCCATCAAAAAACTTGATGGTGTGATCGCTAGAAACTTCATCATTGACGAAGTCATGAGATATGGTGTTCCACACAGTATAATCACTGACAACGGGACAAATTTCTCTATTGGAGAGTTGGCAAAATATTGCCGACAAACGGGAATACGCCTAGACCTTGTGTCCGTGGCTCACCCACAATCCAATGGGCAGGTTGAAAGAATGAATAACTCAATCCTGCAAGGAATATGCCCAAGACTCGAATCTCCTCTTCATAGAGAAGATGGAGCATGGGTAGAAGAATTACCTTCCGTGCTTTGGAGTATTCAAACGACACCAAATAGATCAACAGGGCAAACCCCGTTTTTCTTAGTTTATGGCGCAGAAGCAATGCTTCCAACGGATATGATCCATGATAGCCCAGGAGTGCAGGCTTACGATGACTCGGATGCCGAATGTGCTCGCCGTCGATCTTTTAGAAGAAGAACGAGACCTTGTGCTTCAAAGATCCGCCATTTATCAGCAAGGATTGAGACGCTGCCATAGTCGGAAAATCAGGTATCGATGTTTTAAAGAATGTGACCTAGTGCTAAGATTGGTGCAAGAAAGGAAGCACAAATTAGCCCCGGTCTGGGAGGGACCATTTGTCATTAGCAAGGCTATGAAAAATGGATCTTATTATCTTGTAGATATTTGAGACACGGGAGATGATCCCAAGCGTTCGAATCGCAAAAGAAAAAGAAAGATAGATGTCGAGCTAGGAGAGACAAAAAGGCCTTGGAGCATCCAGCAGTTACGTCCCTTCTACACTTAGTTCAATTTCTATGTAAACATCTTTGAGATCATGAAATAAAGTTTTGTCGGAATTCATGCATTACTGTTTTATCTGTTTTTATACAAAGCATAAGTCCGCCTTATCTATTTCCTAATGATATTTCAAAATACTCAATGTTAACCCGAATTGTGCCTACGTGCTCGGAGTTAAAAAAACCGAATGATTTTTAGCCTAAGGAGGCTTAAGGAAACTCAGATTGTGCCTGCGTGCCTGAGTTTCATACAAAATTCCTTACTTTTTCTCTAAGTATTATATGATTGTTTTTTATGTTGGGTCACTGGAGCTAGTAAGTAAAAATGCCTTTAGTATGATCTATGTTTCCGAGTTTCGACTGATTGGTTATACCCAGTCACTTGGCATGAAGATTAGATGCTATCGATCCATTTCAAACACTAAGGACAGTCAAGACATATAAACCAGAGAACTTAGAAGATAAAGGAATAAAAACCCGGAATACTTGCAAAGACTTAATAATTAAACTGCAAAGGCGAGGTACTTGTTTATACAAAAGAATAGAAAACATTACAATAAGGTTTACATTGTAAGAACAATAATGCTTCTATTTTTTCCCATCACCTACTTAGGACCATGCAGCTTCTTTAGGCATCCGACTCTTCCTCGCTACTGGATTCCTCGGGAGTTGTCGGGATTGCTTCTTCAGGGTAGAAGGTGGAGATGTTCACCATGGTCGCAATATTGGTGGCGTGACCTTTGATTTCATCAAAGATGCTGGCCCGTTGAGCTTCCGTGTATCCTTGTGGGATGCCGGACGCCACACGCCAAGATTTGGCAGTAGGGTAGTGAATGCGCATGAGCCCAAGGGCCACGCGTGCACCACCGCGAGCCGCAGAACAGAGCAGGGACTCCTTGCGATTCGCCACCTCCACAATAGCCTCCGGAAGTTTTTCAACTTCCGAGAGCTCCCCAGATTTCTCGAGAACGTACTTGTTGATAAGTAGCATTCTCGCGGCCTTGATTGCGGTGAAGACCTTCACGAAAGCCCGGATTCTCTCAATCCGGGTAAGTTGGGGGCTACCTTCTGTTTCAATCAACACACAAGTGCTAGAAAAAACAAGGAAAATCTGGTAAAAGACAAAGTAACTTACCGAGAATCCAGTCCATCTCGGTGCCTTCTTCAAGGCGCTGGTTCAAGGCGTTCTCCAGATCCCGGATGGTGTCCTTATCATTCTCGTCCTGGCTGAAGTCCTTAGACTCAGCAATACCATCAGCTAGTTGGCTGGCCTCTAGGTCCTTCTGGAGCTTCACAGTTAGCTTGTGAAGATCCAGGTTCTCGCGGCGGAGGTTTTCAGCGTTGCCGGCATCTTCAGCAATTTGCTTGGCTTTCGCCAAAGAAGCTGAAAAGCAAGTAAAGGAAGAGTTAAAAACTCGAAAAACTACTTAGAAAAAATTCACAACTAACAGCAGAGAAATTTTTTACCTGCTGATTCACTCAGTTGTTGCTGAGTAGATGCCAGTTCTGCCTCCTTATCCTCAACAATGGAAAAAAGGGTTTTCACCTCCTTGTTCTTGATGGTTAGTTTATTGAAAAATTCCGAGTTGATGTTCTCAGCAGTTTGCTGAAACACAGAAAAGAGACAAAAAATGCTTAAGTTAACAACAAGCATAACAATGAAAAAAGGATTAAGTTAAAAGCATACATTTGACTTATTGCTTGGCGGATAGAGATATTACCTGGCTCATCTTGGTCATGTTTGCCAAGTTTCACTGAATTCTTTTGCATAGTCGGAAAAAAGAATTCCAACATGGCAAAGGCCGTCCTGAATGACCTGCCGAGGTGAAAACACGAAGTTATTCCTTACAACAAGCCCGCCTTGCGGCCAAGGACGGATCAGAGGTGTTGGAGCGGAGAATTTGGTAGCCCACAGATGAATGTCTCCGTGTTCGTCAAATGGTTCTTCCTTTACCTTAAAGTCTCTATCAAAAGTCGGAATGGGTTCCTCCTCAGTTGTACGAGAAGGGCCACCCATTTCCGGCACCGCCCTTTCCCTCGCATCCGTCTCGGATGCAATAGGCTGGCTGGTCGGCAGGGGATATTCTGCCTCCCTTGCATATTGGTTTTCTCCTCCTGGAGCAGCTGGGTATCAGGAGCTGGAGCAGGGGATGGATGCACCCCCTTGCCAGTAGCTACCTTATGTCTCTTCAGCTTCTTTGGCTTCAGAGAAGTAGGAGCAAGGCTGAAAAAGGAAGTGAAGGAAAATTCCGAGAAATCAGTTTTCCGAGAAAGTAAAATAACTCCTACGACCAAAAGCAGAGAAAAACGGAAACCCATATGGTTACCTGGAAGTAGCGACGGGAATTTCGTCAAGTTCCACCACCTCCTCAGTAGTTGATGACTTCTTGCGTTTCCGACCACCAGAAAACTTGGCACGCATTGCGTCCAGTTCGGCATCAGTTGCAAGGTCTTTGTCGGTGAGGTCGGCAAACTATAGAAAAAGAACAATATCCGACTAAGTCAGGAAACCTGAGAAAAATAAAAATTTGAGAACTTGCCCAAAGAAGAAAAAGTATTACCTTTGGGACGGGGTTGCCTTCATGGTACATCTCTCGGCTTTCTTCATATTGGTCGCGTGTGGCGACCAAATGATTAACCCGCTTCTTGAAGTCCCTCTTCGAGAACGCCTTATCCGTTCCCCTCATGGTATCTTCTGGGCCTTTGTATTCACACAAAAGCCGAGTTCAATACGCAAGAGGTTGGATACGTCTTCCGAACCAACACAAGACAGTGTCGATTTCAGTAAGAGGAGGTTTGGAAGAGACGAGTTTGGCGATGAGCCGTTTGATTTTCATCAAATCATCCGGCAGAGTTTGGACTGCCTCCACTGCCCAGTTATCCTGGGGAGTGGCAACGCAGTTGGTGAAAGGTGGAATCCCCGTTTCCTTTCCAGGAAACGAGATGTCTTGGTGGTAGAAAAAGGACCCCGTCCAGAATTTGACGGATTCCGATGTTTTTATCTTGGGGAACCAATCCTCCCTGAATCTACGCAGGGTAAAGGATATGGCCCCGCAAGTCGTGAGTGCGCCCTCTGAGGGGTTTCGCTTAACCCCGAAGTAATACTGCTAGAAATCTAGCCTAGGTGCTAATCCTAGATACCCTTCGAAGAGGGCCTGGAACCCAACTAAGTATAGAATAGAGTTTGGTGGCAGGTTGTGGGGTTGGATGTTATAGTGCTGGAGAACTTGGAGGAAAAAGACGGAAGGCGGAATTCCCATACCTCGAGAAATTTGCGAGGTCAGGAGAACCCGTTCACCGGCTCTGGGCGAGGGCTCGGATGTAACATCCCAAGTATGAAAAATAGCCTTTAGAATGTTTGCTATCTGTTATTTTATGTTTTGCATCATGACATCATGTTCATTGCATTTGTTTTGCTTGTTTTCCATTTGTTTTCCTCTGTTTTACTTTGTTTTCCAACTGTTTTCCTTTGTTTTCCTTTGTTTTCTATTCGAATTTCAAACCAAATCTTAAACCTCTTGTTTCATACTTGTGATGTTACAATTTCCAAAATGATATTTCAAATCAAAACAATCAATTGTTTCCATTAAAGTGGTGATTGCAAAACTATTGTTTTGTTTCTATCAAAAATTCATTCAATACCAAACCCTTTTCAAATTCAATTAATTTCCAAAACAGCAACCCTTTTGAAAATTATGAAAATGACAAAACCCTTCAATCAATTGTTTCCATTAAATCCCTAAGGTTCAACTATTTAAAATTGTGGTTTTTAATAGTTCACTTAATCCAAATGTTGTTCAAATTCAAACAAAATTCCAAACAGCAACCCTTTGGAATTATTGCAATTTACCAAAACAAAGTTAAGCAATTTGTTTCAAATAATTTGAGGGTTCAAACTCTTGGAAAATGTTCCTTTTAAATAAATCACTTAATAATCAAAATTCATTCAAATTCACTCAAATTTCAAACAGCAACATAATTTATTTATTTTGGAAATTTAAACTTGCACAATGTTGCTGTGGCAACAAACAATCTATAAAAAATTTATTCCAAATTTTTCCCAACCCAAAACCTATCTCTTTCTTCCTTATTTCATTTCAGCAAAAAAAAAAGAGAACAAAGAAAAAATAAAAAGTAAAAAGAACATCAGGGAGAGAGAGAGGCCCAGCCCAACTCCTTTTTCCCTTGGCCCAATACCCCTTCCCCTGTCTTCTTCTTCCTGTACGGCTCGAATCCTAGCATCTCCACGTCGACAGAGGGAGCAGGCAACGGCTGTGCTCTCCTCCTCCCCCTATAACTCGAGCCTAACCCTAGGGTTCCCCTAACCCTCCTTCTTCTCCCTCCTTCCTCTTCCCCCCGCCTCCATTCTCTTCTTTCTTCCTCCCTTCCCTCTCTACTCTCTGCAATTCCTTCCGAATCTCTGTAACCGAACACCACCTGAACCACCTCACCTCCCTCCGGTGATCGCCGGCGCTCGGGGCCCCCTCCGGCCAGGGAGAGGCCGGGAATGGAACCCCCCGACCGCCCTCTCCCTCCTCCACCCCTCGGCGCGGGCCGGGAGCGCCGGAGTCGCCGCCGCCGTCAAGGTTTCCCGCCACCGGCCAACCCTCTGCTCCGCCCCGTCCGCCCCCTCGGTGAGCCCCCTCGACCGCCTCCCTCTCCTCCCTCTCGCTCTCCTCCCTCCCCTCCTCCCGCGCGCCACGAGCACCAGCAACCACGGCCACCACGCGGGCCACCGCGAGCGCCGCAGCTGCCGGCGACCGTGAGCTCTCCGTCGATGGTTCAGTAACCTGAACCCGCACAGGTTCAGTTAAAAATCGCGCCAGATCTACACCTTATCCTCACCCCGACCCCCCTTCTGTCAACGAACTTGCAGCTCACCGCAGTGGTAACTGAACCTGTGCGCGCAGCGGGAGGTGCTGGGTTCGATTCCCCTAACCCCCACCTTTTATCTCTGTTTTTCTTTTTCTGCCCGAAGTTCAGAAAGTCAGATCTGAGCAATTACTTCTAAAATCCATATAAAATTGAATATCACTCCAATTTGAATGATTCAAAATCCTGTGGGTTCATAATTTTGTGCTCCTTCTATTAATGTCAAGTTTGCAACATGTTTCTGTAACAATTTTTGCACTAAATAATTAATTACTGAAAATGCAATAAAAATTGGAAACTTTGGAATTTCATAACTTGAGTTTGGTTCATCCAATTTAAGAAAACTTAGGCTCTAAAAATTTGTCTTAACAAACTCTACACCTTGGTATTTTATTTGGTCACAATTGAATTAATTTTGAGCATGTTTCCCTCTGTTTACTAAAAATGGCAGAATAAGAATGATTATGGAAAATTGCATAATAAATTCAATAATAACCCAAAAATTATGTTTAATAGCTCAAAATGTTCAGTGAAACATTTGCTACATGTTCTCAACCTTTTCAATGCAATTTGTTACTGCTTTGAATATTTTACATTGGTGCAATATTTGAAATCTTGTTTAATTCATTTAATTTTGCAAAAATCATAACTTGGGCATAAAAATTCCAATTTCAACAAACTAAATATGATTTCCAATCAACTTTTCATGTACTTTCCAAATATCAATTTTGTTTGCTGTTTTGAATAATTTAAATTGCTGAAAACAACTGTTTCTTATTTATTGCATTTAAAATTGCCAAATTAATAACTTGCTCATTTTAAATCCAATTTCAACAAATAAAATATGTTTTCCATGCTAAATTAAACCACCTTTCCAAATATCAAATTTGTTTCATGTTTTGAATAATTAAAATTGGTTAAATAATTTAAACCTTGTTTAATTCATTTAAAATTGCTAAATTAATAACTTGGTCAAATTAATTTCTTTTTGAACATATAAAATATGTTTTCAAACCATAAAAGTATAAACTTTTGAAATATGATTTTGGTTTAATGTTTTGAACAAATAAAAATTCAAATAAGTTCATGTTTGAATTAAATTCATTTAATTCTTGTTTAAACTTGCTTAATTCATAAGTAACTTATTCTAAATCCTTTTTCAATAAGTGAGACATGTATTCCAACTAAAATCTTGTGTTCTTTTCAAATATGAACTTTGTTATCTATTTTGAACAGTTAAAATTGGTGAAAACAACAAATGCTTGTGTAACACCTTTAAGGAACCAAAATTCCTTAACTTAATAACTAAAATTTCAAAATGGTTAAACCTTATTTCCAATTGGTTCTATTGTTGTTATTTTGCTGTTTTCCTCATCCATGCATCATACTAAACCACTTTCACCTGTTGGTTAGTTGTAATACAACTGTTTCAACATTAATTCATGGATCTTTCCATATGCAATCAAATTGCATATGGGTCCATTTAAATTGTGTTACCATGTCAACTAGTTTATTTTGATGCATCCATTAAATTGCCATGCATCATCCCATGTTTGTGCACTATGCCATGTTATTGATTGTTTGTTCTCTGCGTTGTTTGTTTGCTTTTTCTCGGATACACGACGACGTTGAGACCGACGATACTTACGACACCCCTTCTAAGGATCTAGCTCAGTACCAGGCTGCTGAGTTTGCAGGCAAGTATTCACTCACATGAACCATTGTGTTCCTTTCAACATTGGATACCGATACTTTCCGTTGTCTATTCTGCTAGCCTTTTGGATCGTTGCTTCTGTTACGAACCTATCACATGTTATCCCTTAACTCTGATATAGCCTCACCTCCATACCTATCACCCCGTTGCTTGTTGCTAGTGTCTTACTAGCATGCTTAGGGTTGTTTCTGCTCGAGTCTGTTACCCGTTACTTTCTGTTACTATTTCTATTATGTTCTGGGGCTCGATGTTAAACAACAACCTGTTAATTCTGAGGTAATAATAATTTGCTGATAAGGCACCGGCAGGAGGCCCGACGTGGTTTTGAGGCCTGCTAGTGTCGACCCTAATTAGGAAAAGGGTCTTGTCTACTGATCCATGATGAGCGCACTAACCGCATGTGGGAAGCGAGTATGGGCGCCCCCTCAATTTGATTCGATTCGCATCTCGTCCAAATCGCCTCATTTAGTTCGGGTTTTCCATTTGCCGCATGCATATTGCAGGTGCGAACCCTTGGCGCCAAGGTGGAACTTTTGTAGTCGGCATTTAGGGAGACACGTTCTTAGAGTGCTATGAGGGTCCCCTTTTCTTCGTGGGGCTTGATTAGCCGTGCGCTCACTGCACGGGGTTCTTTGGGCTTGATGCGAAGAAGAGTTGATTTGTGTTGAGTGCCTCGCTTGGTGGGTTAGCTCCCCGCCTGGCGGGTCATTCTTACGTGTACGGCCAAATTGGTGCATCCCTGCAGGGTTAAATCTTCTCGAGAAGCCGTGTTTTCCGCGGTTATGGATTACTTGGTGAAAGTACTGGCTAACAAGTACTCAAAACAACTTACACCTAACTAATAATAACTTGACTAGTAATAGTCTTATTGACACAATAACCTGAACCATCATTAATTCAACTGTGTGAGTTATCCTCGGATTGCTTCTTTGGATAAGGGGCGAGATCCAGGATGGGTTTGTTTGGAGTTAGTTGTTAGGTTGGTTACGATACGCTATCTTTTCCCCTTTCTGTTAGTCGGAAGTTGTAGTATGTTCTGTAGTTGGTTAGAGCAGCCAGTTGCAGCATCTTTTATAATACCCTTTCTTCCGTTGAACCCAAGGCATCTGTGCTTGGTGTTGACGGGCTACACTTTGGTGAATTGTGAGTCTTGCTTGCCAGTACGTTTATGTACTGACCCCTTTGGGGCTGTGGTTTCCGCAGACTACGTTTCCGAGGATCTACTTGGTGGCTACTACGTGGAGTATGACGAGACTGCTGACGAGTAGATAGCGGACCCCGGGCAGGATCCGAGACTTCGTGGATGGGCTCCGTCTTTTCGTTTCCGGCCTCTTAGGCCTATTTGGATCTTGTCTGTACTCAGACATTTTGGATGCTTCCGCTGTGATGTAATGATGAATTGTTGGGACATGTGTCCTCTCGATGATGGTATTTGCTATCTCTGCTCTAATGAGAGCTATTTGCAACTTATTTCCATCTTTTGTGTCGTAGAGATCTGTTGTGATATCACTTGTTCCAATGCCGTTGACGTACCATGTGTGTATGATTTGAAGTACGTCAATGGAAGTATCTAGATTTCTATGGGATGGTTTGCGCGGACGATGAATAGTAAGATAATGGTTGTCACACGTTTACGTGTTGGCCTGCTCATATTGAGAGGCGGGTGCCGGTATGCCCCGTAAGCCATTTATCTACTGTTTAACGGACTGTGAGTATCCCCTAGAAGTCCGGGTGCGACAAATGGTATCAGAGCCTGTCTGCCTGTAGGATCCCTTTTTACTGGTCGCAGTTGAGTCTAGAAACTATTTTGTAGCTATATAGGAAAAATGAAACGTGAGAGTAGGAATTCTGTTCTTTTTCTTCTTTCCCCACCCACCCTCCCTTTTCTGGTAAGGAAGTGCAACGTTGTTTTCTCTTCTCATCTAAACTTTCAAGTTAGGATTTCACGAATTCTGGTTTCTCTAGGATGGTTATATCTACTAGACCATAGGAATGGAGGTGGTTGTGACATGATTTATCATGTTGCCTACTCACGATTGAGAACGGAGGCGTGTAAGCCCCGGAAGCAGATCCTCTATTCCTTAAGCAGTAGATATTGATCCTTTAGAAGCCCGGATGGGTTTTCCGTAGTACCTCAGGAGTGTTTTGATCTCGTTTTCCCGTTGTTGCTTCGTTATCCTGTTCTTCTCAACATCCTTTTCGTCCATTGAAACCTTGTTGTTGCTTTCCACTTCAGTTATTCTACCGACGTCTAATCAATAACTCTGTTCCACCGTCTATTATCCAAATGAATCAAGTCCTATTCAGCTATACACCCTACATACAAAACCTCTACCTTTACTCGAAAATGTTCCGGTGGTTTCCAAATTCCCTGACATCTTTCCAGAAGAGTTGCCAGGAATGCCTGTCATCTTGAACTTCCAGACAAACTATCCAAGGTGCACGTTGTGTTTCACGTGTCACAGCTCAAGAGGATCTTCGCAAGAAGTATCCGGACCTTTTCTTTTCTCAGTAGGAATCTCGGGGCGCGATTCCTTCATGGGGGGCGTTTTGTAACATCCCAAGTATGAAAAATAGCCTTTAGAATGTTTGCTATCTGTTATTTTATGTTTTGCATCATGACATCATGTTCATTGCATTTGTTTTGCTTGTTTTCCATTTGTTTTCCTCTGTTTTACTTTGTTTTCCAACTGTTTTCCTTTGTTTTCCTTTGTTTTCTATTTGAATTTCAAACCAAATCTTAAACCTCTTGTTTCATACTTCTGATGTTACAATTTCCAAAATGATATTTCAAATCAAAACAATCAATTGTTTCCATTAAAGTGGTGATTGCAAAACTATTGTTTTGTTTCTATCAAAAAATCATTTAATACCAAACCCTTTTCAAATTCAATTAATTTCCAAAACAGCAACCCTTTTGAAAATTATGAAAATGACAAAACCCTTCAATCAATTGTTTCCATTAAATCCCTAAGGTTCAACTATTTAAAATTGTGGTTTTTAATAGTTCACTTAATCCAAATGTTGTTCAAATTCAAACAAAATTCCAAACAGCAACCCTTTGGAATTATTGCAATTTACCAAAACAAAGTTAAGCAATTTGTTTCAAATAATTTGAGGGTTCAAACTCTTGGAAAATGTTCCTTTTAAATAAATCACTTAATAATCAAAATTCATTCAAATTTCAAACATCAACATAATTTATTTATTTTGGAAATTTGAACTTGCACAATGTTGCTGTGGCAACGAACAATCTATAAAAATTTTATTCCAAATTTTTCCCAACCCAAAACCTATCTCTTTCTTCCTTATTTCATTTCAGCAAAAAAAAAGAACAAAGAAAAAAAAAGAACATCAGGGAGAGAGAGAGGCCCAGCCCAACTCCTTTTTCCCTTGGCCCAATACCCCTTCCCCTGTCTTCTTCTTCCTGTACGGCTCGAATCCTAGCATCTCCACGTCGACAGAGGGAGCACGCAACGGCTGTGCTCTCCTCCTCCCCCCTATAACTCGAGCCTAACCCTAGGGTTCCCCTAACCCTCCTTCCTCTTCCCCCCCGCCTCCATTCTCTTCTTTCTTCCTCCCTTCCCTCTCTGCTCTCTGCAATTCCTTCTGAATCTCTGTAACCGAACACCACCTGAACCACCTCACCTCCCTCCGGTGATCGCCGGTGCTCGGGGCCCCCTCCGGCCAGGGAGAGGCCAGGAATGGAACCCCCCGGCCGCCCTCTCCCTCCTCCACCCCTCGGCGCGGGCCGGGAGCGCCTGAGTCGCCGCCGCCGTCAAGGTTTCCCGCCGCCGGCCAACCCTCTGCTCCGCCCCGTCCGCCCACTCGGTGAGCCCCCTCGACCGCCTCCCTCTCCTCCCTCTCGCTCTCCTCCCTTCCCTCCTCCCGCGCGCCACGAGCACCAGCAACCACGGCCACCGCGCAGGCCACCGCGAGCGCTGCAGCTGCCGGCGACCGTGAGCTCTCCGTCGATGGTTCAGTAACCTGAACCCGCACAGGTTCAGTTAAAAATCGCGCCAGATCTACACCTTATCCTCACCCCGACCCCCCTTCTGTCAACGAACTTGCAGCTCACCGCAGTGGTAACTGAACCTGTGCGCGCAGCGGGAGGTGCTGGGTTCGATTCCCCTAACCCCCACCTTTTTATCTCTGTTTTTCTTTTTCTGCCCGAAGTTCAGAAAGTCAGATCTGAGCAATTACTTCTAAAATCCATATAAAATTGAATATCACTCCAATTTGAATGATTCAAAATCCTGTGGGTTCATAATTTTGTGCTCCTTCTATTAATGTCAAGTTTGCAACATGTTTCTGTAACAATTTTTGCACTAAATAATTAATTACTGAAAATGCAATAAAAACTGGAAACTTTGGAATTTCATAACTTGAGTTTGGTTCATCCAATTTAAGCAAACTTGGGCTCTAAAATTTTTTCTTAACAAACTCTACACCTTGGTATTTTATTTGGTCACAATTGAATTAATTTTGAGCATGTTTCCCTCTGTTTACTAAAAATGGCAGAATAAGAATGATTATGGAAAAATGCATAATAAATTCAATAATAACCCAAAAATTATGTTTAATAGCTCAAAATGTTCAGTGAAACATTTGCTACATGTTCTCAACCTTTTCAATGCAATTTGTTACTGCTTTGAATATTTTAAATTGGTGCAATATTTGAAATCTTGTTTAATTCATTTAATTTTGCAAAAATCATAACTTGGGCATAAAAATTCCAATTTCAACAAACTAAATATGTTTTCCAATCAAATTTTCATGTACTTTCCAAATATCAATTTTGTTTGCTGTTTTGAATAATTTAAATTGCTGAAAACAACTGTTTCTTATTTATTGCATTTAAAATTGCCAAATTAATAACTTGCTCATTTTAAATCCAATTTCAACAAATAAAATATGTTTTCCATGCTAAATTAAACCACCTTTCCAAATATCAAATTTGTTTCATGTTTTGAATAATTAAAATTGGTTAAATAATTTAAACCTTGTTTAATTCATTTAAAATTGCTAAATTAATAACTTGGTCAAATTAATTTCTTTTTGAACATATAAAATATGTTTTCAAACCATAAAAGTATAAACTTTTGAAATATAATTTTGGTTTAATGTTTTGAACAAATAAAAATTCAAATAAGTTCATGTTTGAATTAAATTCATTTAATTCTTGTTTAAACTTGCTTAATTCATAAGTAACTTATTCTAAATCCTTTTTCAATAAGTGAGACATGTATTCCAACTAAAATCTTGTGTTCTTTTCAAATATGAACTTTGTTATCTATTTTGAACATTTAAAATTGGTGAAAACAACAAATGCTTGTGTAACACCTTTAAGGAACCAAAATTCCTTAACTTAATAGCTAAAATTTCAAAATGGTTAAACCTTATTTCCAATTGGTTCTATTGTTGTTATTTTGCTGTTTTCCTCATCCATGCATCATACTAAACCACTTTCACCTGTTGGTTAGTTGTAAAAAAACTGTTTCAACCTTAATTCATGGATCTTTCCATATGCAATCAAATTGCATATGGGTCCATTTAAATTGTGTTACCATGTCAACTAGTTTATTTTGATGCATCCATTAAATTGCCATGCATAATCCCATGTTTGTGCACTATGCCATGTTATTGATTGTTTGTTCTCTGTGTTGTTTGTTTGCTTCTTCTCGGATACACGACGACGTTGAGACCGACGATACTTACGACACCCCTTCTAAGGATCTAGCTCAGTACCAGGCTGCTGAGTTTGCAGGCAAGTATTCACTCACATGAACCATTGTGTTCCTTTCAACATTGGATACCGATACTTTCCGTTGTCTATTCTGCTAGCCTTTTGGATCGTTGCTTCTGTTACGAACCTATCACATGTTATCCCTTAACTCTGATATAGCCTCACCTCCATACCTATCACCCCGTTGCTTGTTGCCAGTGTCTTACTAGCATGCTTAGGGTTGTTTCTGCTCGAGTCTGTTACCCGTTACTTTCTGTTACTATTTCTATTATGTTCTGGGGCTCGATGTTAAACAACAACCTGTTAATTCTGAGGTAATAATAATTTGCTGATAAGGCACCGGCAGGAGGCCCGGCGTGGTTTTGAGGCCTGCTAGTGTCGACCCTAATTAGGAAAAGGGTCTTGTCTACTGATCCATGATGAGCGCACTAACCGCATGTGGGAAGCGAGTATGGGCGCCCCCCTCAATTTGATTTGATTCGCATCTCGTCCAAATCGCCTCATTTAGTTCGGGTTTTCCATTTGCCGCATGCATATTGCAGGTGCGAACCCTTGGCGCCAGGGTGGAACTTTTGTAGTCGGCATTTAGGGAGACACGTTCTTAGAGTGCTATGAGGGTCCCCTTTTCTTCGTGGGGCTTGATTAGCCGTGCGCTCACTGCACGGGGTTCTTTAGGCTTGATGCGAAGAAGAGTTGATTTGTGTTGAGTGCCTCGCTTGGTGGGTTAGCTCCCCGCCTGGCGGGTCATTCTTACGTGTACGGCCAAATTGGTGCATCCCTGCAGGGTTAAATCTTCTCGAGAAGCCGTGTTTTCCGTGGTTATGGATTACTTGGTGAAAGTACTGGCTAACAAGTACTCAGAACAACTTACACCTAACTAATAATAACTTGACTAGTAATAGTCTTATTGACACAATAACCTGAACCATCATTAATTCAACTGTGTGAGTTATCCTCGGATTGCTTCTTTGGATAAGGGGCGAGATCCAGGATGGGTTTGTTTGGAGTTAGTTGTTAGGTTGGTTACGATACGCTATCTTTTCCCCTTTCTGTTAGTCGGAAGTTGTAGTATGTTCTGTAGTTGGTTAGAGCAGCCAGTTGCAGCATCTTTTATAATACCCTTTCTTCCGTTGAACCCAAGGCATCTGTGCTTGGTGTTGACGGGCTACACTTTGGTGAATTGTGAGTCTTGCTTGCCAGTACGTTTATGTACTGACCCCTTTGGGGCTGTAGTTTCCGCAGACTACGTTTCCGAGGATCTACTTGGTGGCTACTACGTGGAGTATGACGAGACTGCTGACGAGTAGATAGCGGACCCCGGGCAGGATCCGAGACTTCGTGGATGGGCTCCGTCTTTTCGTTTCCGGCCTCTTAGGCCTATTTGGATCTTGTCTGTACTCAGACATTTTGGATGCTTCCGCTGTGATGTAATGATGAATTGTTGGGACATGTGTCCTCTCGATGATGGTATTTGCTATCTCTGCTCTAATGAGAGCTATTTGCAACTTATTTCCAACTTTTGTGTCGTAGAGATCTGTTGTGATATCACTTGTTCCAATGCCGTTGACGTACCATGTGTGTATGATTTGAAGTACGTCAATGGAAGTATCTGGATTTCTATGGGATGGTTTGCGCAGACGATGAATAGTAAGATAATGGTTGTCACATGTTTACGTGTTGGCCTGCTCATATTGAGAGGCGGGTGCCGGTATGCCCCGTAAGCCATTTATCTACTGTTTAACGGACTGTGAGTATCCCCTAGAAGTCCGGGTGCGACATTGGAGTCGTCCTCCTCGTGCTGCCACTTTCCCTTCACGATTAGCCCCTCCTTCTCCATTGTCGGAAGAAGGGAGGGGTGATGTTGCACTGGCTCCAATTGTAGGAGATCTCGCCCTCGTCTTTGGCTCCGGCGGCGGCGGCCGCGGCGGCGAGCTCCTCCCCGACGAGGAGGACTTTCTCTTCCGCCGTTTTTGGACGAGTGGCGGAGGCGGCGCAGAGGAAGAGGTGGCCAGGTTCTCAGCCGCGAGAGGAGGATCCTCGCGGGCTTGGTCACCGGAAGCGTTCTCCGGTGACGCGGCTCGGAGAATCGAGCTGTGGGTCCATTGTGTCGATGATTTTGTCGATGTAGGCGGCGACCGAGTGCTCCTCTGTGGCGCGCGGTGATCCACCGGTGTCCATTTGCGGGCGACGCGGTGAGGGTCTCGAGTTTCTGACGAGGAAGTTCTGGGAACGGTGCCGGACGCGCACGGGCTCTGCTCTCGCTGGAAGAACTTTGGCTCGGGGGCTATGGCGCTTGGGAGCTGGGAGTTGAAGTGAGAGCAGAAGAATCGCCAGAGGGCATGAAGGAGGCTATTTATATTCGGAAAACCTTTGAGATGCGTTTCAGCGGCTCTTTGAACCGTTAGATCTTCAACGCGTGTCACCCGTCATAAAATCCGGTAAATGAGGTGGCGGGTGATTACTGCTATCTCCTTGATTCCCGCGAGAATCTGTCAAAGATATGTTTCAGGGTTTCACATTTGGAACCTCAACGTCCCTGACATCAACATGATTTTATCGCTGATGTAGGAAGTTCCTTCTCCACGAAGGCTTGTGGAAGAGAAAGCCGGATTTTCCTCAAAATCCGAGTTTCGCGTTAAAGCATGATTTAAGGAAAAGAAGAATCGAGACGAAGAGCCGGCATATCTCGGAAATAATTCAAATTGACGAAAGACGGCGAATTGAAGTCTCAATCCTTCTTGGGGGCTACTGTCGGATATATACCAATTAGGGGTATATCCGGCATTGTCCTAAAGAGCCGGATTACCAGGGTGGCACGATTGGTAACGGATCACGGTCCATTAGGCGGCCCAGTAAGCTGACGCGCAGAAGCCGGATTCTAGAAGAACCCGGACCACGGCCCATGTGGTGCGGCTTGGAGTAGAAGGCGGATTCTTGCCTTCCAAGTTAGAACTTACCGTAGTCTTCTAGGTTTCCTTTCTGTAAGCCCTAACCCGGCTATTTATATAAAGCCGGACGGGAGAGAAGAAGATAAGAGAGAATTAGCAAGAAGCCAACTCGCCGAGAAGTTGATCCTCGTCGAGTTAGCAAACCCTAACTCACATTGTACTCTGTATACTTCAGGCTTCAACCCTGATTTAGTGAGATTGCAGGAGTAGGAACGCCGTCTAGTTGCGACGTACCGAATCTGGGTAAACTTTGGTGTCCCTGGTTGTCATACTACCACGTTCTCCCACGTCTTTACCTGTAGGCCTCATGGCACCCTTGTCTATGAACCCTACTATGATGTCTCGACAGACATATAGGCAGCTTCGTCGTGATGCAGGGGAGACCGTGGATTCTCCTGTTGAGGATAGCATTACTACTTGGGGCAAGTGGCAGACCAAGGACTCCAAGGGAAAAATAATTGAATGGTATGATGAGGAACCTGGAGAATAAGTGACTAGCTCTCGCCGTCGTGCCCGTCCTCCTAGCATGGACAACTCCTCCGAGTGAACCTTGGGGCGTTAACATTGGTCTATCTCCTCTTTTGGTATCTTCATGCCAGAGGGGGAGAGACATCTATTTAGGAGCGTTGGGCATTTGCATGGGATTTTTCTCTCTCAAGCCGTGCTATCGTTTTATCATTTAGTTTTTCTTGAGAGAGTTGGTTATTTGTGGACTTCGTATGTCTATTATTCGTATTGTGTGAACCTCGTTATGCATGGTGTAAGACATGTGAACCTCGTTCTTTAATTCTACCGTATTTGTGTTTAGCAAGTTTGCTCATTATCCTCATATCCCTCTTGATTAGTCCATTCAACATGAAGGGAGCATATCTCTAGGGGGAGATCTGTTCATGTTGATCGTGAACTAGCAATGCAAAAGGTTGTGTTGTCATCAATTACCAAAAAGGGGGAGAATGAAAGATCATCTTCCGTTTTAATAATTGATAACAACATAAATAAAGGATTAATCTATATTTTGAGCATATGCAGTTTTTTTTTATACTTATCAAAATGCCAAAATACTCCCAACAATATTCTCGAAGTCATTACATTTTTTATCCAAAGAGAAAGAGCTCAGAAAGAGAAGCTTGGGAAGCTGTTTCTACAGGCAGCGGAGGTTCCGGTGAAACCACCGGTAGCTCCGCCCTGCTGCTTCTCAGCACAATCCCAGGTGGGGGGGGTTCCAGTGGTGGTACCGGTGGTACCTCCGCCAAAACCCCCTTAGGGTGGCTCACGGCGGAGCCAGAGCGGAGGCCACCGGTAGTACCGGTGGGCGGAACCTCTGGTGTTCCCACCGGTACCTCCGCCTTTCCAACTGAGCTACAGGTGCGGGTTTTCTACCGGTGAAGGTTCCGCCAAAACCCCCTTCGGTTGCATGACAACGGAGGCCAGGGCGGAACCCACCGGTACTACCGGTGGGCGGTACCTCCGCCACAGAAGAATCAGCTAAAAATAAAAGGAGCCGCGCAGGCTCCAGATTGTGAAGACCACTAGTGGTACTGGTGCAAACACCGGTACCTTCGGTGCAGAGTGAGAGTGGCCAACGACCAGATTTGGGGAAGGGGTATTTAAAGCCCTGCCCCTACCTCTTAAATGCTAAGATTTTGATACTCTATCTCTTAGCCATTAATGCAAGCTTCAACCTTCTAGATCTCCCTCTCCAACCACCCAATCACTTCATAATTTTGTGGAGAGCTAGAGGAGATCTAGATCCGTGATTCCACCAAAGGAATTACAAATCCATCCATCACATCCTAGTAGATCTAGAATCCTACTTGAGGCCTAGAAGCCTTAGTAGATCTTGTGCTTGTAGCTTCCACCTTGTTGTAAAGAAGCTTCAGATTGTTTGAGAGCCTCCATCCATCTTGTGGAGCGTCCTCAACCTCGTGTAAAGGTTTGGTCAACGCCTTCAAGTCGACCTCATAGTGGAAACGAGAATCTCCCTCACCGGAGAAGCTCAAGGAGAATAAGATGTGCACAACCGTGCTATTTAGAAGCGCATAGGTGGCTCCCCACCTCTCAAACGTAGACGTACCTGTCTTGAGAAAGAATTACAGAAAATATATCCTTGTCTCCTTGTTTACACTTGTGGTTTATCTTGTTACCTTTCATTTTACTTCCGTTGTGTATCATATATTGTATCACATATGTTGCTCACCTAGATGCACATCTAGAGAACCTTGTATTACTTGTTTAGTCCAAACTAAAAGGGAAAATAAGAAAAATTGGTAGTCAACCTATTCACCCCCCTCTAGTTGACCATAGTGTACTTTCAGGGGGGAGGGGGATTGGGCCCCAAATCGAAAAAATACAAAGACACACAAATTAAAAAATTTGAAATTAAAACTTAATTTATATATAGGAAGATGGGGCCAAGTTCATCACAAGAAATAAAACAAACAAAAGAAGAACCCTAAAGCTACCGGGTTTTGCCGCCGTCGCACTACTGTTGCTGTAGACTACTCCTCATCGTCGCCGAGGATGATGCAGGGTGGCGCTTTGTAGAGGCACGTCGGTGGCCACATAGCCGCGTGAGCAGCCGGAGGAGGCGTCTGTGGGGGCCTTCGGCGCCCGTGGCCACGCCGGCGCAAGGGCCCAGGCTTGCCTCTCCTTGCGGGGCTGGCCATGGTGATAACGAGCGTTGAGGCGGCACACACTCGTCCATGGCGGAGAGATGGAGGGTCGGAGCTAGATCCAGCCACACTCAGAGCTAGTGGCTGGATCTAGCGCCAGAAGAGGCGGGCCACATTGACGATAGTGGTTCGTTCACCCTCTCCCGTCAATGGCGATGGGCAGAAAAGGATGAGACCTCGTTGTCGTGGCGGCCGACGTGCTTGAACCATGTTGGGGTCCTTATCGCCGGTGGGGGACCACAGGAGGCTAGAGTTTATGCGTGCAACCAATCAAAAGAGCCATTGTTCGTAACCGATTAGCACTACACTGTGACATTAACAAAAAAAATCTTAGTAAAAATAAACACTAAATATGCACACCGAGAAGATCAACCGTCTAACCTTGACATACTCTCGAAGGGCACTGTCTCCCTTCTTGTCACGAGGGTAGTCGGCTGCTTTCTCGGCTTCATCGGCCTAACGGGGATATCTCATTGCGCTATCAAAACAAACATGTCAATGTTTATGCTCTAGTTCTGATGACACGAAAGGAAGGTCTAAATAATTACCATGAAGTTCATGATAGAAGCCAATTCGGTTTGGTTGCCCTCTTTTACGACATTGTTGTATCGAAGCAACATAGCCTCATCTCCAGAGTTGTTCTTCATGTCAAATATATGTTCCTCAAATGCCTGAGGGCATAGGGACACACGAGTTTGTGGAAAGTATGCATTCAAAACCAAAAAAGATATATTTTGAATATTGATTTAATTTGTTGCTCTGAAAATTTTAAGTGTGACACCCCAAACTAGGGTGCCACACTGTAAAGTGTGCCTCCATTGTCTAGGGCACCACAAACTGTGACACCCTAGCCTAGGTACCACGCTTTTTATGTCCAGGATACCACACCCTGTGACTTAACCGTTTCGATGTCGCGAATGAAAGCATCCCGTTCGGGTGGCTCTCGGGTAAAAAAATATTCGTGTGACACCCCAGAGACCAGCGTCACACTTACAAACGCGGGTCCCATGCTGCCACTGACGAAGATATGGATCCTGGACCCTGCGGGTAAGGACACCCCCTCTCAGGCCCAGGGACAAAGCCCAAGAAGAGGCGCCTTCGAAGTACTCTAGAAGGCCCGCGTGAATCCCACCTGCACTAAACTTGCGGGTTAAGTTAGAAAACATGTAACCGACCCAGCTAGGGTTGGAGTCCTCTCCGGGTAGAACTCGAGACCTGGCCATCTATATAAGGCCAGGAGAGCCCCCCTAGGAGAGGACCAAGTAGTACCGCACGACCAAAAAGCCTTGAAACTCGAGATCTACTCTCGATTCGAGCGACCTGTAACCGATCTAATCATCTAATACAGATCGACAGAAGGCAGGAGTAAGGGTTTTACCTCTTCGAGGGCCCCGAACCTGGGTAAATCTCGCCCCCTGTCTAGCCGACGATTCCACCAGCGCTCATGACTTCTCCTAGTCGAAACCCGATAGGGTCACCTAAGGGATTTGTGGAGTCAGAGATTCGACAATTGGCGCCGACCGTGGGGACCGCGGGCGCTGGATCACCGGCATCTTCGGCTTCATCGACATCCAACTCCCGTTGGAAACCATCGACTACGGCTCCGAACAATCCTGTACGGATCGGATCCGTCATAGTCACGCCTCACTCGCCGGAATCACGCCCGGTGTTCGAGGATCTGGAGAAGAGCGTCACCCTGACGTTCGGGAGCTTCAACTTCATGGCGAACAGAGACGGAATCCTCCACTTCTCGGATGAATCTGAACCTGAATCTGGAGCCGTCAACTCGCGCTTTCCTATGGAGAAAAGTGGCGAGTCCATCCGCTTCAACACAGTCGACTATCACGCCCTCTCGACAGAGGAACCATCTCGGGTACGGGAAGCTTTCCGATCTACGCCTAGGACGCACGAGCCACGACTGGCCCAAGTCTGCATGGCAGGATCGGAACAGCCCTCAGAAACCGAATTCAGCGCAACCGAGCGCGATATAATCGGCGTTTCGCGGGAGGCCTGGAAAAGGGCCAAGGAGGCCATGCGGCGGAGTCAGCCACCCGCGGCAGGAGCCTCACAAGAGGACCTAACCGCCTACCACTACCACCTAGTAAGAGCGGCCTCAAACATCAAAGAAGCCCGGGCAGATCTAGCCCGTCGCAGAAGAGCGGCGGACGAATCAAGCCTGCGACGAGTCGAACAGTCCCTTGCACCCTCGGTTGGTACCCGACCCGCGAGGAAGGGACACGCAACATCGTCAAGGGGCCACGAATCCGTGACTGCGACCGACAGGTCGACCACGTCTTCCTTCATGAGGGTCGACGATGACGGCAACGTCTACCCGCAAACCCCAGCTGCCGCGATCCTAGCCGCAGCAACTTACATGCAGATGAACCAACCGACGGAAAGCGACCCTCGGGTGGAACAGTACAAACAAATTCGCAAAGGACTAGGATTGGCGGCCGCAAGGCTCGCTTCTCACGATCGCAAGAAGACCGAAGAACAATTGGAGAAGGAGCGACAGGAGAAGGACAAGGATAAAGAAACGCCCCGCAGGCACAGAAGTTCATCCCCAAGAAAAGACAAATCGCCACGACGTGGTCGCCGCGGCGATAGTCGAAGCAGCAGCGACGACAGCCCGAGAGACAAAAGCTCGCGGCACCACAGCAGCCGCTCGAGAAAACGAAGCAAAGAACCAAGGAAAGATAACGACCGCGACCGGTCCGAATACGACGCGCGATCAGATCTCGCCCAAAAGAAGGTGGATAGAGCGAGAGCTTCACGATATCGCGAGCGCTCCTCATCCAGGTCCTCGGACGACGAAACCTGTGGAGCACTCTGTTTCGCTCGCAGCATCCGTGAAGCACCTCTACCCAAGAGGTTCAAGCTCAGCACGGAGGTGACAAAATACGACGGCTCACTCGAGCCCTCCCAGTGGTTAAGCGACTACCTCACGGCAGTAAAATGCCAACGTGGGAACAAGAACACAGCCATGCAATACCTCAATTTGCATCTTACAGGCGCGGCCCGTAGTTGGCTGGAGAGAAGACCCAAATCTTGCTACGCATCGTGGGACGACCTACACCGCGATTTCTGCAAAAATTTCCAGTCGACTTACAAGAGGCCAGCCACAATCGAAGAGTTACGAGCATGCAAACAGAAGAGTGGCGAATCCACACGAGAATATATCCAGCGGTGGACCACACTCAGGAACACCGCAGGAACCATCTCGGAAGAGGTGGCGATTGAGGCCTTCGCCAAAGGGGCGAGAAGAACCGCGTTTCGAGAAGAGCTAGGCAGAGCCGCGCCCAAAACCATTGGGGAGCTAATGATCATAGCCGAAAAATGGGCTAACGGAGAAGACGCGGTGCGCAATGAAAGAGCATCGTCGCCCGCACACGAGGACGACCGCCATGGACGAAGAAAGAGAAGGAAATACTACGACCACGAGGACAGGGAGGAATTAGTGGCGGCAGAATTCACGCGAAACCGCGACTCTGGTCGCCGTGGAAGTCGCGAGTGGAAACCAAAAGCAGAAGAAAAATCCCCCGAGGAGGATCTCGATGCATACTGCTCGCTACACCTGTTTACAGATAAGCGCACGGGCAAAACTAAGGCAACACACCTTCTCAAGGATTGCCGAAAGTTTCTTGACATCTCAGATGCTCTCGCGAGGAAAAGATTTGCATCCACCCAAAACTACCCGCCGCTGCCAGGAGGAGGACAACAATTCCAGCCGCCTCCACCACCACCTCCACCAGCAAATCCAAACATGGCGCTAGCCGCACTACCTGCGCCACCACCACAAAACAATGGAGCCAATGCATACCCGAATCCGGCAGGACAACTCGCGATGATACAGAAGGTATGCCCTTCTCGCAGAGCTCAAAAGACTAACACAAGGCAATTGTGCATGGCAGTGCAGACACCACCGACAAAAACCGAGTACCTGAAAATGGCGGATCAGCCAATCACGTTCTCGATGAAAGACCATCCGCCACGAGTCTATCGACCAGGACACGCCGCCCTTGTCATCCAAGCTCAAATTGGTAATTATGACCTGGCCCGCGTATTCATGGACGGTGGCAGTGGAATTAACATCATCTACGCGGATACACTCCGTCGAATGAACAAGAATCTGGACGGCCTAACGGAATCAGAAACATCCTTCCACGGGATAGTTCCGGGCAAGGCAATCCGTCCACTCGGAACAATCAACCTAGAAGTAGTATTGGGCTCTCCAAGCAACTACAGAAGGGAATTCCTGGACTTCGAAGTCGTCGACTGGCCCTCACAGTACCACGCCATTCTTGGTCGAACAGCGTTCGCCAGATTCATGGCCGTACCACATTACGCGTATTTGAAGCTCAAGCTACCCGGCGAATACGGTGTGATCACCATCGACGGAGACTTCCAGAAATCGGACAAGTGCGACATAGAATTTAATGAGATCGCAAAATCTTTCGGGATGCAAGAAGAACTCCAAGAGCTGGCAAAAACCACGGATCACTCCGTTATGCCCCTCACGAAGAAAAACGCGCCTGAACTAGAATTCAGCGCCAACAGCGACACTCGCAAGCATCAAGTGCACCCGACGGATTGTGCGAAGACAGCAATGGTTTCAACAACCCTCTCGCCAGCATAGGAAGGCGCGCTCGTCAAACTCCTCCGTGAGTACTGGGAGATTTTCGCCTGGCAGCCCTCAGATATGCCAGGAATACCCAGGGAGTTTGCCGAGCACTCACTCGAAGTCTTTCCTAATGCCAAACCCATCAAACAGACGACTCGACGATTTTCAGAACCCAAACAGAAGGCGCTTGGAGAAGAAGTAAACAGATTGCTAGCTGCAAATTTCATCAGGGAGATCAAGATATCCACCTGGTTAGCAAACCCGGTATTGGTCCCCAAGAAGAACACGGATATCCTTCGGGTGTGCATCGACTACACGTCGTTAAATAAGCACTGCCCCAAGGACAATTTTCCTCTACCACGAATCGACCAGATCGTGGACTCTACGGCAGGCTGCCAACGCCTCTCCTTCCTGGACGCCTATTCGGGATATAATCAGATCCGAATGAAAAGGGAAGACGAAGAGAAGACGGCATTCATCACACCCCACGGTGTCTACTGCTACACGACAATGCCTTTCGGGCTGAAGAACGCAGGCGCAACATATCAGCGCTGCATGCAAAGATGCCTCGCCAATCTCATTGGCAAAAACGTACAGGTGTACGTCGACGACATTGTCATCAAAACTCGAGTAGAGGACACACTCCTCGAGGACATCAGAGAAACATTCGACGCCCTTAATGCATATCGGATCAAGCTCAATCCGACCAAATGCGTTTTTGGCGTCCCTGCAGGAAAACTACTCGGGTACCTGGTATCCGCCAGAGGCATTGAAGCCAACCCGGAGAAAATACAAGCTATCTTGACTATGAAGGAGCCAACCAATCTACGCGGAGTCCAGCAGCTCGCAGGACGACTAGCCGCCCTAAGCAGGTTCATCGCACGATTGGGAGAGCAAGCGCTACCCTTCTACAAATTACTGAAGAAGACGGACAAATTCGAGTGGACACCCGAAGCTAAACAAGCGTTCGCAGATTTGAAGCGATCGTTGCAAAGCAGGCGCGTCCTTGCAACACCGCAAGAAAGGGAGCCACTTCTACTATACCTAGCCGCTACAAACCAGGTCATCAGCACGGCAATCGTGGTCGAACGACCTGAAGACGGCAAAGCGTACGGAGTCCAACGACCAATATATTACATCAGCGAAGTGCTCTCGCCATGCAAGCAACGATACCCTCATTATCAGAAGCTGGCATATGGAGTTGTTCTCACGGCCCGAAAGCTCAAACATTATTTCCAGGAACACGCCATCACAGTGGTTAATGATGCGTCACTCGGGACAATCATGAACAACCCTATGGCATCCGGAAGAATAGCAAAATGGAGCATCGAGTTGGGCGCCTGGGACATCACCTATACAGGACGAAACGCAGTCAAATCTCAAGTACTCGTGGAATTCCTCAGCGAATGGACAGAGCTACAAACGCCCGGACCACCCGAGTACACGAGCAACTGGATAATGTACTTCGATGGATCCAAGAGAAACGAAGGAGCAGGAGCTGGAATCGTTCTTATTTCACCTCGGGGAGACAAGCTGCAATACGTCCTGCGACTGGACTTTCCACCAGACGATCCAGCCTCGAACAACGACGCAGAATATGAAGCCCTGTTGCACGGGATGAAGATGGCAATCGCCTGTGGAGCTACCCGATTAATGATCTACGGTGATTCCAATCTCATAGTGCAGCAGACGATGAAAGAATGCGACGCCATTGCTGAAAACATGGTCGCATATCGTGACATGTACAATCTACTCGAAGGAAGCTTTAAAGGTTGCGAGCTGAAGCACATTGCAAGATCTAGCAACGAAGAAGCAGATAGACTGGCAAACATGGGTTCCACGAATACACCCATACCGCCAGGAATATACTTCGAACGGATGATCAAGCGATCGGTCAAAGTGAAGAAAGCTGCAGCAGCGCCAGAAACAGAGGTCAGCCCGCAGGTCGCGCTTATCGAGCTTATTCATAATATATCACGACAGGTTTTCCTGGTCGAGCCAGTCTGGACGCAGAAATATCTCGACTACCTGCTCAACAGACAGCTCCCGGCCGATCCACGTGAGGCTCGACAGATAATCAGGCGTAGCAAGTCCTTTCGAGTAGTCAATGGAGAATTATACAAGCAAAGCATCTCGGGAATACTTCAGCGATGCATCGCACCCGAAGATGGCAAGGAATTGCTCCAGGACATACACCAAGGAGATTGCGGACATCATGCTAGCTGGAAAACAATAATGGGAAAAGCTTTCCGAGCAGGATTTTACTGGCTAACAGCAGCCAACGATGCCAAAAGCCTGGTCGAACGATGCGACGCCTGCCAGCGATTCGCACCAAGGCCACACGCACCTGCTACGGAATTACACATGATACCAATAGCCTGGCCCTTTGCACAATGGGGGCTAGACATGGTTGGACCACTACGCAAGTCCACACCAGGTGGATACACACACTTGCTGGTCGCAGTCGACAAGTTTACCAAATGGATCGAGGCTATGCCAGTAACTTCGGCTAGCGCCCAATGCGCCGTCAAGTTTCTCGACTCCATTGTATGCAGATTTGGTGTGCCACATGACATCATTACAGACAATGGTACAAACTTCACAGCAAAGGAAACACAACAGTTCTGCGAGGAAAAAGGCATCAATTTCAAGTTTGCTTCCGTTGCTCACCCGCAAACGAACGGACAAGTCGAAAGATCCAACGGCTTAGTTTCGGCTGGCATCAAGAAGCGATTACTCGATCGCCTACACCCCGCGGCAGGACATTGGGCAGAAGAGCTACCCTCCGTACTCTGGAGCCTCCGCACAACTCCTAATCGGTCGACAAAGTACACGCCATTCTTCATGGTATACGGGGCAGAAGCAGTCCTTCCCGAGGACGTTCGATTCAGCGCCCCACGAGTTGTAGCCTACAGCGAAGAGACTTCCAACAAGGCGCTCGCAGAAGATATGGATGCACTCGACGAAATGCGAGACATCGCACTCGCAAGATCCGCAGTATATCAGCAATCCTTGCGCAACTATCATAGTCGCCGCATACGCCACAGAGCATTCGCGGTTGGGGACCTGGTGCTGCGGCTCAAACAGAAGGAAGGACACAAGCTCGAACCACCTTGGGAAGGACCCTTTATCATACACGAAGTCATCCCAGGTGGAGCCTACAGGCTAAAAAATCCAGAGACTGGAGGAATCTATTCCAACCCTTGGAATATTGCACACCTCCGCAAATTCTATCCCTAGATTTACTTGTTATGACAACAAAATAAGGCTATACTAGCCACTACTGTAGCTCGAATACATGGCTTCTCAGTCATTGCAATAAAAGACATGATTTTCTCATCATATTCACTCGAAGCTTCTAGTTCTTTACATGCTACAAGTTACAGGTACACACCCCATAAAACACACGGGGGCTACCCTACAACTAAGCATCACAAAGAAACATCATCAAATACAAGGTTATACACCTTACAACAGTTTTTTACAAACTATAAACAGATTACAGGATATTTACATCCGACAATCAGTCAAAGCGCTGAGCGTTCTCAGTCGCCAAAACTCTATCTACCTCTTCAGAGGTCATTCGGATAATCTTCTCCGCTGCAGGACGTACAGCATCATAGTACGGCGAGATATCCTCGATTGCATAATCCGGGCGCCGAGCAACAGAGTTAACGTCTATCTCAGGGTGCCATATTCGGACAAAAGAGAGAGCTACAACCGCGCCGCACGTCATCTGATTGCGCACACACGCGCGAACTTCTCCTTCACGTCCAAACAACCTGAGAAGATAGCTCCAGTCTTCGGGACCTTTTTCGAGTGGGTAAAATGCAGCGTTCATCGCAACCAAGACCTCGTGAAAAGAACTCACGAGAATTCTCGCCTGGAGGACTCGGAATTTCAAGGTGGCCATCACAAAACCCCGACTGCGATCAGACCAAAAATTGTTTGCATGAGGTTTTGAGCTACTAGCCTCTTGAAGGATGTGATTTTCTACCCACTGCTTTTCTTCCCTGTCATCCGGATTAACGACTGAAGAGCAAAAACACACTCAGTCAGATAATGAAACGAGGAAGAAAAAGGCACGGGGGCTGCACTACTTACAAAGCAAGTCCCTTGCGACTACAGCCAACTCATCCATCAGAAATTGTTCGCGTTCAGCCGCCAATTTCTGCTTGGACTTCGCCACATCGGCTATCCCGCGCATAGCTTTTAGCTTGCGCTCACCCTCCTGGACCTTATCACGAAGGCCCGCAAAAGTGCCAACAGCGGCAACAAGTGGATTTACTGGAGTACCACGTCCACCCGAAGTTTCCGCGGCAAACCCAGTAGCCTGGAAGAATACAACGAAAGAAGTAAGATGCCCTACTCGAGTCATTTCTAGTCGCATATCTGACAAACGCTCGGGGGCTACTCCCATCGGGAGACAACGCACAAACAAGGGGAATGAATTGCAAGACGAATTCTTCAGTTAAAGACAACAAAGGTACGGGAATACATCCCAAGGTTCATTACATTCAAGGAGAAAAAAGAAAAACTATGAGGCTACATTGGTGCTCCCGCTAGCGGCAGTCGCCCCTCCTCGCAGTCGAGCAAAAATCTCAGACAGCTTCCGAGCAAGAATAGCGGCTTGCTCGCCAAAACGAGAGAGCCGTACCTTTTTGCCCGTGGAGGGGTCGACTGGAAGAGATGAGTAGGCCTCCTCCAAACCTTCGACTCCATGCGCCAAAGCGAATTGGATCGCGGTCTTCGCACCAGACTCCGACTGAGCGACCGCGAAGGCATCCAGAAGTTTGCCTTCTGAGAAGACCTTCAACAGATCATCTAGCGCGGGTGCAGGAGTGGCGTTGGCGATGAGGCGACCGTGCAGTTGCACCAGCACTTGAGTAGCATCATTAATCAAGGAGAGAACTCCATCAGCGTGCCTTTTAAGCTGGGCAAGTGTGTCGGTTACCACATCCACCCGCTGGAGTCCAGGGATCTCTAGAGGAACATCCAGAAGACCTGCAAAAGAAGAAAATAATACTTAGCAAAGTTCAGCGAAATGAAGAATCAAAGTCGCAAAAGTCCAACACACTTACCCGCGAAACGCTCAGCGAGGGGACGGAGGAACCCGACAACGTCGTTATCGGCCTTACTGCCAGCTTCCTCTAACTCCTTCAAGGCCTTCCGCGCATCCGCAAGCTGTCGACCAAAATCTTCCGATTGCATGCGGGAAGCCTCCAGCTCTTGTCGAATGGCCGTCAGGTCAGCCTCCCGAGCAGTTACCTGCTCAGAGAGTTTGACCTTTTCGGATTCCGCAAATTCAAGTCGAGCTGCAAAGAGATGCTTATCAAAACTCAAGAATGTACGGAATACTGAAGACAGGGAGATGATAAAGCTTACCCTTGAGAAGGTCGTTTTCAGTTTGAAGTCGGCTACGGTCCGTTCGAAGTGACTCGCAATCCGACTCGGCGAGAACGACGCGGCGACCAATCGCCGCAAGAGAATCAATAAGCGACTGCAAAAGCACGAAGACGGAAGAGTTAAAAGGATTAAATTGGAGTCTGTACCCGATTATTTACAATCGACTACAGCCTCGGGGGCTACTCCCATCGGGAGCACTGCCGTGCACCCGATAAAAATGAAATCATGAAGAAGAATTAAACCAGACTTTGAGCCTGTGGCCGATCGCATGCGATCGACTACAGCCTCGGGGGCTACTCCCATCGGGAGCACTGTCGTGCACCCGATAAAAATTTGAAGATAGAAGACGAAGTCTACCTGGCCGGTGGCGCGAGAGAGCGGATCCGCGGAACTGTCCGTCACTTCTTTAGAAGCTGAAGTCCTGGCGGCAAAGCTGGGGGCTTCACGTTCCACAGTCGCAGCTTCGGGGGCTGCTCTGGGAGAATTTTGGACGGTGCCCGCGGTGGGAGTTTCACCCGCATCCTTTGCCTTATTCCTCTTTTCGGGAGGAACGGCAGCGGCGTACCTGCGAGGACTGATCGTCTGCAGTCTGCAGCGAAAGATAGAAAACATCAGTATTGAAGCACGGAAAATGTTCGACCAAGAATAAGGAAGAAGCACTTACTCGTCATCCTCGTCGTCGTCATCTAGCAAGTCCGCGTTCCAAGCGGGCGTCATCACTGGGAACGAAGGCGAAGGAGCAAGAGAGCGAAGTGGAGTCGCATGGATAGGGGCTTGACTGGGCGATGCTTCCAAGGATTTATCTTTAGAAGTAGCTTCGTCCTCATCTACCCGACGACGTTTCGTAGGGGCGTCATTCGAGTCTTCAACGTCATCCGAAGAATCATGTTCTGAACTCGAGGAGGCGTTGGCGATGCTGGTGTCAATCGCGCCGTCTTGATGACTCGACACTTGCTCTGAGGCAGCCTCCCCCGCAGCTGGCGGGTAGGAGTCCGCCATAGCTAGGCTCTACGAAGACAAGAAGAAGACGAGAAAAATCTTATCGACTAGGACTCAGAACAAAAATGGAACAACTCAAAGACGAGAAGGAAAAAACTAACCTCGGCTGGAGGAGGATTTGAAGCGGCAAAGGCTTCAACTGAACAATCGGGGAATTTCTCCCCCACCTTCAGTCGAGTGATACCCGCGATTTTCTTCTCGAATTCCACATTCGAAAGCTCCTCGCGGCTTACTCAGCTGGGGTCCTCTGAGCCTTGATACTCCCACATAGCGGAGGGCCTTTGTTGAAGTGGCTGGATCCTGCGCTTCAAAAAGATGCTCGCCAGATGCATCCCGTTGAGCACGACTCCCGCAGTCTGATCCCGGAGAGCAGCTACTCTTGCGAGTAAGGGCGCGATGGTCTGAGTCTCCTCGGCTGACATCTTGTGCCCCCAGGACTTTCGCCTTGTCAGAACAGCGAACGGGTGGAACTCCACAATCCCACCCGAGCTGTTGTTGGTGACGTAGAACCACCTCTTCCGCCAGCTTTGAGCAGAGTCGACAAAATGCATGTTGAAGTAGCTGCCTTCTTGTCGAGCTTGGATCCCGAAGCCGCCCGTGCGAAGCGGTTCGCCGAGCTCGGACTCCACCCGCGATCTCTCGCGGAAGATCCGGACTTTGAAGAGCGCCTTCCAAAGCGCCCAGTGCGGGCGAATGCCGAGATAGCATTCGCAGAACACGATGAAGCACGAAATGTGCTGCACCGCGTTCGGGGGAAGATCGTGAAGCTGTATGCCATAGACACACAGCAACCCGAGGAAGAAGGGATGAAGAGGAAAAGAAAGGCCCCGAGTCACGTGGTCCACGAAGACCACGCGCTCGTTCGATTGAGGATTGGGTACCTCTTCCTTTTTTCCGAGACGGACTCGCTTCTCCGTCTCCGCCGGCAGCAACCCTTCCCGCTGCATCTCCTTGATGCTTTTCGCGGTGGTGTTGGGGGAGCGCCAGTCGCCGGCGCGGGGCGCGGGTTGCGCAGAAGGTTCACCGGACGCAGAGCCGACAGCACCGCGTCTTTTTCCGCCAGCCATTGCTTGCAGCACGAGCTCGAGCGCGAGGAAGACGAAGGTGGGCGCGAGGAAGAAGATGAAGACAGAGAGCTGGGAAAGTTTTACCGTAGCGCTAACACCCGTACTTATACACGGAGCGAGACGATCTCAGCCGTACGATGCGCTACGTGGCGCTTATCACGGCCGCCACGCGTGAAGATGAAACGAAGCGGCGGCCAGCGCTGTTTCGTGCCACGATCTTAACAGAAGATCGTGCGCATTTACTGCGCGTCTCGCGTAAAAACCGGGAACGACGTCTCGTTTCCCGGTCAAAAAGCTGACCAGGTGGGCCACCATCTGCTGCCACTCCGTCACGTCCCATCGGGAGAAGAGGAGTGCGCCATGACGTCATGGCATTCGTCATTCAAAATCAAGATCTTTTCGATTGGAAGTTCAAACGCGAAAGTATCTTCGTACGAACATCAATTCCTTCGGATAAAAGCAACTTTTTCGTGAACAATTCATGAAGCAAAACCTCTTCGAACAAGAGAAAAATACCCTATACACGAAAACTCTTTCGTATGGGCACGGCATTCCGAACATGAAAACTCTTTCATATGGGCTTAGCTTTTCTTCCAGCACGAAATTTCTTTCGTATAGAACTCAAACAAATCGATCGGGTAGGATGAACCTACCTCTCTTACACATGATAAATTTACATCATAAAAACCTGGATTGTTCAGCCGACTAGGCACATCCGGATGCCATATTCTTCGAATATGAAGGTAAGACCCGAAAAGATCTCTCTTTTGGGCCTGGAATCGCACTCGAAAGCTGCGTCCTCCGGTGTAATTCCGTGTCAACAACACGAAGAAAAATCCTAGCGGACGCGCCGGGTACCCCCATAGGTTAAGTTCGATTTGATAAGTCCACAACGGCCCAGTCGCAACGATCACCTCATCGGGTTCGAGTCGGAGGTCTCGAATCTGTGTAGGCCAGGAATGTTTTTGCCCTAGTTGCAATTAATTGGCCCTGATCTCTCGGGAGAGCCAAGCTACTGAGCCACATCCTTCTGTGAAAAAAGCCGTACAAACAGGCACTTATTTTGCTCAGTACTCGAGCACGATGACTTATGATACAGGGAACGCACCCTTTAAATAATAACTGTCGAGCTGGTCCTCCAGAAAAGATCAAGAAAGGTTTGACCGTCTACTCGACTGGAAAAATCCCAATCGAGCAAACGCTCGGGGGCTACTGACGAAGATATGGATCCTGGACCCTGCGGGTAAGGACACCCCCTCTCAGGCCCAGGGACAAAGCCCAAGAAGAGGCGCCTTCGAAGTACTCTAGAAGGCCCGCGTGAAGCCCACCTGCACTAAACTTGCGGGTTAAGTTAGAAAACATGTAACCGACCCAGCTAGGGTTGGAGTCCTCTCCGGGTAGAACTCGAGACCTGGCCATCTATATAAGGCCAGGAGAGCCCCCCTAGGAGAGGACCAAGTAGTACCGCACGACCAAAAAGCCTTGAAACTCGAGATCTACTCTCGATTCGAGCAACCTGTAACCGATCTAATCATCTAATACAGATCGACAGAAGGCAGGAGTAAGGGTTTTACCTCTTCGAGGGCCCCGAACCTGGGTAAATCTCGCCCCCTGTCTAGCCGACGATTCCACCAGCGCCTATGACTTCTCCTAGTCGAAACCCGATAGGGTCACCTAAGGGATTTGTGGAGTCAGAGATTCGACAGCCACGATGGCCGATAGTGTGGCGCCCCCGTCTGTGGTGTCACACTTCATAACGTGGCTCTCCCCGTGCGGGCGACACACAAAAGAGTTAATTTTGAAAACAGATTACAGATAGGTTTGTTTTGTGCCGAAGATTAATTTTGAGGTTATTTTTGTTAATTTTCACCCAGTTTTGGGCCTGGTAATGCGTGGTTCTGGTTTTGGACAAAAACTGACACCTACGGTCCAATGCCCTAAGCGGGCCGTGCTCTCGTACAGCTTAGGCCTGGAATTCAGAGCTGGCCCCGTTAGTCACCTCGCAACCACTAGAGGAGCCGAGACTCAAGAGGCCGACGCAAAAGAGAACCCCGCGACCCGGCCGCAAGGGAAGGAAGCAGGAAAGCATCAGCAGCGGCGGCGGCGAAGATGGTGAAGGCGCGGATGACGACGGCGGACGTGGCGGCGGAGGTTAAGTGCCTCCGCCGCCTCATCGGCATGCGCCTCTCCAACGTCTATGACCTCACCCCGAAGGTCCGCCGTCCAGTCGCCACGCCGCATCGCCCTTCCTCCCCCCTCTATCTTTTTTTTTTTTTTGTTTTTTTTTGCGGGGGCCTCCCCCCTCTATCTTGTGCTCGCGTCAAACCCTAGACACGGAGCACTAGCGGCTTAGTCGCCTCACCCGCGCGGGGAGACGAGTAGGTAGATACAGCGGACGAAGATCAGATTCGAAGGCTCGTGCAGATTCCTACGTGGTTTCCCCTGGGGCCATGTTCTTATTTTGTGGTACTTGGTTTGGTACTGGAAGGCTTGTGTAGTTTGATTGAGCACTGGTGGCACTGGGTTCCTTTATCACAGCAAACGAGTTGGTTTAGCAATGAATTATAGTAAATTATTTAGGGGCTAGGGTACGTATAGCCCATCCCAGTGTGCTGCCCTGTTTGCAATTTCGGCATTTCCCAGGATTCATTGTGTCGGATTCTGCAAATGTTTCATTCTTCTATGGCTGCGTTTCTAAAATTCTAGAGTTGAAAATTACGAATTTGGTTAGACTCTTTGCTGCAGGCTGACTATCTTGTTCAACATATGCTGGCACGCATTTCATGCAATAGTGCTTGGAGGAACAGATGGTTCTATAAATATTTTCTGATTCCACGGCAAAACTGCTGACCAATCCATGAACCACCTCCTTTAGTGGATTACATTTTATTAGTTGTACCAATCTTGTGTGCTGCATCTCGTTTTGCTATCTGCCAGGTGATGTTTTACATGATTTGTTTTGCGTTTGGACAGACTTATATCTTCAAACTGATGAACAGCAGTGGAATCACCGAGTCAGGGGAAAGTGAGAAGGTTTTATTGCTGATGGAAAGTGGTGTCAGGCTCCATACCACTCAATATGTTCGGTGAGATGCTGCTCACAGTTGTTGCTATATATGTATATCTGATGTCAATAGTTCAAAGCATTAATGCACAAATCCCCCTGTGTATCTATTTTTTCAGTGACAAGAGCAGCACACCTTCTGGGTTCACTCTCAAGCTGCGGAAACACGTTCGTAGCAAGAGGCTTGAAGATGTCCGTATGCTAGGATATGATAGGGTACTCTTCTAATTTCATTTCCTCCTGTATAGTCTTTTGAAATTCAGCAGATTTGTACTTTTTGACGGTTGAACCTTATAATGATGTCTTTCTTTGAACTGCAGATGATCCTATTTCAATTCGGACTTGGCAGTAATGCACACTTCATAATTCTAGAGCTGTATGCACAAGGAAATATCATTCTCACAGATTCGGAATACACAGTGATGACACTACTCCGTTCTCATAGGTAATTTTCTAATTCGTGCGGCACTATTTTGATTTACGCTATATATTAGGTGCCATTACTATGTTGCAGAAGTGAGGACCTGGGACAAGAAATTGTCATAGTATCCTTCTTCAATCCAAAAATTCTCTTAACCTTTGTTACTTACTGTTTGTCTATTGTACTCATCTTTTGTTGTGAAACTTGCAGAGATGACAATAAAGGATTGGCTATCATGTCGCGCCATCGCTATCCAGTAGAAGCTTGCCGTACTTTCGAAAGGACTGACTTAACAAAGTTAAAAGAGACATTGAAACTGTCTAATACAGTCGATGACAGAGAATCTTCCCAAGCTACACCTAGTTCAGTTGATGGTCAGCAATCTTCTGAATGCGCCAATGATGGAGTGCCTGTTGCTGATAAATCTGAAGAACCATCTAATAGGACTGGAAAAAAGTCTGCTGCAAAAAGTAAGCAGTCTGGTTCAAATGCAAAAGCGAGTGAAAATAAGGCTAATCTGAAGACACTTCTCGGGGAGGCATTGGCTTATGGCCCAGCGCTAGCGGAGCATATCATATTAGATGCTGGGTTGCTTCCAAGTACAAAGGTTGGGAAAGATCCAGAGAGCACTATTGATGATCATACTATTCAGTCTCTGGTAGAGTCTGTTACGAGGTTTGAGGACTGGCTCGTAGATATCATCTCTGGTCAAAAGATTCCTGAGGGGTACATTCTCATGAAGAATAAGATGGTTGCAAAGAAAAACATCACAACTTCAGAAGAGTCTTCTAATAACCAGAAGGTTTGCCCATTTTTTTTTCTGTCTTTCTTTTTGTACTGCTGTGTATGTGACTGCACAGATTTGCTATTTGTGTTTCTTTGTTAGTGATGTCTGTTGTAGATCTATAGAGGATTTTGTTCTTCTAATTTATGTTGAGGCAGCAGCACCTTTGCATATGATATGGTAAATTCCAAACCAATGTACTAACTGTTACTTTGCTCCTATACGCAGATATATGATGAATATTGCCCCATCCTGCTGAAGCAATTTGAGTCAAGGGAATATGATGAATTTCAGACATTTGATGATGCTTTAGATGAGTTTTACAGCAAAATAGAAAGTCAAAGGGTGAATCTACAGCAGAAAGCAAAAGAAGATTCAGCAGTCCATAGGCTTAACAAAATAAAGTTGGACCAGGTTTGCCCCAACCCACTCTCCATCTTATGCCTTGCAATCACATTGCTCATAATTTGCTTGAGTTTGGTTCTATTTGAAAGACCTCTCGCTTCCAAACATGCAGTATATTAGATGCCTAATAGTCCATTCATCTGTTCTGCCATGCAGGAGAATCGTGTGCACACACTGAGGAAGGAAGCAGACCATTGCATCAGTATGGCGGAACTAATTGAGTACAATTTGAAGGATGTCGAGGCAGCTATTTCAGCTGTTCGTGTTTTCGCTTGCAAATGGAATGAGCTGGAAGCTCTCACTCGTATGATTAAAGAGGAGAGAAAGGCTGGAAATCCGATAGCTGGTCTAATCGATAAGCTCAGTTTTGAAAAAAATTGCATTAGTCTACTTCTTAGCAATAATCTTGATGACATGGATGATGATGAGAAAACTGCGCCTGTTGAGAAGGTATGTTCCACAAACACCTAATTTGCACCATGGTCATTGTCTCTGTCATGGAAATATCAATGTTCTTTGAACACTTGAAACTGTATCATATTGGCAATGTTGGATGTATGATGACCTAAGGTGTCATATTCCACCAGCAGTTCTATCCGGATTGTTGAAATTTTTACCCCTGCTACTTACTTCTTTTAACATGTTGCATGCAATATTTTGCATTAATAAATAGCAAGATTAGTTGTGTGGAGAACCTCTTGTGTTCTGTGCTGATTAAACATGTCGCATGTGGTGCCTCTTTCTCTATGGCTGCATGCAAGGTTTGCACTAATAAGCACCATCGTACGAGGCAAAAATCTAATCAATTCTTCTAGGGAAGAGATAGTGATCTTGTATAGATGCAATTGAATTTTGGTAGTGGCCTTATATTTAAATCCAGAGGGAATATGAAGATTGATTAGGCGGGGAGTTGATTTGTATTTGTACACAAAAAGGGTGCGGCAGAATGGAAATTAGGAGGCTAGACCTTGCTTGCATACTGTACCTGGATTTTACGTGTGACTTAGTTTACCGGTATTAATTTCTCCATGATGTTTTGATATCTTCATGACAAACTCTGTTTTCATTTCTCCTAGGTAGAGGTTGATTTATCACTTTCTGCACATGCAAATGCTAGGCGGTGGTATGAAATGAAGAAAAACAGGAAACCAAACAAGAGAAGACTATCACAGCGCATGAGAAAGCTTTTAAAGCAGCCGAGAAGAAGACACGTCTTCAGCTTGCTCAGGTTTCTCACTTCGTTACCACTGTAGTGTATACTTGGATTTGTTACCCCCCTTGCACCTATCAAGAGCCCGATCACCAGCAAAATGGCCATTGACATTTTCTTCATATTAGAACATGCTGATTACGTTTTAGTTTTCCTTGTAAATAAGTTCATAAGCCGGTGCTAATCAGCTTCATCCTATATCCTCCTCCAGAAAAAAAAAATCTACATTTTGTTTTCTTCTTAATGGAATAATTTTTAATAATAAGAGGCCAATGAATAAGTAAAAAAGCTTTACCTGTCTTCCAAACCAATCATATGTATTGGCTTGTTTGTTATACTCATATTATGTGTTTACACTTACAGCAATATATATCAAGAATCATTGTATTGTATTATATTAAAAAAAAAAACCTTCATATGTTGACATTTGCAGGGAAAAAACTGTGGCTGCAATCACTCATATGAGGAAAGGTCACTGGTTTGAGAAGTTCAATTGGTTTATCAGCAGTGAAAACTATTTGATTATCAGTGGCCGTGATGCTCAACAAAATGAGATTGTTGTCAAGCGGTATATGTCTAAAGGAGATTTGTAAGTACCCTTATTA